>CM077085.1:129947839-130657446 GCA_039513925.1 Platanthera zijinensis | reverse complement strand
TGGAAGCAGTCTGTGGCCCCTGTAGAATGAACAGCTGATGCGCAACCTGGGCGGTTAGGCAGGGGAGACCACCCTATTCGCGCGGCCTGAGCTGATAGAGAAGTCTATCTGCCTAGCCCAAAGATGGCTGAGGCAGGCCGCAACTTCAAGGGGGGACTTGGAGCAGGTCAAAACTTGCGAGATGGCTACCTTATGAGGGATCGCCGATTTCTGGGTTTAAATAATCCCCGCACTTTTTTAAGTTCTGAAGGGAACTTTGAAAAAGTAGGAGACCCACAAAAATCATGATCCTCCCTCTGAAAAGATAAGAGTCAGGGAGAGATAGAACCTGCTATCTCTCCTCAAAAAAGGTTTGTCAATGCCTATCTTTTTCCTATAAAGGAAAAGTTAATGCAAGCAAAAAGAGGCATATTTTGTGTGTACCTGAGTTGCTTTTGCAAAATGAGGAAGATGTGAATATCTTCCCTTGAGCTCTTCAAAACAAATGTGAGAGGAATGCATAGAAGGAAAATAACTTGCAATTACCTGAAGGAGAATTGCAAGCACTTGTTAACCTCTATAAAAGGAGGGGTAAGCAGTAGATATGAGAGAAAAGTAAGTTGCAAGTACCTAAAGAGAACTTGCAAATATCTGCTAATCTTTGCAAAAGGAAGAGTGAGAAACAGATATGAAGGAAGAAAGAGTTGCAAGTACCTTAAGGGAACTTGCAAATATCTGCTAATCTCTACAAAAGAAGAGCAAGAAGCATATTTGAAAAAAATCTAAGTTGCAAGTACCTGAAGGGAACATGAAAATATCTGCTAACCTCTGCAAGAAAAAGAGTAAGCAACTGATATAAAAGAAAACTAAGTTACAAGTACTTGAAGGGAACTTGCAAATATCTGTTAATCCCTTCAAAAGAAGAGCGAGAAGCAGATATGAAGGAAAACTAAGTTGCAAGTACCTGAAGAGAGCTTGCAAATATCTGTTAATCTCTACAAGAAAAGAGTGAGAAGCAAATATGAAAGAAAAATAATTTGCAAGTACCTGAAGGAAACTTGCAAATATCTACTAATCTCTATAAAAGAAAGAGTGAGAAACAGATATAAAGAAAGAGTGAGAAACAGATATAAAGGAAGAGTGAGTTGCAAGTACCTGAAGGGAACATGTAAATATTTTCTAATCTCTGCAAAAGAAAGAGTGAGTAACAGATATGGAGGAAGAGTGAGTTGCAAGTACCGGAAGGGAACTTGCAAAAATATTTTAATCTCTGCAAAAGAAGAGTGAGAAGAAAATATGAAAGAAAGCAAAGTTGCAAGTACATGAAGGGAACTTGCACATATTCTCTAACCTCGGCAAGCAAAAGTGTAAGAAGCAGATATAAAAGAAAACTAAGTTGCAAGTACCTTGTTAAAGTAGGAGACTGAGCGGTCTGGCGGCCTATGCTTGGCAAGTTGGTGATAGCGTGGTCTGGCAGTCTCTCTCCAACAGTTTTATATCCAGACTAATGTTGTTTGCTGTCCAAGCGGCCTAGCGGTCTCCTACCGCGGCTTGTTCTCTTCCTTTTGGTGTTGGCGAGCAGTTAACCCCTTTGTCTAACCGCGCGGTTTGATCGGTCTGTTTATGTCTTCCCGCTCAGCTCTGTAAATTTTTTTGTCCCACATTATTTATTTATACTCTATCCACTCTTCTCCATTCTATAAAAGGGAGGTCATACCTTTTTAAATCTAATCTTTTTGGATAATAAAACTTTCAATTATTAAAGTTCTGGCTTATTTTTAGTCGCATGTTCGCTACTTTTACATGGTATCAGAGGAAATGCTCGATTCCTCCTGATTCCTTTGGCCCTTCTGTCTGAGCGGCTTTGTTCTCTGTTCGCCCGGATACCTATATGTTCGCGCTGCTTCTTTACCTTGTTGCTGCCCTGTTTGCGCGACTTCCTTCCCTCTTTATTGCGACCTATTTTTGCGGCCTCTCTGCTTCCCTTTCGCTAACTTCTCTTCTCGTCTACTCGTAGCCTGTGTGTTCGCATGACTTCTTTTTTATTCACCAAGACTCTTTTTTATTTGCGCGATTTCCCCTTCGTCTCGAGAACTTCCTAGTTTGCGCGACCTTTGTCCCTGTCCTTTGGTCTGCTTCCTGGTAGTAGCCCTTCTTGCCGCTAGTTTGTTGACACCGTGACTGTAGCATCTTCTTCTCTTTAGCCCGTTGTGGTTTCTGTCTTTTCCGCTGCAGTTTCTTCTTCATGTCGCGGACTCCTTGTTTGCGCGACTTCCCCCTTGTTCGCACGGCTTCCCCCTTTTTCTATCTGCATGACCTCTCTTCTTATCATTTCACTTCCTGTGTTTCTCTATGGCCAATTCCGATATCTCCACCCCTGTCATCTCTACCTCCACCACTCATGTGGCTCCTCCTCCTCCTACTCCTTTCGGAAACCTTGGTACGGTTTCTATACTAGTTGGTTCCAACTATCCAGATTGGAGCGTTTCTTTCACCTTTCTTCTTCGTTCTCAGCGCAAACATCATCACCTCACCGATGACCACCCCTCCTCTCGGGTCTGCTCAATTTGATGACTTGGATGCGAGTGATGCGCTTGTCCACACTTGGCTGGCCAATAGCCTCTCTGATCAATGCCTTCCCGTCATCTGCCATGATGAGACAGTCAAGGTTGCCTGACATCACCTCATAGCTCTCTACTCGAATGGGGCCCAGAAATCCTGTATTTATACTCTTTATGCGGACCTCTTCGCCCGCCCATCCATGTATCCTGCTGCGGCTTATCATCAGGTTCAGGATCTTGGCGCAGAGATCCTCTAGAATCGCCCCTCTTCCGCGGACATGGCCGAGCAGAACAAGAACTTCCAGGAACTCCTGGTTGTTTGTTATCTTCTGCGACTTCCCGATTCATATGATATGATCCACCAACAAATCATAGGTGAGGCGAAATCTATAACTTTTGATGCCACCGTGGCTCGCATCACCGTTGTTACTTCACTTCTCCCGCATCCTTTGTTGTCCTCCCCTCCTACACAAAACTCCTATGCACACCAAGATCAGCGGGGTGGCACTAGTAGCTACAGCACGTTAGGCGGACGTGGTTCATCCAGGTTCCTCTGCTCTCACTGTAGTCATACTAGCCATTCTGTTGACCGCTGCTGGAAGAAATATCCTCATCTTCGCCTCTCTGGTAATGCATCTTCCTCAACCTCTGCCTCCTCTCGGCAATCTTCCTCTGTGGCCACGACTTCAGGTAGTGCTCACGTCGTTACCCAAGGTAAATGGCTGATTGACTCTGGTGCTACAAATCACATGACGGACAACCCTCAATACTTCTCTCTCCAAGAAACACATGATCGGTTGCCCCCGGTTCTTATTGTGAATGGTTCCCCTTCCACGGTTCATGGGACGGGCGTGGTTTAAGTCACCCTGTTTCTTCGTTTGGCAGACACCCTCTATGTCCTGAAGTTCCCTTGCAATTTGTTATCCATTACTACTTTATGCAAGCAACTTTAGTGCTCCGTCTTATTCACTCTAACTTCTTGTTCTTTTTAGGACTCGAGAACCTAATGAATGATTGCTACTGGGAATGAGAGCGGCGGCCTCTACTTCATCAACACTGTTTCCGCTCTGTCCGCCTTCTCCTCCTCTTCTATAGATCTTCTTCAATGGCATCTTCGTCATGGACATCCTCCTCCTCGGATTCTTCTCAAGCTTCTGCCCCACTTACCTCAGACCAGTCCTCCGCTCAACAGTGATGCATGTCAGCTTAGCAAACATCTCCGCTCCTCCTTCCCTCCAAAGTAAGATCGTGGCTCTTCTCGCCCATTTGATCTCATAAATTTTTATGTTTGGGGCCCTACTCCTACCCTCACTATTGGTAGGGGTAGTTCTTACTTTGTAACGTTTATTGATGATTTTTCTAGATGTACCTGGGTGTATCTATTAAAAGATCACTCTGAACTATTTTCTGTATGACAATCCTTTTTTATATGATTAAAACAAAGTTTGATGTTTCTATTAAAGTCTTTCACTTTGATAATGCTAAGGAATATCTTAGTCATGAGTTTTCCTCTTTTTGTATGCAATATTTTCTTATTCATCAGACCAGCTGTGTTTACACCTCCAAGCATAATGGGGTAGAGGAGCATTAAAACCTTCACCTCCTCGATGTCGCTCGCACTCTTATGATGCAGATGCAGGTACCTCGCTCCTACTAGGGATATGATGTTCTCCTCGCCTGCTATCTCATCAATCGCATTCCCTCTACGGTTCTCCACAGCAAAACCCCCTTCTCCATCCTCTACCCGGGCAAGGAACCCTTTCCTCTCCATCTCCATATATTTGGGTACATGGCTGTTGTGCACGCTTCTTCCGATACCCGTGACAAGATTTTCCCGATTCTAACAAGTGTGTCTTTTTGGGTTACTCTATAACTCAGAAACACTATTGTTGCTTTGACCCTGTTCTGCGCAAGTAGTTTGTCTAAGCAGACGTGACCTTCTTCAAGAATGCATCCTACTTCT
The DNA here is from genome assembly GCA_039513925.1 of Platanthera zijinensis. Classification (NCBI taxonomy): domain Eukaryota; kingdom Viridiplantae; phylum Streptophyta; class Magnoliopsida; order Asparagales; family Orchidaceae; genus Platanthera; species Platanthera zijinensis. Next base: position 130,652,943 of record CM077085.1, on the reverse strand, counting down.
CTCTTACATCCCCACTTTTCCCTAATGTCTCGGATTCTCCACCGTCCCCCTTTATTCCTTCCAATCCTATCGACGTCTCTCCTCCTATATTATCTCCTTCTCCGTCTTCTCCTCTCTCAATTCTCTCCACTCTCCTTTCTCCCTCTTCTCCGCAACCATCTCTCTCTAGTCCCGGTCAAGCCTTCTTTGTCACGGATGCTCCGATCATTGAGGAACGCGTCGACTTGGATCTTCTCATTGCTCTTCTCAAAGGGGTGCGGGCATGTACCCAACACCTGCTTACGGCTGTTATTTCTTATAATCACCTTACGCCTTCTCGCAGGTCTTTTTCTTTGGCTATCTCTGCTATTGCCACTCCCCACACCTACCAGGAGGCTCTTTCTATTCCTCACTAGAAATCGGCCATGGATTAGGACATTGCCCCTCTTAATGAAAGGGGTACCCTGACCCTTGTTCCTCCACCAGTATGTACTGATGTGGTTGGCTGTCGCTGGGTGTTTATTGTGAAGTTTTGCCCAGACGGCACTGTGGATCGTTACAAAGCCTGGATGGCGGCCAAAGGATTTACTCAGACTTATAGGGTCGATTACTTCGATATATTCTCTCTGGTCGCTCGCCTCAGTACCATTCGGGTTCTTCTCTCTGTGGTCGTCAACCGGGATTGGGATATTTCCCAGCTTGATGTCAAGAATGCTTTCCTCTATGGGGATCTTCATGAGGACGTCTACATGGAGAAACCTCCTTAGTATGTTTATCAGGGGGAGACACGTGTATGCCGATTGAAGAAGGCAATCTATGGCCTAAAACAGAGCCCTCGGGCGTGGTTCGACAAGTTCAGTTGCATTGTGGATGCCATCGGCTTTATAAGAAGTTCGGTCGATCACTCCCTGTTTATTCGCAAAGCTGCCTCGGGATTGGTGGTTTTAGTATTGTATGTGGATGAAATTCTTCTTACTTACAATGACTAGGTTGGGGTGGACTTGACAAAGAAACACCTCCATCAACACCTGGTCACGAAGGATATGGGCTCCCCGAAATATTTTTGAAGATAGAAATCTCTTGGAAGCCCGACTCGTTTGTTCTTTCCCATTGGAAGTATGCTCTTGATCTTCTACAAGTGGCAGGATTGACTGGTGCCAAACCGGCTCGGTGTCCCATGGCTACTGGAGAAGACAAAACATGGAAAGATGAATTGCCTCTTTTGTCTGATGTGATGAGGTACAGACGTCTGGTGGGAAAACTCATTTATCTCACGGTGACCAGAACCGACATTTCCTATGTTGTAGGAAAGGTTATTAAGTTCATGCAAGCTCCTAGGGAATGCCATCTTCAGTCTACCTTGAGAATATTAGAGTATGTTAAAGGCCCACCAGGAAAAGGGCAACTTTTTCAGAAGAACGGTCATCTAAGGGTGGAAGCCTACTCAGATTCAAGCTATGCAGATTATAAAGGCGACCGCAAATCTACATCTTGTTTTTGCACATTTGTTGGAGAAAATCTTGTGAGCTGGAAGAGTAAGAAACAGTCTATTGTCTCCAGATCTAGTGCAGAAGCAGAATATCGGAGTATGGCGTCAACCACCTGTGAGTTAAAATGGTTGTGTGCTCTCATGCATTACTTAGTAGAGGTCTATGACTATCCTCTTCCTATGTTTTGTGACAACAAGGCCGCCATATACAGATCCACAAATCCGATCTTCCATGAGAGAACGAAACATATAGAAGTCAACTGCCATTTAATTCGGGAAGAGGTCTTGATGAAATAGATTTGTACTCCGTTTGTCACCTACGAAAAAGAGTTGGCGGATATCTTCACCAAGGCGATTTCTTCTTCCTTCTTCCACATTTGTGACAAACTGGGCATGATTGATATCTATGCTCCAGCTTGAGGGGGAGTGTTGAAGTAGGAGACCGAGCGGTCTGGCGGTCTATGCTTGGTGGGTTGGTGACCGCGCGATCTGGCGGTCTCTCTCCAGTGGTTTGATATCCAGACTATTGTTGTTTGCTGTACGAGCGATCTCCTACCATAGTTTGTTCTCTTCCTTCTGGTGTTGCCGAGCGGTTAGCCCCTTTGTCTAACTACGTGGTCTGATTGGTCTGTTTATGTCTACCCGCTCAGCTTTGTAAATTTTTTAGTCTCACATTATTTATTTTACTCTCTCCACTCTCCTCCATTCTATAAAAGGGAGGTCATACCTTTGTAAATGTTATCTTTTTGGATATTAAAACTTTCAATTATTCAAGTTCTGGCTTATTTTTAGTCGCTTGTTCCCTACTTTTACATACCTGAAGGGAACTTGCAAATATCTACTAATCTCTGCAAAAGAAGAACAAGAATCATACATGAAAGAAAACTAAGTTGCATGTACCTAAAGGTAACTTGCAAATATCTGCTAATCTCAACAAAAGAAGAGTGAGGAGAAGATATGAAAAAAACTAAGTTACAAGTACCTTAAGGGAACTTGCAAATATCTGCTAACCTCAACAAGAAAAAGAGTAAGCAGCAGTTATAAAAGAAAACTAAGTTGCAAGTACCTGAAGGGAACTTGCAAATATCTGCTAACCTCTGCATGAAAAGGAGTAAGTAGCAGATATAAAATAAAGGTAAGATGATTACTTGATGAGTTTATGGATAAATCTTCTGCTAAAAGTTAGTGCGATAAGATAGAAATGATAAGAATGTAGAAGGAATATCCATCAAACCCTGATACTTACTGAATAAGCAAAATTAAGTATAGATCAAGCCACAACAACAATTTTCTTGCGTGGTCAGATATGATATCTCCAATATGAAATCCTAATCATTAAGATGAAAGAACATACTAGACTTCAGCTGAATAGTTTGTCAACAAAGAATACCAGATTCTCTGATTATTAATTAGTGCCAAAAACATCCAATCAGAGTAGTAGAGACATTGTTAACCATCATCTAATAGTGCTTTATGCAAGCCGAGTACACAAGATGAGCATAAGCAAAAAATATGTTGCAAATCCTTTGGATAGGTCGGATTTAACCTGTTAACCTGTAAAAGGCAGTTCATAAAAAGAGGTTTACGCCCGAAGATGACCAAAAAAGGTCGGATGCGCCCCAGGAGTTCCCCAGGGGCCTTAAGCATCGCTTGGCCATGAAAGGTCATCAAGAGTGTAGTCCTACCTAGAGAGAACTAGCCTCATTCCCTTAGAAAGGCACAAAAGGGAAAAAGCACAAAATCCTGAGAAGGAACGGTATATACACTGCTCTCATGCCTCGAGTTACAAACAATGCTGATCAGTTAGACAAGGTGCGCCAAGTGGTCAATAACATTGCTTGTCTTTGGAAAGATCAGCAATGTTGTGGGCCCCGTGAAAGCAAGGATTGAGAGTACCATAGAGTATTCGACAATTACAGCTATTAGATGATCGAAGAGACAATGCTACACTTGATTTCCATTGCTTGCAAAGCAAAGATCATCTTAACTGTAATGTATCCCTAGCGAAGCACAGTAGAGATAATACACTGGGACCTCCCTTGATGCACACTGTGTGTTAGATATCGGCTAGGATTCGAAGTCTTGTAATCCTCCGCACAAGAGTTAGATGGCTCCCACTACACATACGCGAACACTCCCCACTATATGTTGTCATTGTGGTCTTACGCTAGATTCAAACCTCAAGGGGCCCCTAAGCAGGACTCGGTGATTTCTCAGTGGTTCAGCGATCCCTTTAGAAAAGAAAAAATAGAGGAGGAGACTGTAATGCCCCCAAAACCCAAATAATGTCACACGGGCGTGTCAAGGATCGTGTCCTACTCTGTGTTAGCTTGGTTGTGTCGAGTGTGGTGCACGTCTTGAAACATGGGTATGAACAGTGCTGACACGGGCATGATGGATGGTGACATGGGCGTGTTAAATACCTGTGTCGTGCTCTAGTTGCGACGGGCGGTGCCAACTTAAGTACACGGCCTGGAGCACGGGCGTGTACTGGTCGAAATGGGCATGGCAAAGGTTACAAGGGCGTATTGGGGACCCATGTCCTTTTCGGGATTTGTTGGTCCTGTATCGATTGAGGGGCACGCCCCTCAACACGGGCGTGTATTAAGTGACACGGGTGTGTTACAAGCCATGTCATCCCAGGGAAGATGCTTTTTAGAGCAAATTTGAGCAGTTCGTTTCCTTTGATGAAGTATGGCCCGGGGTATTTCCTGGAGGGATAAGTGTGGGAATTGATGAGTTATTTCTCATTCCCTTAACATTCTCTTTTTAAGAAGAAGAAAGAGAGGAGAGCAAGGAAAGGAAGAAGAGGAGAAATCTGGCCGTCGGTGGTGCTACGGTGGTCCAAATCACAAGCCGAGTTTAGATCTGGGGAGGCTTTAGCGTTGCGGTGCTTTCTAACCGTTTAGTTTTCTCCATGGCACCGAAACGTCTTCCAAGGGTAACGATTTCCTTCTTGGCAAGTGAAGTCCTTCTTTCCTGCATATTCATGAAATCCTCCACCAAAAGGTGGAAATCGAAGTGATTCCCTTGGGATGTGGTGTTTCATCCTTTATTATCTTGCATTAGAACTGGAAGTGAGTTGTACGGTTAGACATGTTGTGTGAAGCCCAACCGGACAAGATGGTATGGATTGGTGATGTTTTGTTTGGAAATCAGAGAAAACTCCGAGTAAATTGGTTGTTTGTATGAAATCCTTGGTGGATACCTGTGGCATGGTGTAACAGGAAGTACTGGAGGAAATCCAGGAAAAAGCTTTGAGGGTTGGTACTTGGTGTTCAACTCTTATGGCCGTGAGTGCCATTTTGTGTGAAGTTGAGCCGTTGGGCTGCAACTACGGAATGCCTTTGTGGCGAATGGGAAAGGTGAAGTCGTACCTGCGTCAGTCCAGGCTTGAGTCTGACGAATTTGAGCAATGGGAAAGGTGAATCTGTGCCCGCATTATGGTTGTCTAACCGTGGGTGCTTAAGGCCCTATGAGGATCACATAGCGAGAGTCTCTGTCCTACGTACGGTAAAGACTAGGAATGCTCATAATGGACCGTCTTGTCTGGGACCTCTGAACGGTGGTAGGACCCTGGTTTTCCGGTATACCAATATTGTGCCCTGAGTGCACGGAATTTCGGTCCGTCGTGCCGGCATTTGTGATATGTATTGACTTGTACGGTTATGCACGTCCTTGACGAATTATTATATATATGTTGTGTGACTAAAATTCTATGCAGGGAAGGAATTCCGCTGCCTCGTGCTAGGGGCAGGGTCGTTATAATTGGTCAACTGAATGCTGATCGTTGCCCTATTTACTACCGCTTGGTGGATTAATTCTATGCAGGTGGTGCTGGCCCAAGCGGGAAATAGCGGGCTGAATCCCAGGTTGTGTTGCTGCCCTCGAAAGCTTGTTTTCTTTACTCTTGTTTATGTGTGGCCAGCCTGCGCGACGATATTTGTAAACCACACTTTTTTAAGAGAAATATGTAAGGCCATAAGGCTATGTACCTTGTGTGTTTGGTTGTATACATTCCTAAAGGGTAGTAGTGGGCATTTTTATTCTTAATGAGTTCAAGTTTTCAACCATTAAGCTTCCGCTAGAATGCTCTGTGTTTGTGTTTGATGGTCTTTGATATTATTTAGTAACTTCTATGCCAGTTTGTGGAATATGGTGTGGGGCCCCGACCGGACCCTTTATTATATCCTACGTGACGGGTAGAGGTGTTATAATTTGGTATAAGAGGTGTTGGTCTATCTCTTCCGAATTCGTGGTCGAATTCTTTTGAGGGGTGGCGAGCACGTGTAAGTGCTGCCGTTATAACACATCAAATGAACTCAGGAATGTCCACTTATGAACGAAAATACACATGCTTGCTGAACCTGTGTGTTCCTTTTTGTATGATTTTCGTTTGATTGGTCACTAAATTGTGTTTCTACACATATAGGTGACTAGAAGTGTTGTGAGTCAGTTGGAACCTCAACGTTCTGTTGAGAGTGCGGCACCAGCTGAGGTTCCCACACCTCCTCCATCTGCCAAAACTGTACGTTTGATTACAGAGATAATACTTGCTGTTATAAATGCTCAGTAGGTTGGGCAGGCACAGCCTGCAATTGTGCCAATGCAAGCTGGGGTAAGGCAATAACCGGTAGAAGTTATGGTTGATCCGTGGACAGTAGATCAACAATTGAAGCAGTTCATGAGTTTTAATCCTCCTACTTTTGCTGGGGCGGGTTCGTCAGCCCAAGCGGAGGATTGGCTCGCAAGGATTAAGAGAATCTTGACAACTATAAGAGTTGAGGAGGAACACAAAGTAACTTTAACCACTTTCCTGCTTGAGGGAGAGGCTCGGTTGTGGTGGGATGAGGTAGAACTACATCACTTGGCAGTAAGACATTTGTCGGAGGTCTAAATTGAAGAGTTCTCTTTGTTGTTCTTAGCTAAGCATCTGTCGATGCAGTAGAGAATTGCTATGGAGTTAGATTTCCAATGGTTGACGCAAGGAAAACATAGTGTGGATGACTACCTTCATGAGTTTATGCGTTTGGGTCGGTATGTGGGTACTATATTCGCTAAAGAGGAGTGTAAGACCAGTCAGTTCTCTGGGGTACTAAGGGATGAGCAACAATATCTGCTCTCCAGTTCTTTGAACTGGGGGTTTTAAGCATTGGTCTGTATGTCTCGGTCTTTCGAGAAGAACATGAAAAGAGGGCAGGGCAAGGGGAACTTGGCTGTTACAAAGCCGGAGTTCAAGCCACCGCATGCGGAGAAGTCTGGGTACTGAAAGAGATGGGGTAAGAAGTCCAAATCTGCTGGACAAACTCCTTCAGTGGTTGCTTCAGAGGCATCTTCTGATTATGGTCCTCGAACTTGCTACACGTGTGGTAAGATGAGACACTATGCTCGGGATTGTCGAGTTGTCCCTCCAAAATGCGAGAAGAAGCCGGGTGCATCCTATGCGGAAAAAGGGAAGGCTGTGGCGGAGTTTTCTGCATCGCAGGTGCAACACCGAATTTACAATCTTGGACAACAGGAGGTCATCAAGTAGGTTGATGTCGTTACAGGTGCGAGTAGTTTATAGTTTTACATTATGCTTTGTGATGTGCTTGTTTTAAGCTTGGCGTTATAGGTTTTGTCCTTATACGGGACTATCCGTCATGAGCATTGTTCGATACAGGTGCTTCACATTCGTTTCAGTCTGAAGATTTCATCTTGTGAATCAGGGTGCCTATACGGACCACAATAGAGAGTATGAAGATGTTACTACCTAACGGATGTTTGATGTGCGCGGATAAAACTTGTTGTGTTGAGGTAAAGATAGGAAGTCGGGATTTCATGGTGGAAACATCAGTATTGCCGTTATCAGAGTTTGATATCATCTTTTGTATGGACTGGCTTTCAAAGCAGCATGCTTGTATAGATTGCACTTCAAAAGAAGTTACACTTGGGCAGAATAATGAATAAGAGACTAAGTTCAATGGCATGCGAGGGACGTGTAGGATATTGATATCTGCTCTCCATGTCGTTAAGGCAGTTCGGAAGGGTGTGAAATTATTCTTCACACTCGTAGAGGCAGTGGAGCCGAAGGCCAGTGTGAGTTAGGTGTCAATTGTATCGGAATATGCTGATGTGTTTCCAAAATACCTTCCGGGGTTACCTCCCCAAAGGGAAATTTACTTCCCTATCGAGCTGGTGTCAGGTGTGAAACCTGTGGCCCGCTTGCCTTACCGGGTAGCGCCAAAGAAAATTGCAGAACTGAAAGTTTAGTTGCAAGAATTTCTAGAGCAAGGCTATATACGCCCAAGTCAGTCACCTTGGTGCGCACAAGTTCTCTTTGTGAAAAATAAGGACGGTAGCATGCGTCTATGCCTTGACTATAGAGAACTGAACAAGGTGACGGAAAAGAACAAGTATCTGATTCCATAGATTGACGACTTGTTTGATAAGTTTTTTGGCTCGACTGTATACTCCAAGTTGGATTTAAAGTCAGGTTATTATCAGTTGAGAGTTCGTGAAAGTGATATACCCAAAACAGCATTTGGAACACGCTATGGTCACTATGAGTTCACGGTAATGCCGTTCGGGCTGTCTAATGCGCCATCAGTATTTATGGACTTAATGCATCAGACATTTAGGGAATACTTGCACCTCTTTGTGATCGTCTAAATTGACGATATCCTTGTATAATCCCAATCCGAAGAAGATCATGCAAATCATTCGAGGATGGTGTTGCACACCGCGAGGAAGAACAAGATTTACGCCAAGTTCTCTAAGTGTGAGTTTTAGCTGTCGTCAGTGGCTTTCTTTGGCCATGTGGTTAGTGGAGAGGGCATTGTGGTTGATCCTTCCAAGATAGTTGCTGCACTGGAGTGGCCTGTTCTCACTATAGTAGCAGAAGTCAGGAGTTTCCTTGGGCTTGCGGGCTACTACAGGCGCTTCGTAGAGAACTTCTCAGGAAAGCCTTGCCTCTCACAGCACTAACGAGGAAGGATCAGAAGTTCGATTTGATGCCCAAGTGCGCACGAGCTTTCGAAGAGCTAAAGAGTCGTTTGACCACGTCGCTAATATTGACATCGCCATGTGGTCAGGATGGCTTTAAGTTTTATAGTGATGCGTCAGGGAGCAGCTTAGGCTGCGTTCTTCTATAGTTCGGAAAGGTGATAGCATATGGCTCACGCTAGTTGAAGGTGCACGAACGGAATTACCCCGTCCATGATTTGGATTTGGCGGCGGTGATATTCGCACCTAAACACTGGTGTCATTACCTATATCGCATGAAAGTGGATATATTCATGGACCATAAGAGGCTGAAATATCTGTTAGACTAGAAAGATCTCAATATGCGACAGAGAAGGTGTATGGAATTTCTTAGTGACTACACCTTCCAAATTTATTATACTCCTGTTAAAGGGAATGTAGTCGAAGATGCTTTGAGTCGTAGGACTCCGGCAAGGGAAAATTAATTGCCCAGGCATTATGAAAGCCTAATTCGAGAATTAAAAGCCTTAGATATTTCTTGTGTTGAAAAGAATTTCACTACAAGTGCGTGCTTAAACTGGACGGAGGTACAGTGTGACCTGGCGGATAGAGTGAGAAAAGCAATAGCAATTGATGAAAGTCTACAACGCTATGCAGCGGAAAGTGCGGATTCTTAGTTTTTGTTTATTGACGACCTTTTTCGGAAGGACGGTCGTTTGTGTCCCAGATAGGGGTAAACTTCGTTAAGAATTGATCTATGATGCCCACTTCACAAAGTATTCGATTCACCCAGGGAGCACGAAGATGTATAAGGATTTGAAGAAAATTTTCTAGTGGTCTGGGATAAAGAAGGACATAGCGCACTATGTTGCTAAATGTCAAACATTTGCCTTAGTAAAGGCTGAATGCCAAAAATCGGGAGGTTTTCTGAAGTCATTGCCTATCCCTTTGTGGAAATTTGAGGATATTTCCATGGATATCGTGCATGGGTTACCGAGATCACAGCATGGAAATGATGTAGTTTTGGTGATTATGGACCGGTTAACTAAGGTGTCGCACTTTGATAGAGACCGCACGCAGACTCTTATTTGGGTGGTTGGTTCGATGAGTTGACCGTCGCGGACTGGCTAGAAAATCAAAGTTTCTAACAAAAGGAGGCAAGTGCACCTATCGCATGTAGTACTCGATATTCGGGAGAATGCCGAGGTCGTATTATTCTCGGGTACGGGTTGATTATTCCTACTCCTCCAGGAGGACTATTATTTTATTGAAAGTAAGGTGGATTTTTTTTGTCTGTCACTTAACAACGGAAATAAAATATAGCTGAAAATTACAATATTAATTCAATGATGGGTTAACGCTCGGCATCGAATCGGATTAAGACTAAAATAATTCTTGATAATTATTGAACTTAATTTTCAAATTAATAAAAGGCAACTTGGCCGTGGAGGTTCCACAAGTATGAGCGCACATATCTCTAGGAATATTGCTCACCTGAACGCTAAGACAATTTGACCGAACATTAGTCCGACAAAGGATTCCTCTTAACGGCCGCTTTATGCTAAGAACCCTACTATTGGGTGGGGAACCCCAACCGGTAGAACTACGCTTCTCCTCTCTCGAGGGTATGTACGCAATTATTTTTACCCAAGGGGGATCGGCCCATATGCACGGCCTCTCGGCAAGTTAGCATATGGAAAACGAAAATAGAGCCCACACATCGATTATGTGGTCCTACTCGTCGTTAAACCGGGCAAACCTTAAGTCCTTAAATTAAAATGAAAATGAAGAAATTTAATTATTTCAAATCATTTTATATGTCCCAATGCACTTCGATGCCAAGGGCTAAAGACGATTAGCCACTCATCGGTTTGGGGACGGCTTTATGGTTTTAATGAGGCGCGATTTTGAAACTAAACACTAAACGATTATAAGAAGAAGACATAAAATAACAAACATTTAGATAAAATTGAAAAGCTAATTAAAACGAGAACTCACTCACACTTCGAAACAAAAAAATAAAGTAAAGACAAGTCCTACTCGAATGAGTATGTGGGAAATGAAAACACATCATTTAACTCTTAACTAGTAGGCGGAAATAAAAGCATGTACAAGTTCTACTCAAATGAGTAGACGGTAAACGACAAGTCCTACTCGAATGGGTAGGCGGTAAATGAAAACACGCCATTTAACTATTAACGAGTAGGCGGAAATAAATGTGCACACGCATACACTCTACATAATTGAAAGAAAGCAATAAAATAAAGCATGAAAATTTATATCATACACTCACACACTCTACATAATTTAAAGAAAGCAATAAAATAAAGCATGGAAAATTATCTCATAAACTCACACACACAACATGAAATTTAAAAGAACAAAATTAAAACCTAACTCATACACTCATACACACAAATTAAAAACAAAATGAATGTTACCTAAAAATAAAAACAACTACTTTTCTATTTTTAGAATTTGTTAAAAACACATAAAAAGATGAAATAAAAATAAAAAGAGCAAAAGTTTTTGGAAATTAAAGTTAAAATCAAAGGTGATCAAAAATTAAAATTATAACTTTTTCATTCTTAAGAGTTCATAAAAGTGATGAAAATGTAAAAATAAATTTTAAAAGGATAAAAAGTTTTACAACTTAAACAAAGACTAAGTTAAAGAAAATTAAAATCACTTTTAAATTCTCTTTTACAAAACACATTAGGATTGAAAAGTTACAATTTTAAAGTATCATAAAAGCATGAAGAAAAACTATCCTAATAACTAAAATAAAATCTTACATAACAACTAATTAAAAGCAAGAAGAAATTAACTAGTTAAACTCATACACACACACACACTTTTCATAAAGAGAAATACTAAGAAAACATGAGAATAAAAAAAGAACAAAGTAGGCACACAAGTTCATTCCAAAACCATTTAAGAAGAGAAATGCTAACATGTTTTTATTGATGAAAAAGAACTATTATAAAGTTAATACAAAAGTAAAAAGAGGGGGGGGGAGTTCTCCTTACACGGCATTTTAACACACCAAGCAGCCCAAAAAACACAGTAAATTTGGCTAAAAAAAGTAAACCCTTGGACCTTACAGAATTTTTTTATTTATAGACAAAATTTTGGTTGTGACACGGCCTACAGCACGGGCATGTCGGCGTACGTGTCACAGTTGCCGTGTTTGAGTTGGTGAAATCTACTGAGCTAGCTTGCTTCTATAATTTTCGGGACGGGACACGTGTCTGACACGGGTGTGTCGTGCTTGGACACGGGCGCGACACGCTGGCTGTACAACCTCGGGCTCCCAGGCGAGAGGGCCAAGGCGAGAGGGCCAAGGTGAGACGGCCCAGGAGAGAGGGCCCAGGCAATGAGAGCCAGGCGAGAGGTGTCACAACCCGCATTTTCTCCGAATTAAGAATTATCAGAGTAAGAGAAAACACGCGTCATGATGCCACGTCAAGCAGGGGATAACTGCTGACGCTCAGGCAAAACCACCTACCAACTTAATGAAAGAAAATCATGTGATTAATGATTAGAAAATCAGTTATATTTTAGAGGCCGTATCCCCCGGCTTAGTGGATCATCTAGTCCACAAAAGAAAACTATATTTAAGCGCTGCAGAAAGTAAATACTTTATCAGGTTTGACATCCTAAGGAGCGCATAAGGGTCCCAAGAGAACCACTCATGCTATGCAAGACCCTACATTTAATTTATATAATATATAAGAAAATGGTCTTTATACGTGATTTGGAAAATAGTGATTACGTTTTATAAAACATGCTGATCATGAGCTTTATTTATAATAATAATTATAGTTTAAAAATAACTAGCAACCTAGCATAAAACCTTCTCGGGGCAAGTAGACTATCTCCAGAAAACGGTAGCAGCATAAGTAAATATATCCAGTACAAAGGTATTAACTACCAGTGGGCGCCAACAACCTGATACGAACCCACTGACACACATGTATGTCTGTAAGAAAGTACTGAAAAACTACCTCACCAACACGGCAAACGGAACTCCAAAGTCCAAGAGACCACCAACACCACCACTGCAAACTAGCCACCCAACTGGCTACGGCTCAGAACCTGGGGTATTCCAAAATAAAACAGAATACCTCAGCAAGCTAAACAAAGTAAAACTGCATGAAAGAGTCAACCAAAAGGGGAAAAGTACCTGAAAAACATGCAGTAGAAAGAGTCATAACTGTCCAAAACAGGACAACAAGAAAAGCACTACGTGCGAGGAAACAGCAACAACCCAGCCCAGGAACAACATCCTGCAGGGCCTACTAGGCTACCAAGAGCCCAAAGTGCTGCAAACTACCAAGGAAGAAACTTCTAACACCCTAAACTGTGGGAGGTGGTAGTAGCAAAAACAAACAACGAGGAACCGGATTGGAGGCAAACTCAGTCCCCCCATCCACCATGTCCAAGTCAACAAGCTCGAGGGTCTATACGTGAAAGCACAAGGGACCTTCCACCCACAAGCCCAGCCCATACATAGAGCAAGAAAAACACGAGTGGCCTTGGCTAAATTACACAACTCCACCCCCATAAAGAGCTACAAACCACCACTACTAACCACGACCCACGATTCGGCCATTAGGAAAGAGAAACATGGCCGACAAGGAAATTACAAATATAAACAAGGAATTCACTCGGGAACGTAAATCGAGGAAAGAGAAAAAGAAAGTGTTGAAATGACTCAACACGACGTGGCGCTGGGTCCTCTCGACACCGCATTGAGTGAGCTTCACTCACTCAACGTGCCACACAAAGCGAACTATCACAACAATAACTCTTACATTACTACCTTAACACTACTCAAAACACTCATGCCCACCTAACCCGCGTATCGACGCCAGCTAATTACGGGTGCAAAAAAGGAAAAATTCAGAGCGCACGATCAGTGTCGCACGACCAGTGGTCGTGCGCACTCATCGGCTGATGATCCTACGAAGTGAACCTGGGAAACTTGAAACCTGACAGAAAACTTAGCATAAGCGCACGATCAGTGTCGCACGACCAGTGGTCGTGCGCACTGTTTCCAGCGCTCGTGCGAAAGGCGAGACAGAACTTTGGAGAAATGAACTGGTAGCCGCGTACGAACAGTGGCACACGACCAGTGGTCGTGCGCCCTATCGTTTGATGATCGTGCGCGGGTAACCTGTACCGTTTGGGATTTCCCGAACGACACCGGAACGCGCATTACATTCTCCCGACACTGCGAACCACAACTACAACACACCGAAAACGGCCTACGGCACACCTAACATAATTTCTACCTATTCTACTCATTCACCACACCATCCAACTACGCCTAATCATTCGAGACGGAATCCGGAGACAGAAATGGTAGAAACAAGTAGGATGCATGAATCGAAAGAAAAAAAACAACTTGGCAAGGGCGAGAACACCACTTGCCTCGACTTCCGGCGAAGCTTGGTCGGCTTTTCCTCCTCTTCACGCACGAATCCGGCAACGAAGCACAAGGACAAAAATCTGGACATTGCCGGCGGAAAACAAGTCAAAACCCGAAATTCAAAACCACAAGCAAGGCCACGAAACTTGGAAATCTTACCGTAGGAATGAAGGTCTCGACGAGAGCAATCCGAATCCACTCTCGGAATCGAATTCCGTCCACAAACGCTCCGGGAATTGGCGGTGGAAGGCAAGGGCTAGGCAGTTTCTCCGTTTGTCTCGTACAGGGGCGGCGGTTTTTAATTGGAGAAGATGATGGCGTGGGTTAAATTTCTATCCTATATATATATATATATTAATATATAATAATATATTTTATTACAAAATTACATAAAGCACCAAAACGACGCGAAAACCGAACTACCTCGGAATTCGACGAAATTCGCACCGTAGCTAAATACCCACGCTACGAACACAACGGCGAAGTCGAAATAAATTTTCGACGAACAGAACTCGAGTTATACCCAAATAAAGCCAAACACCAACATCCCCCCGAGAGGCCACACCGGGTCACCCAAAACGACTCGGCTTGCTAGGGAGATCTTGCCAATAGGCTACAGAATAGGGCACTCAGTTCTAAGGAGCTAAACCACACTCCACAAAGGGCACAAGCCACGGAAACGCGTCATCATAACGCCAAACGAGTATAAAAATAAACGCAGAAAAATCGGGGGCGTTATAGTCACTCCCCCTAAAAAAAGTTTCGTCCCGAAACTTTACGCACAACACACCTACTAAAGAAGGAAAAGTAACCAATAGGAGTTACAAGAAGGGAAACATACCGATCAAATCAGGGAAACAGGTGAGGGTAAGCCCTCCTCATGGCCGACTCTAGCTCCCAAGTCGCGCTCTCCAAATCCTGATTTTTCCACAGAACTTTCACCATCGGTATGGACTTCTTTCGCAGCACTCGCTCCTGAGTATCCAAAATACGAACCGCCACCTCAACAAAAGAGATGTTGGGCTCCAACTGGGGCACAACGTCCAAGACCTGCCCACTGCTGCGCACACACTTCCGTAATTGGCTAACATGAAAAACATTATGAACTCCTGGGAAGTTTGCTGGCAAACCCAATCTATAAGCTGACACGCCGATCCGTTCCAAAATCTCGAACGGGCCCACATACCTTGGGTCCAATTTCCGATTCTTACCAAACCTCTTTACACCCACCATTGGGGAAACCTTAAGAAATACAAGGTCCCCTACAGAGAACTCCAAAGCAGACCTATGCCGATTGGCGTTCTTTTCGTACCTCTACTGAGCTATACGAAGCTTCTCCCGAATAAGCTTCACGGCGACTTCCATATCCTCCAGCGCATCAGGACCCAACAACGGCCTCTCACCAGCCTCGGCCCAAAACAACGGAGTCCTACATCGCCTCCCATACAAGGCTTCGAACGGAGCCATCTGCAAACTTTCCTGATAACTGTTGTTGTAAGCAAATTCCATAAGCCGCAGCCGCTCAACCCATGCTCCGCCGTGGTCTAAAATATAGCATCGGATCATATCCTCAACAATCTGATTCACCCGCTCCGTCTGCCCATTGGTCTGTGGGTGGTACGCAGTAGAATATCTCAGATCCATACCCAAACCCTCCTGCAGACTCTGCCAAAAACGAGAAGTAAACCGGGAGTCTGGATCAGAAATGATGCTAACCGGCACACCGTGGAGTTGGATGACTTCATTCAAGTACAACTCTGCTATCTTCTTCATCGGGTAATCAACCTTATATGGCACGAAGTGAGCACAATTCGTCAATCTATCAACTATAACCCAAACAGAATCAAATCCCCTCGGAGATTTGGGTAAGCCCGTAATGAAGTCCATAGATATACTCTCCCACTTCCAAGTCGGGATCTCTAACGGGGTCAACTTGCCACCAGGCCTTCCATGGTCGGCCTTCACGCGCTTGCAAGTGTGGCACTCAGCAACAAATCGGGCTATATCACCTTTCATGCCATACCACCAGGCAATTTGCCTTAAGTCACGGTACATCTTCGTAGATCCTGGATGATAGGCAACGCTGGATCCATGAGCCTCTCTGCAAATCATACCTCTAATATCCCCAACGGCGGGGATGCAAAACCTGCCGCGGTACTTCAAAGTACCCGCATCATCGATAGCAAAATCTGGCAACTCTACCTTCTCTGTCCTGATGACCAAGTGCAACAGATCCGGGTCGTCCTTCTGGTGCAGTCTGGTCAAAGAAATCCAGGACGGCTCTGCCACTGACAAACTACTCTACAAACCACAGCATCCCACTGAAATATTCATAAGGAGGAACTCCTCAACTAACCGATCGGCGGAGAGGTTAAAGATCTTTCCCGTCTTTCGGCTCAGGGCGTCGGCCACCACATTGGCCTTGCTCGGATGATACTGGATCTCTACATCATAATCGGCCACATACTCTAGCCACCGCCGCTGGCGCAGATTCAACTCCTTCTGCGTGAACACGTACTTCAGGCTCTTGTGGTCAGTGAAGATCTTGCACTGAGCCCCATAAAGTAAGTGTCTCCACAGCTTCAACGCATAAATAACCGCTGCGAACTCAAGGTCATGCGTAGGATAATTCTTCTCATGGGTCTTCAGTTGCCTTGACCCATAGGCAATCACCTTCCCAACCTGCATTAATACGCATCCCAGACCTACAAGTGAATCATCCACATACACATCATAATCCACACCCTCAGTAGGCAGGGTCAGAACGGGAGCAGTGCACAATCTCTTCTTTAGCTCCAGAAAGGCTTCTTCGCACTTCTCGCTCCAAACAAAAGCCACATTCTTCTGAGTCAGCTTGGTCAACGGTGCAGCTAGGGAAGAGAAACCCTCCACAAATCTTCTGTAATATCCAACCAACCCTAAGAAACTCCTGATCTCCTTAGGCGTACTCGGCGTACTCCAATCCATCACTGCTGTAATCTTTTCTGGATCGACCGAGATCCCTTCCTTGTTCACCACGTGGCCTAGAAATGAGACCTGAGGCAACCAAAATTCGCACTTGCTCAATTGGCGAATAACTTGTGATTCCTCAACTCTGTCAGAACCAAACGCAAATGCTGCTCATGCTCCTCCGCGCTGCGAGAATACACTAACACGTCATCAATGAAGACCACAACGAACTTGTCGAGGAAATCCTTGAACACCCGGTTCATCATATCCATGAAGGCTGATGGTGCGTTGGTCAGACCAAACGACATCACCAAAAACTCAAAGTGTCCATGCCTCGATCTAAATGCAGTCCGTGGAATATCTTCCTCACGGATCCTGAGCTGATGATAACCAGAATGAAGGTCGATCTTGGAGAACACCGTGCTACCGCACAACTGGTCAAATAAATCATCGATCCTCAGCAGAGGGTACCTGTTCTTAATAGTGACCTTGTTCAATTCTCTATAGTCGATGCAAAGCCGCATCGACCCATCTTTCTTCTTTACAAACAAAACAGGAGCACCCCAAGGCGACGAACTCTGCCTGATAAAACCTTTAGCCAACAGCTCATCCAACTGAACTCGCAACTCCTCTAACTCACGAGGGGCCATCCGGTACGGCGCCTTAGCAATAGGACGCGTACCCGGCTCCAAATCGATCACAAACTCAACATCCCGCTCGGGAGGAAGACCAGGAAGGTCATCAGGAAAAACATCGGCGAAATCACAAACAATAGGAATTTCCTCCAAACGTGGTACGCTAACAGCGGTTCCAACCGTTGAGACTAAACAAGCACAACAACCAGAAAGAAACAACCTCTGAGCACATACCGCAGAGATGACAGGAAAATCATGACACGGATCAGCATATACGCTGCCGGGCTGACCGTCGTCCCTGATGAAGTCCAAGCGCTTTCCCTTGCACTAAATGACTGCATCAAACCTAGAGAGCCAGTCCATGCCCAGAATACCATCGAAGTCCTCCAGATCAATCATCTTCAGGTCCGCCTTCGCAAGAAAGTTCCCCAACAAAACAGGGCAATCCAAAATGCCCAAATCTGACAACACAGATTCACCAGAGGGAAACTTGACACGGAAGGAATCCCGAACACGATCTAAGGTCAACCGATGTCGCTCCACAAAGGCTCTAGCCACGAACGAGTGGGTAGCGCAGGAGTCAAACAGAACCCGCGCCCAGCGGTTCTTTACCTTAAATTTCCCTATAGGAGCATAGAAAACTAAGGAACTACCACAACAATACTGCAAAAATTCTAGCAAATAGAACTACCAGGCTGGAAAAACAACAAACAACTAACCTGAGATGACCTGGGTCGAAGCCTGAGCCTCCTCGGAAGAGATCACGTTCAGCTTCCCCTTTCCCTTGTCCACACGCTGAGGTGGAGGTAAAGCCTGCAATGGAACTGCAGGAAGAGCTGGTTGAAACTGAGGACACCTCGACTTGATGTGACCCTTCTGCCCACACTGAAAGCAGACTTTATCCTTGGTCCAACACTGGGCCGCATCATGGCCGGATCGCTTGCAAACGGAACAGGAGACATCTCTCCTAGGAGCACCCTGAATCGTATGAACCTGCTCCTTCCTCTGAGCTGCTGCCTTCTTGAAACATTTCTCGGCAGGGTGGCCTGACCGGCCACAGAAGCTGCACTCCACCTTGCCCCTCTTTCCCGGAGCCGCACCGGGTACCTGGGGTTTCTTCTCCTCCACCGACTTTCTCTTGTCCAACCTCATTTGCTGGCCTCTGCTCTTCGCGGTCTCAATAGCCTCCACCTTCAGAGCAGCCTCTACTACACCTGCATAAGTCTCTGACCCATAAGCACTGGTCAACTACTGCACCTCGCTCCTCAAACCACCGAGAAATCGCTTAACTCGATCAGCCTCAACGCTGACCAATCCAGGGGCAAAACGGCTCAACTTGCTGAACTCTATCTCATACTCACCCTCCGTGAGTTGCCTTTGCTTCAGATGGAGGAAGTCGTTCATGAGGCGGTCACGCTCGACTGAGGGTAAGAACTTCCTCAACAGCATCTCCTTGAACACCTCCCAAGAGCATCCGGATACCAAGCTCTCCTTCTCTCTCAGCCACCAACTCTTAGCCAAACCTTAAAGCTGATAGGCGGCTATCATCACCCTCTGATCATTTGCAATCCCTGAGTACGAGAACATCTCCTCCATGGAGATCAGCCAGTCGTCTATCACCATGAAATCTGCCTTCCCATCATAAGTGGGAGGACTCAGCCTCTGAAACTGCGAGATGAAGGCCATCTCTACTGGCACCACCACTGGAGGTCTCAAGGGTGCAGGAGGAGGAGGAACAGCTAACCCCCCCGCAGGGACTTGCACACCCTGATTCTGACCTGCCACGACTGCCACCAAAGACTGAATCTGGGCTCGCACCTCCTCCAACTGTCTGCCCATGGAATCGTTACTCTGACGCAGACTCTCGATCACCGCATTGTTCTGAGCCCCAGATGACTCACCCTCAGACAGGGGAGTCGATCGAGTCGCAGGATGCCTTGCCATTCTAAAATCATAACAACACAAATTAGACCCTACTACAACGTCTAGAACCAAATACAAGTACAGACAATACATATATAGATATAGACTTAAAGCTGCTAAACTTGCTCTGAGAGTTTATCTTTTTAACAAAATTTAGATGTTATGCCCTAACCTAGGATGGTTAACCACCACCTTACTAACTCTTGTGCCTAGATCGGGAATGCATGACTTTTATATTAATTTGAAAACTTATGTGTGTACATATGTCATCCTGCCAGTCTTTAGCATGGCACGTTGTGCTTATGCAATATTATGATATACATGTTTGTGTTATGCATTCTAAAAAGGCCCTAATACATGTTATGAGCGGCGTACACATGAAAATGTTATGCATCCCATACTACATAACATTCTCATGCAACGAAAAAGAAAACGTGCTAGTCGCAGCTATGTGGTGAGGTTATGCATCCCATACTACATAACCCTCACATATTGCCCCTATGGTGGATCCATATACGAACACATATTATGCATCTCATACTACATAATATGCCCTGTATACTTCATGTTATGCTATGAGTGTAGTGTTCGTGCTTTTGCCAAGACGTGCTGATGACATATCGGTGTGTGAATGACATGATGCTGAACTACTAAAAAGCAAACAAAGGAAGGTTGCTCAACTAACTTGTCAAGCAACCTCCCTCTGATACCAACTGTCACAACCCGCATTTTCTCCGAATTAAGAATTATCAGAGTAAGAGAAAACACGCGTCATGATGCCACGTCAAGCAGGGGATAACTGCTGACGCTCAGGCAAAACACCCTACCAACTTAATGAAAGAAAATCATGTGATTAATGATTAGAAAATCAGTTATATTTTAGAGGATGTATCCCCCGGCTTAGTAGATCACTTAGTCCCCAAAAGAAAACTATATTTAAGCGCTGCGGAAAGTAAATACTTTATCAGGTTTGACATCCTAAGGAGCGCATAAGGGTCCCAAGAGAACCACTCATGCTATGCAAGACCCTACATTTAATTTATATAATATATAAGAAAATGTTCTTTATACGTGATTTGGAAAATAGTGATTACGTTTTATAAAACATGCTGATCATGAGCTTTATTTATAATAATAATTATAGTTTAAAAATAACTAGCAACCTAGCATAAAACCTTCTCAGGGCAAGTAGACTATCTCCAGAAAACGGTAGCAGCATAAGTAAATATATCCAGTACAAAGGTAACAACTACCAGTGGGCGACAACAACCTGACACGAACCCACTGACACACATGTATGTCTGTAAGAAAGTACTGAAAAACTACCTCACCAACACGGCAAACGGAACTCCAAAGTCCAAGAGACCACCAACACCACCACTATAAACTAGCCACCCAACTGGCTACGGCTCAGAACCTGGGGTATTCTAAAATAAAACAGAATACCTCATCAAGCTAAACAAAGTAAAACTGCATGAAAGAGTCAACCAAAAGGGGAAAAGTACCTGAAAAACATGCAGTAGAAAGAGTCACAACTGTCCAAAACAGGACAACAAGAAAAGCACTACGTGCGAGGAAACAGCAACAACCCAGCCCAGGAACAACATCCTGCAGGGCCTACTAGGCTACCAAGAGCCCAAAGTGCCGCAAACTACCAAGGAAGAAACTTCTAACACCCTAAACTGTGGGAGGTGGTAGTAGCGAAAACAAATAACGAGGAACCGGATTGGAGGCAAACTCAGTCCCCCCATCCACCATGTCCAAGTCAACAAGCTCGAGGGTCTACAAGTGAAAGCACAAGGGACCTTCCACCCACATGCCCAGCCCATACCTGGAGCAAGAAAAACACAAGTGGCCTTGGCTAAATTACACAACTCCACCCCCATAAAGAGCTACAAACCACCACTACTAACCACGGCCCACGATTTGGCCATTAGGAAAGAGAAACATGGCCGACAAGGAAATTACAAATATAAACAAGGAATTCACTCGGGAACGTAAATCGAGGAAAGAGAAAAAGAAAGTGTTGAAATGACTCAACACGACGTGGCGCTGGGTCCTCTCGACACCGCATTGAGTGAGCTTCACTCACTCAACGTGCCACGCAAAGCGAACTATCACAACAATAACTCTTACATTACTACCTTAACACTACTCAAAACACTCATGCCCACCTAACCCGCGTATCGATGCCAGCTAATTACGGGTGCAAAAAAGGAAAAATTCAGAGCGCACGATCAGTGTCGCACGACCAGTGGTCGTGCGCACTCATCGGCTGATGATCGTGCGAAGTGAACCTGGGAAACATGAAACCTGACAGAAAACTTAGCATAAGCGCACGATCAGTGTCGCACGACCAGTGGTCGTGCGTACTGTTGCCAGCGCTCGTGCGAAAGGCGAGACAGAACTTTGGAGAAATGAACAGGTAGTCGCGCACGAACAGTGGCACACGACCAGTGCTCGTGCGCCCTATCGTTTGATGATCGTGCGCGGGTAACCTGTACCGTTTGGGATTTCCCGAACGACACCGGAACGCGCATTACATTCTCCCGACACTGCAAACCACAACTACAACTCACCGAAAACGGCCTACGGCACACCTAACATAATTTCTACCTATTCTACTCGTTCACCACACCATCCAACTACGCTTAATCATTCGAGACGGAATCCGGAGACAGAAATGGTAGAAACAAGTAGGATGCATGAATCGAAAGAAAAAAAACAACTTGGCAAGGGCGAGAACACCACTTGCCTCGATTTTCGGCGAAGCTTGGTCGGCTTTTCCTCCTCTTCACGCACGAATCCGGCAACGAAGCACAAGGCCAAAAATCTGGACATTGCCGGCGGAAAACAAGTCAAAACCCGAAATTCAAAACCACAAGCAAGGCCACGAAACATGGAAATCTTACCGTAGGAATGAAGGTCTCGACGAGAGCAATCCGGATCCACTCTCGGAATCGAATTCCGTCCACAAACGCTCCGGGAATCGGCGGTGGAAGGCAAGGGCTCGGCGGTTTCTCCGTTTCTCTCGTACAGGGGCGGCGGTTTTTAATTGGAGAAGATGATGGCGTGGGTTAAATTTCTATCCTATATATATATATATATATTAAAATATAATAATATATTTTATTACAAAATTACATAAAGCACCAAAACGACGCGAAAACCGGACTACCTCGGAATTCGACGAAATTCGCACCGTAGCTAAATACCCACGCTACAAACACAACGGCGAAGTCGAAATTAATTTTCGACGAACAGAACTCGAGTTATACCCAAATAAAGCCAAACACCAACATCCCCCCGAGAGGCCACACCGGGTCACCCAAAAGGACTCGGCTTGCTAGGGAGATCTTGCCAATAGGCTACAGAATAGGGCACTCAGTTCTAAGGAGCTAAACCACACTCCACAAATGGCACAAGCCACCAAAACGCGTCATCGTAACGCCAAACGAGTATAAAAATAAAAGCAGAAAAATCGGGGGCGTTACAAGAGGTATTATGCGAGACGGCCCAAGAGGCACGTGGCAGGAGATTGCCGAGTGAGTGACGAGAGGGGAGGCTTTCCCGACGAGTGGCCAGTTCGCCATGCGAGAAGACTCCAGGGGTGGAGCTCTCGCCAAGAGGTGATCCTCTCGTAAGGCGAGAGGACCCTATAGGGGAGTTCTCGCCAGGTGCCTTTTTGGTTCAAGGCCGGTTCAGATAGGGTTGGGCCCACCTTTTGGGACCCAGGGGTGTTTTACTCTTTTACCCGGGGTGGTCTGCATTTAGCCCTTTAGAACAGCGGAGTTTGGCTGTTGGTAGACCTAGCCAAGGGTATTCTGGTAATTTCAGGACGGTTTAAGTTGGCTATTTGCAGTCCCAGTTCGGAAGCTTATAAATAGACCGGTAAGGTGCCTTAGAAGAGCAAGCTCTCTTGACTCTTTTCACTTCTTCTAAGGCACCTAGCTCAGCATTGGCTAGGGAGGGGGAGAGCTTTAGTCTCTTCCGGGTACGAGGTGGGACCTCCTCGCTGAAGCCTCCGGTCTAGTTATTGGCATTGAGTGTTATCCTAAGGGAGTAAGCATGAGCTGCCTCTTTAGTTCCGAGCTTTAGGAGGAATCGACCATGTTGGTTCCAATATTTTTTGTGCGGTGAGCATGGATCAGCAGCTTGTGCGGAAGAATGTAGGGTTACCTCATGGCGGGAGATATAGGAGGAGAAGATGAGGGGTCCCCAAGCCAGGGGGGTACGTCGGGAGGGCAGAGTTCATGACGTCCATCAGTGGGATCACTGACATGCTGAAGCAGATCGCACAGAGAGGGGAGTGCGAGACCCCCCCCCCCCCCCCGCCCCAGGTGCTGGGCCTCGTGCTCCGCGAGGGGGCCGACCCAATAAGGGTAGGCGAGGATGCACCCAGGAGGCGACCGGGAAAGGAAGTGGCGGCGGAAGGGAGTCGGCGAGAGGTAGAAGGAAGGGACATTTTCCCCGGCCCGGTGAGTGTCGTCTCGCCCGCGGGGCTAGTCGCGCGAGTGGATATGGCGAGACCACCGGCGAGAGGGTCCCCCTTTTGCGAGTTGGTCTTCTCAGCACCCGTTCCGGAGGGGTTCTGCGAGCCAGAGATGACCTACTATGTGGGGAAGGATGATCCCCTCCAACATCTTCAATGGTTTGAATATGCGGTCTCCATCAGACCAATGACAGACGCCTTCAAGTGTCGCCTCTTCGTCATCACTTTGAAGGACAAGGCCAGGGACTGGTTCCATCAGCTCCCGGCAGGATCGATTTATTGCTTCGAAGACCTGAGCAGAAGTTTCCAGTTGTGCTTCTCGACCCCTAAGAAGAGTAATAAGAATCCAGTGTCTATCTTTTTGATCAAGCAGAAGGCGGACGAGTCCTTGGCTCAGTACGTGGATCGCTTCCAGGAGGTGATTCTAGACATCCAGGAGGTGCCTGGTTTCTCCCTCTAGATGGCCTTCACTGTGGGGTTGAGGGAAGGCTTCTTCAAGATGATCCTAACCCGGAAGGCACCGTTGTCCTTTGAGGGGTTGATGGAAAAGGCAGCGAACGAGATAGCCATGGAGGCAGCGAACCCGGCATTTGCAAAGAAGTTGGCAAGGTTGACGGAGGTGGAGCCGAGAGAGCCAGGAGGAATGAGGCAGCAAGAGGGAAGGAGAAGGGAGGAGCCAAGAGGGCCCGCGCATCCGGAGTTGGGCTGGCGGCAACCGGGAGGTACAGTTCCGGGACCAGGAAGAGGTCCTCCTCAGGGGGAAAGAAACTATTATCCGGGACCAGGGAGGTTTCATCTACTAGGGTGGGGGCATGGTCCGAGGCCACTCCCACCCCCGCCTCAGTAAGCTATAGCCATTGGCCGAGGGAGAGGAAGAGGAAGAGAGCGTGGGAGAGCAGGAGTGGGGAGGAGGAGGAACTCCCAAGAAGGGAGATGTGGGGGAGGAGTTTTGCCATACTGTGACTTCCATGAAGAGGAGGGTCATGCAACGGCCACTTGTCCGGAGTTCTTGGAGTTGAAGAGGGGGAAAGGAGGAGAAGACTAGAAGCTATCGGTGCGGATAGTGGAGATGCCAGGAGTCGCGGAGGAGGATCGATGCGTGGATAGGTCAGACACGGGAGATCGAGGAGGGATCGGGGTGATTCATGGAGGGGTGGGGATCGAAACCACCCGGAAGGCCAGTCTTCATACCATGTACCGTCGGAGCATTGCCTCGATGTCGCAAGCCCCGCCTCTGGATGAGAAGATTACCTTTTCTAGAAGGGACCTACCTGATCATGAGGACCCTTTCTGCGATGCGTTGGTGATCAAGACCGCCATTGAAAACTTCACGGTGTCCTGGATCTTGGTGGACAACGGGAGTTTCGTCAATGTAATCTTCAAGAAGGCATTTAACGAGATGAGGGTGGAGTCCTGAAGTGTGTTGGTGGCATATGGGCCGTTGTTTGGTTTCTCGGGAGAGAGGAAGGAGGTCGAGGGAGGAGTAGGACTCCAGGTGACTCTGGGGGGGCTGTCCAGGAACTGCCGTTTTGTGATAGTGGATGCCCCCAGCAGCTATAATGCAATTTTTGGGCGCCCTTTGATCAGCTCCTTTAGATGTGTACCATCCTCGTTCCATCAATTCTTGAAGCTCAATGCGGGATGAACCCAGATCAGGGTAAGGGGGGTTCCAAAGGCGGCTCGGGAGTACTACGTGACGGCGGTCAACACCATATCATGGAAGGGTGACGCATAGGAGCTAGAGAAAAGGATGGAATGAGAAGAGTTGGAGAGAAAAGAAGCAGGAGTGGAGAGAGGCAGTGCGGTGAAGCCAGCGATGGAGGGAGAGCAAGTGGCTGGAGGAGAGGAGCTGGAGAGAGAGAAAGCAGGAGTGGAGAGAGGCAGTGCGGTGGAGCCAGCAATGGCAGGAGAGCAAGTGGCTGGAGGAGAGGAGCTGGAGAGAGAGGAAGTAGGGGTGGAGGGAAGCCTTGTAGGGGAGTCGGAGATGGCTGGGGAGCAGGAGCATAGGGGGAATGGAGGAGGTGTTGGGGGGGAAGAAGAGAAAGAGGGCATCATCAGAGGGGAGCCTGGGAGAAGAGAGTGGAAGCGCCCAGGAGAGGGTGGTTGCAGTGGAAGACTTGGGAGTGAAGGAGTACGGGTCAAAGGAGCTGGAAGAGGACCTGAAGGAGCCAGAGGAAGAAGAAACTTCGAGGTTAAGGGCAACAGTGGAGGTTCTAGAGATGGAGATCCTTACAAAAGATGGAAGAAAGGAAAAGATCAAGATCAGCGGAGAACTCACTCCCAAGGACTAGGAGGAGATACGGAGGTGCGTGCAAGATAACATCGATGTCTTCGCCTGGAGCGCAGCTTACATGCCGGGGGTCGAAGAGGACGTGGCATGCCACCGTCTCAACCTCGACCCCAAGGTCCGCCCCATCCAACAGTAGAAGAGGGCCATCGCCTCCAAGATGGCCAGACCTATCAGAGAAGAGGTGGAGAAGCTACTCCAGGCAAGATTCATATCTTCCAACAGGTATCTGGGGTGGGTGAGCAACGTTGTAATGGTAAAAAATGGGGAGGGGAAATGGAGAATGTGTATTGATTTCTCTCTTTTGAATAAAGCCTGCTCGAAGGATTGTTACCCTCTGCCTCGAATCGACGCGTTGGTTGACTCAGCCGTCGGCTTTTCACTAATTAGTTTTTTAGATTCCTTTTCAGGGTACCACCAGATACGCATGCATCCCCCGGACGTCAAGGACATCACCTTCATCACGGAGGATGGGTGCTTTAGTTACAACATGATTCCCTTCGGGCTAAAAAATATGAGAGCAACCTATCAAAGGATGATGGACCGGATATTCCGGATGCAGAAGGGGCGAAACCTCAAGGTCTATGTGGATGACTTGATGGTCAAGAGTCGGGACCTTGAGTCCCATGTTTTGTACCTGGAGGAATTTTTTACAACTGTAATGAAGTATAAGATGAGACTTAACCCACTGAAATGTGTATTCAGGGCTAGCAGGGGGAAGTTTTTGGGACATCTCCTTACCCCTGCGGTGGTGGATCCCAATCCAGACAAGGTAAAGGCGATCCTAGAGCTACGATCTCCTAAGAATGTAAAGAAGGTCCAGCATCTCACTAGCAAGTTAGCAGGGCTGAGCAGGTTCCTCTCTAGGGCAGGAGAAAGGTGCTCCTCATTCTTTCGAACTCTAAGGGGAGGAAGGGAGTTTGAGTGGACCTCAGAATGCGAAAGGGCCTTTGCGGCTTTAAAGCAGCAGCTCACTCAGACGCCGCTACTTCAAGGGCCGAGGGAAGGGGAGAGTTTGTTCCTCTATTTGGGGGTAGGGATGGGGGCGGTTAGCTCGGTCCTCGTCCAAGAGGAAGGGAAGAAGCAGTTACCCATTTATTACGTGAGTAGGGTCCTCAAAAATGCAGAGCTGAAGTACCCCATCTTGGAAAAACTGGCCTTCGCTCTCATCGTGTCAGCCCAGAAGCTTAGGCCATATTTCCAAGCCCATGCAATTCAGGTCGTGATGGACCACCCTCTTCGCCGCATCCTCGAGGGGGTCGAGCACTCGGGAAGATTGGCCAAGTGGTCGATAGAGCTTAGCGAATTCGACCTCTCCTACATCCCTCGAGAGGCTATTATGGCGCAAGTAGTGGAGGATTTCTTGGCGGACTATGTGGTAGAGGCCGAGGAGGTGGAGGTATCACCCGTGGTGGCTTGGGAGATGTTGGTAGATGGTGTAAGACCCCCATTTTTTTTTTCTTTTTCGACAACGAGGTCTTAGGCCCAGAACCGCCACCTTGCGGTGATTCCTCCGCATCCGGGAAGGTCGTCACTACAAGATGTCGATTCTACCGGCCAAAATCGATCACAACTGTAGAAATAAAATAAAAGCAAGTCCACAGAAAATCATATGTATAGAAAATAAGCTCCACGAAGGGAGTGTCCACAGATAGTACATATAATGAAAATCTCGGGCTTATGCCCGGTACATCAAGTCCTCACTACAAATCACTCATCGCGGAAGCAAACTAATACAACTACTAGTGTTCGGGACTCACAGTCCCTGCTGTCTGGACTCCAGTACTAGACTGTCCGATCTCCAAGCGTGCCGACCTCCGGGGCTGCTCCTCCATGCTGGGCTCCGTGGTCCCCTAAATGATGTGGTTCGAAAACCATTAGTCTAAAAGACTAAGCCCTATCACCCTCCGCCCCTTCCCCCATGGCTCCTAAGCACCGAGCGGGGAGAAGGAAAGGAAAGGACATGAAGGTGGAGAATGTCAAATAGCAGATGGCGGCGGAACTAGACTAGCAGGTCTAAGTATAGTAATAAGGATACAAAATTAGAATAAGTAACCTTAACTTATGTGAATACACATAAGCTAAGGGATCTCTTGCAGGGCTCCTATCGTATAAAAAGTCCCATACCGATTTATACGATAGGGTGTCGGTTTTTCTAGCAGGCTTAAATATTTAATACTGAAAGAGAACCTTGACTTATAAACACGCTCGCACGGACATATAGGCCAAGGGGTCGTTTTGCAAGGCCTAATGTATAGAGCGTCCCATACCGCTTATACATTAGGTGTCAGGTTATATGCAATGGTTATGCTATGAAATACAATTATGCTATGATGTGAACATGCAAGTGCAACTCACCCACTCGACTCTGTGTACACAGACCTTTAGTTCCCCCTTTCGGATCCGTTACCTCCCAGGATACCTCCGTAGTGGCAGACGGAAGCGGTGGGTTGGGCCTCGCACACCTCTAAACTAGTAAAGCACTACTGGTCAGACCTATCGTACGCCTCAAGGC
The DNA here is from genome assembly GCA_039513925.1 of Platanthera zijinensis. NCBI lineage: Eukaryota > Viridiplantae > Streptophyta > Magnoliopsida > Asparagales > Orchidaceae > Platanthera > Platanthera zijinensis. The sequence goes on along the minus strand of CM077085.1, from coordinate 130,624,277 downwards.
TTGGTGCACAAAGCGGACTCCTGCGTACTCTCGCCGGCTGGTGCACCGGACTTCTGTTGGCGAAGTGCTAACCACACTTGCCGAGTCAGCGTATTGGCATCGGTGCATCGATCCTCCAATACCGAAGACCCACCACCTTATACCTTTGATGCACATGCAATAGTTATGAGTCCTAACAACCGAGCCAAATCTCCTCGGACTATCCCGTCCGTCATAATCAACAACCGAGCTGAAGCTCTCCGGACTATCCCGTCTGTCATATTCTACAACCGAGCCGAAGCTCGCCGGGCCACCATGCCCATCACCATAACCACTGGGCTTATTGCCCGAGTAACCCAAACTATCTCCCGGTCATTAGGGTGTGAGAGTGTGAAATCCTAAGTTTACTATTTACTCTTGTGGCGATTTTATACCTACGAATTAGGTTTTACCCAGGACTGCCCAAGGTATTCCCTGTGAAGGGCTCTCGAGGGCACTAGGAGCTATGATGGGGTGAATCCCAAAGCTCCCTTTCGCAAGGCACTTATTCTTGTTGGTTGGTAACTAATCCCATATACATTACCCATATCTTTTTCATATTACAGTAGACTAAACCTAAGGTGATTTTGACCTTTCACTCTGTGGGGGAAGACGATCTTTCGTCGACCTCCAAGCACTACTCAACACTACCGACTCATATCTCATTACTTAACCTAAACTTCTAGGATGACTCATTCACATCTACAAAATCCAGCAAGATGGCTAACTCTTAACTATGCCAAATTATTTCCTTTCAACAATTTACTAAATGCAGACCACACGGTTAAATGTCATGTATAATGGGGAGTACATCGAGTAATCATCCAATACCCTTATAATAATTAATGGGGGTTCACTATGACCTTTATTGCCCAAATCCAGAATTTCACAATTTTTCTATTTATTTAGTAATTTATTAAATATTCCTAGTGGCCAAGGTCTCCGAGATTGAAGAGGAGGTACCAAATTTAGACAAGATACAATTCCCCCAGATTTATGTTATACTCATTATAAACATTTAACCTAAGATCCAAGGTCTCCTACATTTTTCAGCAAGGTTTAGGTCACTGATTTTATTTTAAAGGTAACTTGCAATAATTTATTAAAATAGATAAATAGGGCAATATTATTTCTAAAAATTCAAGGAAAACTCTAACCTGATTGCAAGAGCATATAAATGCTCTGGGTCAAATATCATAAGTGATTAAGGAGTGATAAGCCTCAAACAAAAACCATGAACAATTTTCCAAATTACTAAATGCATACCACCATGGTTAAACTTTATGTAAAATGGAAAGTACCTCGAATGATCATTCAATACTCCTATAATAATTTATGGTTGTCCATTATGACCTTTAAGCCCTAAATCCACAGACCCAAAATTTTCCTTATTTATTTAATAATTTGTTTAATTATTCTAGTGACTAAAATTTCCAATAATGAACATGAAGTACCATTTTTAGGCAAGATATCATTCCACTAATTTTATATGATATTTAAAATAAGGATTTAACTCATCTTGCAAAATATCTAAATTTTTCATTAAGGTTTTATCCCAAAATTCTTATTTCATTTTAACCCTTGAAAATTCATTTAAAGAAATATAAAAGACTACATTGCTTCCAAAAATTCAGAGAAAATTCCAGTATGATTCTAATGGAATTTAAATGATTTGGGACAAATTTTATAATTTATTTATCAGTAAATAGTCTTAATTAAATTATTGAATAATTTTCTCATTTAACAAGCTTGTGAAATAAGTACCTCAAATATGTATCCAAAAATTTTCATAAAATTTATATATGCATATAATGATTCAAAACTTCCTCTGCCAAACTTTCATGACCTCCCAAGGGTCAGAGGGACCATAATAACCAATTTATTAAATTGAGGCATCCCTTGTATTACAAATGAAGTACTACAACTATTGTCCCAAAATTCCCAATTAAATTACCAGAGGCTTATAATATCCTTATGACCAATCTACCAAAATTTCATCTTAGTTGGAGGAGTTTTGCTAGCCCATTCCAACCCTACAATGTTTGTGCCCTAAACTAGGGTTAGGGTTTTGTGGATCCCAAACTTTCCAAATCACCCTAAGATTTTAACCAGAGGGTTATAATTACCATAATACCATCCCTACAAAATTTCATAGTTATACAAGGTGTTTTGGCCACATGCCCTTCACAAGGTACAAAAGCCCTTCATTAGGGTTTGACCTAGGATCTTGGGTAAAATCAATTTCAAACCTCCCCATATTTCATTGGAAGGTGCAAAAGTTCATGCCAAGTCAGTGGCCCAAATTTGAACCTCTGTTGAGGTTAATTGGACACTCTAAGCAAAAATTACATTTTGGACCAAAATGCCCTTCTTAGGGCAAGGCTAGAGTTTGCAAGATTTCCATTCAAATCACCTCCAAACTTAATAAAATTTTATCCAGAGGTCTATATTGACCTCATATATCTCCCACCAAAATTTGGATGAATTTTGACTTCATTGGCCCATAAATTAATTTACCCTAGATAAATTAAATTATTTACAAAACTATAGAAAAATTATCTCCAAAAATTCCCATTTTTGGGCAGGGTCTAGATATTAGTTAGTGTGACTTCCTGCCTAAATTTCAACTTATTTGGGCTAAGGATGATGTGTGGCCACTCTGTTTAATGTCTGCCTAGACATATGTATAGACCCTACCAAAATGAGTTCCCTGGTCAAACCAGGCACCCAAATTGGTTCAAACTAATTTTGTATGAAAGTAGACTCAGAGGGCTACATTTTATGTGTTGACCATTTTTTCTGAAATGGCCTTTAATTATTTTTAATAATTAATTACATTAAATACCCAATATGTGATAAAAATGAAATGAATCAACATATATTCCATAGTTTAAATATCATCCCGCACGAATCTTGACGCAAGCCCGACGGCATCCCGTTGTCTTCTTCCTCCAGCAGACGGCTAGGATCTATCCTGCCTGGGCTGACTTCCAGCCACTGTCGTCGGCGATCCGGCCACCTCCCCGGCCGGCCACCGCCGCCAACACCTTCGTGGTAGTCGGGGCTATCTCCAGGCGGCGGCTTGGCCGCCGGGGCGTACTGTTCCGGCGAACCCGATAAGCTCAATTTCATGGAAAAACCATGATTTTTTTTGAATGGGATCGGCCTCAATTGAGCCCGAACCTTGGACCTAAGGACTGCTATGATTTACCCATGGAATAAGGAGTGGATGAGGACCTGTGGTGGCGGCTGTAGCCGTGCTGATCGCCGGATTGGCATGGTGGTGGTCGGTGGTGGCCGGCTTATTCAAAAATGCAGGAAACTTGCTGGCTCCTTCAAGAAAATGGTGGGAAATACTCCTTGGACCTCAGTGAAGCTTTTAAAGAGGGAGAGGAGGGGAGTTAGGTGGCTGAATGCCTTGTGCCATTTTTGGCCTAAGTCAACAATGGCGGCTTGGTTGGGAGGGTGGTGGAGCTTGCTCTAATCAGTCCAAAATGGCTGCTGCACTCCCCCTTATTCTTCTGAATTGAATGGGGAGGTTGGGGAGGGGGGTGGAGGAGCACAAAGTCCTCCTTCCTTCTTCTTCCTTCTCTTTCTCTCTCCTCCATGGGTGGCTTTCTCTCTCCTAGTCACCAAGCCTGAAATTTTGGCTCCTCCCTATCCTATGGCAGCCCACAAGTCCATTTGGTCACTTAAGTCAAGGTTAGCCCAATTGCAATGGGCTTGAGCTTGAGTTAGCCCATTTGGGCTAACTTGACCCAAAGTTGGACTAGGGCCCACCTAGGTCAAATTGGTCCTTGAGGTTTCTTCAATGGGTCCTTGGTGACCCATCAGCCTCCCCTAAGGTCAAGGTGGGTTTGGATTGGCCCTTGGAGGTCACTTGACCCTTAACTAGGGCACTTTGACCATTTTAGGTCAAGAGTTGACTTTGGTCAACCTAGTCTTTATGATTGGTCTCAATGGGTCCTTGGTGACCTATTGGCCTCTCACAAGGGCTATGAGGGTATGGGTGGGGTCCACTTGGCTAAGGGACTGCAATTGACCCTTGTGTAGGTCAATTTGACCCAATTAGGGTTAGAGTTGACTTTGGTCAACTTAGCTCCCTTGACTACCCTCCATGGGTCCTTAGTGACCCATTGACCCCTACCTAGGGTTATGGAGGTATAGGGGTGGTCCATTTGGCTAAGAGACTACAATTGACCCTTATGTAGGTCAATTTGACCCAATTAGGGTTAGAGTTGACTTTTGTCAACTCAGGTCCTTTGGCTGCCCTCCATGGGTCCTTAGTGACCCATTGACCCCTTACTAGGGTTATAAAGGTATGGGTGGGGTCTTGGAGTCTTGGTGAAGCTTCATGATCACCTTAAACCAAGGTTTTGGAATTTACTATTTGCAGACCATAGTGCCTCTATCCACACCACCAGGTCCACTTGACTCTTTCTTGGGCTTCCTAGGGTTTTGTCATGACAAAACCACTCTTAGGGGTCTAGTTGGAAATGGGATGTTACAAATCCCAATAAACAAAACAAAGATTTCGTCCCCGAAATCGAGGTTAAGCTCACGGGGACTCCTATCGGGGAGAAGGAAACTTGTAACATCCCATGAGAATCGAAAGATTTAGATCACGACCATGTTTGCTACGTGAGGTTTAAAGGTGATAGTCAAATCTAAGACCAATTCGCTTAATTGGCAAAGTCTAGACCCCAATAAACAAAAGTTTAGCCCATATTCTTGAAATTTCAGTCCCACTAGTTTAAAATAGGAAGGTAAATTGAACATTCTGAGAAGTTGTGAGGTATACCTGACTGAAGAGTTCTGGGTATCTTTGTCGCATCAAGTCCTGGGGCTCCCATGTGTGCTCCTCTCTTCCGTGATTTCTCCACAGGACCTTGACTAATGGAACCTTTTTGAGGCGTAAGACTCGTACTCCCTTGTCGTCAATCCGGACCGGTTCTAGGTGAACTGACCGATCAGATGCTATCAGCCCATCTGTGGTTGTAACTTGCTGCTCTGGGCGTAGTAGAGCTCTCCTAAGAGAGGATATATGGAATACGTCGTGCAGACTTGCCAGCTCCGGTGGCATCTCCAGCCTGTATGCCAAAGGACCGATCCGCTCCTGGATCTTATAAGGCCCCATGTATCTTGGACTGAGCATCTTCCTCTTTCCGCATACCCGAGTAACTCCATGCATTGGTCGGATCTTCAAGAACACCTGATCTCCCACCTGGAATTCCACCTGACAGTGCCAAGCGTCGTAATACTTAGCCTGCCGGCTCTGTGCTTCCAGTATCCTGTCCCGTATCAATCTCACCTGAGCCTCGGTGTCCTCGACAAACTCCGAATCCAATGCCTTAGGGTCCTCGTCCTGTATCCATGACAGTGGAGTCCTGCATTTCCGTCCGTACAACGCCTCATAAGGAGCCATCTTTATACTAGACTGGTAGCTGTTATTATACGAGAACTCAATCAGCGGTAACAACTTCTCCCAAGGTTCACCGCGATCTAATATGCAGAGTCGTAGTAAATCCTCCAGAGTCTGGTTGGTTCGTTCCGTCTGTCCTTCCGTCTGGGGGTGGAAAGCCGTACTGAATGTTAGTCGAGTGCCCAAGTAAGTCTGCACTGACCTCCACTCCCTGGATATAAATCGTCCATCCCGGTCTGACATAATCGACTTGGGGACGCCTTGATAGCAAACGAACTGCTCTACAAACATTCGGACTAGCACACTTACCGAGTCATCCTTCCTGACTGGAATAAACCTGGTTACCTTTGTCATCCGGTCGATGATCACCTAGATCGAATCATTCCCTATCCTCGATCGAGGGAGTCCGTGTATAAAGTCCATGGCGATATCATCGAACTTCCACTCTGGTACTGGGAGTGGCTGCAATAATCCTGCGGGATTTCTGCACTCCGCTTTCACCAACTGGCATGCCTCGCAATGGGTCACGAAGTAGGTGATATCCTTCTTCATGCTGGGCCAGAACATAGTCTTCTTCAGATATGCAGTCATCTTTGTAATCCCCGGGTGTACCGAATATCGACTGCAATGAGCCTCCATCATGATGTCCTCCCAGACCTGGCCTCCCTCTGGTATGTAGACCCGTCCTCTAAAGCATACTAAGTCATCTCTCAGTGTGTAATCTCCCGCAGTGCCTGCTTTTAAGGCCCGGAATATCGGGTCTAGCTGGGTATCCTGCCTCTGTCCATCCTAGACCCTTTCTCGAATGTCACCAGTGGCGATTAATGACGAAAGATACTCTTGGTATAACTCAGGGTGATCCTCGGACACCAGGGATATTTGCATCTTATCTAACATCTGAACTAACTCCAAATCCATCAACTATGTTCCTACTCCGGCATTTGCGGTCTTTCGGCTCAGTGCATCTGCTACCACATTCGCCTTTCCCGGGTGGTAGTGCATCTCATACTGGTAGTCTGCCAAAAATTCCACCCATCGTCTCTGTCTGATGTTCAGCTCTTTTTGCGTGTCCACATACCTCAAATTTTTATGGTTGGAGTATATGTCGCAGTGGACACCATACAGATAGTGACGCCAGACTTTTAGTGCAAAGATGACAGCTCCCATCTCTAAGTCATGGACTGGGTAGTTTTGCTCGTGCTTCTTCAGCTGCCGAGAAGCGTAAGCTATCACATGGCCATTCTGCATAAGCACTGCACCCATGCCCTGGTAGGAGGCATCGGTGTAGACCTGGAATCCTTCTTTTCCTGAAGGGAGAGCACGTATAGGAGCCGAAGTGAGTCGCCCCTTTAGCTCTTGAAAAGCCACCTCACACTGTGGGGTCCAGATAAAGGGCACCTCCTTCCTTGTCAGAGATGTGAGTGGAAGGGCGATACGAGAGAATCCCTCTATGAATTTCTGATAGTAACCGGCGAGTCCTAGGAAACTTCGTACATCTGTGGCCGTCTTTAACTGTGGCCAGTCCCGGACTGCTTGGATCTTGGCCGGGTCCACTGCCAACCCAGCACCACTGATGATATGGCCCAGGAAGGCCACCTCCTTCAACCAAAACTGGCATTTGCTGATCTTCGCATAGAGCTTGTGCTCCCGTAGTCTCTCCAAAGTCAGCGTCAGATGCCGAGTGTGCTCCTCTTCCGTCCTAGAGTAGATCAGGATGTCGTCTATGAATACTATGACGAACACATCCAAGTAGGCCTCAAAAACCCGGTTCATGAGGCTCATGAATGCCGACGGAGCATTTGTGAGCCCGAAAGGCATCACGGTAAACTCATATAGCCCATATCTGCTACTGAAAGCAGTCTTTGGAATGTCCTCCTCCTGGATCCGTAGTTGGTAGTAACCCGACCTTAAATCCAGCTTCGAGAAATAATGGGCTCCCTCCAGCTGGTCGAATAATTCGTCTATCCGTGGGAGCGGATAGGTATTCCGGACGGTCAGCCTGTTTAGTGCTCGATAATCGATGCACAGGCGAAGTGTCCCATCCTTCTTCTTCATAAATAAGACCGGGGCTCCCCATGGCGAGGAACTCGGTCTAACAAATCCAGCTTCCACCAGTTCCTGGAGTTGGCTTCAAAATTCTGTCAGCTCTTTTGGGGCCATCCGGTAAGGGGCTCTAGCTGCCATCTTAGCCCCTGACACCAGCTGTATCCGGAAATCCTGCTCCCGGTGCGGTGGTAGCCCAGGTAGTTTCTCTGGGAATACGTCGGCAAAATCTCGCACCACCGGAATACCCGAGGTGGAGACCTAGGCCTCAGTCATTTCAAATATTACCTCATACACTTCTTCCCCCTATAAGTGAGCCTTGACGTCCTGTACAGATGACAGCATGAGAGGGGAAATAGTTCTAGTACCTTCAATGATGAGGTAGGAGTCTCCATGTCTCACGGTAACTCTCTTGGACGTGCAGTCAATTTGAGCATGATTCCAGTTCAACCACGTCATTCCTAGGATCAAATCAAAGATTGGCATCTTTATGATCGTCGCTGGGGCTTAAAATATCCTTCCACCGATCTCCGCCTCCATATTGCAGTGGGCAGAGGTGAACAACTATGATCCGTCGGGTAATCATATCCTCATCATCAGACCCGTGAATCGTTCCACGCCTTCTAACCCTTCTATGATGGCTTCCGATACAAACAAGTGTGAAGCACCCGTATCAAATAGCGTATAAGAGGGTTTGCCGCTGATGAAAACTATTCCTGGGGGTGGGGAAAGTTAAATGTCTTAGAATCTACCTATGGTTTTCTTCCCTAGATTATCACTTCTATATAAACTTAAAGGTCATGAGGAAATAAGTTTACAATTTTCTGACGTACCAGTGATTACTTGCTCCGGGTTCCGGGGTTGAGCCAAATCCAGTGCATAAATTTACTCCCTCTGCTGCCTGCGATCTGCACCCTGGATACCACGTCCTCGACCATGTCCTCGTCCTCCAAACTATTGGGCATGCGGGGCATCCTGGGGTGCTGGTAAAGGTGCTCTCCTCATGGGGCAGTTTCTCCGAATGTGTCCTATCTGATGGCAGTTGTAGTAATCCGGTGGGGGAAATGTCATACCCCCGGGTCTTGGTGCCTCCCTCATCTGAAGAGGCTGAGGGGCCAATATTACCTGCTCCCTTGGCTCCTGCCTCACTTCCTGATGAGGCTGGTCCTCTGTCCTTCTCCCACCTGGTATAACACCTTGCCGCTGATCATTTCTGGCTCTCCGGCCCTGATCCTCCGCTTGCCGCTTCCGGCCCCGAGTGGTGTGCCAATCTGCCTCAATCCTCTTTGCCATCTCCAAAATCCGGGAGATAGGCCCGTCGGATACAAACAACAAAGCCTCCCTCAAGTCCTTCCTCAGGCCCTTATAGAATCTCTTGATGTATCCCGCTTCGTCCAGCTGGTAAGAATCTGCATATCGAGCCAAATGGTCGAACTCCTGATGGTACTCTACCACTGTCCGGGTGCCCTGCTTCAGTTGTAAGAACCGCACCTCCAACTCATCCCTGGCCGACTGTGGAACAAAGTGCTCCAACAGCGTTGTCCTGAACTCTTCCCAGGTAACTTCCGCAACCTCCCTATCAGCAAACATTGTGTCTAGGAGCGTCTTCCACCACCTCTTGGCATGGGACTCCAGGCAGGAGACAACCAAGGCCACCCTCTCCTCCTAGGGACACTGTATCCCAGTCAGCATTTCGTACATAATATCTAACCATTTTTCTGTTCGTACAGCGGATTCTGTCCCCAAGTAAGATGGAGGGGAGAGTCCTCGAAAGATGCTCAGCCAATTGGCCCCCGGGTTTGGCTGCGGAGCCGGAACCTGTTGAGCCCTGAAAGCATCTAGAATGGCCGTCAGTGTTTGACACATCTCCGAGTGTAGGAATGGAGTGGGGACCAAGGGAGGTGGTGCAATAGTCGGAGTCTGCTGAACTCTGCCTTGTGGTGTTGGCTGCGCTGGGGGCTGCGTAATAGAAGCCAAATATAAGAAGTCTCATAGATTTAACCAAAAGTGGACAATTTTCATGTGATTTCCCATATGGGCCCACCACTGCTTCCGCTGCTTAGTTTGTCCCCAAACTAAACTCGAGCGGGGGTGTCCCAGGGTTAGTGGACTACTACTTTTCTGATCGAGGTTTGCTCTGATACCACTTGTAAGACCCCCATTTTTTTTCTTTTTCGACACCGGGGTCTTAGGCCCAGAACCGCCACCTTGCGGTGATACCTCCGCATCCGGGAAGGTCGTCACTACAAGATGCCGATTCTACCGGCCAAAATCGATCACAACTGTAGCAATAGAATAAAAGCAAGTCCACAGAAAATCACATGTATAGAAAATAAGCTCCACAAAGGGAGTGTCCACAGATAATACATATAATGAAAATCTCGGGCTTATGCCCGGTACATCAAGTCCTCACTACAAATCACTCATCGTGGAAGCAAACTAATACAACTACTAGTGTTCGGGACTCACAGTCCCTGCTGTCTGGACTCCAGTACTAGACTGTCCGATCTCCAAGCGTGCCGACCTCCGGGGCTGCTCCTCCATGCTGGGCTCTATGGTCCCCTAAATGATGTTGTTCGAAAACCGTTAGCCTAAAAGACTAAGCACTATCACCCTCCGCCCATTCCCCCATGGCTCCTAAGCATCGAGCGGGGAGAAGGAAAGGAAAGGACATGAAGGTGGAGAATGTCAAATAGCAGATGGCGGCGGAACTAGACTAGCAGTTCTAAGTATGGTAATAAGGATACAAAATTAGAATAAGTAACCTTAACTTATGTGAATACACATAAGCTAAGGGATCTCTTGCAGGGCTCCTATCGTATAAAAAGTCCCATACCGATTTATACGATAGGGTGTCGGTTTTTCTAGCAGGCTTAAATATTTAATACTGAAAGAGAACCTTGACTTATAAGCACGCTCGCACGAACTTATAGGCCAAGGGGTCGTTTTACAAGGCCTAATGTATAGAGCATCCCATACCTCTTATACATTAGGTGTCAGGTTATATGCAATGGTTATGCTATGAAATACAATTATGCTATGATGTGAATATGCAAGTGCAACTCACCCACTCGACTCTGTGTACACAGACCTTTAGTTCCCCCATTCGGAGCCGTTACCTCCCAGGATACCTCCGTAGTGGCAGACGGAAGCGGTGGGTTGGGCCTCGCCCACCTCTAAACTAGTAAAGCACTACCGGTAAGACCTATCGTACGCCTCAATGCTTGGTGCACAAAGCGGACTCCTGAGTACTCTTGCCGGCTGGCGCACCGGACTTCTGTTAGCGAAGTGCTAATCACACTTGCCGAGTCAGCGTATTGGCGTCGGTGCATCGATCCTCCAATACCGAAGACCCACCACCTTATACCTTTGATGCACATGCAATAGTTATGAGTCCTAACAACCGAGCCAAATCTCCTCAGACTATCCCGTCCGTCATAATCAACAACCGAGCTGAAGCTCTCCGGACTATCCCGTCCGTCATATTCTACAACCGAGCCGAAGCTCACCGGGCCACCATGGCCATCACCATAATCACTGGGCTTATTTCCCGAGTAACCCAAAGTATCTCCCGGTCATTGGGGTGTGAGAATGTGAAATCCTAAGTTTACTATTTACTCTTGTGGCGATTTTATACCTCCGACTTAGGTTTTACCCAGGACTGCCCAAGGTATTCCCTGTGAAGGGCTCTCGAGGGCACTAGGAGCTATGATGGGGTGAATCCCAAAGCTCCCTTTCGCAAGTCACTTATTATTGTTGGTTGGTAACTAATCCCATATCCATTACCCATATCTTTTTCATATTACGGTAGACTAAACCTAAGGTGATTTTGACCTTTCACTCTGCGGGGGAAGACGATCTTTCGTCGACCTCCAAGCACTACTCAACACTACCGACTCATATCTCATTACTTAACCTAAACTTCTAGGATGACTCATTCACATCTACAAAATCCAGCAAGATGGCTAACTCCTACTATGCCAAATTATTTGCTTTCAACAATTTACTAAATGCAGACCACACGGTTAAATGCCATGTATAATGGGGAGTACATCGAGTAATCATCCAATACCCTTATAATAATTAATGGGAGTTCATTATGACCTTTATTGCCCAAATCCAGAATTTCACAATTTTTCTATTTATTTAGTAATTTATTAAATATTCCTAGTGGTCAAGGTCTCCGAGATTGAACAGGAGGTACCAAATTTAGACAAGATACAATTCCCCCAGATTTATGTTATACTCATTATAAACATTTAACCTAAGATCCAAGGTCTCCTAAATTTTTCAGCAAGGTTTAGGCCACTTGTTTTATTTTAAAGGTAACTTGCAATAATTTATTAAAATAGATAAATAGGGCAATATTATTTCTAAAAATTCAAGGAAAACTCTAACCTGATTGCAAGGGCATATAAATTCTCTGGGTCAAATATCATAAGTGATTAAGCAGTGATAAGCCTCAAACAAAAACCATGAATAATTTTCCAAATTACTAAATGCAGACCACCGTGGTTAAACTTCATGTAAAATGGAAAGTACCTCGAATGTTCATTCAATACTCCTATAATAATTTATGGTGGTCCATTATGACCTTTAAGCCCTAAATCCAGAGACCCAAAATTTTCCTTATTTATTTAATAATTTATTTAATTATTCTAGTGACTAAAATTTCCAATAATGAACATAAAGTACCATTTTTAGGCAAGATAACATTCCACTAATTTTATATGATATTTAAAATAAGGATTTAACTCATCCTCCAAAATATCTAAATTTTTCAGTAAGGTTTTATCCCAAAATTCCTATTTCATTTTAACCATTGAAAATTCATTTAAAGAAATATAAAAACCTATATTGCTTCCAAAAATTCAGTGAAAATTTCAGTATGATTCTAATGGCATTTAAATGATTTGGGCCAAATTTCATAATTTATTTATCAGTAAATAGTCTTAACTAAATTATTGAATAATTTCCTAATTTAACAAGCTTGTGAAATAAGTACCTCAAATATGTATCCAAAAATTTTCATAAAATTTATATATGCATATAATGATTCAAAACTTCCTCTTCCAAACTTTTATGACCTACCAAGGGTCAGAGGGACCATAATGACCAATTTATTAAATTGAGGCATCCCTTGTTTTACAAATGAAGTACTACAACTATTGTCCCAAAATTACCAATTAAATTACCAGAGGATTATAATATCCTTATGACCAAACTACCAAAATTTCATCTTAGTTGGAGGAGTTTAGCTAGCCCATTCCGACCCTATAATGTTTGTGCTCTAAACTAGGGTTAGGGTTTTGTGGGTCCCAAACTTTCCAAAACACCCTAAGATTTTAACCAAAGGGTTATAATTACCATAATACCATCCCTACAAAATTTCATAGTCATACAAGGTGTTTTGGCCACATGCCCTTCACAAGGTACAAAAGCCCTTCCTTAGGGTTTGACCTAGGATCTTGGGGCAAATCAATTCCAAACCTCCCCATATTTCATTGGAAGGTGCACAAGTTCATGCCAAGTCAGTGGCCCAAAGTTGAACCTCTGTTGAGGTTAATTGGACACTCTAAGCAAAAATTACATTTTGGACCAAAATGCCCTTCTTAGGGCAAGGCTAGAGTTTGCATGATTTCCATTCAAATCACCTCCAAACTTAATGAAATTTTAACCAAAGGTCTATATTGACCTCATATACCTCCCACCAAAATTTGGTGAATTTGGACTTCATTTGACCCGTAAATTAATTTACCCTAGATAAATTAAATTATTTACAAAACTATAGAAAAATTATCTCCAAAAATTTTCATTTTTGGGCAGGGTCTATATATTAGTTAGTGTGACTCCCTGCCAAAATTTCAACTCATTTGGGCTAAGGATGATGTGTAAGCACTCTGTTTAATGTCTGCCTAGACATATGTTCAGACCCTACCAAAATGAGTTCCCTGGTCAAACCAGGCACCCAAATTGGTTCAAACTAATTTTGTATGAAATTCGACTCAGAGGGCTACATTTTATGTGTTCACCATTTTTTCTGAAATGGCCTCTAAGTATTTTTAATAATTAATTACATTAAATACCCAATATGTGACAAAAATGAAATGAATCAACAAATATTCCATAGTTTAAATATCATCCCGCACGAATCTTGACGCAAGCCCGATGGCATCCCGTCGTCTTCTTCCTCCAGCAGACGGCTAGGATCTATCCTGCCTGGGCTGACTTCGAGCCACTGCCGCCGGCGATCCGGCCACCTCCCCGGCCGGCCACCGCCGCCAACACCTTCGTGGTGGTCGGGGATATCTCCAGGCGGCGGCTTGGCCGCCGGGGCGCACTGTTCCGGCGAACCCGACAAGCTCAATTTCATGGAAAAACCATGATTTTTTTTGAATTGAATCGGGCTCAATTGAGCCCGAACCTTGGACCTAAGGACTGCTATGATTTACCCATGGAATAAGGAGTGGAGGAGGACCTATGGTGGCGGCTATAGCCGTGCTGATCGCCGGATTGGCATGGTGGTGGCCGGTGGTGGTCGGCTTGTTCAAAAATGTAGGAAACTTGCTGGCTCCTTCAGGAAAATGGTGGGAATTACTCCTTGGACCTTAGTGAAGCTTTTAAAGAGGGAGAGGAGGGGAGTTAGGTGGCTGAATGCCTTGTGCCATTTTTGGCCTAAGTTAACAATGGCGGCTTGGTTTGTAGGGGGGTGGAGCTTGCTCTAATCAGTCCAAAATGGTTGCTGCACTCCCCCTTATTCTTCTGAATTGAATGGGGTGGTTGGGGAGGGGGTGGAGGAGCACAAAGTCGTCCTTCCTTCTTCTTCCTTCTCTTTCTCTCTCCTCCATGGGTGGCTTTCTCTCTCCTAGTCACCAAGCCTGAAATTTTGGCACCTCCCTATCCTATGGCAGCCCACAAGTCCATTTGGTCACTTAAGTCAAGGTTAGCCCAATTGCAATGGGCCTGAGCTTGAGTTGGCCCATTTGGGCTAACTTGACCCAAAGTTGGACTAGGGCCCACCTAGGTCAAATTGGTCCTTGAGGTTTCGTCAATGGGTCCTTGGTGACCCATCAGCCTCCCCTAAGGTCAAGGTGGGGTTGGATTGGCCCTTGGAGGTCACTTGACCCTTAACTAGGGCACTTTGACCATTTTAGGTCAAGAGTTGACTTTGGTCAACCTAGTCTTTATGATTGGTCCCAATGGGTCCTTGGTGACCTATTGGCCTCTCACTAGGGCTATGAGGGTATGGGTGGGGTCCACATGGCTAAGGGACTGCAATTGACCCTTGTGTAGGTCAATTTGACCCAATTAGGGTTAGAGTTGACTTTGGTCAACTTAGCTCCCTTGACTACCCTCCATGGGTCCTTAGTGACCCATTGACCCCTACCTAGGGTTATGGAGGTATAGGGGTGGTCCATTTGGCTAAGAGACTACAATTGACCCTTGTGTAGGTCAATTTGACCCAATTAGGGTTAGAGTTGACTTTGGTCAACTCAGGTCCTTTGGCTGCCCTCCATGGGTCCTTAGTGACCCATTGACCCCTTACTAGGGTTATAAAGGTATGGGTGGGGTCTTGGAGTCTTGGTGAAGCTTCATGATCACCTTAAACCAAGGTTTTTGGAATTTACTATTTACAGACCATAGTGCCTCTATCCACACCACCAGGTCCACTTGACTCTTTTTTGGGCTTCCTAGGGTTGTGTCATGACAAAACCACTCTTAGAGGTCTAGTTGGAAATGGGATGTTACCAATCAATCCCAATAAACAAAACAAAGATTTCGTCCCCGAAATCGAGGTTAAGCTCACGGAGACTCATATCGGGGAGAAGGAAACTTGTAACATCTCATGAGAATCGAAAGATTTAGATCACGACCATGTTCGCTACGTGACGTTTAAAGGTGATAGACAAATCTAAGACCAATTCGCTCAATTGGCAAAGTCTATACCCCAATAAACAAAAGTTTAGCCCATATTCTTGAAATTTCAGTCCTACTAGTTTAAAATAGGAAGGTAAATTGAACATTCTGAGAGGTTGTGAGGTATACCTAACTGAAGAGTTCCGGGTATCTTTGTCGCATCAAGTCCTGGGGCTCCCATGTGTGCTCCTCTCTTCCGTGATTTCTCCACAGGATCTTGACTAATGGAACCTTTTTGTGGCGTAAGACTCGTACTCCCTTGTCGTCAATCCGGACCGGTTCTAGGTGAACTGACCGATCAGATGCTATCGGCCCATCTATGGTTGTAACTTGCTGCTCTGGGCGTAGTAGAGCTCTCCTAAGAGAGGATATATAGAATACGTCGTGCAGACTTTCCAGCTCCGGTGGCAGCTCTAGCCTGTATGCCAAAGGACCGATCCGCTCCTGGATCCTATAAGGCCCCATGTATCTTGGACTGAGCTTCTTCCTCTTTACGCGTACCCGAGTAACTCCATGCATTGGTCGGATCTTCAAGAACACCTGATCTCCCACCTTGAATTCCACCTGACGGTGCCGAGCGTCGTAATACTTAGCCTGCCAGCTCTGTGCTTCCAGCATCCTGTCCCGTATCAATCTCACTTGAGCCTCGGTGTCCTCGACAAACTCCGAATCCAATGCCTTAGGGTCCTCGTCCTGTATCCATGAAAGTGGAGTCTTGCATTTCCGTCCGTACAACGCCTCATAGGGAGCCATCTTTATACTAGACTGGTAGCTGTTATTATACGAGAACTCGATCAGCGGTAACAACTTCTCCCAAGGTTCACCGCGATCCAATATGCAGAGTCGTAGTAAATCCTCCAGAGTCCGGTTGGTTTGTTCTGTCTGTCCATCCGTCTGGGGGTGGAAAGCCATACTGAATGTTAGTCGAGTGCCCAAGTAAGTCTGCACTGACCTCCACTCCCTGGATATAAATCGTCCATCCCGGTCTGACACAATCGACATGGGGACGCCATGATAGCGAACGAACTGCTCTACAAAATTTCGGACTAGGACACTTACCGAGTCATCCTTCCTGACTGGAATAAACCTGGCTACCTTTGCCAGCCGGTCGATGATCACCCAGATCGAATCATTCCCTGTCCTCGATCGAGGGAGTCCGTGTATAAAGTCCATGGCGATATCATCGAACTTCCACTCTGGTACTGGGAGTGGCTGTAATAATCCTGCGGGGTTTCTGCACTCCGCTTTCACCAATTGGCATGCCTCGCAATGGGTCACGAAGTAGGTGATATCCTTATTCATGCCGGGCCAGAACATAGTCTTCTTCAGATCTGCAGTCATCTTTGTAATCCCCGGGTGTACCGAATATCGACTACAATGAGCCTCCATCATGATGTCCTCCCGGACCTGGCCTCCCTCTGGTATGTAGACCCATCCTCTAAAGCATACTAAGTCATCTCTCAGTGTGTAATCTCCCGCAGTGCCTGCTTCTAAGGCCCGGAATATCGGCTCTAGCTGGGTATCCTGCCTCTGTCCATCCTTGACCCTTTCTCGAATGTCACCAGTGGCGATTAATGACGAAAGATACTCTTGGTATAACTCAGGGTGATCCTCGGACACCAGGGATATTTGCATCTTATCTAACATCTGAACTAACTCCAAAGCCATCAACTGTGTTCCTACTCTGGCGTTTGCGGTCTTTCGGCTCAGTGCATCTGCTACCACATTCGCCTTTCCCGGGTGGTAGTGCATCTCATACTGGTAGTCTGCCAAAAATTCCACCCATCGTCTCTGTCTGATGTTCAGCTCTTTTTGCGTGTCCACATACCTCAAATTTTTATGGTCGGAGTATATGTCGCAGTGGACACCGTACAGATAGTGACACCAGACTTTTAGTGCAAAGATGACAGCTCCCATCTCTAAGTCATGGACTGGGTAGTTTTGCTCGTGCTTCTTCAGCTGCCGAGAAGCGTAAGCTATCACATGGCCATTCTGCATAAGCACTGCACCCATGCCTTGTTAGGAGGCATCAGTGTAGACCTGGAATCCTTCTTTTCCTGAAGGGAGAGCAAGTATAGGAGCCGAAGTGAGTTGCCCCTTTAGCTCTTGAAAAGCCGCCTCACATTGTGGGGTCCAGATAAAGGGCACCTCCTTCCTTGTCAGAGATGTGAGTGGAAGGGCGATACGAGAGAATCCCTCTACGAACTTCCGGTAGTAACCGGCGAGTCCTAGAAAACTTCGTACATCTGTGGCCGTCTTCAACTGTGGCCAGTCCCGGACTGCTTGGATCTTGGCCGGGTCCACTGCCAACCCAGCACCACTGATGATATGGCACAGGAAGGCCACCTCCTTCAACCAAAACTGGCATTTGCTGATCTTCGCATAGAGCTTGTGCTCCCGTAGTCTCTCATGAGTCAGCGTCAGATGCCGAGTGTGCTCCTCATCCGTCCTAGAGTAGATCAGGATGTCATCTATGAATACTATGATGAACACATCCAAGTAGGCCTCAAAAACCCGGTTCATGAGGCTCATGAATGCCGACGGAGCATTTGTGAGCCCGAAATGCATCACGGTAAACTCATATAGCCCATATCTTCTACTGAAAGCAGTCTTTGGAATGTCCTCCTCCTAGATCCGTAGTTGGTAGTAACCCGACCTTAAATCCATCTTCGAGAAATAATGGGCTCCCTCCAGCTGGTCGAATAATTCGTCTATCCATGAGAGCGGATAGGTATTCCGGACGGTCAGCCTGTTTAGTGCTCGATAATCGATGCACAGGTGAAGTGTCCCATCCTTCTTCTTCACAAACAAGACCGGGGCTCCCCATGGCGAGGAACTCGGTCTAACAAATCCGGCTTCCACCAGTTCCTGGAGTTGGCTTCGAAATTCTGTCAGCTCTTTTGGGGCCATCCGGTAAGGGGCTCTAGCTGCCGGCTTAGCCCCTAGCACCAGCTGTATCCAGAAATCCTGCTCCCGGTGCGGGGGTAGCACAGGCAGTTTCTCTGGGAATACGTCGGCAAAATCTCGCACCACCGGAATACCCGAGGTGGAGACCTTGGCCTCAGTCATTTCAAATATTACCTCATACACTTCTTCCCCCGGTAAGTGAGCCTTGACGGCCTGTACAGATGACAGTATGAGAGGGGAAATAGTTCTAGTACCTTCAATGACGAGGTAGGAATCTCCATGTCTCACGGTAACTCTTTTGGACGTGTAGTCAATTTGAGCATGATTCCAGTTCAACCACGTCATTCCTAGGATCAAATCAAAGATTGGCATCTTAATGATCGTCGCTGGGGCTTCAAATATCCTTCCGCCGATCTCCGCCTCCATATTGTAGTGGGCAGAGGTGAACAACTCTGATCCGTCGGGTAATCATATCCTCATCATCAGACCCGTGAATCGTTCCACGCCTTCCAACCCTTCTACGAAGGCTTCCGATACAAACGAGTGTGAAGCACCCGTATCAAATAGCGTATAAGCGGGTTTACCGCTGATGAAAACTATTCCTAGGGGTGGGGAAAGTTAAATATCTTAGAATCTAACTATGGTTTTCTTCCCTAGATTATCACATCTATATAAACTTAAAGGTCATGAGGAAATAAGTTTACAATTTTCTGACGTACCAGTGATTACTTGCTCCAGGTTCCGGGGTTGAGCCAAATCCAGTGCATAAACTTGCTCCCTCTGCTGCCTGTGATCTGCACCCTGGAAACCACGTCCTCAACCACGTCCTCGTCCTCCAAACTGTTGGGCATGCGGGGCATCCTGGGGTACTTGTAAAGGTGCTCCCTTCATGGGGCAGTTTCTCTGAATGTGTCCTATCTGATGGCAGCTGTAGCACTCCGGTGGGGGAAATGTCATACCCCCGGGTCTTGGTGCCTCCCTCATCTAAAGAAGCTGAGGGGCCAATATCACCTGCTCCCTTGGCTCCTGCCTCACTTCCTGACGAGGCTGGTCCTCTATCCTTCTCCCACCTGGTATAGCACCATGCCGCTGATCATTTCTGGCTCTCTGGCCCTGATCCTCCGCTTGCCGCTTCCGGCCCCGAGTGGTGTGCCAATCAGCCTCAATCCTCTTTACCATCTCCAAAATCCGGGAGATAGGCCCGTCGGATACAAACAACAAAGCCTCCCTCAAGTCCTCCCTCAGGCCCTTATAGAATCTCTTGATGTATCCTGCTTCGTTCAGCTGGTAAGAATCTGCATATCGATCCAAATGGTCGAACTACCGATGGTACTCTACCACTGTCCGGGTGCCCTACTTTAACTGTAAGAACCGCTCCTCCAACTCATCCCTGGCCGATTGTGGAACAAAGTGCTCCAACAGCGCTGCCTTGAACTCTTCCCAGGTAACTTCCGCAACCTCCCTATCAGCAAAAATTGTGTCCAGCAGCGTCTTCCACCACCTCTTGGCATGGGACTCCAGGCAGGAGACAACCAAGGCCACCCTCTCGTCCCAGGAACACCGTATCCCAGTCAGCATTTCGTACATAATATCTAACCATTCTTCTGTCCGTACAGCGGATTCAGTCCCCAAGTAAGATGGAGGGGAGAGTCCTCGAAAGATGCTCAGCCAATTGGCCCCCGGGTTTGGCTGTGGAGACGGAACCTGTTGAGCCCTGAAAGCATCTAGAATGGCCATCAGCGTTTGACCCATCTCCGAGTGTAGGAATGGAGTGGGGACCAGGGGAGGTGGTGCAACAGTCGGAGTCTGCTGAACTCCGCCTTGTGGTGTTGGCTACGCTGGGGGCTGCGTAATAGAAGCCAAATATAAGAAGTGTCACAGATTTAACTAAAAGTGGATAATTTTCATGTGATTTCCCATATGGGCCCATTACGCTTCCTCTGATACCACTTGTAAGACCCCCATTTTTTTTTATTTTTCGACACCGGGGTCTTAGGCCCAGAACCGCCACCTTGCGGTGATACCTCCGCATCCGGGAAGGTCGTCACTACAAGATGCCGATTCTACCGGCCAAAATCGATCACAACTGTAGAAATAGAATAAAAGCAAGTCCACAGAAAATCACATGTATAGAAAATAAGCTCCACGAAGGGAGTGTCCACAGATAGTACATATAATGAAAATCTCGGGCTTATGCCCGGTACATCAAGTCCTCACTACAAATCACTCATCGCGGAAGCAAACTAATACAACTACTAGTGTTCAGGACTCACAGTCCCTGCTGTCTGGACTCTAGTACTAGACTGTCCGATCTCCAAGCGTGCCGACCTCCGGGGCTGCTCCTCCATGCTGGGCTCCGTGGTCCCCTAAATGATGTGGTTCGAAAACCGTTAGTCTAAAAGACTAAGCCCTATCGCCCTCCGCCCCTTCCCCCATGGCTCCTAAGCACCGAGCGGGGAGAAGGAAAGGAAAGGACATGAAGGTGGAGAATGTCAAATAGCAGATGGCGGCGAAACTAGACTAGCAGTTCTAAGTATGGTAATAAGGATACAAAATTAGAATAAGTACCTTAACTTATGTGAATACACATAAGCTAAGGGATCTCTTGCAGGGCTCCTATCGTATAAAAAGTCCCATACCGATTTATACAATAGGGTGTCAGTTTTTCTAGCAGGCTTAAATATTTAATACTGAAAGAGAACCTTGACTTATAAGCATGCTCGCACGAACTTATAGGCCAAGGGGTCGTTTTGCAAGGCCTAATGTATAGAGCGTCTCATACCGCTTATACATTAGGTGTCAGGTTATATGCATTGGTTATGCTATGAAATACAATTATGCTATGATGTGAACATGCAAGTGCAACTCACCCACTCGACTCTGTGTACACAGACCTTTAGTTCCCCCTTTCGGAGCTGTTACCTCCCAGGATACCTCCGTAGTGGCAGAGAGAAGCGGTGGGTTGGGCCTCGCCCACCTCTAAACTAGTAAAGCACTACCGGTCAGACCTATCGTACGCCTCAACGCTTGGTGCACAAAGCGGACTCCTGTGTACTCTTGCCGGCTGGCGCACCGGACTTCTGTTGGCGAAGTGCTAACCACACTTACCAAGTCAGCGTATTGGCGTCGGTGCATCGATCCTCCAATACCGAAGACCCACCACCTTATACCTTTGATGCACATGCAATAGTTATAGGTCCTAACAACCGAGCCAAATCTCCTCGGACTATCCCGTCCGTCATAATAAACAACCGAGCTGAAGCTCTCCGGACTATCCCGTCCGTCATATTCTACAACCGAGCCGAAGCTCGCCGGGCCACCATGCCCATCTCCATAACCACTGGGCTTATTGCCCGAGTAACCCAAACTATCTTTCGGTCATTGGGGTGTGAGAGTGTGAAATCCTAAGTTTACTATTTACTCTTGTGGCGATTTTATACCTACGAATTAGGTTTTACCCAGGACTGCCCAAGGTATTCCCTGTGAAGGGCTCTCGAGGGCACTAGGAGCTATGATGGGGTGAATCCCAAAGCTCCCTTTCACAAGGCACTTATTCTTATTGGTTGATAACTAATACCATATCCATTACCCATATCTTTTTCATATTACGGTAGACTAAACCTAAGGTGATTTTGACCTTTCACTCTGCGGGGGAAGACGATCTTTCGTCGACCTTCAAGCACTACTCAACACTACCGACTCATATCTCATTACTTAGCCTAAACTTCTAGGATGACTCATTCACATCTACAAAATCCAGCAAGATGGCTAACTCCTAACTATGCCAAATTATTTCCTTTCAACAATTTACTAAATGCAGACCACACGGTTAAATGTCATGTATAATGGGGAGTACATCGAGTAATCATCCAATACCCTTATAATAATTAATGGGGGTTCACTATGACCTTTATTGCCCAAATCTAGAATTTCACAATTTTTCTATTTATTTAGTAATTTATTAAATATTCCTAGTGGCCAAGGTCTCCGAGATTGAAGAGGAGGTACCAAATTTAGACAAGATACAATTCCCCCAGATTTATGTTATACTCATTATAAACATTTAACCTAAGATCCAAGGTCTCCTACATTTTTCAGCAAGGTTTAGGCCACTGATTTTATTTTAAAGGTAACTTGCAATAATTTATTAAAATAGATAAATAGGGCAATATTATTTCTAAAAATTCAAGGAAAACTCTAACCTGATTGCAAGGGCATATAAATGCTCTGAGTCAAATATCATAAGTGATTAAGGAGTGATAAGCCTCAAACAAAAAGCATCAACAATTTTCCAAATTACTAAATGCAGACCACCATGGTTAAACTTCATGTAAAATGGAAAGTACCTCGAATGATCATTCAATACTCCTATAATAATTTATAATGGTCCATTATGACCTTTAAGCCCTAAATCCAGAGACCCAAAATTTTCCTTATTTATTTAATAATTTATTTAATTATTCTAGTGACTAAAATTTCCAATAATGAACATGAAGTACCATTTTTAGGCAAGATATCATTCCACTAATTTTATATGATATTTAAAATAAGGATTTAACTCATCTTCCAAAATATCTAAATTTTTCAGTAAGGTTTTATCCCAAAATTCCTATTTCATTTTAACCCTTGAAAATTTATTTAAAGAAATATAAA
Organism: Platanthera zijinensis; assembly: GCA_039513925.1. Classification (NCBI taxonomy): domain Eukaryota; kingdom Viridiplantae; phylum Streptophyta; class Magnoliopsida; order Asparagales; family Orchidaceae; genus Platanthera; species Platanthera zijinensis. The sequence continues at coordinate 130,601,317 of CM077085.1, read as the reverse complement.
ACACTATATTGGTTCCAAAAATTCAGAGAAAATTCCAGTATGATTCTAATGGCATGTAAATGATTTGGGACAAATTTCATAATTTATTTATCAGTAAATAGTCTTAATTAAATTATTGAATAATTTCATCATTTAACAAGCTTGTGAAATTAGTACCTCAAATATGTATCCAAAAATTTTCATAAAATTTATATATGCATATAATGATCCAAAACTTTCTCTTCCAAACTTTCATGACCTCCCAAGGGCAGAGGGACCATAATGACCAATTTATTAAATTGAGGCATCCCTTGTGTTACAAATGAAGTACTACAACTATTGTCCCAAAATTCCCAATTAAATTAACAGAGGCTTATAATATCCTTATGACCAAACTACCAAAATTTCATCTTAGTTGGAGGAGTTTAGCTAGCCCATTCCAACCCTACAATGTTTGTGCCCTAAACTAGGGTTAGGGTTTTGTGGGTCCCAAACTTTCCAAAACACCCTAAGATTTTAACCAGAGGGTTATAATTACCATAATACCATCCCTACAAAATTTCATAGTTATACAAGGTGTTTTGGCCACATGCCCTTCACAAGGTACAAAAGCCCTTCATTAGGGTTTGACCTAGGATCTTGAGGAAAATCAATTCAAAACCTCCCCATATTTCATTGGAAGGTGCACAAGTTCATGCCAAGTCAGTGTCCCAAATTTGAACCTATGTTGAGGTTAATTGGACACTCTAAAAAAAAATTACATTTTGGACCAAAATGCCCTTCTTAGGGCAAGGCTAGAGTTTGCATGATTTCCATTCAAATCACCTCCAAACTTAATGAAAATTTAACCAGAGGTCTATATTGACCTCATATACCTCCCACCAAAATTTGGATGAATTTGGACTTCATTGGCCCATAAATTAATTTACCCTAGATAAATTAAATTATTTACAAAACTATAGAAAAATTATCTCCAAAAATTCCCATATTTGGGCAGGGTCTAGATATTAGTTAGTGTGACTCCCTGCCAAAATTTAAACTCATTTGGGCTAAGGATGATGTGTGGGCACTCTGTTTAATGTCTGCCTAGACATATGTATAGACCCTACCAAAATGAGTTCCCTGGTCAAACCAAGCACCCAAATTGGTTCAAACCAATTTTGTATGAAAGTAGACTCAGAGGGCTACATTTTATGCGTTGACCATTTTTTCTGAAATGGCCTCTAAGTATTTTTAATAATTAATTACATTAAATACCCTATATATGATAAAAATGAAATGAATCAACATATATTCCATAGTTTAAATATCATCCCGCACGAATCTTGACGCAAGCCCGACGGCATCCCATCATCTTCTTCCTCCAACAGACGGCTGGGATTTATCCTGCCTAGGCTAACTTCCAGCCACTGCCGCCGGCGATCCGGCCACCGCCGCCAACACCTTCGTGGTGGTCGGGGCTATCTCCAAGCGGCGGCTTGGCCGCCGGGGCGCACTGTTCTGGCGAACCCGACAAGCTCAATTTCATGGAAAAACCATGATTTTTTTTGAATTGGATCGGGCTCAATTGAGCACGAACCTTGGACCTAAGGACTGCTATGATTTACCCATGGAATAAGGAGTGGAGGAGGACCTGTGGTGGCGGCTGTAGCCGTGCTGATCGCTGGATTGGCATGGTGGTGGCCGGTGGTGGTCGGCTTGTTCAAAAATGCAGGAAACTTGCTGGCTCCTTCAGGAAAATGGTGGGAAATACTCCTTGGACCTCAGTGAAGCTTTTAAAGAGGGAGAGGAGGGGAGTTAGGTGGCTGAATGCCTTGTGCCATTTTGGCCTAAGTCAACAATTGTGGCTTGGTTGGTAGGGGGTGGAGCTTGCTCTAATCAGTCCAAAATGGCTGCTGCACTCCCCCTTATTCTTCTGAATTGAATGGGGAGGTTGGGGAGGGGGGTGGAGGAGCACAAAGTCCTCCTTCCTTCTTCTTCCTTCTCTTTCTCTCTCCTCCATGGGTGGCTTTCTCTCTCATAGTCACCAAGCCTGAAATTTTGTCTCCTCCCTATCCTATGGCAGCCCACAAGTCCATTTGGTCACTTAAGTCAAGGTTAGCCCAATTGCAATGGGCTTGAGCTTGAGTTAGCCCATTTCGGCTAACTTGACCCAAAGTTGGACTAGGGCCCACCTAGGTCAAATTGGTCCTTGAGGTTTCTTCAATGGGTCCTTGGTGACCCATCAGCCTCCCCTAAGGTCAAGGTGGGGTTGGATTGGCCCTTGGAGGTCACTTGACCCTTAACTAGGGCACTTTGACCATTTTAGGTTAAGAGTTGACTTTGGTCAACCTAGTCTTTATGATTGGTCCCAATGGGTCCTTGGTGACCTATTGGCCTCTCACTAGGGCTATGAGGGTATGGGTGGGGTCCACTTGGCTAAGGGACTGCAATTGACCCTTGTGTAGGTCAATTTGACCCAATTAGGGTTAGAGTTGACTTTGGTCAACTTAGCTCCCTTGACTACCCTCCATGGGTCCTTAGTGACCCATTAACCCCTACCTAGGGTTATGGAGGTATAGGGGTGGTCCATTTGGCTAAGAGACTACTATTGACCCTTGTGTAGGTCAATTTGACCCAATTAGGGTTAGAGTTGACTTTGGTCAACTCAGGTCCTTTGGCTGCCCTCCATGGGTCCTTGGTGACCCATTAACCCCTTACTAGGGTTATAAAGGTATGGGTGGGGTCTTGGAGTCTTGGTGAAGCTTCATGATCACCTTAAACCAAGGTTTTGGAATTTACTATTTGCAGACCATAGTGCCTCTATCCACACCACCAGGTCCACTTGACTCTTTCTTGGGCTTCCTAGGGTTTTGTCATGACAAAACCACTCTTAGGGGTCTAGTTAGAAATGGGATGTTACAGATGGGGCCTCTGGTAAGAATTCTTTCGGGTGAGGGGTCATCTTGACAAGTCCCGAGGGGACAAGGATCGAGCAAGCCTTGATGATACATTTCACCCTCACAAACAATCAAGTCGAGTATGAAGAAATCATCGCTGAGCTTAGGCTGGCTAGGGAGTTAGGCATACAGGATATTAGAGTCTTCACGGACTCCTTGGTGGTGGAAAGGCACATCAACGGAGAGTTCGAGGTGAGGGAACCGACTCTCAAGTTGTACCTGGTAAAGATAAAGGGTATCGTTGGGAAGTTTCATAGCTTCTCCATCCAGCACGTTCCTAGGGAAGAGAGTGCTAGGGCCGAACTGCTCGCGAAGCATGGACCTAAGGCCTGGGGGACTATGACCGAACTCTTCAGGCCTTCTATAGAAGAGGGGGAGATAATGGAGGTCGACCAGGAGGTGTCTTGTATGGATCCTCTTGTGATCTTCTTGGCGTCGGGACGTCTACCCGAGAGGGATCTCGAGAGGAAGCGGATTAGGTTCAAGTCGGCTTATTACTTGTTGAAGGAAGGGGTACTTTACCAAAAAACATTGTCTGGATTGCTAGCCTGGTGTGTGTCCAAGAAGGAAGCATCAAGGGTATTGGAGGAGGTTCATTCGGGGGAATGATGAAGACACTCAGGGAGTCGGACCTTGGAAGGGAGGGTACTAAGGCAAGGCTATTTCTGGCCCACCCTCCGGAAAGATGCAGAGGAGCTCGCCAAGAGATGTACAAAGTGCCAGGAGTTTGCTCCCTTGCAGCTCCTCCCAGCATAAAGGCTGCGAACGATCACCTCTCCATGGCCCTTTGCCATATGGGGACTGGATCGGGTTGGACCGTTTCCTCAAGCCACTGGTTAGAGGAGGTTCCTACTGGTCATGGTGGATTATTTTTCAAAATGGTTGGAGGTGAAGGCTCTGGAGAAGGTGACATCGCATGTGGTCAAGAACTTTGTGTGGGGGAAGATTGTTTGTCGGCACGGGCTCCCTTTTGCCATCATCACTTACAACGGACCATAATTTGTCAGCAAGGAGTGTGTTGATTTTTGTGTACATCTTGGCATAGACCTTCGGTTCGCTTCGATTCACCACCCTCGAAGCAACGGTCAGGTAGAAGCGGAAAATAAGATAATTGTGAATCTATTAAAGAAGAAAGTGGAGAACTTGAGGGGGAGCTGGGTGGAACAACTCCCCTCCATCCTGTGGGCTCTGCGAACTACACCTAATACGGCCATAAGAGAGATGCCTTTCAAACTCTCCCATGGCTCGGAGGCCGTCATACCCGTATAATTTTAGATTGAATCTCCCAGGGTAACAGCAGCTAGGGAGGGGGATGAAAGGTGGCAGGTAGATAATGGGGAGGAGCTGAGAATTTCACTCGACCTCGTGGAGGAGCTCAGGGAGCTAGCATCAATCCGGCAGGAGGAGGTTAAGCGCCGGATTTCCCGGTACTTTGATAAGCACATCAGGATCAAGAAATTTCAGAAAGGAGACTTGGTCCTCAAGAAGGTGGATGCCACGGGCAGGGGGGCCTCGGTAGGAAAGCTCAACCCCAATTGGGAGGGTCCCTTCATCATAAAAGAAGTCTTGAAGTCAGGGGGTATCACCCCCAGGATGTGGACGGGGTACCCCTAGATCGCACCCGCAACGGTGATGATCTGAAGCGTTTCTATCCATAATGATAATTTTCTTCTAAATTTATTTGAGTGATTTTTAATGATCTTCCTTCCTGAAGGTATGTCATGATTCCCTAGCACAATGCACCTCAGGGCGTCCTTCTTAAAAGACGGTGTGGGCGGAGAAAGAGGAGAGGAGACCCCGAGCAGACCCGCTGACCAGGCTCTCATCAAGCTGGAAGGGTTGTAGGCTCACTCGGTGGTTGGAGGAGAAAGAGGATAGGAGACCCCGAGCAGACCCACTCACCAGGCTCTCATCAAGCTGGAAGGGTTGTAGGCTCACTCGGTGGTTGGAGGAGAAAGAGGAGAGAAGACCCCGAGCAGACCCACTGACCAGGCTCTCATCAAGTTGGCAGGGTTGTAGGCTCACTCGGTGGTTGGAGGAGAAAAAGGAGAGGAGACCCCGAGTAGACCCGCTTACCAGTCTCTCATCAAGCTGGCAGGGTTGTAGGCTCACTCGGTGGTTGGAGGAGAAAGAGGAGAGGAGACCCCGAGCAGACCCGCTAACCAGGCTCTCATCAAGTTGGCAGGTCTATAGGCTCACTCGGTAGTTGGAGGAGAAAGAGGAGAGGAGACCCCGAGCATACCGGCTGACCAGGCTCTCGTCACGCTAGCAGGGTTGTAGGCTCACTCGGTCATTGGAGGAGAAAGAGGAGAGGAGACCCCGAGCAGACTCGCTGACCAGGCTCTCATCAAGCTGGCAGGGCTGTAGGCTCACTCGGTGGTTGGAGGAGAAAGAGGAGAGGAGACCCCGAGCAGACCCGCTGACTAGGCTCTCGTCAAGCTGGCAGGGCTGTAGGCTCACTCGGTGGTTGGAGGAGAAAGAGGAGAGGAGACCCCGAGCAGACCTGCTGACCAGGCTCTCATCAAGCTGGCAGGGCTGTAGGCTCATTCGGTGGTTGGAGGAGAAAGAGGAGAGGAGAGCCCGAGCAGACCCGCTGACCAGGCTCTCATCAAGCTGGCAGGGTTGTAGGCTCACTCGGTGGTTGGAGTAGAATGAGGAGAGGAGACCCCAAGAAGACCCGCCGACCAGGCTCTCGTCAAGCAGACAGGGTTGTAGGCTCACTCGGTGGTTGGAGGAGAAAGAGGAGAGGAGACCCCGAGCAGACCCGCTGACCAGGCTCTCATCAAGCTGGCAGGGTTGTAGGCTCACTCGGTGGTTGGAGGAGAAAGAGGAGAGGAGACCCCGAGCAGACCTGCTGACCAGGCTCTCATCAAGATGGCAGGGTTATAGGCTAACTTGGTGGTTGGAGGAGAAAGATGAGAGGAGACCCCGAGCAGACCCGCCGACTAGGCTCTCATCAAGCTAACAGGGCTGTAGGCTCACTCGGTGGTTGGAGGAGAAAGAGGAGAGGAGACCCCGAGCAGACCTGCTGACCAGGCTCTCATCAAGCTGGCATGGCTATAGGCTCACTCGGTGGTTGGAGGAGAAAGAGGAGAGGAGACCCCGAGCAGACCCGCTGACCAGGCTCTCGTCAAGATGGCAGGGTTGTGGGCTCACTCGGTGGTTGGAGGAGAAAGAGGAGAGGAGACCCCGAGTAGACCCGCTGACCAGGCTCTCATCAAGCTGGCAGGGCTATAGGCTTACTCGGTGATTGGAGGAGAAAGTGGAGAGGAGACCCCGAGCAGACCCGATTACGTGGCTCTAATCAAGCTGGCAGGGCTGTAGGCTCACTCGGTGGTTGGAGGAGAAAGAGGAGAGGAGACCCCGAGCAGACCCGCTGACCAGGCTCTCATCAAGTTGGCAGGGCTGTAGGCTCACTCGGTGGTTGGAGAAGAAAGAGGAGAGGATACCCCGAGCAAACCCGCTGACTAGGCTCTCATCGAACTGGCAGGGTTGTAGGCTCACTCGGTTGTTGGACAAAATAACAAAAGATGAATCAGGTCCTCTTCCATGGATTGGTTGTCTCCTCCCCATCCCCATTCATCTCCTTACTCTGCCATGCTGCGGTTCTTTGTGAACAAGGTTTTGTTTTCATTTCCATGCTTGATATGGACATGGAAACTGTAATTTGGAAGCAGAAATATGTCGAACAGCTGTAATTTGGGTTGGGTGTTTACCGGAGTCAGGTAACTGCTGTCTTGGTGTAAAAGCGGATTAAACAGAAAATACACCGACCCTTGCCACAATAACAGAAGAGGGGGTACTTCAAGAAAACTCCCTGTATAAAGAAGAAAAAAGAGGGGGGGGGGGAGTTCACCCTCCAGTTTCATTCGCGCTGAGAGATACCAATAGGCAAGGCGAAAGCACGGAGAAAGTGTCCTCATGCCCGCGAGAGCAGCGGGGGTTGGCCAGCTCGCCCCCTGAGTCATGTTTGTCAATGACACTCGGCGAGAGGAGGGACGACCCCCTCTCGCAAATAAAAGAACGTGCAAATCTCTCAAGCAGTCCAGGCAAGAATAAAAAAGAAAATAAAAAGAGTCTAATCCCAGTGATACGCGAGCAAAACATATATTTACATATGAATCACGTATTAATCATATCTACGTTTTCAATACAAAATTACATGCAAAAGGGAGGAGCATCGAGATTACAACAAAAAGAAAGTTGTGCTCAAGGTGCCCTAGTTCTTCTCGCTCGCCTACGAGTCCTCATCCTCACCATAGATCTCCGACACGAGGTCGCGGGCCGTAATATCTTCGCAGTCGTCTCTAATGACGCCCATCTCACGCATCATCTTTAGGATGAGCTCGGCGGTCCAGATGTTAGCGTCCCGGCAAAAATCTTCGACCTCGTCATGAGTATAATGAGCGGGGGGAGGTGGAGGAATCTGCGAGCGAGAGGTGGAGGCCTCCTTGGGCTGGGCATTTTCTGTCTTCAACTCTTTTACATCCGCCTCCAGCGCTTCCACTCGCAAGCGCAACCTCTCCGCCGTCTCAGCATCCTGCAAGGAAAGGTTGTTAAAACTAGCGAGAGAGAGGTAAGAAAGCTGGCAAAGTAACAACTCACCACTCTGCCGCTGGCCTTGGCGAGAAGGCTCTCGGCCACCTCCAGCCACTTCGCGAGATCTCCTGACTTCTCGCGCTCGGCGGCAAGGTTGACGTCGATTTCTTTCCAGCGTCGGGTGTTGTAGATTAGGCAGCGCGAGAGTCGGTAGGATAGCTCTAGAGTGCGCAGCTGAGAGTGCATTGTCCTCAGGATTAGATCTCGCATGGTAGCCACATCGAGCGCACCGGGGGCGAGACCTCCATAAAGGCCGAAGCTTAGGGAGGAGGCGTGGGCAGTCAACTGGACCTGCTCCCTCCAGGAGGGGAGGAGGGTTGAGATGGAATCCCGGTGTGTTCCCTTATCCCAGATGAGCGAGGGCTCGTTGGCACCGTCGGGGATGGACGGGCCCAAGTTGAAGTTAAGGTAGGCGGACGGTGTAGGTAAGTGAGAAGGAGCCCCCACGCGAGAGGGGGACTTGGAAGATCGATGAGAAGAATGCGCAGGCGGCGCGAGAGGGGCCCCCTCCTCAGGAAATGAGACGACCCTGTGCGGAGAAGTTAAGGGAGGCGAGTGAGGGGATTGGGATCCCAAGGAGATAGGACTCAAGGATCCCGACGCCGTCGCTGTGTCTGCAGGGACCTTGTCCGAGGGGACCTTTTCATTCTCGGAGGGGAAGGAGACAACCTTCTTCATCCTCATTTTCAGTTTCTTCGAAGGGCGGAGGCGGGAAGGAGCCGGGTCCTCAGCCGCCCTCTTCCGTAAAGAGGGGTTCAGTGAATCCTTGGCCGCCTCGGCTGCCATGGTGGCAAGAGCCATGTCCCTAGATGGATTGTTGTTGCTTCTGTAAGGAGGGGGCACCGACACGTTCCTCTTTCCTGGTAGAGGCGAGACGGAACGTCGGGAGAAGAAGTCGGCGAAAGGAAAATACTAAAGGTAAGAAAAAGAAGGGGGGATCGAGCATACCTTCTCCAGGGAACACTGGAAGGAGGGAGATGAGGCCCCGTCTCAAATATCGGACCTCAAAATTCTTCCCGGCAAGGTACTCGCAGAGAAGCTTATCCATACCGCCGACCTGCATGGTGGCATAGAAGATTTCCGCAGGCGAGATAGGCACGAGAGGGACACCGCCCAGGTTCCCGCAAATGAAGACAAAGCGAGTCAGCAAATGATGATTCTGTTGGGTTTCTCTATGAGGATGGCACAATGCTTGTGCACGCAGCGGAAGGAATAAAACATCAAGACAACCCAAAAGAGATGGGATCGGGCGATGAAAATTGAATCAAGAAGTTAACAAAAAACTAGACAAAAATTACCTTAGCGGCGTTGAGTCACAACTCAATGGAGATGCTCCAAGCTTCGTGTCCTTGTCGGTGGCAAGTTCTATGTGGAATAACGTCCACGTCTCTCCAGAAATCCACACGAGCGGGAGAACCCCGAGCTTTGTCGCACGAAGGGTTGGGAGGAAGACCAACCGCACCTTTGCACCTCCCACGGACTGTTAGGTCCGCGCCAGAGAAAGCAAGACCGGCGACGGTCACCGGAGATGAGGTCATCGGCGGAGCGAACAGGCGGCGGCGGAACGATTCCGTGCGGCGGGGTTTGGGATTCGGCGGATCGGGAGATCGGCGGAACTCTTCCGTCAGCTTCGATCCGGCTACAGGAAAAACCCGATTTCTCTTCTTCCCAAAACCCTAAGTCCCCTATTTATACCAAAGGCATAAACAGTCAAAAGAACACCGCTATCCGCAGACCACCCAAGCTAAGGTATCTGGACCGTTCGGCGAGAATCACCTCCAGGTTCGGCGAGAATCAGTCGGCTAGAATCACCTGCAGATTCGGCGAGAATACGTCGGCGAGAATCACCTCTAGATTCGGCGAGAATACATCGGCGAGAATAACCTCTAGATTCGGTGAGAATCAGTCGGCGAGAATCACCTCCAGATTCGACGAGAATCAGTCGGCAAGAATCAGTCGGCGAGAATCGACGAGAATCGGTCGCAGAATCGGAGAGAATCGAACAGTTCGATTCTCGTCGATTATGCCTTAGTCAGTGAGTCATACTCGCCGATTCTCGACGATTTTGCCTTAGTCGCCGAGTCATACTCGACGACTCTCGTCGAACCATTCTCAACGAATCCCCTTGGCAACATTTGCCTGACCCCATCCTGCGTGGTGATTCGTAACCTTTACCAACACAGTCGATCTTCAAATATCTCCACATGCTCTTATGTGCGACCCTGCAGTCTCGTATCGCGTTGGCAGTGAGATTACATGTTTGACCACTTCTAGATTACCATGGTAACTTCAACAGTCTCCCACTTGATCTTGAAAGTATCAAACCAAAAACCTCACAAACAATGAGCGGCATCTAGCAATGCATCATTGCTCCCCAAGCAATAAGAGTTCATAACTCATAAGCCTTTATGAACAATGTCCCAGCGTTGTCTTTGTCCCTTTGTCCCTTACATCCGAAAAGAACTAGAGGCATGGACCGTGTCACCCTCATAATAGCTCAATCCAAGTTTCTTGATCTAGAACGGACTTCCAGAGAATGGTGAATCCAATATCACATATTGACTCAACCAAGCATGGACATGCATTTCTCAATCCAGTTGCATCAAGGGGCCCATGGATGCAACTCCTGTCATATAGGAGGACAAATCCCAAATCTTCTCACACACAAACACCCAAATGATTCGTAACGTGCCCAATAACCACCCTTATCATCAACCTTTCTCAAGGAAGACTTTAGATGGCATCAAAGCACGCTCTTCCTCACTTGATGAATGTTGTGACTTCAGGTCAAAGGACGACAACACCATTGTCGATTGAGACCTACTCGTGACACATTTAGATAACAATCCACAGAGTAGTCTCAGGTTAGGTCTGTCTAGTACAACTTGTACATTAGCAAGTACCCACGTGATGACTTGATATCACAATTTCATGACCTGTGAGAACTGGTCATCAGTCAATGCACGTGCTAGTCTTAATGTATCATCATCACCCTTAGCTTCTATGATGATACCACGACCCGGGACCTTTTAATAATGAAGCTTCAAATAAATCATAGGCTCTCACATTCAAGTCTCGTACTTGATTTCTTATGGAAGCAAACATTCTAAGGGTATTTATTATGTTAACATTTAACTATCGCATAGAGAAACCATAATAAAAAAACTAGCCATTAATAGTAAAAGGAAAAACATTGGTACACAATTCATCATATGAATAAACAATAAACAGCCAATAGAATATATGTTTACATGCAACCCACAAGGCTCTAACTAGAGTTGATTATTTAGGTATCGTATACCCATTGATCTAGTATGACCCTCATGCTTTCTCTATGCGAGAGGCTTTGTCAGTGGATCTGCAATATTCTCCTCAGTCAACACTCTGCAAATGTTCACATCTCCTCGTTCGACAATCTCACGAATAAGATGGAACCGCCGAAGTATGTGCTTGGAGCGCTGATGAGATCTAGGTTCCTTAGATTGTGCAATTGCACCATTGTTATCACCGTAGAGAACTACGGGCCCAACAATGCTAAAAACTACATCAAGCTCGCCGATGAATTTCCTAATCCATACAGCCTCCTTCGCTGCGTTAGCTACAGCGATATACTTGGCCTCTGTTGTAGAATAAGCAACTGTCTCTTGCTTGGAACTCTTCCATCTCACAGCTCCTCCATTAAGGAAAAACACAAAACCTGACTGAGACTTTGAGTTGTCCCTATCAGTTTGGAAGCTAGCATCCGTGTAACCATTTACAACGAGCTCTTCCTCTCCACCATACAACAAGAACACATCCTTTTCCCTTCTCAAGTACTTCAGGATATTCTTTACTGCAATCCAGTGACGCTCACCGGGGTCTGACTGATACCTGCTAGTCATGCTCAAAGCAAAGGAGACATCGGGTCGAGTACATAACATTGCATACAAGATTGATCCAATTGCCGAAGCATATGGAATAACCTTCATGCGGTCCTTATCTTCACAAGATTTTGGACACTGGTCCTTAGAGAGATTCACACCATGAGACATGGGTAAAAATCCTTTCTTGGACTCATGCATGTTGAACCGCTTCAACACCTTCTCAATGTATGTACTCTGGGTCAAACCCAGCAACTTCTTCGATCTATCTCTATAGATCTTAATACCGAGTATGTAAGTCACTTCACCCAAGTCCTTCATAGAAAAGCAGTTCCCTAGGTTGTTCTTAACAACTTTCAGGGTAGGAATGTCATTCCAAATAAATAGTATGTCATCTACATACAATATAAGGAAGACTACAATGCTCCCACTGATTCGCTTGTAAACACAAGGCTCATCTTCATTCTTGATGAAACCAAACTCTTTGATTTTCTAATCAAAACAAAGATTCCAACTTCGAGAGGCCTGCTTAAGTCCATAGATGGACCTATTAAGCTTGCATACTTTAGTGTCTTCATTTGGGGATACAAAACCCTCGGATTGTGTCATGTACACTTCCTCAAGGAGGTTTCCATTAAGGAAAGCCATTTTGACATCCATTTGCCAGATCTCGTAATCATAATACGTAGCAATAGAAAGCAATATCCTTATAGACTTTACCATGGTAACAGGGGAAAAGGTCTTATCATAGTCAATACCATGAATTTGCTTGAAATCCTTAGCCACCAGTCGCCCTTTGAATGTCTGTACATTCCCATCCATGTCGGTCTTCTTCTTGAAGACCCACTTGCACCTTATTGGTCATACCCCTTCAGGTGGTTCCACCAAGTTCCAAACTCGGTTTGCATACATGGAGTCCATTTCAGATTTCATTGCCTCAAGCCATTTGTCGGAGTCCGGTCCATTCATAGCCTCTTGGTAGGTTGCTGGTTCATCATCATGATCCATAAGCAACACATTACCTATTTGAGACATCAGAAATCCATATCTCTCAGGCTCAAACCTCGGTCTACATGATTTACGTAGGACTTTTGTTTCTTGAGCAGGTTCTCTAGCTACAACATCTTGTAGTCTTGTCTCAGAATCCAATTCCGGTTCATTCACTATTTGTGGTTCTTGAACTTCTTCAAGTTCTACCTTTTTAGTCTTTCTTGATAAGAACTCTTTCTCCAAGAAGACGCCAGTCCTTGCGACAAACACTTTGCCCTCGGACGGTAGGTAAAAGTAATACCCTTTCGTTTCCTTAGGATATCCTACCAGATAACATTTATCCGATTTGGGTTCCAGCTTGTCAGGAATTTGACGTCGCACGTATGCCTAACAGCCCCAAATTTTAATGAATGACATACTAGGACACTTCCCAGTCCATATCTCATATGGTGTCTTCAGAACTATTTTCGTTGGAGCGCGATTCAGTGTCATGGCAGCAGTCTCTAAAGCAAAACCCCAAAAGGAAACAGGCAAGTCTGCATGACTCATCATCGAACGTACCATGTCTAACAAAGTACGATTTCTCCTCTCAGACACACCATTATGTTGTGGTGTTCTAGGTGGAGTGAGCTGTGATACAATACCACACTTTTTAAGATGATAACAGAACTCATGACTCAGGTATTCGCCACCTCGATCAGATCGGAGTGCTTTAACCCTTTTACCCAACTGGTTTTCTACTTCATTCTTGAACTCTTTGAACTTTTCAAAGGTCTCGGATTTGCACTTCATAAGATACACATATCCGTATCTACTGAAATCATCAGTAAATGTAACGAAGTAGAAATACCCACCTCTAGCCATGGAGCTCATGGGTCCGCATACATCACTATGTACAACACCCAAGAGATCCTAAGCCCTCTCAGTATAACCAGTGAAAGGGGCTTTAGTCATCTTGCCTAACAAACAAGATTCGCATCGCTCAAATGATTCATAATCAAATGAGTCCAAAAGTCCATCTTTATGGAGCTTGGATATGCGCTTCTCGTTTATGTGGCCCAAATGACAATGCCAGAGATATGTAGGGTTTGAGTAATTTGTTCTTAGTCTTTTATTATTTTCTACATTATAGATCTGATGGTCCAAGTTCAAAACATAAAGACCATTAAACAATTGGGCTACAGCATAACAAACATCATTCTTAAATATAGAACAACAGTTGTTCTTAATTATAAAAGAAAATCCAATCATGTCCAAGCATGAAATGGATATAATGTTTCTTGTTATGGCCGGAACAAAATAACAGTTATCTTGTTCTATTACAAGCCCACTGGGAAAAGAAAGACGGTAAACCCCTACGGCTACAGTAGCAACTCTTGCTCCATTGCCGACACACAGGTCCACCTCCCCTTTACTCAGCAATCTTCTCCTTCCCAGTTCCTGCACATTTGTACAAATGTGTGAACCACATCCGGTATCCAATACCCAAGATGAAGGAGCAGAAAGGTTTATCTCTATAACGCAAATATTCGAAATGGAAGTTATACCTCCCTTCATTTTCGGCAGACCCTCAATGTAAGAAGGACAGTTCCTCCTCCAATGACGAGCCTTGTCACAGTGGTGAAATTTCCCTTCCTTCACCGTGCTCTTCTTTTTCATCAGTGAAGAAGACTTGGGCTCGAGATGTGACTTAGGTCCAACCTTCGTCTTCTTAGAGCCCTTGCCCTTGCCCTTATGCACCATCAGTATGGGGCTGGCAGGCTTGGCCTTTTTCATATTGATCTCGGCAGTTCTCAACATGGCTAGGAGCTCGGGCAGTGTCTTGTCTATTTCATTCATGTTGTAGTTCAAGACAAACTGCTCATAACTATCCGGCAATGATTGCAGGATCAGATCTATGGCCAACTCTTGACCTAGAGGAAAACCAAGTCTTTCAAGGTTCTCTATATACCCAATCATCTTGAGTACATGAGTCCCTACTGAATCTCAAACTCCCATCTTGCACTGAAACAACGCTTTTGTGACGTCAAACCTCTCTTGACGAGCTTGCCCTTGAAACATTTTCTTGAGATGCTCGTCAATCTCCTTGCACCCCATGTTCTCATGTTGCCTTTGAAGCTCAGAGTTCATGGTGGCAAGCATAAGGCATTCGACGTCTAAGGCATCATCAGTATACTCCTTATAAGTATCTTTATCAGCACGGGAAGAATTCCCGATCGGCACCTCAGGGGCTTCTTCTTCCAAGACATAGAGCTTTTGCTCTTGCCTGAGAACAATTCTCAGGTTCCTGTACCAGTCCATGTAGTTAGTCCCACAGAGATTATCCTTCTCAAGGATGGCTCTCAGAGACAGAGCGGAGTGTGAATCACTTGCCATGGAATTCTACAAGAATTCGTGCAGAATAATATCAGTACAAAAATTTCAAATACAATTTATTTTAATTTTGAATTCAATTAAAACTCCAACTATTTTATTCGAAATAATAGCCCTCACTATTAATTCGGAGAGTTCATGCGAGCTACTCTCTTAGTGGACAAGATCCGTATTTCACCAATACAATGAGTCAGCTTTGGCTTTCCTCTCACAATGCGATTATTTAGGTAGGCAACGCTTGCCAATTGCATCCTCATGCAATTCTTGTATGGTTGGTGAATAACTCCTTATTCGCATCCATCATATGGTGCATGTCAACCCTATGCCTCTAGGCACTCAACCTTTGAGGTCACCTAGTTAAGCATGACCCGATGTCGATAGTGGGATATCACAATTATCCGCTCGCACCCTTACCAAGATAGATTAATGCACCTTACTTTGGCAAGCCCACACTTCATCGATCGAGGTAGGAAGAGTGTCATCCATCGAAAGGCATCCGAACAATTAATATTTAATGAATGGATTTTTGATTATAGGTTAACAATTAACCATGATCAACATTTGATCATTGTGCACATCCATAGAAAAACATATTTCTAAAAACCACATGCATCCCTTATGTGCACAACCTAGCACTATCAACATTTGATATGGGAAGGGCTAAATCTGAACATCCGGACATTTCCAAATCTTTAGATTTACATGCATTGGACAAAAGCAAAGACAACTCAACTTAAAGCAGTAGACAAGCTCGTCTCTCATTGTTGGATTCAAAATCCAAAACAATACACGGGTTCATTAACCACTCGAGGGACGGTTACTGCTAAGGAGACAATAATTTCTAACAATTAGAAATTACCACGAAATTCCAGACATTCCTATCGGGGTACCAAGGGGCAGAGCCCCTAACCTGTGGGTTATGGGATCACCAATCTGTTGGAACAAACAAGGTCGATTCCTCCTAAAGCTCGGAACTATTGGGGCAGCTCATGCTTACTCCCTTAGGATCACACTCGAGGCGAAGAACTAAACCGGAGGCTCCAGCGAGGAGGTCCCACCTCGTACCCGGAAGAGACTAAAGCTCTTCCCCTCCCTAGCCAATGGTGAGCTAGGTGCCTTAGAAGAAGTGGAAGGAGTAAAGAAAGCTTGCCCTTCTAAGGCACCTTACCGGTCTATTTATAGGCCTCTAAACTGGGACTGCAAATAACCAATTTACACCACCCTGAAATTACCAGAACATCCCTGGCTAGGTCTGCCAACCGCCAAACTCCGCTGTCCACAAGGGCTAAATGCAGACCACCCGGGGTAAAATGGTAAAACACCCCTGGGGCCCAAAAGGTGGGCCCGGCTCTACCTGAACCGGCCTTGAAACAAAGTGGCACCTGGCAAGAACTCCCTCATAGGGTCCTCTCGCATGGTGAGAGGGCTACCCCGGGCGAGAGCTCCACTCCTGGAGTCCTCTCGCGCGGTTAGCTGGTCACTCGCCAGGAAAGCTTCCCATCTCGGCATTCACCTATCTGAGGCCATGCTCCACTTAGGCCATCCCACTTAATGCAGTGAACCTCACTCCATGCCCTGCCTCCTGGCACCTCTCGCCTGGTGCCTCTCGCCTGGCGCCTCTTTCCTTGTACCTCTCGCCTGAGCCCTCTCGCTCGCCTCTCGTTGTCTGGGCCCTATCGCCTGGGCCCTCTCGCTCGCCTGCGAGTCCTAGGTTGTACACAATCCCCGCTCTTTTCGAGGTTGTTTACAAGCTCGGAAAGATAGTTCAACCGAGGCTCGTGGTAGTACGGCGAATTTATTGGGGGGAATCTTTTGGTGGGCCCCCTGCCTAGTCTATAAATACGGAAATCGCCTCCCCACAAGGGGCCGTTCCCTTTCCTCCATCCTCTTCCAGCATCTGCCTCCATGTCTCTCAGTCAAAGTTTTCGGGACCGCATCGCGGCAGTGCGCCAACGGAATAAGGAGACGGCGGCGGGTCTGAACAAGATCCCCGTGCGCGATTCTCCTTCGGAATCGTCATCCAACTCTCTCCCAAAAAAGGCAAAAGTTCCGGAGCCTGCCCTCCTGGCAGGAGAACCTTTTTGCTCCTTTCCGAGGGGGTATGTACCTCCCACTCCATCTAGTCTCAAAGGAAAAGAGGTAAGTCTTTCAAGCCTGTTATGATCTCTTTGCACCACACATTTTTTACTTGCTACCTTTTCTCAGAAAATCTCGGCGACTCCTCATCATCCTGAGACCATTCGTATCAACATTTCGAAGCTTCCTTCCAGGCCTCTCTCGCCCCAAGCCTCCACTCCCCCCTCTACCCCCATGACGAGGAGGGATGACCCTTCTACCACATCGGGCTCCACCCGCCGATTCGGTAAGAGGCTCTACCTCTGACACCTGCTCTCTTCTTCTTATCGCCTGCTTTTTCCTTTCCTCTTTATCTCTTTGGCTCCTCCATAGGTGCGAGTGGAACCCCTGTCGAGGACTCACTGGCTGCCGACTCGCCAATCGACGATTACTCCAGGCAGCTGGCCCCTTCGCCTCCTCCTCCTATAGATGAGATCGAGGACTAACTGGGAGACCCCACGGACCCTATAGAGATGAAGCGTAAGGTGGCCGAGATGCTGCGGAAGCACGCGCGCATCATTCAAGCGCTGGAAAAAGGGAAGCAAGCCGCAGACCACCGGATTGACTTGCTAGAGGTGGAATGCGCTCGCCTGTCTTTGGAGATAGACGCCGACATTGAGGTAGACCAGACGAACCCTCGGGCAATCTTGGACGACGTCGACCAACAGCTCCGTCTCTCCCGCAGTGGTGTTGAGGCGGCTCGCGCCTTCCACCTCCCCAATCGTCCTCCCTGCGTGAGAAGCCGCGGGGGAGGACGATGGAGGTGGGATAAGAATTAACGAGAGCTCCGCCTTCTTTCCTTTCGCCTCTCGCCTCTCGCTTCTTAGCTCTTTCGTTCGCCTTGTTTGTAATAATAAAATATTTGCTTATATAGCGCTAGCTGTGCGCTCTTCGAACTTTCCACCTGTCTTTATGCGGGATTAAATTTATCAATTTGGTGATTTGCCTGTTTAATTGATGCGACAGCGTTAATACCTTCTTTTATGCTAATTTTTAACCTTTGTTACTTTTATTTTCCTCTGCACCAATCTTTTCACTGCCTTCTTGGGCAGATGGCCCACTTAGGGTTCCGCCGCGCGAGGCTTAGAGAGAGAGAAGGGTCGGCCGATGCTTGCCCTTCCCCGGCGTAGTTCTCTATCCGCATACCCTCCTACTTATGAGGGCTATAAATACCCCCGCTGCCAGGGCTGGAAGCGTGTTTCCCTAGACTTCCGCCCTCGGCTCCCCCTCTTTCCCCAACTCATCTCGCGCTCCGGCCCCTCACCCTTCCTCTTTACTGTTCTTCGTGTCCTCTCGCTGGTTCTCTACTCGCCAACTTCCCCTTTGTCTCGCGCACTCATGGGAAAAAGGAGTCCAGAGGATGGTGAGGGCCGCAACCGCTGTGGGAAGAGATTCTCCGACCACGATTTCCCTCCTGGTCGCATCTCTGCCGATGAATACGAGGCCTTCCGGAGCGACTTCTTGTCGGAGGGATACGATTCACGCCCTCCCAAGGTTAGCGAGAGCGATAATACATTCTACCCGGGCGAGCTCGCCTTCCCCATCTCGCACTTCGAGGCGGGGCTCCGGCTTCCCCTCTGGCCCGAGGTGAAGCAAGTTCTCAAGTACTTCGGCGTCATGCCTGCCCAGTTAAACCATAACGCGATCTCAGTTATCGTCACGTTCGCGTGCTACATGCGGCGAGAGAGAATAGAATTCAGTCTCACCATCTTCCGGAAGATGTTCGTCTACCACGCCAATCAAGACAGGGTCTCCTTCTTCACCGGGCTTAATCTGAAAGTCGGCGAGACACCAAACAAGAATCATCACTGGCTAACCCGCTTCGTTTTCATCCGCGGGAACCTGGGCGGCGTCTCTCTCGCGCCCGTCTCGCCCGCGGAAATCTTCTATGTTACTCCGCAGGTTGGCAGCACGGACAAGCTTCTTTGCGAGTATCTCGTTGGGAAGAACTTCGAGGTCAGGTTTTTGAGACGGGGGCTCCCCTCATTGCTCCCCGTGCTCCCTGGAGAAGGTATGCTCGACCCCCTCATCTTTTTCTCGCCTTCAGTACTTTCCTCTTGCTGAGCCTTTTCCCTGACTCCGTCTCGCTTCTCCCAGGAGAGAGGAACGTGCCGGTGCACCCTCCCTACAGAAGTAATATCAAGCCATCTAAAGATGTGCTCTCGCCAATATGGCGGCCGAGGCGGCCAAAGATTCGTTGGCCCCTCCTCCCCGAAAGAGGGTGGCTGAAAACTCGGCCCCCTCTCGCCTCAGCCCCTCAAAGAAACTAAAGATGAAGTTGAATAAAGTAGTCTCCTTCCCTTCCGAGAAGGGCAAGGTCCCTGCGGACACAGCGGCGACGCCGGGATCCTCTAGCCCCATATCCCTGGGATCTGAATCTCCGCACTCGCCTCCCTTAACCTCTTCGCACAGGGCTATCTCGCTTCCTGAAGATGCGGCCCCCATCGCACCGCCCGCGAGCTCTTCTCGCCAACCTCCCCGGTCCCCTTCTCGCGGGGAGGCTCCTCTCCAGTATCCTGCTCCATCCGTACACCTGAACTTCAACATGGGCCCGTCTGTCCCCGACGGTGCCAATGAGCCTACACTCATCTGGGATAAGGGGGTACATCGGATCTCCATCTCTACCCTTCTTCCCTCATGGAGAGAGCAAGCCGAGTCTTCTAGCCATGCCTTCTCCTTGGGCTTCGGCCTCTATGGGGGTCTCACCCCTGGCGCGCTCGACGCGGCCACCACACGAGATCTCGTCTTCAGGACGGCCCACTCGCAGCTGCGTACCCTCGAGCTCTCTCATCAACTCTCGCGCCGCCTAATTTTCAACACTCGAAGCATGAAGGAGATAGACACCAAACTTGATGCCGAGCGCGAGAAGTCTTGGGATCTCACAAAGCGACTGGAGGTGGCCAATAGCCTTCTCGCCAAGGCCAGTGGCAGAGTGGTGAGTTGATACATAGCCAGCCTTCTCAAGCACCCTCCTGCTAGATTTAACGGTTTGTTCTTTTTGTAGGATGCTGAGACGGCTGAAAGGCTGCGCTCGCGAGTGGAGGAGTTGGAGACGGAGGTGAAGGAGCTGAAAACAGAGAATGCCTAGCTCAAAGAGGCCTCCACCTCTCGCTCACAGGTCCCTCCACCTCCTCCCGTGCATTATACGCACGACGAGGTCGAAGACTTTTATCGGGATGCCAACATACGGACCGCCGAGCACATCCTGAAGATGATGCGAGTGATGGGTGTAGTTAAAGATGAATGCGAGGACATCATCGCCCGGGACCTCGTGCCCGAGATTTATGGCGATGACGAGGAATATTCGGCGAGCGAGAAGGTCTAGGGCTCCTTGAGCACAACAGCCTTTTTCTTTCCTTTTTGCTATGATTACAATGCCTCTCCTGATTTGGGAATGTACTGTATTAAAACACGAATATGATTCATGTGCATATATATATATTTTTGCTCGCGCCTGAAGCTAGCCTTTCTCTTTTCTTTTTCCTCTCTTTTTTTCTTTTTCTCTCGCTTGGACAGCTCGCAAGATCCACGAGATCTTTGGCGGCGAGAGGGGGTTGTCTTTCCCCTCGCCGGCTGTTACCAGCAGACCTGGCCCAGGGGGCGAGCTGGCGAGTCTCTGCTACTCTCGCGAGCGTGGGGACACCTTCTCCTTCCTCTCGCGCTGCCTACTGGCTCCTCTCGGCGCGAGTGGACCTGGGGGGTCAATTATTCCTCCCCTCTCTTCTTTTTCTTTATGTAGGAAGTCATCTTGAAGTATCCCTCCCCCTTTTGTTATTGTTTCCAACCACCGAGTGAGCCTACAGCCCTGCCAACTTGATGAGAGCCTGGTCAGCGGGTCTGCTCGGGGTCTCCTCTCCTCTTTCTTCTCCAACCACCGAGTGAGCCTATAGCCCTGCCAACTTGATGAGAGCCTGGTCAGCGGGTCTGCTCGGGGTCTCCTCTCCTCTTTCTCCTCCAACCGCCGAGTGAGCCTACAACCCTGCCAGCTTGATGAGAGCCTGGTCAGCGAGTCTGCTCGGGGTCTCCTCTCCTCTTTCTCCTGCAACCGCCGAGTGAGCCTACATCCCTGCCAACTTGATGAGAGCCTGGTCAGTGGGTCTGCTCGGGGTCTCCTCTCCTCTTTCTCCTCCAACCGCCGAGTGAGCCTACAGCCCTGCCATCTTGATGAGAGCCTGGTCAGCGGGTCTGCTCGGGGTCTCCTCTCCTCTTTCTCCTCCAACCGCCAAGTGAGCCTACAGCCTTGCCAGCTTAATGAGAGCCTGGTCAGCGGGTCTGCTCGGGGTCTCCTCTCCTCTTTCTCCTCCAACCACCGTCTTCTAAGAAGGACGCCCTGAGGTGCATTGTGCTAGGAAATCATGACACATCCAAAAAGTAAGATCATTAAAGTCATACTCAAGCATATTCAGAGGGAAATTATCATTATGGATAGAAACGCTTCAGATCATCACCGTTGCGGGTGCGATCCAGGGGTTCCCCATCCACATCCTGGAGGTGATACCCCCCTGACTTCAAAACTTCTTTTATAATGAAGGGACCCTCCTAATTGGGGTTCAGCTTTCCTACAGAGGCCCCCTGCCCGCGGCATCCACCTTCTTGAGGACCAAGTCCCCCTTTTGAAATTGCTTGACCTGGATGTGCTTATCAAAGTACCTGGACATCCAGTGCTTGACCTCCTCCTGTCGGATTGATGCCAGCTCCCGGAGCTCCTCCACGAGGTCGAGTGAAAGCCTCTGCTCCTCTCCATTATTGACCTGCCACCTTTCATCTCCTTCCCTTGCTGCTGTTACCCTGGGAGATTAAACCTCAAACTCCATAGGTATGAAGGCCTCCGAGCCATGGGAGAGCTTGAAAGGCGTCTCTCCTGTGGCTGTATTCGGAGTAGTTCGCAGAGCCCACAGGACGGAGGGGAGTTGTTCCACCCAGCTCCCCCTCAAGTTCTCCACTTTCTTCTTTAAGAGATTCACAATGATCTTATTTGCTGCTTCCACCTGTCCGTTGCTTCGAGGGTGATGAACTGAGGCGAACCGAAGGTCTATGCCGAGCTGCACACAAAAGTCCACAAACTCCCTGTTGGCGAATCCTGGCCCATTGTCGGTGACTATGGCCAAAGGGAGCCCGTGCCGGCAAATAATCTCTCCCCACACAAAGTTCTTGACCACTTGCGATGTCACCTTCGCTAAATCCTTTACCTCCAGCCATTTCGAAAAGTAATCCACCATGAACAATAGGAACCTCCTCTGACCGCTAGCTTGAGGAAACGGCCCCACTAAGTCCAATCCCCATATGGCGAAGGGCCATGGAGAGGTGATCGTTCGCAGCCTCTGTGCTGGGAGGAGCTGCAAGGGAGCAAACTCCTGACACTTCCTACACCTCTTAGCAAGCTCCTCCGCATCTTTCCGGAGGGTAGGCCAGAAATAGCCTTGCCTTAGTACCCTCCCTTCCAAAGTCCGACTCCCTGAGTGGCTTCCGCATTCCCACGAATAGACCTCCTCCAATACCTTTGATGCTTCCTTCTCGGATACACACCGGGCTAGCAATCCGGACAATGTTTTTTGGTAAAGTACTCCTTCCTTCAACAGATAATAAGCTGACTTATACCTAATCCGCTTCCTCTCGAGATCCCCCTCGGGTAGGTGTCCCGACGCCAAGAAGGCCACAAAAGGATCCATCCAAGACACCTCCTGGTCGACCTCCATTATCTCCCCTTCTTCTATGGAAGGCCTGAAGAGTTCGGTCATAGTCCCTCCGGCCTAAGGACCATGCTTTGCGAGCAAGTCTGCCTTAGCACTCTCTTCCCGAGGAACGTGCTGGATTGAGAAGCTATGAAACTACCCAACGATACCCTTTATCTTTACCAAGTACAACTAAAGGGTCGGTTTCCTCACCTCGAATCTCCGTTGATGTGTCTTGCAACCACCAAGGAGTCCGTGAAGACCCTGATATCCTGTATGCCCAACTCCCTAGCCAGCCGAAGCCCGGCGATGATTGCTTCGTACTCGGCTTGATTTTTCGTGAGGGTGAAGTGTATCTTCAAGGCTTGCTCGATCGTAGTCCCCTCGGGGCTCGTCAAGATGACCCCTACCCAAAAAGAATTCTTAACAGAAGCTCCATCCACCAACATCTCCCAAGCTGCCCCGGGAGATACCTCCACCTCCTCGGCCCCTACCGCATAATCTGCCAAGAAATCTGCCACTACCTGTGCTTTAATAGCCTCTCGAGGGACGTAAGAGATGTCAAATTCGCTGAGTTCGATCGACCACTTGGCCAATCTTCCCGAGTGCTCGACCCCCTCGAGAATACGGCGAAGAGGGTGATCCGTCACAACCTAAATGGCATGAGCTTGGAAGTATGGTCTGAGCTTCCGGGCTAACACGATGAGAGCGAAGGCCAGCTTTTCTAGGATGGGATATTTTAGCTCTGCCTTTTTGAGGACCCTGCTTACATAATAAATGGGGAATTGCTTCTTTCCTTCCTATCGGATGAGGACCGAGCTAATCGCCCCCGTCCCTACCCCCAAAAAGAGGAACAAACTCTCCCCTTCCCTCGGCCCTTGAAGTAGCGGCATTTGAGTAAGCTGCTGTTTTAGAGCCGCAAAGGCCTTTTCGCATTCTAAGGTCCACTCGAACTCCCTTCCTCCCCTTAGAGTTTGAAAGAAGGAGGAGCATATCTCTCCTGCCCTAGAGAGGAACCTGCTCAACCCTGCTAGCTTGCCAGTAAGACGTTGGACCTCCTTGACATTCTTAGGAGATCCCAGCTCTAGTATCGCTTTTACCTTGTCAGGATTGGGTTCCACCCCCGCAGGAGTAAGGAGGTGTCCCAAAAACTTCCCCCTGCTGGCCCCGAATACACATTTCAAAGGGTTAAGCCTCATCTTATACTTCCTTACAGTTGTAAATGTCTCCTGCAAGTCCAAGACATAGGACCCGAGATCCCGACTCTTAACCATCAAGTCATCCACATAGACCTCGAGGTTCCGCCCCTTCTGCTCTCGAAAAATCCGGTCCATCATTCTTTGATACATTGCTCCCGCATTTTTTAGCCCGAAAGGCATCATGTTATAACTGAAGCACCCATCCTCCGTGACAAAGGTGACGTCCTTCTTGTTCGGAGGGTGCATGCGAATCTGATGGTACCCTGAAAAAGCATCTAAAAAAACTCATTAGTGAGAAGCCGACGACTGAGTTAACAAGCGCATCGATTCGAGGCAGGGGGTAACAATCCTTAGGGCAGGCTTTATTTAAAAGAGAGAAATCAATACACATCCTCCATTTCCCCTCCCCTTTTTTTACCATTACAACATTGCTCACCCACCCCGGATACCTGTTGGTAGATATGAATCCCGCCTGGAGCAGCTTCTCCACCTCTTCTCTGATAGGTCTGGCCATCTTGGAGGCGATGGCCCTCTTTTTCTGTTGTATGGGATGGACCTTGGGGTCAGGTTGAGACGGTGGCATGCCAAGTCCGCGTCGATCCCTGGCATGTCCGCTGCGCTCCAGGCAAAGACGTCGATGTTCTCTTGCACGCACCTCCAGATCTCCTCCTGGTCTTTGGGAGTGAGCTCTCCGCTGATCTTTATCTTTTCCTTCCTTCCATCTTTTCTGAGGATCTCCACCTCCAGAACTTCCACAGCCGCCCTCAACCTTGAAGGTTCTTCTTCCTCTGGCTCCCTTAGATCCTCCTCTAGATCCTTTGCCCCATACTCAACTCCCAAGCCTTCCACGACAGCTACCCTCTCCTGGGCCCTCCCTTTCTCTCTTCCAAGGTCCCCCTTTGGTGATGCCCTCTTTCTCTTCTTTTCCCCAATACCTCCTTCATTCCCCCTACGCTCCCGCTCCCCAGCCACTTGCTCTCCTGCTATTGCTGGCTCCCCCGCCATGCCTATTTCCCCTCCTCCTTCACACTCCAACTCCTCTCCTCCAGCCATCTCCACCTCTGCTACAAGTCTTCCCTCCACCCTTGCTTCATCTCTCACCAGCTCCTCTCCTCCGGCCATCTTTCTCTCCAGCTCCTCTGCATCCTCCTTCCATGAGATGGTGTTGACCGCCGTCACGTAGCACTCCCGAGCCGCCTTTGGATCCCCCTTACCCTGATTTGGGTTCCTACCGAATTAAGCTTCAAGCACTGATGGAATGAGGATGGTACACACCTAAAGGCGTTGATCAAAGGGCACCCGAAGATCGCATTATAGCTGCTGGGGGCATCCAATATCACGAAACGACAGTTCCTGGACAGCCCCCCAGCATCACCCGAAGTCCTACTCCTCCCTCGACCTCCTTCCTCTCCCCCGAGAATCCAAACAATGGCCCATCTGCCGCCAACACCCTTCGGGCCTCCACCCTCATCTCATTGAATGCCTTCTTGAAGATCACATTGACGGAACTCCCGTTATCCACCAAAATTCGGGACACCGTGAAGTTCTCAATGGCAGTCCGGATTACCAGCGCGTCGCAGAAAGGGTCCTCGTGATATGGTAGGTCCCTTCTGGAAAAGGTGATTTTCTCATCCGGGGGTTGGGCTTGCGACGTCGCGGCAACGCTCCGACGATACATAGTGTGAAGATTGGCCTTATGGGTGGCCTCGATCCCACCTCCCCCCCCCCCATGAATCACCCCAATCCCTCCTCGATCTCCTGTGTCCAACCGATCCACACATCGATCCTCCTCCGCGGCTCCTGGCATCTCCACTATCTGCACTGGTGGTCGTTGGTCTTCTCCTCCTCTACCCCTCTTCAACTCTAAGAAATCCGGGCACATGGCCATCGCATAGCCCTCCTCCTCATGGAAGTCACAGTATGACAGAACTCCTTCCCCACATCTCCCTTCTTGGGGGTTCCTCCTCCTCACCACAATCACTCTCCCATGCTCTCTTCCTCTCCCTCGGCCAATGGCCATAGCTTGCTGAGGCGGAGGTGGGAGCGACCTTGGGCCATGCCCCCACCCTAGCGGATGAAATCTCCCTGGTCCCGGATAAAAGTTCCTTCCCCCCCCCCCCGCGGAGGACCCCTTCCTGGTCCTTGAACTGGGCCTCCCGGTTGCCTCCAGCCCAACTCTGGGTACGCGGGCCCCCTTGGCTCCTCCCTTCTCCTTCCCTCTTGCTGCCTTGTTCCTCTTGACTCTCTCTGCTCCCCCTCCGTCAACCTTGCCAACTTCCTTGAAAATGCCAGGTTTGCCGCCTTCATGGCTATCTCCTTCGCTGCCTTCTCCATAAAGCCCTCAAAGGACAATGGTGCCTTCCGGGTTAGGCTAATCTTGAAGAAGACTTCCCTCAACCCCACAGTGAAGGCCATCTAGAGGGCGAAACCAGGCACCTCCTGGATGTCTAGGATCTCCTCTTGGAAACGATCCATGTACTGAGCCAAAGACTCGTCCGCCTTCTGCTTGATCAGGAAGATGGACTCCGGGTTCTTCTTCCTCTTCTTCGAGGTCGAGAAGCACAGCTGGAAGATCCTGCTCAGGTCTTCGAAGCAATAAATAAAACCCGCCGGGAGTTGATGGAACCAGTCCCTGGCCTTATCCTTCAAAGTGATGGCGAAGAGGCGGCACTTGAAGGCGTCTATCATAGGTCTGATGGAGACCGCATCTTCAAGCCATTACAGGTGTTGGAGGGGATCATCCTTCCCCACGTAGTAGGTCATCTACGGCTCGCGGAACCCTTCTAGAACGGGTGTCGAGAGGACCAACTCGCCGAAGGGAGATCCTCTCGCCGGTGGTCTCTCCAGGTCTACTCGCGCGACTAGCCCCGCGGGCGCGACGACACTCGCCAGACTGGGGAAGAGCTCCCTTCCTTCCACCTCTCCCCGGCTTCCTTCCTCCGCCACTTCCTTTCCCGATCGCCTCCCGGGTGCGTCCTTACCTATCCATGCTGGCTCGACCCCCTCGCAGAGTGCGTGGTCCGGCACCTGGGGCGGGGGGGGGGGGGGGGGGGGGGGGGGTCTCGCACTCCCCTCTCCGTGCGAGCTGCTTCAGCATGTCCATGATCCCTCCGATGGACGACATGAACTCTTCCCTCCCGACGTACCCCCTGGCTCGGGGACCCCTCATCTTCTCCTCCTGCATCTCCCGTCATGAGGTAACCCTTCGTTCTTCCGCACAAGCTGCTGTTCCATGCTCACCGCACCTAAAATGTTGAAACCAATAAGGTCGATTCCTCCTAAAGCTCGGAACTATTGGGGCAGCTCATGCTAACCCCCTTAGGATCACACTCGAGGCGAAGAACTAGACCGGAGGCTCTAGCGAGGAGGTTTCATCTCGTACCCGGAAGAGACTAAAGCTCTTGCCCTCCCTAGCCAATGCTGAGCTAGGTGCCTTAGAAGAAGTGGAAGGAGTCAAGAAAGCTTGCCATTCTAAGGCACTTTACAGGTCTATTTATAGGCCTCTGAACTGGGACTCCAAATAACCAATTTACACCACCCTGAAATTACGAGAACATCCCTGACTAGGTCTGCCAATAGCCAAACTCTGCTGTCCACAAGGGCTAAATGCAGACCACCCGGGGTAAAAGGGTAAAACACCCCTGGGGCCCAAAAGGTGGGCCCGGCTCTACCTGAACCGGCCTTGAACCAAAGTGGCACCTCGCAAGAACTCCCCCATAGGGTCCTCTCGCATGGCGAGAGGGCTACCCCGGGCGAGAGCTCCACTCCTGGAGTCCTCTCGCGCGGTTAGCTGGTCACTCGCTGGGAAAGCTTCCCGTATCGGCATTCACCTATCTGAGGCCACGCTCCACTTAGGCCATCCCACTTAATGAAGTGAACCTCACTCCATGCCCTGCCTCCTGGCACCTCTCTCCTGGCGCCTCTTTCATTGTACCTCTCGCCTGAGCCCTCTCGCTCGGCTCTCGTTGCCTGGGCCCTCTCGCCTGGGCCCTCTCGCTCGCCTACGAGTCCGAGTTTGTACACAATCTCCCTTATAAAACCATCAACAATTGATGTACCAGGAATAAATTTAGACATTGAGAACACTTCTAAATCCCTAGGTTTACACGTACTGTTATAACCTAACTTCCAATACAACAATCATGGTCGAAACCTGCCTTTGACACCACTGGTGGGTTTCTCTATGAGGATGGCACAACCCTTGTGCACGCAGCGGAAGGAATAAAACATCAAGACAACCCAAAAGAGACAGGATCGGGCCATGAAAATTGAATCAAGAAGTTAACAAAAAACTAGACAAAAATTTCCTTAGTGGCGTTGAGTCACAACTCAACGGAGATGCTCCAAGCTTCATGTCCTCGTAGGTGGCGAGTTCTACGTGGAATAACATCCATGTCTCTGCAGAAATCCACACGAGCGGGAGAACCCCAAGCTTCATCGTACGATGGGTCGGGAGGAAGACCAACCGCACCTTTGCACTTCCCACGGACTGTTAGGTCCGCGCCAGACAAAGCAAGACCGGCGATGGTCGCCGGAGATGAGGTCGTCGGTGGAGCGAACAGGCGGCGGCGGAACGATTCCGTCCGGCGGGGTTTGGGATTCGACGGATCGGGAGATCGGCGGACCTCTTCCGTCAGCTTCGATCCGGCTACAGGAAAAACCCGATTTCTCTTCTTCCCAAAACCCTAAGTCCCCTATTTATACCAAAGGAAGAAACAATCCAAAGAACACCGCTATCCGCAGACCACCTAAGCTAGGGTATCTGGACCGTTCGGCGAGAATCACCTCCAGGTTCGGCGAGAATCAGTCGGCGAGAATCACCCGCAGATTCGGCGAGAATCAGTCGGCGAGAATCACCTCTAGATTCGGCGAGAATCAGTTGGCGAGAATCACCTCCAGATTCGGCGAGAATCAGTCGGCGAGAATCACCTCTAGATTCGGCGAGAATCGGCGAGAATCGGCGAGAATCGGTCGCAGAATCGGCGAGAATCGAACAGTTCGATTCTCGTCGATTATGCCTTAGTTGGTGAGTCATACTCGACGACTCTCGACGATTTTGCCTTAGTCGCCGAGTCATACTCGGTGACTCTCGTCGAACCATTCTCAACGAATCCCCTTTGCAACATTTGCCTGACCCCATCCTGCGTGGTGATTGGTAACCTTTACCAACACAGTCAATCTTCTAATATCTCCACATGCTCTTATGTGCGACCCTGCAGGCTCGTATCGCGTTGGCAGTGAGATTATATGTTTGACCACTTCTAGATCACCATGGTAACTTCAACAGATTCTTATTTGGCATCTCGCATACCTTCAAACTCAGCCCAGTGAAGAAGGACACCCCGTTTTGGTTGGCGTGGTTGACGAACATTTTGCGGAAGACGGTGAGACTGAACTCTATCCATTCTCGCCTCATATAGCACGTGAACGCGACCATAACCGATATTGCATAAGGGTTCAGTTGGGCGGGCACGACGCCGAAGTATTTAAGAACTTGCTTCACCTCTGGCCAGAGGGGAAGCCTGAGCCCCGCCTCGAAGTGCGAGACGGGGAGGGCAAGCTCCCCAAGATAGAAGGTGTTCACGCTCTCACCAACCTTGGGAGGGCATTACTCAAAGCCCTCTGGCAAGTACTCGCTCCGAAAGGTCTCATACTAGTCCGCAGAGAGGCGACCGGGAGGGAAATTGTGGTCTGTGAACCGCTTCCCACAGCGACTACGTCCCTCACCCTTCTCTGGTCTTCTTTTCCCCATAAATGCGCGAGACGGAGGGAGAATTGGCGAGTAGGGAATCAGCGAGAGGGCAAGAGGAGTAAAGGAGAGGGAGCCGCGTGCCTAAGTCTAGGGAAGCGTGCTTTCAGCCCTGGCAGCGGGGGTATTTATAGCCCTCACTGATGTGAGAGGATTGGCATATAGGGAACTGTACCAGGGAAGGGCAAGAGTCGTTAGGCATTTTTTTTCTCTCCCTCCGAGCCTCAGGCAGCGGAGTCCTGAGTGGGCCGTCAACCCAGTTAGGCGGTGGAAGAGCATTGCCAGAAATTAAAAATTGACAGATTTAAAAATGCAGCGTAAAGAAATTTGGAGGCTATCGCAACCATTAAACAGGCAGACAAATTATCAAATCAAGCGGGTCAACAGATTAATAGTTAAATCCCGCATAAAGCAGGTGGTAAGTTCGAAGGGGCGCAGAGGGCACGAGACAGACAGAACATTTTATAGCAGGCGAATGAAAGAGTCAAAGAGGCGAGAGGTGAGAAGGCCTGAGCTCTCGTCAGTTCTTGTCCCACCTCCATCGTCCTCCACGACCTCTCACGCAGGGAGGGCGGCTGGGGAGGTGGAAGGCGCGAGCCGCCTCAACACCACGGCAGGCGAGATGGATCTGTTGGTCGACGTCTTTCAAGATCGTCTGGGGGTCCGTCTTGTTCACCTCAATGTCGGCATCTATCTCAGAAGATAAACGAGCGCATTCCACCTCTAGCCAATCGATCCGGTGGTCTGCGTCTTGTTTTCCTTTTTCCAGCGCCTGAATGATGCGGGCGTGCTTCCGCAGCATCTCGGCCACCCTACGCTTCATTTCTAGGGGGTCCATGGGGTCACCCAAGTAATCCTCGATCTAATCTATAGGAGAAGGAGGCGAAGGGGCCAATTGCCTAGAGTAATCTTTGATCGGCGAGTCTACGGCCAGCGAGTCCTCGGCAGGGGCTTCACTCGCACCTATGGATGAGCCAAAAAGATAAGACGGCGAGAAGAAGAGAGAAGGTGTTGTTGGAGTTACCATGGTGATCTATAAGTGGTCAAAGATGTAATCTCATTGCCAACGCGATATGAGCCTGCAGGGTCGCACATAAGAGCATGTAGAGAAGTTGGAAGGTTGACTGTGTTGGTAAAGGTTACCAATCACCATACAGAATGGGGTACGGCAAATGTTGCCAAGGGAAAATCGTCGAGAATCGTTGAGAATCGTCGAGTATCGATCGTCGAGAATAGTCGAGTCTCGATCGTCGAGAATCGTCGAGTATCGATCGTCGAGAATCTTTGAGTATCGATCGTCGAGAATCGTCGAGTCTCGATCGTCGAGAATCGTCGAATATCGATCGTCGAGTATCGTCGATCGTCGAGATTCGTCAAGAATCGAAATGTTCGACTCTCGACGAATGCTGATTCCCGACGAATTATTTCAAGAAACCCTAATTTTCTATGGTCTGCGGATAGCGATTTTTTCTAGGTATGTTTATGCTTTGGGTATAAATAGGAACTTGGGTTTGAGCGAAAGTAAGAAGAGATCCACTCACGGCCCGACGGAAGTGTTCCGCCGTTCCGCCGATGGAAGTGTTTCACTTCCGTCGATTCGCTCGCTCCGCCGGCCTCTTCTCCGACGACACTCGTCGGTGCTTGTCTTCCTGGAGCGGACCTAGCAGTCCGTGGAAGTGCAAGATGCAGTCAATCTCCCTTCCCGTTTTTCGTGCGACGAACCTCCGTGTTCTTCCGCTCGTGTGGATTTCTGTAGAGACGTAGACGCTATTCTACGTTGAACTCGCCGCCGACAAGGACTCATATTTTTGGAGCATCTTCGTTGAGTTGTGACTCGACGCCACCAAGGTAATTTTACCTAGTTATTTCTTAACTTCTTGATTCAACATTCATAGCCCGATCCCAATCTCTTTTGGGTTGTTCTTGATTTTATTACTTCCGCTGCGTGCACAAGTGTTGTGCCATCCTCATAGAAAAACCCAACAGTGTTATCAGAGGGAGGTTCGACCATGATTGTTGTTTTGGAAGTTAGGTTATTCCAGTGCGTGTAAACCTAGGGATTTAGAAGTGTTTTAAATGTCTAGATTTAATCCTGGATCATCAATTGTTGTTGGTTTTTCAAGGGAAATCGGTGGGCCCATAACCCACAGGTTAGGGGCTCTGCCCCTTGGAAGCCTTCCAAAAACGTCTGGGATTTCGGGGTTATTTCTAATTGTTAGAAATTGTTGTCTCCTTAGCAGTAACCATCCCTCGAGTGGTTAATGAACCCGTGTATTATTTTGGATTTTGAATCCAATAATGAGAGACGAGCTTGTCTACTGCTTTAAGTCGAGTTGCCTTTGCCTTTGTCCAATGCATGTAAATCTGAAAATTTGGAAGAGTCCAGATATTCAGATTTAGCCCTTTCTTCTATCAAATGTTGATAGTACCATGTTGTGCACATAAGGGATGCATGTGGTTTTTAGAAAAAAAAATGTTTTTCTGTGGATGTGCACATTGATCAAATGTTGATCATGGTTAATTGTTAACCTATTATCAAAAATCCCTTCATCAAATATTAAGTGTTCGGATGCCTTCCGATGGATGACACTCTTCCTGCCTCGATCGATGAAGTGTGGGCTTCCTAAAGAAGGGTGCATTAATCAATCTTGGTAAGGGTGAGAGCAGATAATTGTGATATCCCACTGTCAACATCGGGTCAAACTAACTAGGTGACCTCAAAGGTTGAGTACCTAGAGGCATAGGGTTGGCATGCACCATATGATGGATGCGAATAAGGAGTTATTCACCAACCATACAAGAATTGCATGAGGATGCAATTGGAAAGCGTTGCCTACCTAAATAACCACATCGTTAGAGAAAAGCCAAAGCTGACTCATTGTGTTGGTGAAATACAGATCTTGTCAACTAAGAGGGTAGCTCGCATGAACTCTCCGAATTGATAGTGAGGGCCATCATTTCGAAAAAAATAGTGGGAGTTTTAATTGAAAGTCCAAATTAAAAACAAATTGTATTTTGAAATTTTGGTGCTGATATTATTCTGCATGAAATCTTGTAGAATCCCATGGCAAGTAGTTCACACTCCACTCTGTCTCTGAGAGCCATCCTTGAGAAGGATAAGCTCAGTAGGACCAACTACATGGACTGGTACAGGAACCTGAGAATTGTTTTCAGGCAAGAGCGAAAGCTCTATGTCTTGGAAGAAGAAGCCCCCGAGGTGCCGACCGGGAACTCTTCTCATACTGATAAGGATACATATAAGAAGTATACTGATGACGCTTTAGACGTCGAATGCCTTATGCTTGCCACCATGAACTCTGAGCTTCAGAAGCAACATGAGAACATGGGGTGCAAGGAGATTGACGAGCATCTCAAGAAAATGTTTCAAGGGCAGGCTCGTCAAGACAGGTTCAACGTCACAAAAGCGTTATTTCAGTGCAAGATGGGAGTTCGAGATTCAGTAGGGACTCACGTACTCAAGATGATTGGGTATATAGAGAACCTTGAAAGGCTTGGTTTTCCTCTAGGTCAAGAGTTGGCCACAGATCTGATCCTGCAATCATTGCCGGACAGTTATGAGCAGTTTGTTTTGAACTACAATAAGAATGAAATAGACAAGACACTTCCCGAGCTCCTAGGCATGTTAAGAACTGCCGAGATCAACATGAAGAATGCCAAGCCAGCCAGCCCATACTGATGGTGCATAAGGGAAAGGGCAAGGCCAAGGGATCTAAGAAGATGAAGGTGGGACCTAAGTCATATCTTATGCCCAAGTCTTCTGCACAGAAGAAAAAGAAGAGCATGGTGAAGGAAGCGAAATACCACTACTGTGGCAAGGCTGGTCATTGGAGGAGGAACTTTCCTTCTTACATTGAGGGTTTGCAGAAAATGAAGGGAGGTATGACTTCCGCTTCAAATATTTACGTTATAGAAATAAACCTTTCTGCTCCTTCATCTTGG
The DNA here is from genome assembly GCA_039513925.1 of Platanthera zijinensis. Taxonomy (NCBI): domain Eukaryota; kingdom Viridiplantae; phylum Streptophyta; class Magnoliopsida; order Asparagales; family Orchidaceae; genus Platanthera; species Platanthera zijinensis. The sequence goes on along the minus strand of CM077085.1, from coordinate 130,567,882 downwards.
GTATTGGATACCGGATGTGGTTCTCACATTTGTAAAAATGTGCAAGAACTAGAAAGGAGAAGATTGCTGAGTAAAGGGGAGGTGGACCAGCGCGTCAGTAATGGAGCAAGAGTTGATACTGTAGCCGTAGGGGTTTACCGTGTTTCTTTACCCAGTGGGCTTGTAATAGAACTAGATAATTGTTATTTCGTTCCGGCCATAACCAGAAACATTTTATCCATTTCATGCTTGGAGATGATTGGATTTTCTTTTATAATTAAGAACAACTGTTGTTCTATATTTAAGAATGATGTTTGTTATGTTGTAGCCCAATTGTTTAATGGTCTTTATGTTTTGAACTTAGACCATCTGATCTATAATATAGAAAATAATAAAAGACTAAGACCAAATGAATCAAACCCTACATATCTCTAGCATTGTCGTTTGGGCCATATAAACGAGAAGCGCATATCTAAGCTCCATAAAGATGGACTTTTAGACTCATTTGATTATGAATCATTTGAGCGATGCGAATCTCGTTTGTTAGGCAAGATGACTAAAACCCCTTTCACTGGTTATATTGAGAGGGCTGAGGATCTCTTGGGTGTTGTACATAGTGATGTATGCGGACCCATGAGCTCCATGGCTAGAGGTGGGTATTTCTACTTCGTTACATTTACTGATGATTTCAGTAGATACGGATATGTGTATCTTATTGTTGAAGCATGAGACCGTGCGGTCTAGCAGTTTGGATCTGGCGAGTTGTTGACCGTGCGGTCTAGCGGCTTCTCTCCAGCAGTTGCATATCCAGGTGGTTGCTGCTATGGTTCGGCGGTCTAGCGGTTTGTCTACAACGACTTGGATATTTGGCGGTCTGGCGGTCTGGCAGTCTGGCCGTCTCCTTCTGCATCTCCCTCTGGTCTGTCCGGGCGGTTAGCCTGTTATCTAACCGCGCGGACTGTGTGGTCTGTACATATCAAACCGCCCAGTCTTTGTACATTTATTTAGTCCCACATTGTTAGTTTGTACTCTCCTCGATCTCCTCCATTCTATAAAAGGGAGGCCATACCTTTGTAAATGATATCTTTTTGGATAATAAAATTTTCATTATTCAAAGTTCCGGCTTGTTTTCTAGTCGTTTTCTCTCTACTTTTACATGGTATCAGAGCCTTCGATTTCTGGCTCCTGATTCTGTCCGCTCTTTCCGCGCGGCTTGTTCTGTCTGCCCGCGACCTGTCCTTTGCCGCGACCTGTTCTAGTCGCTCTGCTCTTCTTCTCTTCTTTAGTCGCCGCGACCTGCCTTATCGCCTTTCCCGTCTGTTCGCGCGGTCTGCTCTCTTACCGCCCGACCTCTCTCCCTCTGCTTGTACTGCGGCTTGGTCGTGGCCTCTCTGGCCGCTGGTGTCTGACATCTTGACCGCTGCATCTCTTCTTCCCGCGGCTTGTTTCTTAACCGCGCGGCTTCCCTTTGTTTTCCTCAATGGCTCACTCTGAGACTTCTACTGCCACCACTCCTGTTGCCAATCCGGCTCCCCCCCTCCTCCTACTCTTTCCGGAAATCTTGGCACTGTTTCTAAACTTGTTGGCTCCAATTATCCGGATTGGAGCGTGTCTTTCACCTTTCTCCTTCGCTCTCAGCGCAAACGTCATCACCTTACCGATGACCCTCCCCCTCCAGATTCTGCTCAATTTGACGAATGGGATGCGAGTGATGCTCTTGTCCGCACTTGGCTGGCTAACAGCCTCTCTGATGAATGCCTTCCTGTCATCCGCCATGATGAGACGATCAAGGCCGCTTGGCTTCACCTTGCCGCTCTTTACTCTAAGGGGACCCAGACGTCCCGAATCTACACCCTTTATGCCGACCTCTTCGCCCGTCATTCCATGACTCCTGCAGCAGCCTATCAGCAAGTTCAGGCTCTTGGCGCCGAGATTCTTCAAAATCGGCCCTTCTCCGCGGACGTGGCCACCCAACACAAACACTTCCAGGAACTCCTGGTTGTTTGTTATCTTCTGCGGCTTCCCGAGTCCTTTGATATGATCCGCCAGCAGATCTTGGGTGAAGCCGAATCTCCCACCTTGGATGCCACCGCGGCTCGCATCGCCGCCGTTACTTCGCTTCTCCAGCGCCCTCTGTTGGCCTCCCCTCCTCCACCAGAGACCCATGCTCTCCAAACTCAGCGGGGCGGCACTAGTGGCCGTAGTCACACCGGGCCGCGCGGACTGTCCAGGTTTCTTTGTTCTCATTGTGGTCGTACCGGCCACACTGTTGACCGCTGCTGGCAAAAACACCCTCACCTTCGCCCCTCTGCTGATTCTTCCTCTCGGCCCTCTGCCTCTGTGGCCACGACCTCAGGTAGTGCTCACGTCGTTACCCAAGGTAAATGGCTGATTGACTCTGGTGCTACAAATCACATGACCGACAATCCTCAATGTTTCTCTCTTCTTGAAACACATGATCGGTTACCCCCAGTTCTTGTTGCGGATGGTTCTCCGTCCCCAGTTCATGGGACGGGCATGGTGCAAGTTACCCCGTCGCTTTGTTTAATGGACACTCTCTATGTCCCGAAATTTCCCTGCAACTTACTCTCTGTTACTACCTTATGCAAGCAACTTCAGTGCTCCGTCTTATTCACTCCTTCTTCTTGTTGTTTTCAGGACCCGAGGACCCAGCGGACGATTGCTACTGGGACTGAGAGCGGCGGCCTCTACTTCCTCGACAATGTCTCTGCTCTGTCCGCCTTCTCTTCCTCGTCCACCGACCTGCTTCAATGGCATCTTCGCCTTGGCCATCCTCCAGCTCGGATTCTTCGTCAGCTTCTTCCCCACTTACCTTCCACGGGTCCTCCGCTCGACTGTGACGCATGTCAGTTGGGCAAACATCATCGTTCCCCCTTCCCACCAAAGCAAGGCCGTGGTTCCTCTCGCCCCTTTGATCTCATTCATTCTGATGTCTGGGGACCTGCTCCTACTCTCACCGTTGGTCGGGGTAGCTCTTATTTTGTAACTTTTATTGATGATTTCTCTCGATGTACTTGGGTGTATCTGTTAAAAGATCGCTCTGAACTCTTTTCTGTATGGCAAACTTTTTATAATATGATTAAAACTCAATTTGAGGTTTCTATTAAATTTCTTCGCTCTGACAATGCTAAAGAATACCTTAGTCATGAGTTTTCCTCCTTTTGTATGCAACATGGTCTTCTCCATCAGACCAGCTGTGTTTACACCTCCCAACAAAATGGGGTGGCGGAGCGTAAAAACCGTCATCTCCTCGATGTCTCTCGCACTATTATGACGCAGATGCATGTGCCTCGCTCCTATTGGGGCTATGCTGTTGTTCTTGCCTGCTATCTCATCAATCGTATTCCCTCTACTGTCCTTCATGGCAAGACTCCCTTCTCCATTCTCTACCCCGGCAAGGAACCCTTTCCTCTCCCCCTTCGTATCTTTGGGTGTACGGCATTTGTGCATGCTCCGTCCGCTACCCGGGATAAACTTTCCCCCCGCTCCACCAAATGTGTCTTTTTGGGTTACTCCACCACTCAAAAAGGCTATTGTTGCTTTGACCCCATTCTGCGAAAACAGTTTGTTTCCGCGGACGTCACCTTCTTTGAAAATGCTTCCTACTTCTCATCTCCATCTCCTCCTGACCTCTCTTCCTCTCCACCATTACCTTGTGTTCCTTCCACGCATATCGACGTCTCCCCTCCCATGTCTGCTCCGCCTCCTCTACCTGTTATACCCCTTTCCCCTTCTCCCGTTTCTCCACCGCCGTCTCTCTCAAGTCCCGGGCCAGCTTTCTCCGCCACGGACGCTCCGGTTCCTGAGGCTCCAGACGACCTCGATCTCCCTGTTGCTCTTCGCAAAGGGGTGCGGGCGTGCACCCAACATCCGCTTGCGGCTGTTGTTTCCTATGATCAGCTTACTCCTTCTCGCAGGCATTTTGCTTTGGCAATCTCGGCTACTACTACTCCTCGCACCTACCAGGAGGCTCTTGCTATTCCTCACTGGAAATCTGCCATGGATGAGGAAATCGCCACTCTTACTGAACGCGGTACCTGGACCCTTGTTTCTCCACCAGTGGGCACTGATGTGGTTGGCTGTCGCTGGGTGTTTGTTGTGAAATTTCGCCCCGATGGCTCTGTGGAACACTACAAGGCCCGACTGGTGGCCAAAGGCTATACTCAGACTTATGGGGTTGACTACTTTGATACGTTTTCCCCAGTTGCTCGCCTCAGCACCATCCGTGTTCTTCTCTCTGTGGCCGTCAACCGGGATTGGCCTATTTCTCAGCTTGATGTCAAAAATGCTTTTCTATATGGGGATCTTCACGAGGATGTTTACATGGAGCAACCTCCGGGGTATGTTGCTCAGGGGGAGACACGTGTATGTCAGTTGAAGAAGGCCATCTATGGACTAAAACAGAGCCCTCGGGCATGGTTCGACAAGTTCAGTAGCATTGTGGCTGTTATTGGCTTTGAGAGAAGTTCAGCTGATCACTCTCTGTTTATTCGCAAAACCGCATCGGGCCTTGTGGTTTTGGCAGTTTATGTAGACGATATTCTTCTGACCGGCGATGACCAAGCTGGGGTGGACTTAACAAAGAAACACCTCCGTCAACACCTTGTTACGAAGGACATGGGCTCCCCAAAGTACTTTTTGGGGATAGAAATCTCTCGGAAGCCCGACTCGCTGGTCCTCTCTCAACGGAAGTATGCTCTTGATCTTCTACAAGATGCAGGACTGACCGGTGCCAAACCAGCTCGGTATCCCATGGCTACTGGAGAAGACAAGACATGGACAGATGACTCACCTCTTGTATCTGATGTCACGAGGTATAGACGTCTGGTAGGCAAACTCATTTATCTCACAGTGACCAGACCCGACATCTCATATGCTGTGGGCAAGGTTAGTCAGTTCATGCAGGCTCCCAGGGAATGTCATCTTCAATCTGCCTTAAAGATATTAGAGTATGTCAAAGCAGCACCAGGAAAAGGGTTACTCTTTCAGAAGCATGGTCATCTGAGAGTTGAAGCCTATTCAGACTCAAGCTATGCGGATGATAAAGGTGATCGGAAGTCTACATCTGGGTTTTGCACCTTTATTGGAGGTAATCCTGTGAGTTGGAAGAGCAAGAAGCAGTCTGTTGTCTCAAGGTCGAGTGCAGAAGCTGAATATCGGAGTATGGCGTCAACCACGTGTGAACTAAAATGGATGAGGGCTCTCATGTTTGACCTAGGAGAGGTCTACGACTATCCTCTTCCTATGTTCTGTGATAACAAGGCCGCTATATACATATCTCAAAATCCGGTCTTCCATGAGAGAACGAAGCATATAGAAGTTGACTGCCATTTCATCCGGGAAGAAGTCTTGAAGGGACAGATTTGCACTCCGTTCATCACCTCTGATAAAGAGCTGGCGGATATCTTTACCAAGCCGGTTTCTACTTCATTCTTCCACATCTGTGACAAGCTGGGCATGATTGATATCTATGCTCCAGCTTGAGGGGGAGTGTTGAAGCATGAGACCGTGCGGTCTAGCGGTTTGGATCTGGCGAGTTGTTGACCGTGCGGTCTAGCGGCTTCTCTCCAGCAGTTGCATATCCAGGTGGTTGCTGCTATGGTTCGGTGGTCTAGCGGTTTGTCTACAACGACTTGGATATTTGGCGGTCTGGCGGTCTGGCAGTCTGGCCGTCTCCTTCTGCATCTCCCTCTGGTCTGTCCGGGCGGTTAGCCTGTTATCTAACCGCGCGGACTGTGCGGTCTGTACATATCAAACCGCCCAGTCTTTGTACATTTATTTAGTCCCACATTGTTAGTTTGTACTCTCCTCGATCTCCTCCATTCTATAAAAGGGAGGCCATACCTTTGTAAATGATATCTTTTTGGATAATAAAATTTTCATTATTCAAAGTTCCGGCTTGTTTTCTAGTCGTTTTCTCTCTACTTTTACACTTATGAAGTGCAAATCTGAGACCTTTGAAAAGTTCAAAGAGTTCAAGAATGAAGTAGAAAACTAGTTGGGTAAAAGGGTTAAAGCACTCCGATCTGATCGAGGTGGCGAATACCTGAGTCATGAGTTCCGTGATCATCTAAAAGAGTGTGGTATTGTATCACAGCTCACTCCACCTGGAACACCACAACATAATGGTTTGTCTGAGAGGAGAAATCATACTCTGTTAGACATGGTACGTTCGATGATGAGTCATGCAGACTTGTCTGTTTCCTTTTGGGGTTTTGCTTTAGAGACTGATGCAATGACACTGAATCGCGCTCCAACGAAAACGGTTCTGAAGACACCATATGAGATATGGACTGGGAAGCGTCGTAGTATGTCGTTCATTAAAATTTGGGGTTGTGAGGCATACGTGCGACGTCAAATTCCTGACAAGCTGGAAACCAAATTGGATAAATGTTATCTGGTGGGATATCCTAAGGAAACGAAAGGGTATTACTTTTACCTACCGTCCGAGGGCAATGTGTTTGTTGCAAGGACTGGTGTCTTATTGGAGAGAGAATTCATATTAATAAAGACTGAGAAAGTAGAACTTGAAGAAGTTCAAGAACCACAAGTAGTGAATGAACCAAAATTGGATTCTGAGATAGGACTACAAGATGTTGTAGCTAGAGAACCTGCTCAAGAAACACAAGTCCTACGTAGATCTTGTAGACTAAAATTTGAGCCTGAGAGATATGGATTTCTTGTGTCTCAAATCAGTAATGTGTTGCTTATGGATCATGATGATGAACCAACAACCTACCAAGAGGCTATGAATGGACCAGACTCCGATAAATGGCTTGAGGCTTTGAAATCCGAAATGGACTCCATGTATGCAAACCAAGTTTAGAACTTGGTGGAACCACCTGAAGGGGTACGACCCATAGGGTGCAAATGGGTCTTCAAGAAGAAGACCGACATGGATGGGAATGTACAGACATTCAAAGGGCGACTGGTGGCTAAGGGTTTTAAGCAAATTCATGGTATTGACTATGATGAGACCTTTTCCCATGTTGCAATGGTAAAGTCCATAAGAATATTACTTGATATTGCTACGTATTATGACTACGAGATCTGGCAGATGGATGTCAAAACGGCTTTCCTTAATGGAAACCTCCTTGAGGAAGTGTACATGACACAACCCGAGGGTTTTGTATCCCCAAATGAAGCCACTAAAATATGCAAGCTAAATAGGTCCATCTATGGACTGAAGCAGGCCTCTCAAAGTTGGAATCTTTGTTTTGATGAGAAAATCAAAGAGTTTGGTTTCATCAAGAATGAAGATGAGCCTTGTGTTTACAAGCGAATCAGTGGGAGCATTGTTGTCTTCCTGATATTGTATATAGATGACATACTGTTGATTGTGAATGACATTCCTACCCTGAAAGTTGTTAAGAACAACCTAGGGAACTACTTTTCTATGAAGGACTTGGGTGAAGTGACTTATATACTCGGTATTAAGATCTATAGAGATAGATCAAAGAAGTTGCTGGGTTTGACCAAGAGTACGTACATCGAGAAGGTGTTAAAGCGGTTCAACATGCTTGAGTACAAGAAAGGATTTTTACCCCTGTCTCATGGTGTGAATCTCTCTAAGGACCAATGTCCAAAATCTTGTGAAGATAAGGACCGCATGAAGTTGATTCCATATTCTTCGGCAATTGGATCAATCATTTACGCAATGTTATGTACTAGACCCGATGTCTCCTTTGCTTTGAGCATGACTAGCAGGTATCAGTCAGACCCGGGTGAGTGTAACTGGATTGCAGTCAAGAATATCCTGAAGTACTTGAGAAGGACAAAGGATGTGTTCTTGATGTATGGTGGAGAGTAAGAGCTCGTTGTAAGTGGTTACACGGATGCTAGCTTCCAAACTAATAGGGACGATTCAAAGTCTAAGTCAGGGTTTGTGTTTTGCCTTAATGGAGGAGCTGTGAGCTGGAAGAGTTCCAAGCAAGAGACAGTTGCTGATTCTACAAAAGAAGCCGAGTATATCGCTACAGCTAATGCAGTGAAGGAGGCTGTATGGATTAGGAAATTCATCGGCTAGCTTGATGTAGTTCCTAGCATTGTTGGTCCCGTAGTTCTCAACTGTGATAACAATGGTGCAATTGCACAATCTAAGGAACCTAAATCCCATCAACGCTCCAAGAACATACTTCGGCGGTTCAATCTTATTCGTGAGATTGTCGAACGAGGAGATGTGAACATTTGCAGAGTGCCGACTAAGGAGAATATTGCGGATCCACTGACAAAGCCTCTCGCGCAAAGAAAGCATGATGGTCATACTAGATTAATGGGTATGCGATACTTAAATGATCAACTCTAGTGAGAGTCTTGTGGGTTGCGTGTAAACATATATTCTGTTGGCTATTTGTTATTTATTAATATGATGAATTGTGTACCTGAATTTTTCTTTTACAATTAATGGCAATTTCTTTTATTATGGTTTCTCTATGCTATAGTTAACTGTTAACATAATAAATATCCTAGAATGTTCGCTTCCATAGGACATCAAGTACGTGACTTGAATGTGAGAGCCTATGATTTATTTGAAGCTTCATTCTTAAAAGGTCCCTGGTCGTTGTATCATCATAGAAGCTAAGGGTGATGATAATACATTTAGACTAGCATGTGCGTTGACTGATGACCAGTTCTCACAGGTCATGATATTGTGATATCAAGTCATCACGTGGGTACTTGTTAATGAATAAGTTGTACTGGACAGACCCAACCTGAGACTACTCTGTGGATTGTTATCTAAACGTGTCACGAGTAGGTCTCAATTGACAATGGTGTTGTGGTCCTTTGACCTGAAGTCGTAACATTCATCAAGTGAGGAAGAGCGTGCTTTGATGCCATCTAAAGTCTTCCTTGAGAAAGGTTGATGATAAGGGTGGTTGTTGGGCACATTACGAATCATTTGGGTGTTTGTGTGTGAGCAGATATGGGATTTGTCCTCCTATATGACAGGAGTTGCATCCAGTGGCCCCTTGATTGAACTGGACTGGGAAATGCATGGCCATACTTGGTTGAGTCAATATGTGATATTAAACTCACAATTCTCTGGAAGTCAGTTCTAGATCAAGAAACTTGGATGAGCTATTATGAGGGTGGCACGGTCCATACCTCTAGTTCTTTCCGGATGTAAGGGACAAAGGGACAAAGACAACGCTGGAACATTGTTCATAAGGCTTATGAGTTATGAACTCTTATTGCTTGGGTAGCAATGATGAATTGCTAGATGTCGCTCAATGTTTGTGAGGTTTTTGGTTTGATACTTTCAAGATCAAGTGGGAGACTGTTTGAGTTACCATGGTGATCTAGAAGTGGTCAAACATGTAATCTCACTGCCCACGCAATATGAGCCTGCAAGGTCGCACATAAGAGAATGTGGAGAAGTTGGTAGGTTGATTGTGTTGGTAAAGGTTACCAATCACCATACAGAATGAGGTCCGGCAAATGTTGCCAAGGAAAAATCATCGAGAATCGTCGAGAATCGTCGAGTATCGATCATCGAGAATCGTCGAGTCTCGATCGTCGAGTATCGATCGTCGAGAATCATCGAGTATCGATCGTCGAGAATCGTCGAGTCTCGATCATCTAGAATCATCGAGTATCGATCGTCGAGTATCGTCGATCGTCGAGATTCGTCAAGAATCGAAATGTTCGACTCTCGACGAATGCTGATTCCCGACGAATTATTTCTAGAAACCCTAATTTTCTAGGGTCTGCGGATAGTGATTTTTTCTAAGTCTGTTTATGCTTTGGGTATAAATAGGAACTTGGGTTTGAACGGAAGTAAGAAGAGATCCACTCACGGCCCGACGGAAGTGTTCCGCCGTTCTGTCGACGGAAGGGTTCCGCCGACGGAAGTGTTTCGCTTCCGCCGATTCGCTCGCTCCTCCAGCCTCTTCTCCGACGACAGTCGTCGGTGCTTGTCTTCCTAGAGCAAACCTAGCAGTCCGTGGAAGTGCAAGGTGCAGTCAATCTCCCTTCCCATTTTTCGTGCGACGAAGTACGGTGTTCTTCCGCTCATGTGGATTTCTGCAAAGACGTAGATGCTATTCTACGTGGAACTTGCCGCCGATAAGGAATCATAATTTTTGAGCATCTTCATTGAGTTGTGACTCAACGCCGCCAAGGTAATTTTACCTAGTTATTTCTTAACTTCTTGATTCAACATTCATGGCCCAATCCCAATCTCTTTTGGGTTGTTCTTGATTTTATTACTTCAGCTGCGTGCACAAGTGTTGCGCCATCCTCATAGAGAAACCCAACAGGTGTCAGAGGTGAGGCCTCTTACCAAATCGGCGAGTGGAGCCCGAAGTGGTAGAAGGATCATCCCTCCTCACCACAGGAGTGGAGGGAGGAGTGGAAGCTTGGGGTGAGTGGGGCCAGGAAAGGAGCTCCGAAACGTTGATACGAATGGTCTCCGGACGATGGTGAGGCACTGGGATTTTCTGGGTAGAAGTGGCAAGTAAAAGGTGTGGAGTAGATGGAAATCATAACAGGCCTGAAGGGCTTACCTCCTTTCCTTTAAGGCTTGCTGGAGCAGGAGGTATGCCCCCCCCCCCCGGGGAGGGAGCGAGAAGGTTCTCCCGCCAGGAGGGGAGAATCAGGGACTCTTACCTTTTTAGGGGGAGACATGGATGGCGGTAGTGAAGGAGGGGCACGCACAGGGATCTTGTTCAGACCTGCCGTCGTCGCCTTGTTTCGCTGGCGCACGGCCGTAATGCGGTCCCGAAAACTTTGGCTGAGAGACATGGGGGCAGATGCTGAAAGAGAATAGAGGAAAGAGAATGGCCCCTTGCGAGGAGGCAATTTCAATATTTATAGATTAGGCAAGGGGCCCACCAAAAGATTCCCTCAATAAATTCACTGTACAATCACGGGCCTCGGTTGAACTATCTTTCCGAGTTTGTAAACAACCTCGAAAAGAGCGGGGATTATGTACAACCTGGGGCTCCCAGGTGAGAGGGCCCAGGCGAGAGGGCCCAGGCGAGAGGGCCCAGGCGAGAGGTCCCAGGCGAGAGGGCCTAGGCAATGAGATCCAGGAGAGAGGTGTTATGCGAGGCGGCCGAAGAGGCACGTGGCAGGAGATTGGAGAGTGAGTGCCGAGAGGGGAGGCTTTCCCGACGAGTGGCAAGTTCGCCACGCGAGAAGACTCGAGGGGTGGAGCTCTCGCCAAGAGGAGGTCCTCTCGTCAGGAGAGAGGACCTTATAGGGGAGTTCTCTCCAGGTGCCTTTTTGGTTCAAGGCCGGTTCAGATAGGGTTGGGCCCACCTTTTGGGCCCCAGTGGTGTTTTACTCTTTTACCCCGGGTGGTCTACATTTAGCCCTTTAGAACAGCGGAGTTTGGCTATTGACAGACCTAGCCAAGGGTATTCATGTAATTTCAGGATGGTTTAAGTGGGTTATTTGCAGTCCCAGTTCGGAAGCTTATAAATAGACTGGTAAGGTGCCTTAGAAAAGCAAGCTCTCTTGACTCTTTTCACTTCTTTTAAGGCACCTAGCTCAACATTGGCTAGGGAGGGGGATAGCTTTAGTCTCTTTTGGGTATGAGGTGGGACCTCCTCGCTGAAACCTCCGGTCTAATTATTGGCCTTGAGTGTGATCCAAAGGGAGTAAGCATGAGCTGCCTCTTTAGTTCCGAGCTTTAGGAGGAATCGACCTTGTTGGTTCCAACACTGGCGTTGAGTATCGAGTTGATGGCATTGAGTGGCATTGAGAGGTGAATAGTAAAGCATTGAGTGTCTTTGAGAGTTTAATAGTAAAAGCGTTGAGTTGCTGTAAGCGTTGAGTGGCGTTGAGTGTCGACTTGATGAAGGCGTTGAGTGGCTGACATGGCTGTGTCGGGTCTACGGACATTGGCGTGTCCTGCTCGGGTTGATGAAGCATTGAGTGTCGAGTTGGGGTCAACGATGGTTGATTGTCGAGGGGCGATACAGGCATGTTGGTCAGCATAACACGGGCGTGTCGGTCAGCATGGCATGGGTGTGTCAGGTCAATTTTTGACCATTTTTTTTAAAAATTTCAGAAAATCAAAATAAACTAAGTTAGATCAATTTTTATAAAAAGAATCATATTTATTAAAAACAATAACAGAAAAATACTAAAACATTCTAAAACTACTTAAATAAAATACTAAAAAAATGTGTATATTTACAACTCATCAAATACCCTCATACTTAAGGTTTTGTTATTCCAGAGCAAAAGTTTGAGGTGAACTTATAAGGAATAAAAAAACTCTAAGTTTAGCTACCATTTTAAATTAATTATAAGAGAGATCTAAATAAATATATGGGGTATAAGAGTAAAGTCCTATAATTATGTAGATGATTTAAATAGGGCAAAAGTTTTGGCCAAAAGACTTCTTGATATAATAAAATAGAAAGCAATAGTTGTAATGGTTAGGTTAACAAGAATAGTTTGGAATTATATGATCTTTAGCTTATAGGAGTTTTACGGGAAATAATGCAGTTTACAAATTATGCTCTCAAAAAGATTTTTGAATTAAATCTAGAGTCGTGAAATTGGCTGAGGGGGTTTGGCGGTTTATGAAGTGGTTTGGATTTTGAGGCGAGGTAATTTTTTCTCGAACCTCCATTTTTTTCTTTTTGGATTATTAGAAAAATGAAATCTTATTTTCCTAATATGATTTTTTTTCTTTTCAACTTCATAATAATAAAATTAACCCAACGTATATATGTAGGAGTAATGAATTTTATCCACTTATTCCATACTATATAATCTTTTTAAATTATTTGGTGCCTATGTTTACGGAACGAAATCTTATTCCCATTGACATAAGATCTTATAAAGGAAAAATTTTCATCATGCCAAGTTGGACATGATAATTAAGGGGAAGAAAAGAAAACTAGATTTTTTAATTAAAATTTTTTTGAGAACGACCTTTATAAATTGTATGTTCCAATTTTTCAGAAAGCTAAAAGTAAGCATAATTGAATTCTATAGTCATTATTTTCTAACATTATACACGTGCTCCTATCTATGAGAAAGTAGTAGTAGTGTCTAAAATAAGTTCGCTATTTTTTAACAAAGCATAATAAATTGTTTAAAACTTTACCACGATTATTTAAATTTTTCAATCTATATTTAACAAACGAATAGTGAACAAAGATTTAATAAAATTCATATAGAAATAAACTCAAAAAAAAATTCGGATAGCAAGAAAATTAAGAATGGTATATTTAATTTATTTGTTTCATAAAATATATTTTTAATATTTTTAAAGTTATTATCTTTTTTTTGTATTTTTTTTATTTCTTTAATATATACATACTAAAGAAAGGAAAATGCGGAAATAAAATAAAAAATATTTAGATTTTTAAGTTTTGCAAATTTTTTTAGTATTTTTTTAGAAAATTTTCATTCTATTTACAAAAATTGGGAGAAAAAGTGAAGTTATTTACAAAGATAAGAGAGAAAAGGGGAGAGGGGAAAGAGAAAAGAATATTTACAAAAAATATTTAAAAAATTTTATCTACAAAAAATATTTACAAAGTAAATCAAAATATTTTTGGAATTTTTTTTGTTTTATAATTTTTTTGTTTTTTTTCTCTTTTTTCTTTTTTCATTTTTTTTGTTTTGGAAATATGAGTGCAAATAAGAGAAGTGCAAAAAAGAAAGCAGGGAAAATACGAAAACACCCTCATACTTAGTTCCAACATTATCCCCAATGTTGTAAGATAAGTATGCGGAACGAGAAAAAATAAATGCTATATGTACAAAAAAAAGATGGAGGGTAGAAACGTCCCTGATGCGTGTTCGGGGAAGACCATTTAGAAACCCCGCATTATTAGAAAAAGTAGCAAACATGATAAATAAAGAGCGAAAAAGATAAACGCGGGGTGCCTCCTAGGAGCCCTTTGTTTATAGTCATGTAGCTTGACTATATTACCGAGTTATATATCGAGTAGGGTTATGTTTTCGGTATGCTCGGTCACTGGGTAACCCGCTATGTAAGACTTTAACCGATGACCGTTTACTTTAAACGAGCCTTTTTCTGGGTGGGAGACGAGTATGGTCCCATATGGAAAGACTTCTTCAACTATAAAGGGACCGGACCATCTAGATTTTAGTTTTCCTAAAAAAAGTTTAAGACGTGAATTATAAAGAAGGACAAGATCGCCCGTAGAAAAAAAATTTGGGGACTTTATTTTTTGATCGTGATATAACTTAGAACGCTCCTTATAGAACTTATTGCTCTCGTAAGTGTTCGTACGTCATTCATCGAGCTCATTTAGCAGTAGTTTTCTATTGTGAGCGGCTAAGTTAGCGTCGAGGTTTAAGAGTTTTAAATCCCAAAGAGCGTGATGTTCTAGTTCTACGGGTAAATGACACGCTTTGTCATAGACTAATCAAAACAGAGTACAACTGACTGTGGTTTTGTATGCCGTACGATACGCCAATAACGCGTCATCAAGTTTAACGAACCAAACTTTCCTATTTAGTGAAACGGTTTTTTCTAATATACGCTTAATCTCTCGATTTACTACCTCAACTTGGCCACTTGTTTGCGGGTGGTAGGGGGTGGCATGTTTGTGCATGACTCCATATTTAGCTAACATCTTAGCCATAAGAGCGTTATAGAAATGTGTTCCCATATCACTAACAATTGCGCGAGGCATGCCAAAGTGAGAAAATAGTTTTTTAAGAAATGTAACGATGACTCACGCATCGTTGGTTGGGAGAGCTTGCGCTTCCGTCCACCTCGATACATAATCGACCGCCACTAAAATATACATATTTTTAAAAGACAGAGGTACGGGGCCAACAAAATCTATTCCCCACAAATCGAAGACTTCTCATTCTAAGAATAAATTTTGGGGCATCTCGCCGCGATGAGAGATGTTACCCGATCGCTGACAGCTATGGCATGCGCGCACAAAATTGTGAGTGTCTTTGAAGAGTGTGGGCCAAAAGAAGCCCACCTCTAGCACCTTCTGAGCGGTCTGGTTGGCTTGATAATGCCCACCAGCTAGACCCTCAAGACAGTGCCTAAGTATTTTCAAGCACTCCACACCCGCAACGCATCTTCGGACCGCTTTGTTCGCGCAGATACGAAAAAGAAATGATTCCTCCCAAAAGAAATTTTTCAAGTCAGAAAAGAATTTCTTCTTTTGATAACTTGAAAATTCTTTTGGAAGTACCCGCGCGACTAAAAAGTTCGCAAAATCAGCGAACCAAGGCGAAGATGACGAAGATAAATGAATGGCTAGGAGGGGTTCCTCGGGGAATCTGCTATTTATTTTAGATTCGACGAGCGCTTCCGCACCCGAATTTTCTATGCGGGGTAGGTGGTCTACCGCTAGATTTTTCGCGCCCTTCTTATCCAAGATTTCCAAATCAAACTCTTGTAGGAGGAGTATCCATCGAAGAAGGTGGGGCTTCGCATCATTTTTAGCTAATAAATATTTAAGGGCGAAGTGATCGGTATAAATGATAACTTTAGATAACGGAAAATACGAGCGAAACTTATTGAAAGCGAAAATGACGGCTAAGAGTTCCTTTTCAATCGTCATGTAATTCACTTGTGCGGAAGTGAGTGTCTTACTAGCATAATAAATTGGATGAAAATGTTTTTCTATGCATTGGCTAAGAATTGCATCTAAGGAAATATCACTAGCGCCGCACAAGATTTCGAACGAAAGGGACCAATTAGGGGCCACTAAAATTGGTGAGGTGATAAGTTTTGTTTTATTAAATTAAAGGCAGACTCGCATTCGTTACTAAAGATGAAATGCGATTCCTTTTCCAAGAGGTCAGTTAGCGGCTTTGTAATTTTTGAAAAGTCTTGAATGAATCGTCGGTAAAAGCCCGCATGGCCTAAGAAACTCCTAATAGATTTTGCGTTTGTTGGTTGTGAAAGTTTTTCTATGATTTCTACCTTGGCCTTATCTACCTCCATCCCCTTAATCGAAATCTTATGGTCGAGGACCAAACCTCCTCGAGCCATAAAGTTACAGTTTTACTAATTTAGAATAAGGCTTGTGTCCCGTTGGAGGACACTATCTAAATTTTTAAGGCAATCGGGAAAATAGCGTCCGAAAACAGAAAAGTCGTGGAAAATACGGCAAGCGCACCGGTCGCACAAGTAATAATGTTTGGGAATAAATCCCCGAGTGTCGGTCTCTTGAGGAACACAATAAGGGATGAGTTAATGTCGAGGAGGACTTGAGATTGAAGTCCTCGGGTCGGCGGTAACGATGGGGGGTTTTGATGGTTGCGGAAACAGGAAATAAAATCTACAAGCTACTCCTATGCAACGCCGCTATGCGATGCTTCGCCAGGCGGGATGGAAACTATACGGGCCGCTATGCACCGAATCGCTTGGCGGATGGACGAGTAGGCTAGCGGATGAGGTGGTTAGAATGGCGGAATGAGGGTCGTAAGCACCTCTTCGCAATGCACGCCACTAGCAATTGCTAGTGCGGTAAGGGTGGATTGTGGAGGATGGAATATGGCGCACCTCAAGTAAATATAACAAAATTACACTAACTCACATAGAGATGAATAAGAGTAAATGTTAATCAATAAAAATACTTCATCAATGCATAGAAATTAAACTATGCTATCAACAACAACATAAGAGGAGTGTGCGAAATCGACCAGGTCCGAAGCCTTATTGAGGGTTCATGGTTGGAATCCCGGGTTGTCAATCCGAGTCCAAGCTCGGTCCTCAACTGCGTCTGGGGTAGAGAAGGGCTGTCACCACCTTCCAACGGCCCGTCTTCTCCGTATCACGCTGCGGACGATGTAAGCACATGCTCCTCCTAGCTTGATGGAGAAAGCTAGGTCAAACCTCACTTGAAGCTCGAGGATGAAGGACGAGGCCGAGGAGATGCTCCGGCTTTGATTTGGCGGTGAAAGCTTGCCCGGAGACCCTCCCTAAGGTGGAGAATGAAGGAGGACGGCGGAAAAACTCGTCGGGGACGAAATACGGCGGAAAATGTCGAGCGATCACGAATAGGGCGAAACCTGTGCTATTTATAGAAAGCAGATTAAACAGCGCGCACGATCACAGGCGCACGACCAGTGGTCGTGCGCGATATGGTCCGTGATCGTGCGATATGGAAGCAGCAAAAAATGGAAAAAGAAGGTGTGACTGCGCACGACCGGCAGCGCACGAGCAGTGATCGTGCGCGGTATGGCTGGTGATCGTGCGATATGCCGGGACAGAACTTTCACAGGAGAGGTCATGACTGCGCATGACCGATGATCGTGCGCCAAAGAGGTCGATGGTCGTGCGTGGGTAAAAACGCACGGCCATTGACTCCTTTGCCAAAAATGGTGAAAGTCCTACCCCGGACGCCCACACGATCCCAGAACCTACAGGAAAACTAGACGGGAAGTCGACATGGCAGTCACACACATAAATATAATGCACAGCAAAAGGGAAATACACACACGCATAGAAATAGGCTAATAAAGTGCACAAGACATGGAAAACCGTAGCGAACCAAAAGGAGTGCAAATGACGCTAAACGGTGTGCAAAGACAAGAAAATAAGCCTAGATGAGTCCGAAAATAGGTATATAAAGAGGACTCATCACACCCCCAGACTTAACCGTTTGCGCGTCCCGAGCAAACAAAACCTAAGCCGACGGGGAAAATGAACTAGCTAACAAAGAAATTGCAAAACGGAGTACCATGCGAAGTCGCATGCTCGCGTGCATAAAAATAAAGTAGAGGAAATTTTTAAGTATACAAAATATTTTATATTTTTCACAATGCGTAACAAAAATTTATTATTACTCAAAAGTGGAATCACGGTGAATCATCTGGTCCTACGCAGGAAGAAAGTAGGCAGGCCACTAAGGTGAGCATTGCCGAAGACCGGGGCTCAAGATTACCCCCCAAAGGAATCCACCAATGTCGGAAACCATAAGCTTGCCCGTTCGCACTCTCTCCACGGCACTAGTCAACTCAAGCGCAAGTCTGTAGGACTTCGGGTAATAATGGGGCTTGGGTTACGGTGAGGAAAACAAGGATAAACATGTAGGGTATGCACCTAACCCAAATGAGTTAACGTACAAAACTAGCACCCGGTGCCCACAAAATAAACACGGGTACACCACACCCCCAGACTTAACTTTTGCAACATGGGTGTGTGCACCGCCTACTCCAAATCAAAATCATTTCCAAAAAGATTTTCAATTAAACTTTTTCTTTCTTTTTTTCTTTTCTCTTTTTCTCTTTTGCAAATGTTTTTCTTTTAAATATTTTCTTTTTCTTTTTACAAAATCAGCACATTTTTCTTTTGGGCACAACCACATATCACAAATACGAATCACCACATCACAACCCAACATAAAATGTAAACTACTAAAGCTCGAATTGGGTGTGTGACTAGGATCGGCTATGAGGCTTTGGCGAATATAGTGGAGCTGAATCAAAAGGAAGGGTAGGCACAAAGGGGCTATCAAGGGCGATGTTAGGAATGTGTACAAAGCTCAACCAGGCCAAAAGGTGGCCTACATCATGCTCACGCTAGACTAACCGTGTACCAATGCTTCAAGAATAGCTTGGGGCAAGTTCTTAGTCACCGAGAAAAGTGATCCATCCTCCCGACTCGAGCAATACAAATCTAGTGGCGGCTACACACATTCCTACGCTACCGTTTCATTCACACCGGATTCACCAACTTTTGAGTAAAATAAGAAATATTTACGCAAATAGAAAAATATAGAACTATAAGCATACAGAAAAATTAAATCTACACAAATTTCTACACAAAACGAGAGCAATTGACTAGGAACACAGCAAGGCCAACATTTTACTCCGTCTCACAATCCTAAGCTAGCACAGAAATTTTCCAAATCTAACAAAGATACAAGTTCAACTCGTGGCGCGCTCATGTGGGTGCAGTGGTGTGCGATGCAATGAACATAAACAAAATAAAATATGAAAAGCTTCTAGTATGCAGAAGAAATGTGCACGTGCAAAAGGTATACATGCTCTCCCCCAGACTTAAACTAAACAACACATCAAATGATAGAGAAATTAAAATCAGAATGAGCTAAGGGAATTGGTTACCCAATGCTCAGCTAGTTAGCATACCAGAAGACGCGTGGAAAGTAGCAGCAGGCCCGCCAAACGAAGAATCATAACCCCGCCAGAATGAATTCGCAATGGAAACCTGCAGGGGTGAGCTCCGCAAAAACAAAAGAAAAATATACAAAAAGAAATGCTAGAATTAAAATAGACATGAAAATGAAAATGCAGCAAATAAGATAACTACTGGGGTTACTGTCATCCCAGCACGACTTATTAAACAAAAGAAAAGTTCTAGCTAATGGGCCTATGAAAAGAAAAGTGCACAGGCAACTGTCCTAATATCCGTTGCGGTAACGGGTACCGATACGACGATAGCACAGTTACCCCTCTGCCTAAATAATCATACCTGCTCCTCGCAGGTAGAGGCAATAGGAAGAAAGATGAAGAGGCCTGGTCCTCACTCATCCCACCACAAAAAATATCCTTGCCTAGCAAGGTATAGTCCACCACCGGTTCGTAGGAAGCGACGGCAACGAAAAAAATGCCAGGCACATCGATAACCTCACATACCCGTAGAGATTCCACCTGCACAGGCTCAGATAAAGAAGGGGGATCAAGGAATAAAGGAGAAGAAGAACTAAAATAATCTGAAAATGGGGGAGTGACTCCGGCTTCACTCTCAGCAGGATCCAAGCATCGATCATCGTCGGAATCATACGAGTCATATCGGCGGGAATCCGACAACTCGAGGTCCGCGGTGGTAAGATGAACAACCTCGTCCAACAAAGAGGTGCAAACCTCCGCATCAGAAAGAGGATATTCCTCGTCCCACCGGGGTGCGTAGAAGTGTTCTGAAGATCCACATTCTCCGTCGGAGATAGTAGAATCCTCATCCCACTTCGGCGCAACCTCGGGCACCGAATCATCCACAAATACGGCATCATCAGCCGACTCACAAGACAAAGATGTAGCAGAATCTGGCAAAAATTGCGGAGGGGCAAGGCTGCTCACTAAATCAAGCAGTGATTGAGCAGACCCCAACGCAACATCATCCGCAGATGCCACCCCGTCGACGACCGGAACACTCTCATCGTCCCATACAGGATCGTCCATGAGTTCCCGATCCACTCCTTGCGGGCTAAGATCCGAGTGAGAGTGATCACTCAAAGGAAGCTCATAAAAAGGGGTTTAGGAACCCATGAAGGAACTATATGCGGCGAGAGATTCTTCCGTAATCTCAACGGGCAAAGATCGAGCAAGGTGCGCCATGTCAGTGTATGGGCCAGGCAACACCCTGGTAGGCCCATCCACAGTAGTCTCCCGCGAACAGGGGACTGCTGCGGATGCGTCCACAGAGGTAGAAGGCTTGCACAAGCGAGGGCAATCCTTCAACATATGGCCCACACCTTGGCATAGAATACACCGAAAACAGTGCTCGGCATTAGAAACAGCCATGGCATCGATGCAACTCCGCAAAGCGTCAAAAATACGGCACTTGGCAGCAGAATCCATTGCGAACAGAAATATTTACCGGAAATTACTACACACAAGAATAAAACAACTCGGATCTGCAATATAAAAAAAAGAAAACAAGGAAAGGACAGGAAAAATAAAGTAAACAATTTCAAAAACTAAAATAAAGACAAAACAGGGTATGAACAAATGGACACGGGCGACTATCTCGCATCTACCTCTTCAAAAACTCAAATGACTGTGTTCCCCGGCAACGGCGCCAAAAACTTGATGCGTGGAAAATACGGCAAGCGCACCGGTCGCACAAGTAATAAAGTTTGGGAATAAATCCCCGAGTGTCGGTCTCTTGAGGAACACAGTAAGGGATGAGTTAATGTCGAGGAGGACTTGAGATTGAAGTCCTCGGGTCGGCGGTAATGATGGGGGGTTTTGATGGTTGCAGAAACAGGAAATAAAATCTACAAGCTACTCCTATACAACGCCGCTATGCGATGCTTCACCAGACGGGATGAAAACTACATGGGCCGCTATGCACCGAATCGCTTGGCGGATGAACGAGTAGGCTAGCGGATGAGGTGGTTAGAATGGCGGAATGAGGGTCGTAAGCACCTCTTCGCAACGCACGCCACTAGCAATTGCTAGTGCAGCAAGGGTGGATGGTGGAGGATGGAATATGGCGCACCTCAAGTAAATATAATAAAATTACACTAACTCACATAGACATGAATAAGAGTAAATGTTAATCAATAAAAATACTTCATCAATACATAGTAATTAAACTAAGCTATCAACAACAACATAAGAGGAGTGTGAGAAATCGACCGGGTCCGAAGCCTTATTGAGGGTTCACGGTTGGAATCCCGGGTTGTCAATCCGAGTCCAAGCTCAGTCCTCAACTGCGTCCGGGGTAGAGAAGGGCTGTCACCACCTTCCAATGGCCCGTCTTCTCCGTATCACGCTGCGGACGATGTAAGCACATGCTCCTCCTAGCTTGATGGAGAAAGCTAGGTCAAACCTCACTTGAAGCTCGAGGATGAAGGAGGAGGCCGAGGGGATGCTCCGGCTTTGATTTGGTGGTGAAAGCTTGCCCGGAGACCCTCCCTAAGGTGGAGAATGAAGGAGGACGGCGGAAAAACTCGTCGGGGACGAAATACGGCGGAAAATGTCGAGCGATCATGAATAGGGCAAAACCTGAGCTATTTATAGAAAGCAGATTAAACAGCGCGCACGATCATAGGCGCACGACCAGTGGTCATGCGCGATATGGTCCGTGATCGTGCGATATGGAGGCAGCAAAAAATGGAAAAAGAAGGTGTGACTGCGCAGGACCGGCAGCGCACGAGCAGTGATCGTGCGCGGTATGGCTGGTGATCGTGCGATATGCCGGGACAGATCTTTCACAGGAGAGGTCATGACTGCGCACGACCGATGATCGTGCGCCAAAGAGGTCGATGGTCGTGCGTGGGTAAAAACGCACGACCATTGACTCCTTTGCCAAAAATGGTGAAAGTCCTACCCCGGACGCCCACACGATCCCAGAACCTGCAGGAAAACTGGACGGGAAGTCGACGTGGCAGTCACAGACATAAATATAATGCACAGCAAAAGGGAAATACACAAACGCACAGAAATAGGCTAATAAAGTGCACAAGACGTGGAAAACCGTAGCGAACCAAAAGGAGTGCAAATGACGCTAAACGGTGTGCAAAGACAAGAAAATAAGCCTAGTTGAGTCCGAAAATAGGTATATAAAGAGGACTCATCAGTCATCCATAAAGACTTCCATAATTTCTTCTACTAGCTCGCCAAAAATCGCTAGCATACATCTTTAGAATGTAGGCGGAGCATTACAAAGTCCAAATGGCATTCTTCGGTATGTGAAGGTTCCAAACGAGCAAGTAAAAGTTGTCTTTTCTTGGTCATCGGGGGAAATAGGGATTTGGAAAAACCCCGATAAACCGTCAAGAAAACAATAATATGGATGACCAGATAAACGCTCTAAAATCTTGTCGAGAAACGGTAGTGGGAAATGGTCTTTGCGGGTGGCATCATTAAGTTTGCGATAATCGATGCTCACACGCCAACCCATAATAGTACGAGTTGGGACGAGCTCATTGTGCTCATTCGCCACTACGGTAAGACCGCCCTTCTTGGGCACGACATGCACGGGACTAACCCATGCACTGTCTGAAATAGGGTAGATAATCCCCGCATCTAGCAACTTAATGATCTAGGCCTTAATGACACCTTTAATGTTTGGGTTAAGACGTCGCTATAGCGGAATCGTTTTGCGGAAATTAAAATTAAGAAATATCTTGTGGGTGCAAAATGAGGGGTTAATCTCCTTTAAGTCATAGATTTACCACGCAATTGCGCGGCGATGTTTAAGTAAAACTTCCAATAAATCGGAAGTATCCGAATCACTCAAGTCCGAAGAAATAATAACGGGAAGA
This sequence comes from Platanthera zijinensis, assembly GCA_039513925.1. Taxonomy (NCBI): domain Eukaryota; kingdom Viridiplantae; phylum Streptophyta; class Magnoliopsida; order Asparagales; family Orchidaceae; genus Platanthera; species Platanthera zijinensis. Next base: position 130,544,957 of record CM077085.1, on the reverse strand, counting down.
GTATCGCCTTTTCCCAAAAAAGCATATTTGAGCGATTCGGGTAATGGTTTAAGATCTAGGGTGGGCGGTTCTTCTAGGGAGGTTTTAATTCCTATGTCTTTCTTACCAATTGGTTCGAAAGGCAAGTCTATAGAGGTATTCTAATCTCAATAAAAATTTTCGAGCGCATAAATATTGTCGTTTAAAAATACGAACTTGAAAACGGGAGAAGAACGATCTCCAAAAATAATATCTAAAGAATAGCAAAAATCGTCACTCGATGACAAATTGTCCATTGAGGAATTAATAGAGAATGTAACTTGATCATCTCCTACCCGGAGGAGAAGATGACCATTACTAACATCTATTAGTGCGCGGGAGGTAGCGAGAAAAGGACGACGGAGTATTATTGGTACCTCAACATCCTCTTCTATGTCTAAGATGACGAAGTCTACCGGGAAGGTAAAATTGGCTACTCGGACAAGGAAGTCCTCCACGACCCCGATAGGGGACTTAACCGAGCGATTCACTAATTGGATGTGCATATTTATAGGACTAGGAGTACCCAAACCTAAACGGTGAAAGAGTGAGAACGACATCAGATTAATGCTAGCCCCTAAATCAGCTAAGGCGTATTTTACTAATATATTGCCAAAAAGGCACGGGATGGAAAACCGTCCTGGGTCATTTTATTTTGTGGGAAATTTATTATTAAGAGCCGCCGAGCAGACAGCGTTGAGAGAGATATCCGAAATATCCTCTAATTTACGTTTATTAGAAAGTAGTTCCTTTACAAATTTCGCATATTTGGGCATTTGCGAGATAGCCTCGCAAAAAGGAACATTAATATGAATTTATTTTAATAATAAAATAAATTTTTCGCATTGCGCGTCCTTACGCTCGTTTTATAACCTAAGTAGATACGACAAGGCCTTGTTTAAAATAAGATTTTCGTTTAAAATCTGTAAATGCGGCGTAATCGAAGAAGGGGGAAGATGGGTCGGAGGAGAGATTTGTACCTGAGGATTGATTTGTTTTGGATCGACCACCTCCTTATCGCTACGGAGGGTTATAGTGTTGAGGTTCTCCTGCGGGTTGGGCTCTGTATTCCCTGGCAGTTCCCCCTACGCGCGTTCCGACATGAGTCGCGCTAACTATCCAACATGTAATTCTAAATTTTTTAGCGATCCGGTTATATTCCGGATATTGGACTCGTTTGACGTGACGTATTTGTAAAAAATTTCCTCAACCGGCAAAGGTTTCAGAGGAGAAGGCGGAAAAAATGCGGGCACAGAAGAAGTAGGGGGACGCTGCGTATTGTTCGGGTTGCTCCATGAAAATTCGGGTGGTTCCTCCAACCCGGATTATAGTTATTACTATAAGGGTTGTTGTTAGGGTTGAAGGAAGGGTGACCCGAATTTCCTAAGAAGTCCACGAACTCTTCAGCAACGCAGACGTTAGAGGGAATAAAACAAGACGGAGTGGAGGAGGCATTAGTCATCTCTGCCACCTGCTTTGTAAACCTTTCAACTTGAAGGGTTAACAGAGCATTGGCATCCACTTCAAATAGGCCAGCCGTCGACTTTGAGTGTCCCCGCGGGACGTTTCATTGATAGGCATTCATAGCCATCTCTTCGAATAAAGTCTGGGCGGCCACGGGGGTCTTATTATTAAGGGTGCCCCCGGCAGCCACATCAATCATTTGACGTGTCTAGAAATTAAGGCCGTTATAAAAAAAATTACCTGAAACCACATTGGCAGCGCATGGTGCGAGCACCGGCTGAGGAATTCTTTAAACCATTCCCAAGTCTCATATAGAGACTCAGAATCGTTTTGCATGAACGAAGAAATGTCTGCCTGTAACTTTGCAGTTTTTGCGAGCAGAAAGTACTTCATTAGGAACCATTCCGTCAATTCTGCCCAGGTGGTGATACATCCTCGCGGGAGGGAATTCAACCATGTCTTGGCTTTGGATTTTAGGGAGAAGGGAAATAAGCACAGACAAATGGCATCATCAGTGATTCCATTAATTTTGAACGTGTCGTAAATCTCCAAAAAGTTGGACAAGTGGACATTAGGGTCCTCATCTGGCAGTCCATCGAACTGTACGGAATTTTTGATCATTTGGATTACACTTCACTTTATTTTTAAATTGTTATTCGCCAACATAGGGCGAATAACACTCGACCCGGTATCATCCAAATTTGGTCGGGCGTAGTAAGATATTGTACGCTCTGCGGCCACATTTGGAACATGGTCGGTGATAAAAATAGCAGGGGGTTCTTCGATAGATACTTCAGGTTCTAAAGTTTGATCTTGGCAATGAGATCGAAAGAGCGCAAGGGTGCGGTCGATCTCAGGATCAAAATCAAAAGAGTCAGAATCTGAAGACTGTCCACGAGTCATACACCAAAAAAAACAGAAATAAAGATTATTAAGACAAGGGGAGGGGGATTTTTTTTAAGTAGTTTTTAAGTAAAAACTATAATTTTTATGGTGTTTTGTAGGAAAATAAATTAAAAGTAATAGATTCTCGTATTCGAAATAACAACGAGGTTGCTCCCGGCAACGGTGCCAAAAACTTGATGGAGCCCGCACGTAGACTCTTATTTAGGTGGTTGGTCGATGAGTCGACCGTCGTGGACTGGCTAGAAAATCGAAGTTTCTAACGAAAGGAGGCATGTGCACCAATCGCATGTAGTACTCGATATTCGAGAGAATATCGAGGTCGTATTGTTCTCGAGGACGGGTTAATTATTCCTACTCCTCTAGGAGGACTATTATTTTACTGAAAGTAGGGTGGATTTTTTGTTTGTCACTTAACCACGAAAAAAAAAAGAAAGCTGAAAATTACTAGATTAATTCGATGACGGGTTAACGCTCGGCATCGTATCGGATTAAGACTAAAAAATTCTTGATAATTATTAAACTTAATTTTCAAATTAATAAAAGGCAAATTGGTCGTGGAGGTTCCACAATTATGAGCGCACTTATCTCTAGGAATATTGCTCACCTGAATGCTAAGACTATTCGACCGAACGTTAGTCCGATGAAGGATTCCTCTTAATGCCCGCTTTACGCTAAGAACCCCGCTATTGGGTGGGGAACCCAATCCGGTAGAACTACGATTCTCCTCTCTCTAGGGTATGTACACAATTCTATTTACCCAAGGGGGATCAGTCCATATGCACGGCCTCTCGGCAAGCTAGCATATAAAAAACGAAAATAGAGCCCACGCATCTATTATGTGGTCCTACGCGTCGTTAACCTGGGGCAAACCTTAAGTCCTTAAATTAAAATGAAAATAAAGAACTTTAATTATTTCAAATCATTTTATATGTCCCAATGCTCTTCGATGCAAAGGGATAAAGACGATTAGCCACTCATCGGTATAAGGACGGCTTTATGGTTTTAATGAGGCGCGAGTTCGAAACTAAACACTAAACGATTATAAGAAGAAGACATAAAATAACAAACATTTAGATAAAATTGAAAAGCTAATTAAAACGAGAACTCACGCACACTTCGAAACCATAAAATAAAGTAAAGACAAGTACTACTCGAATGATTAGGCGGGAAATGAAAACACGTCATTTAACTCTTAACGAGTAGGGTGAAATAAATGTGTGTACAAGTTCTACTAAAATGAGTAGACGTTAATTGATAAGTCCAACTCGAATTAGTAGGCGGTAAATGAAAACACACCATTTAACTCTTAACGAGTAGGCGGAAATAAATGCGCACACGGACACACTCTACATAATTTAAAGAAAGCGATAAAATAAAGCATGAAAATTTATCTCATACACTCACACACTCTACATAATTGAAAGAAAGCAATAAAATAAAGCATGAAATATTATCTCATAAACTCACACACACAACATGAAATTTAAAAGAACAAAATTAAAACCTAACTCATACACTCATACACACAAATTAAAAAGAAAATGAAAATTTCCTAAAAATTAAAACAACTACTTTTCTATTCTTAGAATTTGTTAAAAATGCATAAAAAGATGAAATAAAAATAAAAAGTGCAAAAGTTTTTGGAAAATAAAGTTAAAATCAAAGGTGCTGAAAAATTAAAATTATAACTTTTTCATTCTTAAGAGTTCATAAAAGTGATGAAAAAGTAAAAATAAATTTTAAAAGGACAAAAAGTTTTACAACTTAAACAAAGACTAAGTTAAAGAAAATTAAAATCACTTTTAAAATCTCTTTTACAAAACTCATTAGGATGGAAAAGTTACAATTTTAAAGTATCATAAAAGCTTGAAGAAAAACTATCCTAATAACTAAAATAAAATCTAACATAACAACTAATTAAAAGCATGAATAAATTAACTAGTTAAACTCATACACACACACACACACACACACACACACACATACACACACTTTTCATAAAGAGAAACACTAAGAAAAACATGAGAATAAAAAGAAGAACAAAGTGGGCACAAAAGTTCATTCCATAACAATCTAAGAAGATAAAAGCTAACATGTTTTTATTGATGAAAAAGAACTATTACAAAGCTAATACAAAAATAAAAAGAGGGGGGAAAGTTCTCCTTACATGGCAATGGAACACACCAAGCAGCCCACAAAACAAACTAAATTTGGCTCAAAAAAGTGAACCCTTGGACCTTACAGAAATTTTTTATTTATAGACAAAATTTCGGGCGTGACATAGCCTATAAAACGGGCATGTCAGGGGGCGTGTCACAGTTGTCGTGTTTTACTTGGCAAAATCTGGCAAGATGGCTTGCTTCTGGAAGCTTCGGGATGGACACGTGTCCGGCACGGGCTTGTCGTGCTTGGACACGAGCGTGACACGCTGGCATTGAGTGTCGAGTTGATGGTGTTGAGTGGCGTTGAGAGGTGAACAGTAAAAGCGTTGAGTGGCTTTGAGAAGGGAACAATAAAAGCGTTGAGTGGCTTCCAGCATTGAGTGGCATTGAGTGTCGAATAGATAAAGGCATTGAGTGGCTGACACGGCCGTGCCGGGTCTACGGACACGGGCGTGTCCTGCTCGGGTTGATGAAGCATTGAGTACCGTGTTGGGGTCGCTGATGGTTGAGCATCGAGGGGCGACACTAGCGTGTCGGTCAGCATGATACGGGCGTGTCAGGTCCATTTTTGACCATTTTCTGAAACATTTCAGAAAATCAAAATAAACTAAGTTAGATCAGTTTTTACAAAAAGAAGCATATTTATTATAGAAAAATACTAAAACATTTTAAAACTACTTAAATAAAATACTAAAAATGCGTATATTTACAACTCATCACACTTCATCCCGAACCGGAAGGACGATCCAGTTGAAAAGTTGGCAAAGATATATGTGGATACTATTGTACGATTCAACGGCGTGCCCCGTAGTATTATAAGTGATAGAGATGGGCGTTTCACTTCTGGAGATTGGAGATTAGTCCACCAACTATTGGGTATGAAATTACATTTCAGCACGACCTTTCATCCTCATACGATGGTTATACCGAAAGGACCAATATGATGTTGGAGGATATTCTCTGAATATGTACGCTGGATTTCAGGAAGAGTTGGGAAGATCATCTCTTTATGATTGAGTTTTCCTATAACAATAGCTACCAAGCTAATATTCAGATGGCGCCCTTTGAAGCTTTATACGGTAGGAAATGTCGTACACCTTTGGCTTGGGCGGACACTAGCGAAACAAAGTTGTACAAGAGAAAGGAAATGGATGATGCCAACTCAATTAAATGGTTGATACGAGAAATACTATTGGTGTCTCAAGACTGGCAGTCTAAGTATTACAATGCAAAGCACTGAAACGTGGAATTTGCGATGGGCGGTTGGGTACACTTAAAGATTAAACCCTTTAAAGGTGTGTTCAGGATACGGCGTATGAAAAAGCTGAGCCCGAGGTAACTGGGACCGTTTGATGCGGTAGAGCATGTTGGTGAAGCTGCCTCTCGGTTAGCACTTTCGCTAGAGCTGAGTGGTTTACATGATGTGTTTCATGTCTCGGTGTTGCAGAAAGCGGTGAAAGAGCCACACAGGTGGTTGTTGTAGATCAAGTATCAGTCGACAGTTGGCCTATGTTTACGGAACAAAATCTTATTCCCATTGGCATAGGATCTTATAAGGGTAAAATTTTCATCATGCCAAGTTGGACATGATAATTAAGGGGAAGAAAAGAAAACTAGATTTTTTTATTAAAAATTTTTTGAGAGCAACCTTTATAAATTGTATGTTCAAATTTTTCAGAAAGTTAAAAGTAAGCAAAATTGAATTCTATAGTTATTATTTTCTAACATGATACACGTGCTCCTATCTATGAGAAATTAGAAGTAGTGTCTAAAACAAGTTCGCTATTTTTTAACAAAGCATAATAAATTCTTTAAAACTTAACCACAGTTATTTAAATTTTTCAATCTATAATTAATAAACGAATAGTGAACAAAGAATTAATAAAATTCATATATAAATAAACTCAAAACAAAATTTTCGGATAGCAAGAAAATTAAGAATGGTATATTTAATATATTTGTTTTATAAAATATTTTTTTTGAATTTTTAAAGTTATTATCTTTTTTTGTATTTTTGTATTTATTTATTTAATATATACATACTAAAGAAAGGAAAATGCGAAAATAAAATAAAATAAATTTAGATTTTTAAGTTTTGCAAATTTATTAGTATTTTTTAAGAAAATTTTCATTCTATTTACAAAAATTGGGAGAAAAAGTGAAGTTATTTACAAGGATGAGAGAGAAAAGGGGAGAGGGGAAAGAGAAAAGAATATTTACAAAAAATATTTAAAAAAATTTATCTACAAAAAAATATTTACAAAGTAAAACAAAATATTTCTGGAATTTTTTTTGTTTTTGTTTTGTTTTTGTTTTTCCATTTTTCATTTTTTTTGTTTTGGAAATATGAGTGCAAATAAGAGAAGTGCAGAAAAGAAAGCAGGGAAAATACGAAAACACCCCCATACTTAGTTCCAACATTGTCCCCAAAGTTGTAAGATAAGTATGCAGAACGAAAAAATAAATGTTATATGTACAAAAAAAAGACGGAGGATAGAAACGTCCCTGATGCTTGTTCGGGGATGGCCATTTAGAAACCCTGCATTATTAGAAAAAGTAGCAAACATGATAAATAAAGAGCGAAAAAGATAAATGTGGGGTGCCTCCTAGGAGCGCTTTGTTTATAGTCGTGTAGCTTGACTATATTGGCGAGTTATATATCGAGTATGGTTATGTTTTCGTTATGCTTGATCACTGGGTCACCAGCTATTGTAGACTTTAACCGATGACCGTTTACTTAAAACGAGCCTTTTTCCGGGTGGGAAATGAGTATGGTCCCATATGGAAAGACTTCTTCAACTATGAAGGGACCGGACCATCTAGATTTTAGTTTTCCTAGAAAAAGTTTAAGACGTGAATTATAAAGAAGGACATGATCGTCCGGAGAAAAAAAATTTGGGGACTTTATTTTTTGATCGTGATATAACTTAGAACGCTCCTTATAGAACTTATTACTCTCGTAAGCGTTCGTATGCCATTCATCGAGCTCGTTTAGTTGCAGTTTTTTATTGTAAGCGGCTAAGTTAGCGTCGAGGTTTAAGAGTTTTAAAGCCCAAAGAGCGTGATGTTCTAGTTCTATGGGTAAATGGAACGCTTTGTTATAGACTAATCAAAACGGAGTACAACTGGTTGAGGTTTTGTATGCCGTACGATATGCCAATAATGCGTCGTCAAGTTTAACGAACCAATCTTTCCTATTTAGTGAAACGGTTTTTCTAATATACGCTTAATCTCTCGATTTACTACCTCAACTTGGCCACATGTTTGCGGGTGATAGGGGTGGAATGTTTGTGCGTGAATCCGTATTTAGCTAACATCTTAGCCATAAGAGCGTTACAAAAATGCGTTCCCCTATCATTAACAATTGTGCGAGGCATGCCGAAGTGAGAAAATAGTTTTTTAAGAAATGTAACGAAGACTCGCGCATCGTTGGTTTGGAGAGGTTGCGCTTCCGTCCACCTCGATACGTAGTCGACCGCCACTAAAATATACATATTTTTAAAAGATGGAGGTACGGGGCCAACAAAATCTATTCCCCACAAATTGAAGACTTCGCATTCTAAGAATAAATTTTGGGGCATCTTGCCGCGACGAGAGATGTTACACGATCGTTGACAGCTATCGCATGCGCGAACAAAATTGTGAGCGTATTTGAAGAGAGTGGGCCAAAAGAAGCCCGCCTCTAGCACCTTCTGAGCGGTCTGGTTGGCTTGATAATGCCCACTGGCTAGACCCTCATGGAAGTGCCTAAGTATTTGCAAGCACTCAAAACCTGCAACGCATCTTTGGACCGCTTGGTCCGCGCAGATATGAAAAAGAAATGTGTCCTCCCAAAAATAATTTTCAAGTCAGAAAAGAAATTCATCTTTTGATGACTTGAAAATTCTTTTTGAAGTACCCGCGCAACTAAATAGTTCGCAAAATCTTCATACCAAGGCGAAGATGATGAAGATAAATGAATGGCTAAGAGGCGTTCCTCGGGGAATCTATCATTTATTTTAGATTTGACGAGCGCTTCCGCACCTGGATTTTCTATGAGGGATAGGTGGTCTGCCTCTCGATTTTTCGCGCCCTTCTTATCCAGGATTTCCAAATCAAACTCTTGTAGGAGGAGAATCCATTGAAGAAGGCGGGGCTTCGCATCATTTTTAGCTAATAAATATTTATGGGCGGAGTGATCGGTATAAATGATAACTTTAGATAACGTTAAATATGAGCGAAACTTATTGAAAGCGAAAATGACGGCTAAGAGTTCCTTTTCCATCATCGTGTAATTCACTTGTGCGGAAGTGAGCATCTTACTAGCATAATAAATTGGATCAAAATGTTTTTCTACGCGTTGGCCAAGAATGACACCAAAGGCAATATCACTAGCGCCGCACATGATTTCAAACGGAAGGGACCAATTAGGGGCCACTAAAATTGGTGAGGTGATAAGTTTTTTTTATTAAATTAAAGGCAGACTCGCATTCGTTACTAAATATGAAATGCGATTCTTTTTCCAAGATGTGAGTTAGCGGCTTTGTTATTTTTGAAAAGTCTTGAATGAATCGTCGGTAAAAGCCCGTATGGCCTAAGAAACTCCTAATAGATTTTACGTTAGTTGGTTGCGGAAGTTTTTCTATGATTTCTACCTTGGCCTTATCTACCTCCATCCCCTTAATCGAAATTTTATGGCCGAGGACAAAACCTCCTCGAACCATAAAGTTACATTTTTCCAAATTTAGAACAAGGCTTGTGTCCCGTTGGAGGACACAATCTAAATTTTTCAGGCAATTGGGAAAAGAGTGTACGAAAATAGAAAAGTCATCCATAAAGACTTCCATGATTTCTTCTACTAACTCGACAAAAATCGCTAGCATACATCTTTGGAATGTAGCCGACGCATTACAAATTCCAAATGGCATTCTTCGGTATGTGAAGGTGCCAAACGGGCAAGTAAAGGTTGTCTTCTCTTGGTCATCGGGGGAAATAGAGATTTGGAAAAACCCCGATAAACCGTCAAGAAAACAATAACAACTAAGACTAAGTTAAAGAAAATTAAAATCACTTTTAAAATCTCTTTTACAAAACTCATTAGGATGGGAAAGTTACAATTTTAAAGTATCATAAAAGCTTGAAGAAAAACTATCCTAATAACTAAAATAAAATCTAATATAACAACTAATTAAAAGCATACAGAAATTAACTAGTTAAACTCACACACACACACACACACACACACACACACACACACACACACACATTTCATAAAGAGAAACACTAAGAAAAACATGAGAGTAAAAAGAAGAATAAAGTGGGCACACTAGTTCATTCCAAAACGATTTAAGAAGATAAAAGCTAACATGTTTTTATTGATGAAAAAGAACTATTACAAAGCTAATACAAAAATAAAAAGAGGGGGGAAAGTTCTCCTTACATGGCAATGGAACACACTAAGCAGCCCTCAAAACAAACTAAATTTGGCTCAAAAATGTGGACCCTTGGACCTTAAAAATTTTTTTTTATTTATAGATAAAATTTCGTGCGTGACACGGCCTACAACACGGGCATGTCAGGAGGCGCGTCACAGTTGCCGTGTTTGACTTGGCAAAATCTGGTGAGCTGGCTTGCTTCTAGAAGCTTCGAGATGGGACACGTGTCCGACACGGGCATGTCGTGCTTGGACACGGGCGTGACACGCTGGCGTTGAGTGTCGAGTTGATGGTGTTGAGTGGCGTTGAGAGGTGAACAATAAAAGCGTTGAGTGGCTTTATTAGGTGAAAAGTAAAAGCGTTGAGTAGCTTTCAACATTGAGTGGCATTGAGTGTCAACTAGATGAAGGCGTTGAGTGGCTGACACGGCCGTGCTGGGTCTACGAACACGGGCGTGTCCTGCTTGGGTCTATGAAGCGTTGAGTGTCGAGTTGGGGTCGTCGATGGTTGAGCGTCGAGGGGCGACACTGGCGTGTCGGTCAGCATGACACGGGCGTGTCAGGTCAATTTTTTACCATTTTCTGAAACATTTCAGAAAATCAAAATAAACTAAGTTAGATCAATTTTTACAAAAAGAAGCTTATTTTTTAAAGAAAAATACTAAAACATTCTAAAACTACTTAAATAAAATACTAAAAAATGCGTATATTTACAACTCATCACACTTCATCCCGAACCGGAAGGACGATCCAGTTGAAGAGTTTGCAAAGATGTATGTGGATACTATTGTACGATTTCACGACGTGCCCCGTAGCATCGTAAGTGATAGAGATGGGCATTTTACTTCTGGAGATTAGAGTTTAGTCCACCAACTGTTGGGTACAAAATTACATTTCAGCACGACCTTTCATCCTCAGAAGGATGGTTAGACCGAAACGACCAACATGATGTTGGAGGATATTCTCTGAATGTGTGCGCTGGATTTCGAGAAGAGTTAGGAAGATCATCTCTTTATCATTGAGTTTGCCTACAACAATAGCTACCAAGGTAATATTCAGATGGCACCCTTTGAAGCTTTATACGGTAGGAAATGTCGTACACCTTTGGCTTGCGCGGAGACTAGCGAAACAAAGTTGTACAAGCGAAAGGAAATGGATGATGCCAACTCAATTAAATGGTTGATACGAAATAGACTATTGGTGGATCAAGACTGGCAGTCTAAGTATTACAATGCCAAGCACCGAAATGTGGAATTTTCGGTGGGCGATTGGGTACACTTGAAGATTAAACCCTTTAAAGGTGTGTTCAGGATACGGCGTCTGAAAAAGCTGAGCCCGAGGTATCTGGGACCGTTGATGCGGTAGAGCATGTTGGTGAAGCTGCCTCGGTTAGCACTTTCGCTAGAGCTGAGTGGTTTACATGATGTGTTTCATGTCTCGGTGTTGCGGAAAGAGGTGAAAGAGCCACACAGGTGGTTATTGCAGATCAAGTATAGTCGACAGTGGGCTAACGACGAAAGTTAGGCCTATTCAAATCGAGGATATGGCGGTTAAATAGCTAAGAAACAAAATTATCGGGATGGTCAAGGTTCAGTGGGACAATTGTGGCCGTGAGGAGTTGTCATGGGAGCAGGAGAAAACCATGCGTACTGAATTTCCCGAGCTGTTTGTGTGAGGCTATTTTAACCTTGCGATTTTAACAAATATTTTATTTGCTGCGAACTACGTGCTTTAGCAATTTCGGGATGAAATTCTCTTCAGGGGGTAGAGTTGTAATGACCCAAAACCCAAATAAGGTCACACGGCCTGGGACACGGGCGTGTCTAGGGCTGTGTCCTGCTCTGTATTAGCCTGGCTATGTCGAGTGTGTACACGGCTGGAAACACTGATATGAACAGTGCTGACACGGGCGTGTCGGCTGGTGACACAGGCGTATCAAATACCCATGTCGTGCTCGGGTTGCGAGGGCGGTGCCGAAAAAAGAGCACGGGCATGTACTGGTCAACACAGGCGTGGCAAAGTTGACACGAGCGTGTTGGGGACCCGTGTCCTTTTCGGGATTTGTTGGTCCTATATCAATTGAGGGACACACCCCTTAACATAGGCATGTAATGAGTAACATGGGCATGTCACAATCCATGTCAGCCCAAGGAAGATGCTTTTCATAGCAATATGAGCCGTTCGTTTCCTTTGATGAAGATCTAATGACCCTGGGTATTTCCTATAGGGATAAGCGCAGGAATTGATGAGTTATTTCTCATTCTTACATTAACATTCTCTTTCTATGAAGAAGAGAGAGAGGAGAGTAAGGGAAGGAAGAAGAGGAGAAATCCGGCCACTGGTGGTGCTATGGTTGTCCAAATCACGAGCTGGGTGTAGATTTGCGGAGGCTAGAGCGTTCTGGTGCTTTCCAACCATTTAGTTTTCTCCATGGCGCCGAAACATTTTCCAAGGGTAACGTTTTCCTTCTTGGACAAGTGAAGTCCTTCTTTCCTGCATATGCATGGATTCCTCCACCAAAAGGTGGAAATCGAAGTGATTCCCTTGGGATGTTGTGTTTCATCCTTTGTTATCTTGCATTAGAACCGAAAGTGAGTAGTATGGTTAGGCATGCTGTGTGAAGCTCATCCGGACGAGTTAGTCTGGATTGGTGATGCTTTGTTTGCAAATCGGAGAAAAATCCGAGTAAATTGGTTGTTTGTATGAAATCCTTGGTGGATACCTATGGCATGGTGCAACAGGAAGTACTGAAGGAAATCCAGGAAAAAGCTTTGAGGGTTGGTACTTGGTGTTCAACTCTCATGGCCTTGAGTGCCATTCTGTGTGAAGTTGAGCCATTGGGCTGCAACTGTGGAATGCCTTTGTGGCGAACGGGAAAGGTGAAGCCGTACCCACGTAAGTCCAGGCTTGATTCTGATGAATTTGAGCAATGGGAAAGGTGGATCTATACCCGCGTTATGGTTATCTAACTGTGGGTGCTTAAGGCCCTGTTAGGATCATATAGCGAGAGTCTCTGGCCTTCGCATCGTAAAGACTAGGAATGCTCATAATGAACCATCATGTCTGGGACCTCTGAACGGTGGTGGGACCTTGGTTTTCCGATACACCAATAATGTGCCCTGAGTGCACGGAATATCGGGCCATCGTGCCAGCATTTGTGATACATATTGACTTGTGTGGTTATGCACATCCTTGGCGGATTGTTATATATATGTTGTGTGACTAAAATGCTTTGCAGGGAAGGAATTCCGCTGCCCCGTGCCAGAGGCAGGGTCGTTATAATTGGTCAGCTGAATACTGACCGTTGCCCTATTTACCACCGCTTGGTGGATTGATTATATGCAGGTGGTGCTGGCCCAAGTAGGAAATAGCGGGCTGAATCCCAGGATGCGTTGTTACCCTTGAAGGCATGTTTTGTTTACTCTTATTCATGTGTGTCCAGCCTACGCGCCGATATTTGTAAACCACACTTTTGTTAAGAGAAACTTGTAAGGCCATAAGGGTAATTACCTTGTGTGTTTGGTTCTATACATTCCTAATTGGTAGTATTGGACATTTCTGTTCTTAATAAGTTCAAGTTTTCAACCATGAAGCTTCAGCTAGAATGCTCTGTTGTAGGGTTCGATGGTCTTTGATATTATTTAGTAACTTCTCCGCCTGTTTGTGGAATATGGTGTGGGGCCCTGGCCAGATACTCTATTATATCCTACGTGATAGGTAGAGGTGTTACAATTTGGTATCAGAGGTGTTTGTCTATCTCTTCCGAATTCGTGGTCGAATTCTTTTGAGGGGTGGCGAGCACGTGTAAGTATTGTCGTTATAACACATAAAATGAACTCAAGAATGTCCACTTAGGAATGAAAATACACTTGTTTGTTGAACCTGTGTGTTCCTTTTTGTATGTTTGACATTTGATTGGTCTCTAAATTGTGTTTCTATATATATAGGTGACTAAAAGTGTTGTGGGTCAGTCGGAACCTCAACGTTCTGTTGAAAGTGCGGCACCAGCTGAGGTGCCCACACCTCCTCCATTTGCCGAAACTGTACGTTTGATTACGGAGACAGTACTTGTTGTTATGAATGCTCAGCAGGCTGGGCAGGCTCGGCCTGCAATGGTGCCAATGCAAGCTGGGTTAAGGCAAGAATCGGTAGAAGTTGTGGTTGATTCGCAGACAGCAGATCAACAATTGAAGCGGTTTATGAGCTTCAATCCTCCTACTTTTACTGGGGCGGGTTCACCAACCCAAGCGGAGGATTGGCTGGCAAGGATTAAGAGAATCTCGAGAGCTATCAAAGTTGAGGAGGAATAGAAATTAACTTTAACCACTTTCCTACTTGAGGGAGAGGCTCGGCTGTGGTGGGAAGAGGTGGAACTGCATCACTTGGCAGGCAGACAGTTGGCGGAGGTCTCTATTGAAGAGTTCTCTCAGTTGTTCTTAGCAAAGAATCAGCCAATGCAATAGAGAATATCTATGGAGTTGGATTTCCAACAGTTGACTCAAGGAGAACATAGTGTGGATGACTACCTTCATGAGTTTATGCGTTTGGGACGGTATGTAGGTACTATCTTCGTCGAAGAGGAGCATAAGACCAGTTAGTTCTATGGGGGACTACGGGATGAGCAACGATATCTGCTTTCGAGTTATGTAAACCATGGGTTTCAAGAATTGGTCTGTACAGCTCGGTCTTTGGAGAAGGACATGAAAAGAGGGCAGGGCAAGGTGAACTTAGCTATTACAATGCCGGAGTTCAAGCCACCACATCCGGAGAAGTCTGGGTACCGAAATATATGGAGTAAGATGTCCAAATATGCTGGACAAACTCCTTCAGTGGTTGCTTCGAAGGCATCTTCTTGTTATGATCCTCACACTTGCTACAAATGTGGCAAGTCGGGACACTATGCTCGAGATTATCGAGTTGGCCCTCCAAAAGGAAAGAAAAAGTCGGGTGCATCCTATGCGGAAAAGGGAAGGCTATGGCGTAGTCTTCTGCATCGCAGACGCAACCCCGAATTTACAATCTTGGACAACAGGAGGCCATCAAGAAGGCCGATGTCGTCACAGGTACGAGTAGTTTATAGTTTTACATTATGCTTTGTGTTGTGCTTGTTTTAAGCTTGGTGTTATAGGTTTTGTCCTTATACGGGACTATCCAGCAAGGGCACTGTTCGATACAGGTGCTTCACATTCGTTTCTGTCTGAAGATTTCGTCTTGCGAATCGGGGTGCCTATACGGACCACGACAGACAGTATAAAAGTGTTACTACCTAACGGATGTTTGATGTGCGCGGATAAATCTTATTTTGTTAAGGTAAATATAGTAAGTCTGGATTTCAAGGTGGAAACATCAGTATTGCCGATATCAGAGTTCGATATAATCTTTAAAATGGACTGGCTTTCAGAGCAGTATGCATGTATAGATTCCACTTCAAAAGAAGTTACACTAGGGCAGAATACCGAACAAGAGACGAAGTTCAATGGCATGCGAGGGATGAGTAGGATATTGATATCTGCTCTCCAAGTCATTAAGGCAGTTCGGAAGGGTGCAGAGTTATTCTTCACACTTGTAGAGGAAGTGAAGCCGAAGGCTAGTGTGAGTGAGGTGCCGATTGAATCGGAATATGCTGATGTGTTTCAAAAAGACCTTCTGGGTTACCTCCCCAAAGGGAAATCGACTTTGGTATCGAGTAGGTGCCAAGTGTGAATCCTGTTGCCTGCTCGCCTTACCGGGTAGCACCAAAGGAAATGGCGGAACTGAAAGTTCAATTGTAAGAATTGCTAGAGCAAGGCTATATACGCCCATGTCAGTCACCTTAGTGCGCGCCTGTTCTCTTTGTGAAAAAGAAGGATGGTAGCTTGTGTCTATGCATTGACTATAGAGAACTGAACAAGCTGACGGAAAAGAACAAGTATCTGATTCCACAGATTGATTACTTGTTTGATAAATTAGTTGGCTGACTGTATACTCTAAGTTGGATTTGAAGTCAGGTTATTATCAGTTGAGAGTTCGTGAAAGTGACATGCCCAAAACACCATTTGGAACACGCTATGCTCACTATGAGTTCACGGTAATGCCGTTTGGGTTGTCTAATGCGCCATCAGTATTTATGGACTTAATGAATCGGATGTTTAGGAAATACTTGGACCTCTTTGTGATCGTCTTTATTGACAATATCCTCGTATACTCCCAATTCGAAGAAGATATTGCAAATCATTTGCGGATGGTGTTGCACACCCTGAGGAAGAACAAGCTCTACGCCAAGTTCTCTAAGTGTGAGTTTTTGCTGTCATTAGTGGCTTTCCTTGGCCATGTGGTTAGTGGAGAGGGAATTGCGGTGGATCCTTCCAAGATAGTTGTAATATAGGAGTGGCTTGTTCTCACTACAGTAGCAAAAGTCAGGATTTTCCTTGGGTTTGTGTACAGGCGCTTTGTAGAGAACTTCTCGAGGATAGCCTTGCCTCTCACCACACTAACTAGGAAGAATAAGAAGTCCGCTTGGACGCACGAGTGCGCACGAGCTTCCAAAGAACTAAATATTTGTTTGACCACAGCACCAATCTTGACATCGCCATGTGGTCAGGACGGCTTTGAGGTTTATATTGATGCATCTGGGAGCTGCTTAGGTTGCGTTCTTCTACAGTTCGGAAAGGTGATAGCACATGGCTCATGCCAGTTGAAGGTGTATGAACAGAATTACCCCATCTATGATTTGGAGTTGGCGGAGGTGATATTCGCACTTAAACTATGGCGTCATTACCTATATGGCGTGAAAGTGGATATATTCACAAACCATAAGAGCCTGAAATATCGTTTGTACTAGAAGGATCTCAATATGTGATAGAGAAGTTGGATGGAGTTTCTTGGTGACTACACCTTCCAGATTCATTATACTCTTAGTAAAGGGAATGTAGTCGCGGATTTCTTGAGTCGTAGGACTCCGGCAAGGGAAAATTGGTTGCTAAGGCATGATGAAAGCCTAATTCGAGAACGGGAAGCGTTAGATATTTCTTGTGTTGAAAAGAACTCCACTGCAAATACGTGCTTAAACTGGACGGAGGTACAGTGTGACCTGGAGGATAGAGTTCAGCAAGCAACAATACTTGATGAAAGTCTACAACACTATGCAGCGGAAAGTGTGGATTCTCAGTTTTCGTTTAATGACGGCCTTTTTCGGAAGGACAGACGTTTTTGTGTCCCAGATAGGGGTAAACTTCATGAAGAATTGATGTATGAAGCCCACTTCACAAAGTATTCGATTCACCTCGCGAGAACGAAGATGTATAAGGATCTGAAGAATATTTTCTGGTGGCCTGGGATGAAGAAGGAAATAGTGCATTATGTTACTAAATGTCAAACATATGCCTTATTAAAGGCTGAATGCAAAAAATCGGGAGGTTTTATGAAGTCATTACCTATCCCTGTGTGGAAATTTGATGATATTTCCTTTGATTTCGTGCATGGGTTGCCAATATCATAGCATGGAAATGATGCGGTTTGGGTGATTGTGGACCGGTTAACTAAGGTGTCGCACTTCATCCCGAACTGGAAGGACGATTCAGTTGAAAAATTGGGAAAGATGTTTTTGGATACTATTGTACGATTGCACGGTGTGCCCCGTAGCATCGTTAGTGATCGAGATTGGTGTTTCACTTCGGGATATTGGAGATTAGTCCACCAACTGTTGGGTACGAAATTACAATTCAGCACGGCCTTTCATCCTTAGATGGATGGTCAGACCGAAAGGACCAACAGGACGTTGGAGGATATGCTCCGAATGTGTGCGCTGGATTTCGTGAAGAGTTGGGAAGATCATCTCTTTATGATTGAGTTTGCCTACAATAATAGCTACCAAGCTAGTATCCAGATGGCGCCCTTTGAGGCATTATACGGTAGGAAATGTCATACACATTTAGCTTGGGTGGAGACTGGCAAAACAAAGTTGTTCAAGCGAAAGGAGATGGATGATGCCAACTCAATTATACGGTTGATACGAGAAAGGCTGTGTAACACCCCAAATTCCAATTTGGAGTTCAGGCTAGGTGACATGGCCTGGGACACGGGCGTGACCCAGGGCGTGTCAACCTTTGGGTACTCGAGTGGATCGAGTAATACTCGAGTGGGGATCGAGTGTGTCTCGAGTGAGGCACACGTACTTGGACACGGGAGTGTCCCAAGGCGTGTCCTTCACTGTATGTGTCGAGTTATTGACATAGTACAGTCGACAATCGTCGAGAGGTGACACGGCCAGGGATACGGGCATGTCTGACTCCTTGTCCTGCACGGGTTGGTAACCAGGCTGTGTTGATTGTGGTAGATGGCCTGTGACACGGGCATGTCATAGGGGCTTGTTTGGCCCACGACTACGGACACGGGAGTATGCCTTAGCCATGTCCTTTTTTGGAATGTTGATCCTGTGTCGTTTAAGAGACACACCCCTCAACACGGGCGTATACTTATTGACACGGGCATGTCAAGGGCTTGACACGGGCGTGTCTAAGCCCGTATCTTAGTCTAGATGAGTCGGTTTGTGTACCACTTGTAGTACACGGCCTGTGACACAGGCGTGTCACAGGCCATGTCAGCCCAAAAAATAGATTTTGAGGGCGATTTATGGCCGTTCGTTTCCTTCATCCTGGATCCTGTGGCCCAGGTTATTCCCTGCTGTGTTAATTCATGGATTGGAATGAAGTTTTCATTCAAAGCTTGGTCCAATCTATTTCTAAAAGTGTAGAGAGAAGGGAGAGCAAGGCGGAAAAAGAGGAGAAGATCCGGCCACTGCTGGAGCTTTAGAGTTCCGATTCGATATCCGAGGTCAGATCTGTGGAGGAAGGACGCTGCGGTTCTTTTCAACTGGCTAGAATTTCTATAGCTCCCAAGAGATCGTCAAGGGTAACGATCTTCCTTCATTGGACAAGTGAAGTCCTCCTTTATGCATGAGCATGGGATCCTCCACCAAAAGGTGGAAGAGAAAGTGATCCCCATGGGTTGATATTTTTTATGCCAAGTTGAGTCTGCATTTAGACCGGAAATGTGTAGTATGGGATAGGCATGTTTGTGTGAATCCCATCTGGACAGGTTGGTCTTGATTGGTGATGTTGCATATTGCTCACCGGAGAAGACTCCACGTATAAATATGTAGTTTGTGGATTCAATGGGTTGTGCCTGTGAATGGGAGTAGCAGGAAGTACTGGAATGAGGAATTCCAGGAAATACCCTTGTACTGCTAATGCAGTGGCTACAGTGTAGCCAGTCCGTTATAGACAGTGTATCCAGTCCTTGGTGGACAGCGTGGCTATTGTGAATCCATTCCTTGGTGGACATTATGGCTAGTGTGAGCTGCGAGCTCTTAAAAAGACTTCCTGCAAAACAGGAAAGGTGAAACCGACCCACGCCTTCAGATAAAGCCTCGAGTACGCTGTACTCGGTGATGGCAAGGCGACTTGAGCAACGGATGGTAGTTTATCCGTACCAGCGTTATGTCGACTGTATAGGAGAGCGTCAAGGCATTGAGATTTCTTCAGTGGCGTAATGAGAGACTTAGGCATGCATGCCATTAAGACTAAATGCTCAATACCGTGTAAACGGTAGTGTTGACCCAGGTTCGTCGGTGCACCAAGGATGTGCCATGAATGCACGGATCGTCGGGTTGTGGGGCTTACGGTTGTGATGGATTGATTGTGCGGGAGAGCACAAAGTATGATATATCTTTCTATGCATTGCTATGCCTTTAGGGAAGGAATGCATCTGCACCGGGAAAGGGGTACGATTGTTATAAATTTGTCAGTTGAATGATGACTGTTGCCTTGTTTGCCACCTTCTTGGTGGGTTGTCCCTGTGTAGGTGTTGGAGAGCCGAGTAGGAAGTAAGGGCTGAAGTCCCTGCTGTTGTAGTTGCTGCCTCTGTAGCTGCTAGACCTTGAAGGCTAAGCTTTCTATTATATTTTGTTCATGTGTGGCCGGCTTGTGCGCTGATGTATGCAATCCACACTGTGAAAAGAGGAATTGTAAGGCCTTAAGGCCAACATGTGTTGTATTTGTTGTACACTCTTTCAAGAGTTGATATATAAATGTGGTTTATATATGTAGTGGACATTTCGGGTATGAGTTCATCTTTATTGTTAAAATATTCCGCTAGCATTCTCTGAGTTAGGATGCGATGGTGATTTTTTATTAACCTGTGACCTTGTAGTCTGTTTGTGGCATATAGTGTGGGGCCCCGACCTGACCTTCTATTATATGTTATTTAACGGGTGGAGTCGTTATATTTTGGTATCAGCTTGTCTCGGTCTTCCTCTTTCGAATTTGTGGTCAAATTCTTTTGTGGTTTGGCGAGCGCGTGTAAGTGCGAACCACTTTAACACTAATGAACTCTTGAATGTCCACTAAGGAATGAAAATACACTTGTTTGAGGAACCTGCGCATTCCTAAATTGTTGTTATTTCTTGCGCGAGGTCGCTAATGAGTGTCTTGTTTACCTATAAGTGACTCATAGTGGTACTAGGCAGTCTGATCCCCATCATTCTGATGAGAGTACGACACTAGCTTAGGTGCCTACACATCCTCCATCTACGGAAACAGTTCTCTTAGTTGAAGAGGCACTATTTGCCATGATTCAGCCGACCAGGCAGGCGCAGCCGGCATTAGTTCAGCTGACCGGGCAGGCGCAGCCGGCATTAGTTCAGCCGACCGGGCAGGCGCAGACGCCATTGGTGCCAGATCGTGTGGGTGTAAGACCCAAACTGGTTGAGGCTATGGATCCGCGAGCTGCTGAATGACAATTGAAGAAATTCATGAGCTTCAATCCTCCTACATTCACGGGTATGGGATCCCCAACGCAGGCAGAGGATTCGTTATCGCGAGTCAAGCGTATATTGACGGCGATTCAGACGGAGGAAAGTAAGAAAGTCATCTTGGCCACCTTCATATCAGAAGGAGAGGTGTGGTTATGGTGGGACGAGGTTGAGTTACCTCATTTAGCGGGCAGACAATTAACATAAGTTTCGATTGAGGAGTTCTCTCGAATGTTTTTGGCAAAGCACTTACCAGTGGCACAATGTATTGCCATGGAAAACGAGTTCCAACGGTTAACGTAAGGAGAAAATAGCGTTGTTACGTACTT
This sequence comes from Platanthera zijinensis, assembly GCA_039513925.1. NCBI lineage: Eukaryota > Viridiplantae > Streptophyta > Magnoliopsida > Asparagales > Orchidaceae > Platanthera > Platanthera zijinensis. The sequence continues at coordinate 130,523,876 of CM077085.1, read as the reverse complement.
GCATGAATTTTCAAGATTGGGACAGTATACTGGGTCAATCTTCATGGATAAACAAAGGAAAACTAATCGGTTCTACGAAGGATTGCGGGATGACTTCAGGTTTTGCTTTCGAGTTCGGTGAACCAGGGACTTTAGGCATTGGTTGATACTGCGTGTGCGCTGGAGAAGGACATGAAGTGGGTGCAAGGCAAAAAGGACTTGGCTATGACAAAGCCAGAGTTCAAAGCACCCCGCCCTAGAAAATCGTACTACCAGAAGAAGTGGGGCAAGAGGTCCAAGCATTCTGGGCAAGCTTCTGCGATAGTTGCGTCGGGAGCAACTTCAAAGCAGGAGTCTCGTACCTGTTTTACCTGTGGCAAAGTGGGGCATATAGACCGTTATTGTCGGGTTGCTCAGCCAAAAGGGGAAAAGAAGACGGGCGCGTCTTATGCTGAGAAGGGCAAAGCATTGGTAGAGTCCTCTGCATCTCAGGCGCAGCCCTGAGTTTATAATCTTGGCCAGCAGGTGGCTATAAAGCAAATTGACGTCGTCACAGGTATGATTTATGATATTTCTTGCTTTGTTTTTATTGCAAACTTTCTATGTAGCTTGTGCATGATGTGTGTGTTACATGCTTTATCCTGATTCGGAACAACCCAGCGAGAGCCATATTTGATACGGGTGCTTCACATTCGTTTCTGTCTAAGGACTTCGTAGCTCGGATTGGAGTACCGAGTCATTTGACGACAGATAGTATAAATGTGTTATTACTGAATGGTTGTGTGATGCTTGTGGATAGAGCTTGCGATGTGGAAGTTCAAATAGGAAGTCGGGATTTCGGTTTGATTGTATTTGTGCTACCGATATCGGAGTTTGATGTGATCTTTGGCATGGGCTGGCTCTCGGAGCAGCTTGCCTTTATTGATTGCAACTCAAAGGAGATCAAACTGGGCTAGAATACCGAGCTTGAGACTAAGTTTGCTGGTATGTGAGGAGTGAGCGGGATCTTGGTGTCTACTCTCCAAGTTGTCAATGCTGTTCGGAAGGGCGCAGAGTTATTCTTCATGCTTATTCAGGTTGTTGAGCCAAAGGCTAGTGTGAGCGATGTTCCAATTATGTCGGAGTTTGCCGATGTGTTTCCTAAGGATCTTCCTTGGTTACCGCCCTAGAGGGATATCGACTTCTCTATTGAGTTGGTTCCAGGTGCGAAACCTGTGGCCCGCTTGCCATATCGCGTAGCGCCAAAGGAAATGGCTGAATTGAAAGTCCAACTGCAAGAGTTGCTGGAATAGGGTTACATACGACCAAGTATGTCACCTTGGAGCGCGTCTGTTCTGTTTGTGAGAAATAAGGATGGTAGTTTACAGTTATGTATTGACTATCGTTAGTTGAATAAGCTGACGGAGAAAAACAAATATTCGATTTCATGGATAGATGACTTGTTTGATCAGCTAGTGGGATCTATCGTCTATTTCAAATTTGATTTAAAATCGTGATATTACCAGCTGAGGATTCAGGAAGGTGACATTCCCAAGACAACATTTGGAACACGATACGTGCATTATGAGTTCACCGTAATGTCATTTGGCAATGTAATGCGCTTTCGGTATTCATGGATCTTATGCATCAAACGTTCCGAGAGTACTTGGATCTGTTTGTGATTGTCTTCATTGATGATATCTTAGTGTACTCGTAGTTAGAAGCCGATCATGCAAACCATTTGCGGTTGGTGTTGCATACCTTGCGGAGGAATAAGCTCTATGGCAAGTTCTCAAAGTGTGAATTTTGGCTGTCGTCGGTGGATTTTCTTGGCCATGTGGTAAGTGGAGAGGGCATAGTAGTGGATCCGTCAAAGTTAAGTGCCATCTGAGAGTGGCCAGTGATGTCTTTAGTGGCCAAGGTCAGGAGTTTCCTTGAAATGGAAGGCCACTACAGACGGTTTGTGGAAAACTTCTAACGGATTGCTTTGCCTCTGACCACGTTGACGAGAAAGAATCAGAAGTTCGTATGAATGCCAGAGTGCGTGCGGGCTTTTGAAGAGCTAAAGAGTCGTTTGACCACGGCGCCTGTGTTGACATCACCATGTGGTACAGATGGCTATGAGATCTATATTGATGCTTAAGGGAGCGGCTTAGGCTGCATTCTTCTGCAGTTTGGTAAAGTGATTGCTTATGGCTCATGCCAGTTGAAAGTGCATGAACGGAATTATCCCATCCACGACTTGGAGTTAGCGGCGGTGATATTTGCGCTGAAATTCTGGCGGCACTATCTATATGGCGTTAAAGTGGATATCTATACATATCATAAGAGCCTAAAGTATCTGTTGGATCAGAAGGATCTGAATATGCGACAACGAAGGTGGATGGAGTTCCTAGAGGACTATACCTTTGATATTCACTATACTCCTGGGAAGGGAAATGTGGTCGCTGATGCGTTGAGACGTAGTACTCCGGTATTGGCAAGTTGGTTGCAAATGCAAGATGAGTGTCTGATCCAGGAGTTAGAAGCATTAGAGATTTCTTGTGTTGATAAGAATTCCATAGCCGATGCATACTTGAACTTGACGGAGGTATAGTATGACCTTGCGGATAGGGTTTGACGAGCAACGGAGGTTGATGAAAGTCTCTAACGCTATACAAAGGATGGGTCAGATGGCCAATTCTCCTGAGATGATGGCTTGTTACGAAAAGATGGTCGGTTGTGCATCCCAAGTATGGGTAAGTTGAGATAAGAGGTTATGTATGAAGCTCACTTTGAAAAGTACTCAATTCACCCTGGGAGCACAAAGATGTACAAGGATATGAAGAAGTTATTCTGGTGGCCAGGACTAAATAAAGACATAGCACATTATGTGGCTAAGTGTCAAACTTGTGCGCTGGTCAAAGCGGAATGTCAGAAGCCTTGTGGTTTCCAGAAGTCATTACCTATTCTGATGTGGAAGTTTGATGATATCTCAATGAATTTCATGCACGGGTTGCCGAGATCTCAAGGCGGGAATGATTCAATCTAGGTGATTGTAGACCGGTTGAACAAAGTGTCTCACTTCCTACCGAATAAGAGGAACGATTCACTGGAAACCTTAGCAATGCTCTTTATGGAGCAGATTGTCCGATTGCACAGTGTTCCCCGGAGCATCGTCAGTGACCGTGATGGGCGATTCACGTCGAATGATTGGAGGCTAATCTATCAGCTATTGGGAACAAAGTTGGCATTCAGTAGGGCCTTTGATCCCCAAACGGATGGCAAGACTTAGCGGACTAACAGGATGATGGAGGATATGCTCTGAATGTGCGCCCTGGATTTTGGTAAGAGATGGGAAGATCATCTCTATATGGTGGAGTTTGCCTACAATAATAGCTACCAAGCGAGCATCGGTATGGCTCCGTATGAATCTTTCTATGGTCTGAAATGTTGTACACCGCTAGCTTGGGCAGAAGCAGGCGAATCAAAAGTATATCCGCGCAAGGATGGCGAATCAAAAGTATATCCCAGGACGTGTCCTTCACTATGTGTGTTGAGTTCTAGACACAGTGCAGTCGACGATCGTCGAGAGGTGACATGGCCAGGGATACGGGCATGTCCAAGGCCGTGTCCTGTTCGGGTTGGTAACCAGGCTGTGTTGATTGTGGCACACAGCCTGTGACATGGGCGTGTCACAGGGGCGTGTTTGGCACACGGCTACGGGCACGGGCATGTGCGTTTAGCCGTGTCCTTTTCGAAAATGTTTATCATGTGCCATTTGAGGGACACACCCCTTAACACGGGCGTGTACTTATTGACACGGGCGTGTCAGGGGCATGACACGGGCATGTCTAAGCCCGTGTCTTGGTCTGGATGAGTCAGTTCGTGTACCGCTTGTAGTACACGGCCTGTGACACGGGCGTGTCATAGGCTATGTCATCCCAAAAATAGATTTTGAGGGCGATTTGTGGCCGTTCGTTTCCTTCATCCTCGATCCTATGGCCCAGGTTAATCCCTGTTGTGTTAAGTCATGGATTGGAATGAAGTTTTCATTAAAAGCTTGGGCCAATCTCTTTCTAAAAGTCTAGAGAGAAGGGAGAGTAAGGAGGAGGAAGAAGAGAAGATCTGGCCACCGCAAGAGCTTTAGAATTCCGATTCGAGATCTGAGGCCAGATCTGTGGAGGCAAGGCCATTACGGTTCTTTTCTACTGGCTAGAATTTTTAGGGCTCCCAAGAGATCGTTAAGGGTAATGATATTCCTTCATTGGATAAGTGAAGTCCTCCTTTATGCATGAGCATTAGATCCTCCACCAAAAGGTGGAAGAGTAAGTGATCCCCATGGGTTGATAGTTGCTATCCCCAGTTGAGTCTGCATTTAGACCCAGAAATGCATAGTACAGGCTACGCATGATGTGTGAAGCCCATCTGGACAGGTTGGTCTGGATTGGTGATGTTGTATATTGCGCACCGGAGAAGACTCCGCATATAAACGTGTAGTTTGTGGAGTCAATGGGTTGTGCCTATAAAGGGGAGTAGCAGGAAGTACTGGAATTAGGAATTCCAGGAAATACCCTTGTACTGCTTGTGTTGTGGCTATAGTGTAGCCAGTCTGCTGTGGACAGTGTAGTCAGTCCTTGGTAAACAGCGTGGCTATTGTGAAGCCAGTCCTTGCTGGATATTATGGCTAGTGTGAGCTGCGAGCTTTGAAAAAGGCTTCTTGCCGAACAGGAAAGGTGAAACCGACCCGCGCCTTCAGATTTAGCCTCGAGTACGTTGTACTCGGTGATGGCAAGGCGACTTGAGCAACAGGGTGTGGTTGATCCGTACCTGCGTTATGTCAACTGTACAGGAGAGCGTCAAGGAATTGAGCTTTCGTTAGTGGCATAATTAGAGTCTTAGGCCTGCGTGCCATTAAGACTAAAAACTCAATACTGTATAAACGGTTGTGTTGACCCTGGTTCGCCGATGCACTAAGAATGTGCCCTGAGTGCACGAATCGTCGGGTCGTGTGGCTGACGGTTGTGATGGATTGATTGTGCAGGAGAGCACACGGTATAATATATCTGTCTATGCATTACTATGCTTGTAGGGAAGGAATGCTACTACTCCGGGAAAGGGGTAGGATTGTTATAAATTGGTCTACTTAATGCTGACCGTTGCCTTGTTTTCCACCTTCTGGGTGGGTTGTCTCTATGCAGGTGCTGAAGAGCCGAGCGGGAAGTAAGGGTTGAAGTCCCTGTTGTTGATACTGATGCTTCCTCTGTCGCTGCTAGCCCTTGAAGGCTAAGCTTTCTATTGTATTTTGCTAATGTGTGGCCTACCTGCGCGCCCATGTATGCAATCAACACTGTGAAAAGAGGAACTGTAAGGCCTTAAGGCCAACATGTGTTGTATTTGTTATACACTCTTTCAAGAGTTGATATATAAATGTGGTTTATATATGTAGTGGACATTTCGGGTATGAGTTCATCTTTATTGTTAAAATCTTCCGCTAGCATGCTCTGAGTTAGGATGCGATGGTGTTTTGGTTGTAACCTGTGACCTCGCCGTTTGTTTGTGGCATATAGTGTGGGGCCCCGACCAAACATTCTATTATATTCTATTTAATGGGTGGAGTCGTTACAAGATATTGGTGGCTCAAGAAAGTCAGGCTAAGTATTACAATATCAAGCACTGAAATGTGTAATTTGCGGTGGGCAATTGGGTATACTTGAAGATGAAACCCTTTAAAGGTGTGCCCAGGATATGGCGTCTGAAAAAGCTGAGCCCGAGGTATCTGGGACCATTTGAAGTGGTAAAGCGTATTGGTGAAGCTGCCTATCGGTTAGCACTTTCGCTAGAGCTGAGTGGTCTACATGATGTGTTTCATGTCTCGGTGTTGCGAAAAGCGGTGAAAGAGCCAACACAGGTGGTTGTTGCAGATCAAGTATCAGTCGACAGTGGGGTAACGACGAAGGTTAGGCCTATTCGGATCGAGGATACGGTGGTTAAATAGCTACAAAACAAAACTATCGGGATGGTCAAGGTCCGGTGGGACAATTGTGGTCATGAGGAGTTGTCATAGGAGCAAGAACAAACCATGCATACTGAATTCCCCAAGCTGTTTATGTGAAGATGTTGTAACCTTATGATTTGAACAAAGAGAATATTTTGTAAAATATTTTGTTTGCTGCGAACTATGTGTTTTAGCAATTTCGGGACAAAATTCTCTTAAGGGGGGAGAGTTGTAATGCCCCAAAACCCAAATAAGGTCGCATGGCCTGGGACACGAGCGTGTCTAGGGCCGTGTCCTGCTCTGTTTTAGCCTGGTTGTATCGAGTTTTGAATATGGCTGGAAATACGGGTATGAACAGTGCTGACACGGGTGTGTCAGCTGGTGACACGGGCGTGTCAAATACCCGTGTCGTGCTCGGGTTGTGACAGGCGGTGCCGACTGAAGTACACGGCCTGGAGCATGGGCGTGTACTGGTCGACATGGGCATGTCAAATTTGATACGAGTGTGTTTGTGACCTAAGTCCCTTTTGGTATTTGTTGGTCCTGTGTTGATTGAGGGACACGCCCCTTAACACGGGCATGTACTGAGTGACACGGGCATGTCAGGAGCTTTACACGGGCGTGTCTAAGCCTGTGTCCTCGTCTGGTTTGAGTTGATTGTGTGCCGCTTAAGGTACATGGCCTGTGATACGGGCGTGTCACAAGCCGTGTTCGGGCCAAGAAGATCAATTTCAAAGTAGATCTAAGCCATTCGTTTTGTTTAAACATAATCAAATTCTCTAGGCTTCTTCCCTAATGGTTTATGGTCGGAATTGGGGGAGTTATTTCCTATTTTAATTTCATCTTTCTCTTTCTAAGAAGAAGAGAGAGTGGAGAGCAAATGAAGAAAGAAGAGGAGAAATCCGGCTGCCGGTGGTGCTACGGTGGTCCAAATCGCGAGCCGAGTCCAGAGATGCAAAGGCGAGGCCGTTGCGGTGACTTTCATCCGTCTCATTTTCCTCCATGGCATCGAAACGCCTTCCAAGGGTAACAATTTCCTTCTTAGACAAGTGAAGGCCTTCTTTCTTGCATATGCATGGAATCCTCCTCCAAAAGATGGAAATCGAAGTGATTCCCTTGGGATGTTGTGCTTCATCCCTTGTTATGTTGCATTAGAACTGTAAGTGAGTAGTACGGTTAGGCATGTTATGTGAAGCTCATCCAGATGAGTTGGTCTGGATTGGTGATGGTTTGTTTGCAAATCGGATAAAACTTCGAGTAATTGGTTCTTTGTATGGAATCCTTGGTGGATACCTGTGGCATTGTGCAACAGGAAGTACTAGAGGAAATCTAGGAAAACGATTTGGGAGTTGGTACAAGGTGTTCAACTCTTGTGGCCGTAAGTTCCATCCTGCGTAAATTTAAGCCGATGGGCTGTTGTGGAATGCCTTTGTGGCAAATGGGAAAAGTGAAGCCGTACACGCATTAGTCCAGGCTTGAGTCTGACGAATTTGAGCAAAGGGAAAGGTGGATCTGTACCCGCATTATGGTTGTCTAACTGTGGGTGCTTAAGGCCCTGTTAGGATCACATAGCGAGTGTCTCTGGCCTGCGCGCCAAAAAGACTAGGAATTCTCATAATGGATGTCATGTCTGGGACATCTGAACGGTGGTGGGACCCTGGTTTTTCGATGCACCAATAATGTTCCCTGAGTGCACGGAACGTCGCGCCATCGTGCCGGCATTTGGGATATGTATTTACTTGTGTGGTTATGTACGTCCTTTGTGGATTCTTATATATATATATATATATATATATATATATATATATATATGTTGTGTGACTAAAATGCTTTACAAGGAAGGAATTCCGCTGCCCTGTGTCTGGGGCAGGGTCGTTATAATTGGTCAGCTGAATGCTGACCGTTTCCTTATTTTCCACCGCTTTGTGGATTGATCTTATGCAGGTGGTGCTGGCCCAAGAAGGAAATAGCGAGCTGAAGCCTAGGTTGCGCTTCTACCCTCGAAGGCTTGTTTTGTTTACTCTTGTTCATGTGTGACGGGTGATAATATGATTTGTAGCCTAAACTATTATCGTATTTTCTAGTTTTGTAGGCGCTAATCTTGCCTTATTAGCTTACTTTTTATCTTTCTTATGTAAATATTATTGCCACTAATATTTTCTTGTCTTTTTGCAGGTTTCCAGAATTTTGGCCAAAAATTGACCTGTCACGCCCCCTTGTCATGCCCTCCCTGGGCGTGACCTAGGGCGTGTCACCCGATCTCGATGAAGCTTGCTGACAGAGACAAAATAACAGGAAAAATAGCTATCACGCCCCCCTGACACGCCCTCCCCGGGCATGTCCCCGGGCATGACACGGGGCATGTCGCCCTCTGCCCGAAATCTACCGCCGCAATAAATGAATTTTATCCTCAGCACGCCAACAGTACTGTCACGCCCCCATCACGGGCGTGACCCAGGACATGTTCTCCCCCTTTTCAAAGACTGACGGATTTCCGAGCAATGATTGAGACTTGACGTACGTGTCACGCCCCCCTATATGGGTGTGACCCAGGGCATGTCAGCCATCGTACAGAAGAAATCAACCTTCCTGCCAGAATCCAAAGCCCGATGTCAAACCCGTACGTGTCACGCCCCTAACACACCCTCCCTGGGCGTGACCTAGGGCGTGATCAACCCGAGAATTATTCCTATAAATTTATACCCCCCTTCCATTTCAGCAAGCTTGGGTTGAGAGGGGAGGTGTTTCCCCTTTGTTTCTTGTCCTTTTTTAGTGTTCTTCCCTCTCTCTCTTCCTTATTTTGTAATTTTCTTAAACCTAGTTTAATGCTTTTGTTGTATTAGCTTTTAGTGTAGTTTATGTACTTGCTCTAGTTGTTAATTGTAGGGCTAGAATAGGATTTTCATTTCATGCAATTGTAACTTTTCATTTTCATGCAAGTGTAAATCTCTTTTAGTATTAATAAAAGTGCTCTTTTCTTATACTTTGTGTTATTATGCTTTACTACTCATCCCCCTCCTCCACTCCATTATGATTAACTAATCCTCCTTGTACTCGATCTTGATGATCCGAGGTTTGAGTGATTAAGTTATGATGCTTTGAATTTACCTTTCTTTTTAGGGTTTGGCCTTGAATTACTCTTGATTTATTTTGGGTTGGAGATATATCATCGATATATATTCTCCACCTTTGCTTTCATTCTTGGCTAGTAGAGAGGCCGATAGTTCGAACTGAGCATTCAAGAGTAAAGAGAGTTGTACGCACCCCTCGAGAGAGGAAGATGTCCAAATCTCCCAGATTGGAGTAAAATTCAATAATGGGGTTCACCGCGTAAAGCGGGCTTTAGGCCTCTGATTTAGATGAGAGTCGGTCGGACCTTCCTAAACTTAGTTGGGCATGACTTTGAGAGAAGCATTTTCAAGATTTAGGAACCTCCATGGTCAAGGACCTTTACCCTATTAGGTTTATTTATCATCTTTTTAATCGACTTTAGCCGAGGTGATTCTCGATCGAGTGCATTTCCATCTCATCATTCGAACCCTTTATCGTAATCGTTTCTTTTATGCTCTCTTTCTTTTTAGTGCAAGTAGCTCTCTTTAGCTTTATTTTCTTTTCCTTAATTGCAATTTGTTTCTCTAAACCCTAGATTTTCCGTCGATAAAATAATAGTCTTTGTGTGAGTAAGTGTACTCAACAGTTCCCAGATTTCAATACGACACTTGTGTCCCCTAGCTACAGTTCGATAGGTATACTTGCCTTATTGGATTGCTAGTTCGGTTGCTTTATTTTCTTTGAAGCTTAACGACCACCAATTTTTTGGCACCGTTGTCGGGGAGCAACTTTTGTTGATATATCGAAAACACGAACCTTTTAATTTTATCATTTCTCTTTCTCATCCTCCTTCTAAAAATATTAAAATCCAAAAAAAAAATTATTTTCGCTCTTAATAGAAACCCACTTCACAATTTTTCTACGCCACCTAATTCTCTCGAAAAGGGCAAAGGTCTTTAAGTGCCACTTTCTTGTCTAGTAACTTGCGAACCCTTCATTGGGTAGCTCTTGGGAAGTTCGGGAGTTAAGCTATTAAAAAAATCTATTTCAAAAAAAAATTATTTTTATTAGTTCTCTTTTTCTAGTTTTTTTTATTTCTCTTTATTTCTCTTCTCTTCTTTTACTGCATGACCCGCGGGAGTCCGTCGGTTATTTTTGACTTGGACCACGAAATTGAGCGTACTCTTCGGAGAAGATCGCGATTTCAAGGCCCTACTCTACAAATACCGGTTAAGGATTCTGAGTCATTTTCTACTTTAAGAATGGAAGAACCCCAAGTGGAGGAAGTCGTGCAAAGGCCTATTTCCTATTATGCATGACCAAATCTAGAGGGAACAGGATCTAGTATAGTGCGCCCTACGATAGCAAATAATAACTTCGAATTGAAGCCTAGAATAATTTAAATGGTGCAGTAGTATGTGCAATATGACGGACTTCAAGATGAAGATCCGAACGCACAAATAGCAAGCTTTCTTGAGATTTGTGACACCTTCAAGATAAATGGTGTTTCAAATGATGCTATTAGGCTAAGATTATTTCCTTTTTCTCTTAGAACTAAGTCTAAGCAGTGGCTATACACTCTACCTAAAAATAGCATCACAACCTGGGATCAATTAACTAAAAACTTTTTGGCGAAGTATTTTCTGCCAGCTAAAACTGCAAAACTTAGGAATGACATTTCTACTTTTGGACAAATAGACTCTGAAACCTTATATGAAACTTGGGAAAGATTTAAAGAATTATTAAGACGATGACCACATCACGCGCTGCCTGTATGGTTACAAGTGCAGACATTTTATAATGGGCTAAATCAAAATACAAAGCAAATGATAGACGCAGCTTCTGGAGGTACTTTAAACCATAAGACCCCGGAAGCAGCTCTTGATCTTTTTGAGGACATGGCCATGAACACTTATCAATGGAATGTGCCTAGGTCCCGCCCAAACAAACTGCAGGTATTTTTGAAGTGGACAACGTCTCCCAGTTCGCTCTGCAAGTTGAAATATTAAGCAAAAAGATAACGAAGATTAATGCTGCCTCCGCCCCTCAGGTATGGGAATATGTAACTCATGCCCCCAAACAATTAGATTTTGTTAACAATATGCCTAGAAATGCTTTTCATAATTTTTCTGCTGCGAATTTTCCTGCACCCGGTTTTACTTTTCCAAATAGTTATAATCCTACTTTGAGAAATCACCCAAATTTTTCGTGGAGTAATCCATCGAACGCTATGCGCCCACCACCACAAAATGATTTTATTGCACCAACTCCACCTCTTAAAAACAATACAAAACCTCCAAGCATGGAGGAGTTACTTTCTAAATATATAACCACAAATGACGCTATTATAAGAACCTTAACTAGAAGTGTTAAAAGTCTTGAAAATCACGTAGGACAGCTCACATAAATAATTTCTGAGTGACCCGCAGGGTCTCTTCCTTCCAATACCGAGCCCAACCTAAGAGAGCAAGCTTAAGCTATAACTCTTCGGAGTGGGAAGCAAGTTTCCAGTAGGGTTAGTGAAGAGCCCGAGGCAAGCACCACACCTATTTTTAAAAATCAAAGCTCCGCCCCCATTTTAAAGCTTCCACCCTCTGTTGAAGAAGTTATCACCCCTATTTTAGAAAAAGATCTCACTCCACCACCCATTTTCAAAAATAATCCAACTCCACCATACCCTTCTGAACTTAATAAGCAATGTCGGGATGATCAGTACTCCCGCTTATTAGAAATGTTCAAGCAAATCATCATTAATCTGCCCTTTCACGAAGCGATCTCCCAGATGTAGAAGTACGTTTAGTACCTTAAGTACCTCCTGACTAACAAGAAGATGTTAGAAATCATTTCGCATATCACGTTAAATGTCGAGTGCTCTGCTATTTTGACAAACAGTTTACCAAATAAAATTAGTGACCCGGGTAGTTTTCTATTCCGTATGTCTTTGGTAATCTTTTTGTCAAGAACACATTGGCCAATTTAGGTGCGAGTATAAATCTGATTCCCCTCTAGTTGTTTGAGAAGTTAGGAATTGGTAGCCAGAACCCCACATGCATGAGTATCCAGCTCACCGACAAATCCGTCAAATACCCGTTAGGAATCGTGGAGGATGTCTTAGTTAAAGTCGACAAGTTAATCTTCCCGGTGGACTTTGTCATTTTGGACATCGAAGAAGATGTTAAGGTTCCCCTGATCCTTGGTCGACCCTTCCTTGCCACCTCTCGAGCCATCATTGACGTAAGCAATGGTAAGCTCTTCCTTCGAGTATGTGATAAGTAAATTTTGTTTTAAAGAAGATAGATTTGGTGTTATATAATCTTTTACGTATATAAGTCTATCTCTTTTTTACTTACTTATATCCTGTGGATTAAGGCAAGAGTACCTACCGCAGAGGAGTATAGTATTTTTTTAGAAAATATCAAGGTCATATTTTTCCTGGGATTGGTGTTAATTATTCTACTTTTTAGAACTGACTATTATCTTATCAAACGAACGTAGTGGAGTTTATATTTAAAAGATAGAAAAATATATATACGTGATTTTATTAAGATAAGGACTCAGAAGGTAGTCCTTGATTTCAGAAGTACTTTGAGAGAATATTAATTCAGCTATTAAAGAACAACTTTATTTCTTAATTTCCTAACTTAACGAGAGGGTCCCTTTGGTAGCATCACTGACTCTAAAGTACGATCGGGGAGGCTGGCGTTTAAAACGGGTTAACGTAAACGTAGTGTCTCTTCACCTGGTATGTGATCAATTAATAGAAAACCCTAGTTAGGATAACTAGAAAGTAGAGTTGAAATAGTTGAAAATAATATCCAGCCCATAGCTCATCTTGACCAAGTGTTAAGGGTTCTTAGCCTCTTCTCAGTATGGGGGCGGTATAAAGTATAGAAAATAATATCTACCTATCTATCTTAATCCAGGACTTAAGCTTTCGCTTTGCCTTTCATTCGGGATAGGGTAGTAAAATCTAAAATATTGAAAAGCTTTCGCACTATCTTAATCCAGGTCATAGGCTTTCACCTCGCCCTTCATTCAGGATAGTATGAAATAATAAGGTTTTGAAAATTATTTTGAAAGCAGTTTCACTCTATCTTAATCCAGGACATAAGCAGAGCTTCGCCTTTCATTCAGGATAGTATGAAAAAATTAAAGGAAAGTAAAACTGAAAATAAAGTAGTAAAGTACTCAGAATTGAAATTGAAAGAGTCTATTTTATAAAGTCCAAAATTATTACAACTTTCTGAAAAGCTGAAAAGAAAGCTAAAAAATTAAAACTTACAGAACTTTTTAATACTTGAAAGCTACTACCAGTTTCTTGTCAGAGAGTTGGGGAGTCCTAACAGTTCTTAAGGAAGCTGCTGGTGTTCGAATAATTCTACTCAGCCCTGTCCCTCTATTTATAGAAAAAAAAAATTGCTTTTGGAAAAGCAATTTTGGAAAAGGTTCCAAACAGCTTGTGGAAAAGCTGCCAAATAGCTTTTGCAAAAGCTGAAAATCATCTTGTGGGACAGCTGGCTATTGGACAACTTGACACGTGGCAGTTTTTGATGAGCTGGCAGCTTATTTGGCGGCTGGTTAAGGATGGTGGGTTGGGCTGGCAGCTGGCGGGTCGGGCTGGCAGGTCGAGTAGGCGGCTGGCGGGTTGGTGGGTCGAGTAAGCAGCTGGCGGGTTGGCAGGTCGAGCAGGCGGGTCGATTTAATTGGTGCAAAATGCTTTCACTTGGAATTGAACCTGTGACTTCATGAAATTCTACTTAGCTCCCACTCCACTAGGCCAGCTGATCATTTATACATAAACACAAACACATTATAAATATAAACTATATTGGATTTAGTAACTTTATATTTTATATTTTATTTTAATTAATAATATATACATTTAAACTTTATATTTTATATATTATTTAAATTATATTTTATTGTATTTTAATTAATTATTTTAAACACACTAAAGCTCCCCTTAACTTTATATATATAATTTATAATTATTTTATACATTATTTTATAAAACATATATTTTTTTTATATCTTTAATATATATACAAATAAGTCATATTATATTTTATATTTTATATTATTAATAATTATAGTTAACTTAAATATATTACTTCTAATTTTATACATAACTTATATATATTTTTATATAACTTTAATATATTCATTTTTGTGATAATACAGTATTACTTTCTACATAATTTTATTTAAAGAATAAAATTTAAAACAAATCATTTATTCCTTAATTTACATAAATAATTCTTTATTTACGTACAAAGTGATATTCAAACTATACTAATAAATGAGTATTAATTATCACTCATCAAATACCCCCATACTTATGTTTTGTTATTCCAGAGCAAAAGTAGGAGTTGCGTAAATGATCAATTTATCAAAATTTCTATTTACTATCAATTAAATTCTTCAAGATAAAACAGGTATAAAAATCCGGTATATAAAGAGTTAAATGCTATCGTATATATATATCATTGATACAAGAGTTAGAATTTATAGCCATAAAAAGTTTTTGAAAACAAATAGTAAGCATATATTAAAATCATATATAACAAGGATAGATTGGCTTTATGACTACTATATCTTGCATGAGATATGTTGAAAAATTACAACTATTAATTATGCTCTTTCAAATTTTTAAGCAAAATTAATTCAGTTTTGTAGTGGTTTTTAGGGGATATCAACTTGGTGGTTTTGCCCATATAGAGGCTTTGTATGTAGGAGGTGATGAATTTTATTCTCTCACCTTTTTTTTCATATTCATGCTTTGTTACAACTATTTTAAGAAAATATTTTCCAAAATAGAAAAAAAAAACTTTGCATAATTAAACTTTGAATTAATCCAATGCATATGTTTAGGAGAACATACTCCATTTCATATGATCTTTAAACATTTATTGGATGTCTATGTTTACGGAATTTTTTTATTCCCATGGACATAAGATCTTTTCTTTTCTAGGAGCACATACTCCTAGATGCTTGCGTGCGTAAAGAAACATCCCAAGAGAAATAGTAGGTAGGGGTTGTAATAATAATTTTGATAAAAGATTTTAAGAGCAATGGTAATAGCTTGATATTTTCTATATTTTAACAAGATTGAAGTAATGATAATTACAGTCTAAAATTGTTTGGTGAACATAATATGATAGCTTCTATTGTATATATATGTATTTATTTTGATATATTCAAGCAGGCTTGCTAAAAAACTAACTCCGATTGTAATGAAATTTTATAAGGTTGGGTTTTCAAGTTTATTCCGGATATTTATATCTATCTAGTTATAAGAATGAGTAGTAAATTTGAAAATTGAATAATTTGAATTTATCAACTCAGATTTTTGGAATATATATACATAGTATGGTTTTGAAAGTTGTTTTGACTTGGTTTGGATGACGAATAAAATAAACAATGTTTTTATTTTAAAAGGAAAAATGTAATATATAAGTGAAAAAAATTGCAGCTAAAAACACCCCCATACTTTTGTTAGGCATATGTATGAAGTGAAAAATATGTACAGAATGTACAAAAGCATAAAAGATGGAAATATAAAAGTGAATTTATATTTTGAGGTTATGGAGTAGTGTTAGGGTTTCAGGTTCTTTTTGAATAGGGTCCCCAGTAAAATATAGTTGTAAACAGTGCCTGTTTACTTTGAAAGTTCCTAGTTCAGGGTTCGAAATAAGAATGGTCCCATATGGCCAGATTTGTTTAACAGTAAAGGGTCCGGTCCATCGGGATTTTAATTTTCCTGGAAATAATTTAAGGCGTGAGTTATATAGTAGGACAAGATCCCCTGGTGAA
The DNA here is from genome assembly GCA_039513925.1 of Platanthera zijinensis. NCBI lineage: Eukaryota > Viridiplantae > Streptophyta > Magnoliopsida > Asparagales > Orchidaceae > Platanthera > Platanthera zijinensis. The sequence goes on along the minus strand of CM077085.1, from coordinate 130,508,077 downwards.
AAAGATTTTGGAAATTTAATTTTCCTATCATGATAAAACTTAGATCACTCTTTATAAAATTTATTATTTTCATAGGCATTTGCACGCCATTTCTCAAGTTCATTGAGTTGAAATTTACGTTTTTCGGCGGCTAAGTTTGTATCTAAGTTAAGAATTTTAGCGCCCAGTATGCGCGATGTTCTAATTCTATAGGTAGGTGATATGCCTTTCCATATACTAAACGATAAGGTGTACAACCGATCGCAGTTTTGAATGTTGTACGGTAGGCCCAAAGTGCATCATCTAATTTGAGGGACCAATCTTTTCGATTGGTATCTATAGTCTTTTCTAATATGCGCTTTAATTCTCTATTGACTACCTCCACTTGGCTACTTGTTTGGGGGTGATAAGCGGTAGCGAGTTTATTAGTAACTCCATATTTGGAAAACACTTTAGCCATCTAGGTGTTACAAAAATGAGTACCTCGATCGCTAACTATAGCCCTAGGCGTGTCAAAACGTGAAAATAAAGTTTTCAGAAATTGAACGACGACTCTCGCATTAGCGGTGGGAAAAGCTTGCACTTCAGCCCACCGTGAAACGTAATCGACCGCTACTTAGATATAATGATTTTTAAAGGAAAGAGGTAAAGGGCCTACAAAATCTAGGCCCCACAGATCAAAAATTTCACATTCTAAGTAAAAGTTTTGGGACATTTCGTCCCGACGGGAAATGTTACCTGACCGTTGGCAGCGGTTGCAAACGCTTACCAATTTTTGAGCGTCCTTGAATAAAGTAGGCCAAAAGAATCCTGCTTCAAGGAGACTGGTTGGATTGATAATGTCCACCGGTTGGTCCTTCGTGGCAGTGCCATAGTAATTTTAGTCCTTCCTCGTTCGAAATACATCTTCTAATTACTTGGTCGGCACAGTCTCAGAATAAATACGGGTCTTCCCAAAAGTAGTTTTTCAAGTCAGAAAAGAATTTCCTCTTTTCTTGAATTGAAAAAGCTTTTGGAAGGACTCGGGCTACTAAATAGTTAGCCAAGTCTGCGAACTAAGGAGTAGAAGAGTTTGTTACCATTTCGAGCGCTAGGAGACTTTCTTCAGGGAATTTATCATTGATGTCGGCTTCCACGAGTGTATCTGTTGCAGCATTCTCTAGTCGAGAAAGATGATCGGCTGCTAAATTCTCTGCGCCTTTCTTATCTCGAATCTCTAAATCAAATTCTTGTAATAAGAGAATCCAACGTAATAAATGGGGTTTTGCATCTGCCATAGTTAGTAAATATTTTAAAGCAGAATGATATGTAAAAACTATAACTTTCGATAGCGTGATATAAGATCTAAACTTATCAAATGCAAATACAATCGCCAGTAGTTCCTTTTCCGTGGTCGTGTAATTGGTTTGTGTGGATGTGAGAATTTTACTTGCATAATAGATAGGATGAAAATATTTGTCTACTCGTTGTCTTAAGATAGCTCCTACCGCATAATCACTCACATCACACATGATCTCAAAAGGAAAGGACCAGTCTGGGGCTACTAAAATAGGAGAGTTGATAAGTTTGTCCTTAATAATATTGAATGCTACTAAGCATTCACTATCGAATATAAATAGGGCTTCTTTTTCTAATAAATGAGTTAACGGTTTTGTTATTTTAGAAAAATTTTGAATGAACCGTCTATAAAAACCTGCATGGCCTAAGAAACTTCGAATAGATTTTACATTTGTTGGAGGAGGAAGTTTTTCAATTATTTCTATTTTGGCCTTATCGACCTTGATTCCCTAGGAAGAAATTTTATGACCGAGAACTAAACCTTCGCGGACCATAAAATGGCATTTCTCCCAGTTCAACACTAAATTCGTGTCTTCACAGCGTTGAAGAACGCGAGCGAGGTTATCTAAACACATATGGAATGAGTCTCCAAATACGGAGAAATCATCCATAAACACTTCCATAACATCCTCTACTAACTTGCCGAAAATAGCTAGCATACATCTTTGAAATGTAGCTGATGCATTACAAAGTCAAAACGGCATTCGCCTATAGGCGAAAGTACCAAAGGGGCAAGTGAACGTAGTTTTATCTTGGTCTTTAGGGGCTATAGGAATTTGTAAATACCCTGAATAACCATCGAGAAAATAATAATATGAGTGACCCGAGAGTCGCTCTAATATTTGATCTATAAACGGTAGTGGAAAGCGATCTTTACGAGTGGCATCATTTAATTTTCGATAGTCGATGCACATCCTCCAACCCGTAATAGTACGTGTTGGAATTAGTTCATTATTAGCGTTTGGCACTACCGTTATACCGCCCTTCTTAGGGAAGACTTGTACGGGACTAACCCATGTGCTATCTAAGATTTGATAGATAATTCCTGCGTCTAATAATTTCATTACTTCAGCTTTTATGACATCCTTTATATAAGGATTTAAATGTCGTTGGGGCTGGATAGATTTACGAGGGTTATCTTCCAAAAATATTTTATGCGTACAAAAAGATGGGTTGAGTCCTTGGATATCAAAAATTTGTCATGCTAATGCATGGCGATGTTGTTTTAACACTTCTATTAATTCAGACGTTTTCTTATTATTTAATTCGGCAGAAATGATAACAGGGAGTTTAGATTCTGCTTCAAGGAAAATGTATTTTAAATGTGCAGGAAGTGTTTTAAGCTCGAGGGTTGCTGGTTTTTCATATGAAGTTGGAGTTTTTAGAGTTGTAGAAGTAAAGGATATAAAAGGTTCTAAAGGGTCATCGGTAGGCATTTCGTTTGAAAGGGGTAAGTCTGCCAAGTCCGATTCTTCTATAATTATTGAAAGTAAATCAGAATAGAGAAAACCATTTTCCTCAAAAGAGGCTTCCGCAAGATAGCAGGAATTGTCGTTTATTAAAGAATTTTTCATAGAGGGATCTATATCGATAGTAACCTCGTCATCTCCTACTCGTAAGAGAAGTCTACCATTACTTATATCTATTATCGCGCGAGTGTTTGCGAGAAAAGGACAACCGAGAATTATGGGAACATCGGCGTCTTCCTCTATGTCAAGTATAACAAAGTCTACCGGCAAGATAAACTTATCTATTTTGACCAGGACATCCTCTACTATCCCTATTGGATATTTAATGGAACGATCTGCTAACTTGATGCTCATTTTAGTTGGGTTGGGGTTACCTAATCCTATTTTTTGAAAGAGCGAGTAGGGCATTAAATTTATGCTAGCACCTAAGTCTGCTAACGCATCTTTTATTAATAGATTACAAAAGAGACACAGGATGGAAAATTGCCCCGGATCATTTAATTTTGGGGGTAATTTATGTAATAAATCTGCTGAACATTCGGCGTTAAGGAAAACTCTCAAAATATCCTCAAATTTCTTTTTATTTGAAAGTAACGCTTTTAAATATTTTGCGTATTTAGGCATCTGTGCAATTATCTCGCAGAAAGGTATATTAATTTGAATTTGTTTTAGCATTTTAAGAAAAAAAATTTAATGTTCATCTTCTCGCTCATCTCTTAATTTAGATGGATAAGGTAAAACAACATGTGGGAAAGAAATTCACGGGGGCTGAGGAGGAAGAGACGTAATGGGAAGTGGTGTAGGGAGGCTAACCTTAGCTTCTTTTTCTACCCTAACGGGTGGTGGTAGCTCCCTGCCACTTCATAGTTTAACGGCTTGTCAACTTGGTGGGTTACTAGAATGGACAGTTTCCCGCGGATTTGGTTCCATATTTCCGGGCAAATTACCAGTTTTGCATTCCGATAGCATTTTTGATAGTTGTCAAATTTGTGTTTCTAAGTTTTTAATTGATCCGGTCAGGTTCCGGATATTGGAATTATTAATACTGACATATTTCGTGAATATGTATTATATCGGAGTTGGCCTAAATTGGTGCGGTTATGGTGGTGGTGTTTATGGTGGTGGGGGTTGCGGTGCAAATCCACTTGGATTTGCAATCGGAGGGCGTTGAGCATTATTGGGGTTTCTCCATGAAAAATTAGGATGGTTCCTGTATCCTGGATTATAAGAATTATTATTTGAGTTAATATTAGGATTATAGGAAGGTCTATAAGAGTTCCCCATATAATCAATTTCTTCAATTACATTATTATTCGGATTCCAAGTAGTTATGGCGGAGGAAGCAGATATTCCTGCCAATTGTTTAGTAAAATTTTCTACTTGGAGTGCTAAAGTAGAAGAAGTGTCGAGCTCATAAATCCCAGCTTTTTTAGGGCGTGACATTGGCACGTTCCACTGGTATGCATTCATGGCCATTTCTTCAAAGAGGGTTTGAGCGGCCTCGGGGGTTTTGTTATTGAGCGTGCCCCTAGCGGCAGCATCAATGGCTTGCCTGGTTTGAATATTCAAACCATTATAAAATATTTGTACCTGGAGCCAAGCTGGCAGCGCATGATGTGGACACCGACATAGATATTCCTTATAAAGTTCCTAAGTCTCATAGAGAGACTCGGACTCGCCTTGCACAAAGGATGAAATATCCGCACGCAGACGTCGCTGACCATCTCTCCTGATTGGATAATCTGTTTATCGAAAGATTAGATGAAAAATCTTTTAACGATTATTTTCCCGACGAGAAGCTATTTTCAATTAACACATCTACTTCACCTTGGTTCGCACACATCACCAACTACTTAGTGGCTCGTGTGCTCCCAAAAGAGTTCTCCTCTCAATAAAAGAAGAAATTTTTTTGTGATTTGAAGAACTACTTTTGGGAGGACCCGCATCTATTTAGATTCTGTGCGGACCAAGTGATAAGGAGATATGTTTCTTATGAAGAAGGTTTAGATATTATTAAACATTTGCATGAAGGACCGATAGGTGGGCACTATCAAGCTGCTCGCACTGCTCACAAAGTGCTAAGTGCGGGTTTTTGCTGGCCTATCTTGTTTAAAGACGCGCAGGCCTTTGTGAGCTGGTGTGATGGTTGCTAACAGTCAAGCAATATTTCTAATAAAAATGAAATTCCACAAAATTATTTCCTCGAGTGTGAAGTTTTCGACCTCTGGGGAATTGATTTTGTTGGCCCTCTTCCTTCTAGCTTCAGGAATAAATATATTAAAGTTGTCGTCGTTTATGTTTCGCGTTGGGCTGAAGCTCAAGCTCTTCCTACGAACAACGCACGAGTCATAGTTGCGTTTAAAAAAAAATTATTTTCTCGATTCGGTACGCCGCGTGCCATCGTTAATGACAAGGGTTCCCATTTCGGTAACGCGTGTTTTTCTAAAATCCTTACTAAATACGGCGTTACGCATAAGCTTTCAACTACCTACCACCCCCAAACTAACAGACAAGTCGAAGTAGTGAACAGAGAAATTAAAAGAATTGTAGAATAGACTGTTTCAACATCTAGAAAAGACTGGTCAGCCAAATTAGACGAAGCTCTATGGGCCTACTGAACAGCATACAAAACTGCCATCAGATATATGCCATATCGATTGGTTTATGGAAAATCGTACCATTAACCCGTAGAACTCGAACACCGCACTTTTTTGCCTTAAGGTTTTTAAATTTCAATCCCCACTCTATCGACGACCTTAGAAAATTTCAACTTAACGAACTCGACGAGTGGCACTCTTACATTTATGAGAACAACAATTTTTATGAAGAGTGGACGAAATATTTTCACGATAAACACTTAAGGCGCCCAAAAACCTTTAAGCCGAGCGACCAAGTTCTTCTTTATAATTCTCATTTACGTTTATTTCCGTGGAAATTAAAGTCACGATGGTCTGGGCCATTTTCTGTTTTAGAAGTTTTTTCTTTTGGTGTTGTTTTAATTTCACACCCTGATAAGGTTAATTTCAAAGTAAATGGTCAGCATCTTAAATTATATTTCTCTAGTTATGATGATGTCAGTCCAAACATTGTTAAATTTCGGATACACGAACTATAACTTCAAACTTTTATTTTTTATTAAAAACTTTAATTATTATTATTTTGGACAAAATCTTTTTGGACATTTTTTTTTTCGTCGAGCTCAAACGATATTTTAAACAAAGGGCGCTCTTGGGAGGCAACCCAAGTTATCTTTTTTTGTTTTCTTTATTTTACAATTTTTGCCCCGGATGGCTCCGACAAGCTGAAGCTTCTTCGATCGCCTACTCCAACGTTGTTGAATCCATCATGAACTCCAAAGAAGACATTTCATGAAGATCCAAAAGCGCAAGCATGGGGGAGCGGCATCAATCAGCATTCGCAGCGAATAAATCCGGGGAAGTACCTGTTATTCAATACTGTACTTTCAATTCTATAATTTCATTTTCTCTCTTTCTCTAATCTCCTTTCTCCATTGAGGACAATGTTCATTTTAAGCTTGGGGGAGGACTTCCTCCTTCTTTTTGATATGTTTGAATATTTTGCTTTTTGTGAATATTTTTCAAAAATCCAAAAAAATGAATATCTTAGAAATCCAAAAAATAGAAAATATTTCAAAATTAAAAAATATATATATATATGCTTTTTGTCATTACTTTAATAGTTTAGACGTTTTGGTATTCCAATAGTACCCCTTGTTTTTGTTTTGTTTTTCTCAAAATCTTATATAAATAACTTAATTAATTATAATATTTCTAATTACCCTTTTTAATTATATTTCACAAGTAAATGTTAGTCATGTTGTGGTTCTAACTCGCGATAGCATGTTAACGTAAAACGTTTTTTCTAAAACTCGCATTTCCATTATGGTTCTCCTTCTTTATTTTCTTTACTTTCTCAAAAATTCATCATCCACTATTTTCTTTTTCATTTTTAGATAATTTTTGTAAGATCAAGTTTTGAATATCATAGTAGATGTGAACGATCCAAGTCACCTATTATTTCTATTTTCAAGATAATTTCATCAATCTTCTTTTATTATCTAGGACTTGCTTTTTGAATATTTTCAAATCTATGTTTTAAATAAATTTAAAAGCATGAAAATGATTTAGGCCATTTTTGTTTTTGTTTGAGCTTTTCTGCCAACCTAAAAACTTTCACCACTAGTTAGCCATTTTTGAGCCTTTTTTTCCAATTTAACTTGATAGCTCCTCTTTTCATATCATTTTCACCAAAACCAAAATTTCCAACCTATCTAATCACACTAGCCTTTTTGAGTTTCATTAAAAATTTTATTGATTATTATAGGTTATTTTGTGATATTTTTGGAGAAGTTTTTTAAAAAAAGTATGCTCAAAAGAAATTTTTGTTTTTGTTTGGCAAATTCAAAATGAAAATAAAAATATTTATGGCCTTTATTTTGAAAAAGAAAAAGAAAAAAATTGAAAAGAAAAAAAAAAGAAAAATATTTCATTTAAAATGAACATTTTGAAACTCTTTGTTTTGGTTTTGTGTGATTTTAAACCTCCATGTTTATCTTTAAATTCCACTCCTAATCATAATCCTAAACCAAATGCTTCGGTCCTATTAAGTCCTTTTGATTCATGCTTTTGAATTTTATTTAATAACTAAGAAAAGAAGGAAAGTAAATCAACATTAGTTTTGGATTTAAACTTAGATTTTTATTATTTAATTGATATAATTATAATGTGTTGCTTGGATCTAGTAACAACTCAATGCGTTTCTTCATTTTTGTTGCTTTGCTTAAATCTCTTTAATGAATTTCGTCAAAATATTTGATGATTTATTTTTCGTTAAGTAAAGTTTATAAAGGTTAAACCATACCTAAATAATTGTTTTAGATTTACGTTTCACCTTTTCCCTACTTAAAATTTCGCAGAGTACTTGTGTAGGCATAATTAGAATCTTTTGATTAGTCACTTTTTATGATTATCTAATTTTTATATTTTTTATTGGGGAGAAGCAAAGCTTAAGCTTGGGGGAATTTGATAATACATTTTCTAGCCTAAACTATTATCGTATTTTCTAGTTTTGTAGGCCCTAATCTTGCCTTATTAGCTTACTTTTTATCTTTCTTATGTAAATATTATTGTCATTAATATTTTCTTATCTTTTGCAGGTTTCCAGAATTTTGGCCAAAAATGACATGTCACGGCCCCTGTCACGCCCTCCCTGGGCGTGACCTAGGGCGTGTCACCCGATCCCGATGAAGCTTGTTGATAGAGACAAAATAATAGGAAAAATGGCTGTCACGCCCCCCTGACACGCCTTCCACGGGCGTGTCCCTGGGCGTGGCATGGGGCGTGTCACCCTCTGCCTGAAATCTGTTGTCGCATTAAATGAATTTTCTCCTCAACACACCCACAATACTGTCACGCTCGCCGTCACGGGCGTGACCCAGGGGGTGTTCGTCCCATTTTCCAAGACTGATGGATTTCCGACCAATGATTGAGACTTGACGAATGTGTCACGCCCTCCCCCCCCCCCCCCCCCTACACGGGTGTGACATAGGGAGTGTCAGCCATCGTACAGAAGCAATCATCCTTCCCGCAAGAATTTAGAGCCCAAGGTCAAAACCGTACGTGTCGCGCCCCTTGACACGCCCTCCCCGGGCGTGACTAACCAGAGAATTTTTCCTATAAATTTCGACCCCTCTTCTATTTTAGTAAGGTTAGGTTGAGAGGGGAGGTGCTGCCCCTTTATTTCTTGTCCTTTTTTAGTGTTCTTACCTCTTGCTCTTCCTTATTTTGTAATTTTCTTAACCCTAGGTTAATGCTTTTGTTGTATTAGCTTTTAGTGTTGTTTATGCACTTGCTCTAGTTGCTAATTGTAGGGCTATAATAGGATTTTCATTTCATGCAATTGTAACTTTTCATTTTCATGCAAGTGTAGCTCTCTTTTTGTATTAATAAAAGTGCTCTTTTCTTATACTCTGTGTTATTATGCTTTAATAACTCATCCCCTCTCCTCCACTCCATTATGATTAACTTATCCTCCTTGTACTCGATTTTGATGATCCGAGCTTCGAGTGATTAAGTTATGATGCTTTGAATTTACCTTTTCTTTTTAGGGTTTGGCCTTGAATTAATCTTGATTTATTTTGGGTTGGAGATATATCATCGATATATATTCTCCACCTTTGATTTCATTCTTGGCTAGCAGAGTGGTCGATAGTTTGAAGTGAGCATTCAACAGTAAAGAGAGTTGTACGTACCCCTCGAGAGAGATAGACATCCAAATCTCCCATATTGGAGTAAAATCCAATAGCGGGGATCACTGCGTAAATCGAGAATTAGGCCTCTGATTTAGATGAGAGTCGGTCGGACCTTCCTAAACTCAGTTGGGGACGACATCTAGAGAAGCATGTTCAAGCTTTAGGAACCTCCACGGTCAAGGATCTTTAACCTATTGAGTTTAGGTTTATTTATCGTCTTTAATCGAATTTAGCCGAGTTGATTCTCGATCAAGTGCATTTCTATCTTATCGTTCCAACCCTTTATCATAATCGTTTCTTTTATGCTCTCTTTCTTTTTAGTGCAAGTTGTTCTCTTTAGCTTTATTTTCTTTCTTTAATTGCAATTAGTTTCTCTAAACCATAGATTTTCCGTCGATAAAATAATAGTCTTCGTGTGACTAAGTGTACTCAACAGTTCCCTGATTTCAATACGACACTTGTGTCCCCTAGCTACAGTTCGATAGTTATACTTGCCTCATTGGATTGCTAGTTTGGTTGCTTTATTTTCTTCGAAGCTTAGCGACCACCAGCCGTCCTGCGCGCCAATGTTTGTAAACTGCACTTTTGTTAAGAGAAACTCCATTGTTAAGCATGCTCGGGCTGGAGTTGTACTGGGATGGGTGACCTCCTGGGAATTCCCCGTGGTGCGCACTTGACTATCGAGTTTTCCTCATCAAAGGGAGGTTTTGGCCACCAACAACCCGTCGGTTGATGGAGAGGGGTTGGGGTTCTTGGACTGCAGCCCGGTAGTGTCGCCTAGAGTGGAGCCGTGATACTATCACATTGGGTCGGCTAGGGTCATTACAGAGACACTCCAAAAAGGGTAAAGTGTCAGTATGGGATCTCTGACGTAAAATTTTTTGAAATGAATGTAAGAACACTTAGAAGTGTTTTAGAGAGAAAATGTTTGAAGAATGAGAAGTAAAAACAACCGGCCATGGTTGTGAGTAGTTGTGGGGACTGGGATGTCCTTCGGCTAAGATTTGTATTCTTACAAGGGGGCCCTCGTCATTGGCGTCAATGCATTTCCAATCATTAAATTCGATGTTACTGATTTGGTTTTTTCTTTTTGAGCCCAATCAGGAGTTCTCTACTTCTTTGCCCTTTGAAGTAGATGGATCAGGATGATCAAACTTTGGGAAGAATTCGCGAGATTTGCCTAGCTTCAACATTCTTTCGATCAACTGGCGAAGAACTCGGCAATTTTCAGTTGAATGCCCTCCTTCTTTATGAAACTCATAGAATGGATCAGAATCTTTTGATCTTTGATCTGTCGACTAGTAAGGCCTTTTGTAATTAGCCTTACCCTTCATGACTTGGCTTACTTCCAACATGGCCTCATTGAGTTTGGATTCTAGAAAGTCATCATCTTGCTGCTGATGAACCAAAGCTACTTTCGGAGCTGGGGCTGGCAATAGTAACAACTGATCTCAGGCACGATCCTGTTCCGGGAAGGGGTGTCGATGACGTTGAAATTTTCTTCCCTTCCTTGAGTGGGATGGGAAATCTTTCCGAGGAGACCTCGGAGGCTGATTGTAAGAAAAAGAAGAATCTTTCTCTGCTACAATCCTTGAAATGAAGCTGGGATTACTCTTCTCACCTCGAATGTAAGAATTGGCTAAGCCAATCAACTTTTGATATGTTCTTGGTGCTCGGACATTAGCATCAAACTAAAGTGGTCCTTCACGCAGACCATGTATCAGAGCCACCCGATACATTTCTTGATCGATGATCTCAATGTCCAAAATCTCTCTTTGGAAACGATCACAAAATGAGAACAAGTTTCATTCTCTCGTTTCCTGATCTCAAAGAGGGCTTCTAGACCGCTCTTTCTCTTTGTAGAGGAAGAAAACCTGAGTAGAAATTCTCTTCGCAAATAAGCAAAGGAAGCGATGGACTGAGGATGCAGTCCATAGAACCACTCTCTCACTTGTCCATCAAAGGATGTTACGAAGACTTTGAATTTAGTAGCATCTAAAAGGGTCCTGAGAGCTACGACTGATTCAAAAGCTCGAAGGTGCTTCATTGGATCAGTCTCTCTAGTGCAAATTGGTAATTGCAGCTCTCTGAAGTTAGCTGTAGTTGGTTCATGTCGAACATTATCTGAAAATGGTGATGGCTCTTCCCGCTCTACTACCACATAAGGAAAGAAGGGGGCATAAGCTGTAGCTATAAAAGGAGCAGGAGGATAGAAGGGAAAAGCTGTTATGGGAGGAGCAAAGGAAGGAGCTAAAAGATAGGGATGACTTCCCTGAAAGTTTAGAAAAATTGTTGACTTCCCCAGGCAGCTTCCCTGAAGAAGTTTTGACGAGCAGCAAACTCATCATTTTGAGACCACAATGGGGTTGCATGCCCTTGTGGATAGGTTGGTGGGTAAATAGGAGGATAGACCAGCGGATAGGTCGGTGGATAAGTTTGTGGATTTTCCAATGCTGGTGTTGGATTAACTGGAGGAACTGGTGCTGCTACGGATTGCATTTCTAATCACTGTGTGATATCAGCTTGAGTATGGTTGATTGCTTGGAATTGTTGGGCAATTTCTCTACGCGATTGCTCCAAGGCTTACCAGAGAGGATCTTCAATAGGACTTGAAGGTGCAAGGTTCTCGGCCGGTTGATGATCTGGCATGAGTAACCGTTGATTTTAACCATCTGTTCGAGATTTGAAGGTCGCGTGTTAACTGTTGATGCGGGAAATGGGGCCGCACCAACAGATAATGGGTGTTCGGATCTTACGGGAGTGGTGGAGCGATTGCGGGGATAGAGGAGAGGAGGTTGATGAGGATACAGGGGATAACTGGGAAAGTTGATGTGGATGTGGAGGATAATAGGGAAGGTTAATGAGGAACTGTCGAGCAGACGGTTACTTTAACGATTAGCTTGATGGTTGAGACTGAGAGGGGGAAAGAGAGAGGGAGCCGCTGGCAGCAGCAACAATAGAGGTAGCCCATCACGGCATAAATGCCACTCCTGCGATGGGCTTTCCTTTGATTATGAATCAGATATTACAGCTTGAGTAGAGCTCCTTTACATGAGAATATAAAGGGTACATGGGGAAGCTGGCTGTTAAAGGAAAGAAGATGCCAGAGACCGCGGTTTGACCAAAGAGGTAGGTAGACCGCGCGGTTAGCTAATCACGCAGCTCGCTACTTCAAGCTGATCGGACTGCGCGATCAGGCCGAGAAGATACCTGAGGTCGCTGGAGCCAAGGCTGGGGAATAGGCCACAAGGGCAGCCACACAGACAGGAAAGTTGTGTCTGCGGATTTTGATGTCTGGGATCAGTCTTCTGACGTCCCCCGTCGTGACTCCTATGTGTGTCCCCCGAAATGAGAGGTATGGGGTCTTATTTATACGCTCGGGCTGTAGACGGTTCTAGTAATGTAACCCCAGGTTGGGAGGTGAGTTACGATTGAGTCCGTGACATGCTGCGGACTGATGGGTCAGGTCTCCAACTGCTAAGAAGAAGCCGACGCTGGGGAAGTTGAGTGATCCTAGCAGACTGCAGAATGAGTCTGCCTATCTCGCGAAAAATAGGGCGAGTAGGTCACCTCCTTCTGCTGGAGGATTGTCGCTCCTGCTGGGAGATAAGTGCTTGGTGACCTGGCAGACTGAATAGGGCAGGTCGCGCAAGTTGTTGGATGAAGCGATTTCGATAGCTACAAGCGGGCTGGAGTTGAGTTCGCATTTTGTTATGCGGTATGGTGAAGAGTTGTCGGTCCTGCTGCCAAGCCCTTCCTCATGCGAGTTGAGACTGAGTCTGCCCACTATAGGTGGATAATAGGAGCAGGTTGCTTGATTCTGTGCGGGATGACGGTCCTGCTGCGAAGACAGGCTTGTTTCCTCTAGTAGGCGGACTAGCGTTTGTCGCTTGGGCGACCTGAGGAGTTGTCGCCTGCTAGTCGACCTAAAGCTTGTTTCCTTTTGTTGAGAGACCTGGAGGCAGTTCATCTACTTCTTGGCAAATTGGGATATAGAGGAGAGCTGTCCGCACTTGTAGAAAGGGTTGTCTCCTGGCGATAACGTAGCCTTGCTATCCAAGCGACCTGTAGGAGCGGGTTGGAGAGCAGACCACTCTTCCTACTAAGTATGCGGCTACCAAGCAATCTGGCGGATAGAAATGCGAGTCTGCCACCTAGCTGGGTAGTTTGCACCTGTTGAAATAGAAAAAACCATTATGCGGTTAGCCGACCTAACTGCGCGGCCTGTTGGGAGAACTGTAGAAGCAGTCTGCGGCCCCTGCAGAATGAACGCCTGTTGCGCGACCTGGGCGGTTAGACTGGGGAGACCACCCTAGCCGCACGGCCTGAGTGGATAGAGTAATCTATCCATCTTGATCGAAGAGTGCTGAGGCAGACCTCGCCCTCCATGGTGGACCTGGAGTAGGCCGCGACTTGTGAGCTGACTACCTTGGGAGGGATCGCCGATTTCTGGATTAACAGCTCAGACCAAAGATTCTTTTGCTAGTATCCCGATCGTACGAGATTTCACTGATGTATTTCCGAAGAAATTGCTAGGTTTGTCGCCGCATCGAGAGAAGGATTTTCAGATACATCTCGTGCCAGGGGCTAAGCCGATATCCAGAGCTCCTTATCGGATGGACCCGAAGGAGTTGGTGGAGTTTCGAAGCTAGCTTCAGGAGTTAGTAGAAGCTGGGTTTGTCAGGCCGAGCTCATTTCCATAGGGAACTCCGGTTCTATTCATGTAGAAGAAGGATTGGACACTCTGACTGTGCATCGATTACAGAGTACTAAATAGGATGATAGTCCGAAACACGTACCCACTACCAAGGATTGACAAGCTATTTGACCAGTTGGAGGGGGCTCACTGGTTTTCGAAGCTGGACTGAGGTTAGGATACTACCAGCTATAGATTCAAGAGGAGTACATCCCGAAGACCGCTTTCAGCAGTAGATACGGGCTATAGGAGTTCACCGTGTTGCCATTCGGGCTCACGAATTCACCATCTGCGTTCATGAGTTTTATGAACCGGGTATTCGAGGCCTATCTGGATTTTTTTGTCATAGTGTTTATTGACGACATCCTCATCTATTCAAGGACTAAGGAGGAGCATGCTCGTCATCTGGCACGTACTTTGGAGAGGCTCTGATAGCACTGGTTGTATGCTAAGTTCAGCAATTGCCAGTTTTGGCTGAAGGAGATGGCCTTCTTGGGCCATATTATCAGTGGAGCAGGACTAGCAATGGATCCAGCAAAGGTTCAGGCCGTATGGGATTGGCCACCACTGAAGACGGCAACCGATATGAAAAGTTTCCTAGGGCTTTCCGCTTACTACTAGAAGTTCGTAGTGGGATTCTCTCGGATTTCCCTCCCGCTCACATCTCTGACGAAGAAGGAGACTCCATTTGTTTGGACATCGCAGTGTGAGCCTGCCTTCCTGGAACTGTAGGGTCGGCTTACCTCATCCCCTATCCTTGCCCTTCAATCTAGGAAGGAAGTATTTCAGGTTTATACTGACGCATCATATCAGGGGATGGGTGTCGTTCTGATGCAGAATGGGCACGTGATAGCTTATGCCTCCAGATAGATGAAGAAACACGAGCAAAACTACCCTGTGAACGACTTGGAGATGGGAGTTGTTATCTTTGCTCTGAAGATCTGGCGGCACTACCTCTGCGGTGTCCACTGCGATATCTTCTCAGACCACAAGAACCTAAAGTACGTGAACACGTAAAAGGAGCTGAACATCCGACAGAGACACTGGGTAGAGTTTCTATCAGACTACCAGTATACCATGCACTATCATCCCGGGAAGGCCAATATGATAGCAGGCGCTCTGAGCCGGAGAGCCACTATACTAGGAGCAGGGCCTCAGTTGATGGCTATAAAGCATGTATAGATGTTGGAAGAGATGCAGATATCTCTGGTATATATGGTTGATCCAGAGCTTTACGAGGAGTACCTGACATCGATGAGTACCACCGACGACATCTGGGATCGCATCAGGGATGGGTAGAGTATGGATGCAAGGATGGAGTCGATATTTAGGTCCTTGGAGGAAGGCACGGAAGGGGATTACTCTCTGAGAGATGGGCTACTATGCTTTAGAGTCCTAGTTTATATACTAGTAGGAAGCCGAATTTGGGAGGATATCATGGTAAAGGCTCACTACAGCAGATATTCAGTTCACCCAGGAATTACGAAGATGGAAGCGGATCAGAAGAGGACAATTTATTGGTCGTGCATGAAGAAGGATATTACATACTTCATGATGCATTGTGAGTCTTGCCACCTCATAAAGGAGGAGTACAAGAGTTTGGTCAGATTATTGCAGCCACTCTCGGTGCCGGAGTAGAATTTTGAGAACATAGCCATGGATTTTATACATGGGCTATCCCAATCTCATGCGGGGAATGATTCGATTTGTGTGATCGTCGATAGATTGACGAAGGTGGCTTGGTTTATTCCAATCAAAAAGGACGCTCTGGTCGGTGATCTGTTACGGAGATTTGTGGAGTAGTTTGTCTGCTACCATGGAGTGCCCAGGACTATCGTATCAGATCGGGATGGACTGTTTACATCCAAGGAGTGGAGGTCAGTTCAGGCCTACCTAGGCTCTCGGTTGACTTTAAGCACGGCTTTCTGCACTCAAACGGATGGGAAGGCAGAACACACCAACCAGACACCGGAGAATCTTCTACATCTATGCATTTTGTACCATGGAGAACCATGGGAGAGACTATTGCCGCTGATTGAGTTCTCCAAAAACAATAGTCATCAGTCTAGCATAGGAATGTCCTCTTACGAGGCATTATACGGTCAGAGATGCAGGCCCCCTCTATCTTGGATCAAGGATGAGGATCTGAAGGCACTCGTGTTGCGTATTGTATCCACAATGTACCTGATTTGAAGAAGTCCCTGAACAAACTAAGGTGAATAGATAATGTATTTGATGATTTTCTTCAAGATGTGTTTGCAGCTATTCCATGCTAAGTACACACCAATGTCAGGGTGCAGTGGGTCAATATACACGGGTCTGCGCAACGTAATCCCTCGTTGAGCAGATCAGTGTGTTGGCTCATGTGTACTCTCTCTATTGGAGTGTACTTATTTTCAAGTACAGGGCTGAGATAGATCAAGAGCAGAAGAGGAGCAAAGATGGGTCAAAGACCAAGTGCAGAGGAAGGAAGAAGAAATCTTCCAAGGAAAATTCAACGGGAATTACCAGGTGATTCTCGCCAATTCGACGGGAATCACAAGTGATTCTCGCCGAACTGTCGAGAATCACTTGCCGATTCCCGCCGACTGCATCCGGCTGACTCAACGCCTTCAAGAATTCTGTTAAGGCAGAATCGGCGGGAATCACCAAGTGATTCACGCCGATTCGTCGAGAATCACCGCGCATTCCCGTCGATTCCCTTCGGATGACCAGAATTCCAACTGGAATTCTACCAAGGAAAATTCGACGGGAATCGTAAGTGATTCCCGCCGACTTTGACGGGAATCACCAGCGATTCCCGCCGACTTCGACGGGAATCACCAGCGATTCCCGCCGAATTTGCCTTAGGTATTTTTTTGTCTGCTCGCTGGACCGGTCATGGTCGTCACGCGCTGTTTCGGCCCGTGCGTAGGGTTGACTTGGTGGGTCCCCCAACGGCTATCTTGGGATGTCTTTGGGTATAAATACTCATGTAGTTTGAAACCTTAAAGACAAGAAGAACAGAATATTCATATCTACGAAATCGAGCCGCCGTCGACCTAGCTGATCGCGGAACTCCACTACTCGTCGTCGCCGCTCGCAAGATCGTCGTCACGGCAGATCTCAGATCTTCTCTGATCTCCCGACGACAGAAACGAAGCTAAGCTTAGCGTCTCACGTATCTATCTTGAGATCCTTTGTCTCTTGATTTGTTGAGCGGGAATATCTTTCCCCTCCGAATCGATTGAGACGATCGATCCAAGTAAGATCGTTGGTAGACCTCGCTAACTTCGTCAAGAAGTTTGGATCTACAAAGCATCTCCGCCACAATCCTTTGTCGTCGCCGATCTCGGGAAGATCCTCTACAAGAGAGTGCGCCAATCGTGGACTCTTTGTCTTCATCAAGAAAGCTTCATTGAACGAAGACGGACATCGGGTCCTCCAAATGTAGTTTGTATTTCTTGTACATTCTATTTTTACTTTGTTGTAAAGGAACTTTGTTTCCTCGTTTTAAGGGTTTGGGGCAACCCGTGGTGGAGGAGTAGTGACTCCTTCAGGTGGAAGGGTTTCTTCCATAGTGAGAAGGATTGGATTTCAATCCTGTTGGTGAAGTGACCGAGTCGTCCCTTGTTGGGAGATAGTTCGAAGGGGGAAGTGGACGTACCCAAATCGGGGAACCACTATAACTGTCTGTGTGTTTCTGTGTTGTGCTTGTTTTGTTTCTTGTGCAGGTTAATTATTAATTCTGCAAAAAGACTGCAAATCATCAATCCCCCCCCCATAGGTGAAGGTAGTTGACACTAGATAGACTTTCAAGTGGTATCAGAGGGAGGTTGCTCGTCAATAAGGTTAACACCTTGAGTAAGTTCCCGCATCTAGTGTCAAGAAGAAAGAAGCTCTCTGAAATGGAAGCACTCAAGTATTCAGGGAAGATCCCAGTATGCACCAAGCTAAACTTTCCTATCTGGAAGGAAAGGATCAGGTACTATATGGAAGCAGTCGACCCACGACTCTTTATGGTAGTGGAGGAGGGATCTTATATTCCCACTAAGGCCTCCACCATTGATCCAACCAAGAAAGTGCCAAAGAAACTTTCAGAAATGGATAAGGATGAGATGGTGCTTGTTGGACTTGACAAGAAAGCTCAAAACATTCTGGTAAGCACCGTCGATGATTCCATGATGCAGGTTTTCTGCAACAGCAGGACTTCCAAGGACATTTGGCACTGCATGATCAACTTGATGGAAGGCACTGATGAAGTAAGGGTTGATCAAAGTTCCCTTTTGAACCAGAAGTACGAGGCCTTAAGGCAATGCCCCAAGGAGGAAATCGGAGTGACATTCGAGAACTTCCTGAAGATCGTCAATGCCCTGAAGGGCTATGGCAGAGTGTTCACTGATGGTGAACTAAATGACAAGTTCCTTAGGTCCCTTACTAAGGAATGGGACACCAAGATCTGCGCCATCAGAGAATTTGGCAGGCTGGCAGAGACAGATCCCCAGATTCTGTTTGGGAAACTTCTGTCCTATGAGCTTCAGCTGAACACCAAAAAAGCTGGAGAAGAAGCAGATAAAGCCGCTGTCAGAGAGAAGACTGTGGCCCTAAAATCCAATCACTCAAGGAAAGGCAAGGGTGCAGCCTCATCTTGCTCTCGGAAAATGGATGAGGAAGAAGAATCTGAGCCATGCTCATCCGGCTCAGAGCTATCTGAAGAAGACTTCTCCCTCATCACTCGGGAGTTCAAGAAGTTCCTCAAGGTGAGGAATCAAAGAAAGAGAGATGGCTTTTCCTCCAGACATCAGAAGAAGAATTATTCTTCTGACAGGTATGAATCCAAACCGAACAAACATCGCTCTAATGATATTATTTGCTTTGGATGCAATAAGCCAGGTCACGTCATCGCTGACTGCCACCAAGGCAAGAGAGATAAGGGGAAGGGAGAGGAGCACAAGTCCTCTAGATATAAGAAGAAGGAGAGGAGCTACATCACCAAAAAGTCAAAGACACTGAGTGAGTCTGATTCCTCAGACTCAAGTGATGATGAGGAAGCCTACTTCGGGCTAGTGGGGCGCTCTGACTCAGAAGGAGACTGCCCCCAATTTACTGGGAAGGTAAAAGCTCGTACCCCCCTATCTGACTCTGACTATGAGTCTCCTGATGATGATCTCAAGGACAGCCCATCTGCCCGTAAAGCTGAGCTCCTCGAAAAGTATGAGCTTCTGCTCAATACCTTTGAGGAATGCCGTAAGAGGTTGAGGTCTCAGAAAAAGGAAGACAAATTCCTTAAGGCTGAGGGTGTGTCCCTAAGATAAGAGATCACTAGCTTGATCTCTCTCCGACAAGAACACCTGGGCCTTACTTCTGAGCACTCAGAGTCTCTAAGGCTCCTTGACCTTAAACAGGAAGAGGTTAACAAGTTGGTAGAACAACTTGCGGCAGAAAGGAATATTGTCAAAAGCTTCTCTATGCCAAAGACTGTTCTTCCACTGGTTGATACCTTCTCTGCTCAGGCTAAGGGGGCTGGCTTAGGGCATGTTGGTGTGCGTGGTAAATCATCAAGGAGAAATAGAAAGCAGAGGAAAAATAAGGCTGCTTAGAAGGCCTCTACTACAGAAAAGGGAAAGGCCCCACTCAACCCTATTGAATTCAGGAAGCCTGGCTTTCCCTGCAATGAACGGGACTTTGAGTAAACATATGGCCACTTCTTCCGGCCCTCGGTTGAAAAGCCCAAGAGCCGGTATGATGGTTGGGCCTTCCCCCGCAACTACGGCGAGAGTGTCTTCAAGGCACCTTATGAGGAAATCCAAGTGGAAAATTATGGCCACTTCTCTAGCGGCCATAATAGGAAGCAGACACCAAAAGCCAAACCTGTTATACTGAAGGAACAGGAAGTGAAGAAATCATATGATTGTTGTCATCATGATGCTTCCATCTCCAGATCCAAGGCCCCAGCTGGACCCACCGTTCCCAGGGTAAAGCTGGAGCTTAGGAAGCGGTACAACAGGTTCGACTGTTGGTGTTGTGGCGAAGTTGGTCACTTTGCCGTGGATTGCTGATTTAATCCAAGGTTCAATGAGACTCCTCATGTTAGCAATGCGAGGCCGACCACTCGTAAGGTTAACCACCCGAGGGGGAGTATGCTAACAAGGAATCTAGGACCCAAGTTCGATTGGGTTCCTAGGGGAAACTGATTCTGTTTTGCAGGTATGTCTTAAGTCCACCAAAATGCCTATCTGGTACTTGGACAGTGGATGTTCCCGGCATATGACCGGGACAAGAATCCTACTACGTGATTACTCTCCAGTCGAAAATTGACCCAAAGTAATCTTTGGAGGATCAGATCAAGGAGTCACCAGAGGTTACAGTATGATTTCCAACGGTATAATCTCTATCACCGACGTGGCCTATGTTGAAGGGTTAAATCATAACCTGATTAGTGTAAGTCAGTTGTGTGATAAAGGTTATGACGTTAAGTTCTGCAAGGATAAGTGCTTGATAATATCGTGTGCCTCTTCGGAGACAGTATTAACTGGAATTAGGAGCTGAAATATATTTTGTTTAGATTTTCTTAGCATAGATTCTTCTACCCTCGTGTACCTAGTAGCAAAAGGCAGTGCATCTCTTTGTGAACAATGGCACAAGAGATTTGAATATATTAATTTCAAGACTATTAATATGTTGTTTTCTTAAAATTTAGTAAGGGATGCTCCCATTATTCAGTGCATCAAAGATAGCCCCTGTCCTGCATGCCAGATGGGCAAACAGACTCGGGCTACCTTTAAGGGCATTGCAGACAAAGACTCTTCCAGATGTCTTTATCTTCTGCATATAGACTTGTTTGGTCCAGTGCAAGTTCATAGCTTGGGAAGCAAGTCATATACGCTAGTGATTGTTGATGATCACTCTCGGTTTACATGGGTGTTCTTCTTAAAACGAAAGTCAGATACGTTTGACATCTTCACGAGTTTTGTCAAGCAAATTCAGAACGAACTTAACTACTAAGTGGTCAAAATCAGAAGTGACCATGGAACAGAATTCGAATATGGGGCTATGACAGAATTTTGTGAAGAACATGGTATCTTTCATGAGTATTCCTCCCCGCGTACTCCTCGGCAAAATGGAGTTGCGGAGAGGAGAAATAGAACGCTCATTGAAGCTTGCACGACAATGTTGAATGACGCTTCTCTCCCAGAATACTTCTGGGCAGAGGCTGTCAATATGGCTTGTCATGTACAAAACCGAGCATTGATCAACAAGAATTATCATAAGACACCTTATGAGCTACTGAAAGGCAAGAAACCAACCAAGTCCTATTTAAGTATCTTTGGCTGCAGATGCTATGTACTCAATAACGGGAAGTACCCGCGTACTAAATTTGGTGAAAAATGCTTCGAAGGCATATTCATGGGCTATAGTAGCCATAGTCGGGCATATAGGGTTTTTAATAAGAAAACCCTAGTTGTAGAGGAGACCATTAATGCTGTTTTTGATGAAGGAAGCTTGCTTCATAGCAATTCTTCCAGTTGTATTCTTGAAGATGCAGGTGCAAGACTTGAACAGCTAAGTCTCGATGCGACTGCCAATGATGTAACTCCCAAGTACGTCAAGGTTTCCACCTCAACGCCAACTGGAGAAGTTGAAGCTCAGGATGGAGAAAATCTCCTAGAAGATGGAGAAGCCCGAGAAGATATCAGAGCTCCAGATGCCAGACTCCTAGAGCTCTGACACGTGAGGGATCATCCCAGAGATCAGATCATAGGAGATCCTCGTGACGGTGTCAGGACTCGGAGAGGTACAATTAATGAGATTTTGCACCTTAGTTTCTTGTCACAGGTTGAGCCAAAGAGGTTCGACGAAGTGAACAAAGATGCAGCTTGGATATTGGCCATGCAAGATGAACTGCATTAATTCGAACGATGCAACGTCTGGACGCTTATTCTCAGACCAAATAAAAATAATGTGATCGGAACCAAGTGGATCTTAAGAAACAAACTGGATGAACACGGTGTCATCATAAAGAACAAGGCCAGGCTGGTAGCTCAAGGTTACAAACAGGAGGAGGGGATTGACTTCGACCAGACCTTTGCACCAGTTACAAGGCTCGAGGCGATCAGATTGTTCCTGGCGTATGCTTCGCACAAAGGATTCACTGTCTATCAGATGGATTTGAAATCTGCATTCCTCAATGGAAAATTGAAAGAGGAAGTATATGTCGTGCAACCCCCAGGTTTTGTTAATCCTACATTCCCTAATCATGTTTATTTTCTTAATAAAGCGTTATATGGCTTGAAACAAGCTCCTCGAGCTAGGTATGAGACTCTGTCTAGTTTTCTTCTTGAGAACAAGTTCTCGAGATGAAAAATAGATAAGACATTGTTTCTTAGGGATGTCAAAGGAAAGATCTTGTTGGTGCAAATCTATGTCGATGACATAATTTTCGGCTCTACGGACAACAATCTTTGCAAAAAGATTTCTAAACTTATGCAAGGAAAGTTTGAAATGAGCAGCATGGGAGAGCTAAAGTATTTCTTGGGACTTCAAGTAAAACAATCTGAGGATGGAATTTTCATCTCTCAGACGAAGTTCACAAATGAACTCCTCAAGAAATTCGGAATGGAGAATTCAACCTCTATGAGGACTCCAATGGGATCCACCACTACAACAAATTGTACTTATAGTAAGGACCTAAATCGTTACAATAAGTACCAAAAATCGTTACAAAAACTCTTTGGTAACGAAAAAAACTTTATGTAACGGTCGACCTCTAAAGCTCGACGCTAATACTTCTTGTAACGAATGTATGTGTGTCGTTACAATAAATTAGTTACAATAGTAAAAAAAATTCCGCCCACCGCCGCTCGCCGCCCGCCCGCCGCCGCCCGCCGCTCGCCGCCCGCCCGCCGCCCGCCCGCCGCCGCCCGCCGCTGCCCGCCGCCGCCCGCCGCTCGCCGCAGCCCGCCGCCGCCCGCCGCCATCCGCCGCCGCCCGCCGCCGCCCTCCGCCGCCCGCCGCCGCCTGCCGCCGCCCGCCGCCGCCCGCCGCCGCCCACCGCCGCCCGTTGCTCGCCGCCCCCCCGCCGCCGCCCGCCGCCGCCCGCCGCTCGCCGCCCGCCCGCCGCCGCTCGCCGCCGCCCGCCGCCGCCCGCCGCCGCTTACCGGTTGGTGTTCACCATCGGAATAGACTTCTTTCGCAGCACCCGTTCCTGAGTATCCAAAATACGGACCGGCACTTCAACAAAAGAGAGGTTGGGCTCCAACTGGGGCACAACGTTCAAGACTTGCCCACTGCTGCGCACGCACTTCCGCAATTGGCTAACATGGAAAACATTATGAATACCTGGGAAGTTTGCTGGCAAATCCAACCGGTAAGCTAACAAGCCAATCCACCCCAAAATCTTAAACGGGCCCACATACCTCGGGTCCAATTTCCGATTCTTACCAAACCTCTTTACACCAACCATCGGGGAAACCTTAAGAAATACAAGGTCCCCTACAGAAAACTCCAAGGCAGACCTACACCGATTGGCGTTCTTCTCGTACGTCTCCTGAGCTATACGAAGCTTCTCTCGAATAAGCTTCACTGTGACTTCTATTTCCTCAAGCGCATCAGGACCCAACAAAGGCCTCTCTCCAGCCTCAGCCCAAAACAACGGAGTTCTGCAGCGCCTCCCATACAAGGCTTCGAACGGAGCCATCTGCAAGCTCTCCTGATAACTATTGTTGTATGCAAATTCCATAAGTCGCATCCACTCGTCCCACGCTCCACCGTGGTCTAAAATGTAGCATCGGATTATATCCTCAACTATCTGATTCACCCGCTCCGTCTGCCAGTTAGTCTGTGGGTGGCACGCAGTAGAATACCTCAGATCCATACCCAAACCCTCCTGCAGACTCTGCCAAAAACGAGAAATAAACCGGGAGTCTCGATCAAAAATGATGCTTACCGGCACACCGTGCAGTCGGATGACTTCATTCAAGTACAACTCTGCTATCTACTTCATCGGGTAATCAATCTTATGTAACACCCCAGAAATCTCAACAGGTCAAATTGAGGTTCAGGCTGGCTGACACGGCCTGGGACACGGGCGTGTCTGGCGTACACGGCCTAGGACATGGGCGTGCTCTTCATTGTCGACGATCGTTGAGTCGACGATCGTTGAGTATCGACACATCGATACGGCCTGGGACACGGGCGTGTCCCAGGGCGTGTCATGCCCAAAAATTAGCCAGTTTGTCCCGAGAAGGACACGGCGTGAAGGCCCAGCCGTGTCGATCGTTACACGGGCGTGTCAATTGTCACACGGGCGTGTCCAGTGCCCGAGTGGTCTCGGGGGAAATGCTGATTTCCGTCTCGATGGGGGAACACGCCCCTCGACACGGGCGTATCAGGGGTCGACACGGGCGTGTCCCGGGCGTGTCGACACCCGTGTTCTGGTTTGTCTTAAGTCGGTTGTGCACCGCTTAGGGAACACGTCCTGTGACACGAGCGTGTTACTACCCGTGTTCGGCCCAGGAAATCAAATTCAGGGCTGATCAGAGCCGTTCATTTTCTTTGACCAAGATCCAATGGTCTGGGCTCTTCCCTGGGTTGATAAGGCCTGGATTGAAGTGGAGAAAGCTCATTTGAGTTTCATCTTTCTCTTTCTAAAGTTAAGAGAGAGGGGAGAGCAAGGCAAGGAAGAAGAAGAGGAATCCGGCCGTTGGTGGTGCTGCGGTGGTCCAAATCGCGAGCCGAGTTCGGATTTACGAAGGCAAGGCTGCTACGAAGGCTTTCATCCGTCTCAATTTTCTCCATGGATCTGAGGCGAATTCTAAGGGTAATGATTTCCGTCTTGGACATGTGAAGTCCTACTTTCCTGTATTTGCATAGGGAAAATCCGTCCCCGCGAGTGTGCGGTGGGTTGTGATGTACCTTTGGGTAGATATGTGAAGTCCCCCTTATTAGAGTCCGGAATTGGAGTACGGATCTAGGCATGCTGTGTGAAGCCCATCTGGACATGTTGGTCTGGATTGGTGATGCTTGTTTTCATTTGGAGGAATCTCCGAGAATTTGATTGTTTGTGTGCAATCTGTGGTGCGTACATGTTGCTTGGTGCAGCAGGAAGTACTGGAGGAAGTCCAGGAAATTGTGCGAGTTGGGTTCAACTCTTGTGGTGGACGGGCAAGGTGAAGTTGTACACGCGTCTGTCCAGTCTTGAGTCTGACGATGTGAGAACCGGGATAGGCGGATCTGTACTCGCGTTATGGTTGTCTAACCTTGGGTGCTTAATGCCCTGTTAGGATCACATAACGAGAGTCGACGGCTTGCGTGCCGATCATGACTAGAATGCTCATTGGTGGGATCCTTTGTTTCCGGTACACCCGAATGTGCCCTGAGTGCACGGAGCGTCGGGCCGTCGTGCCGACGTTTTTGATATGTATTGACTGTGCGGTCGTGCACGTCTTGCGTTGTTTGTGATGTATATATCATATTGGAAAATGCTATGCAGGGCTGGAATTCCGCTGCCTGCCAGGGGCAGGGTCGTTATAATTGGTCAGCTGAATGCTGACCGTTGCCCTGTTTGCCACCGCTTGGTGGATTGATTCTTACAGGTGCTGGAGGTGCTTGTCCGAGCGGGCTGAAGCCCAAGCAGCGTTGCTTCCCTCGAAGGCTTTGTTTTGTTTCTTCTTGTTCATGTGTGGTCGGCCTGCGTGCCGATGTCGGTAAACCACACCTTGTTAAGAGAAATTTGTAAGGCCTTAAGGCCAGACACTTTGGTTGTATACATTCCTATGTTTTTAGTGGACAGTTCTTGTTGTACTTGAGTTCAAGTTTTCAACCGTGAAGCTTTCGCTAGAATGCTCTGTGTTAGGATGCGTTGGTGTTTTGAAATTATTTCGTAGCGTCTCCGCCTATTGGTGGAATATGGTGTGGGGCCCCGACCGGACCCTCTATTATATTCTTCTTGACGGGTAGAGGTGTTACAATTTGGTATCAGCTTGTTGGTCGATCTCTTCCGCATTCGCGGACGTATTCTTTTGAGGGGTGGCGAGCACGTGTCAGTGCTGTCGTTATAACACTTAACTTGAACTCAAGAATGTCCACTTAGGAATGCAAATACACTTGATTGATGAACTTGTGTATTCTTTTTGTATGTTTGCTGTTTTACTTGGTCGCTAAATTGTGTGTTTTACACATATAGGTGACTAGAAGTGTTGCGGGTCAATCCGAACCTCAACATTCTGTCGAAAGTGCGGCACCAGCTGAGGTGCCCACACCTCCTCCATCTGCTGAAACGGTACGTTTCATCACGGAAATGGTACTTGCTGTGATGAATGCTCAGCAGGCTGGGCAGGCACGTCCTGTAGTGGTGCCAACGCATGTTGGGGTACGGCAAGAACCGGTAGAAGCTGTAGTTGATCTGCGGGCAGCAGATCAACAATTGAAGCAATTCTTGAGCTTCAATCCTCCACAATTTACTGGGGCAGGGTCACCGGCCCAAGCAGAGGATTGGATTGCAAGGATCAAGAGGATCATTAGAGCGATCAAGGTTGAAGAGGGACAGAAAGTTATGTTGGCAGCTTTCCTACTGGAAGGAGAGGCTCGTTTATGGTGGGATGAGATTGAACTGCATCACTTGGCCGGTAGACAACTTGCAGAAGTCTCGATGGATGAATTTTCTCGATTGTTCTTGGCACAACATCTACCAATGCAGCAAAGGTTATCGATGGAAATGGAATTTCAGCAGTTAACTCAAGGAGATCGTAGTGTGGATGATTACCTTCATGAATTCACACGTTTGGGAAGGTATGCGGGTACCATCTTTGCCGAAGAAGAGCGTAAGACTAGTAGGTTTTATGCGGGACTGCGAGATGAGCTGCGGTATTTGCTCTCGAGTTCTGTGAGTAAGGGATTTCAAGCCTCAGTCTGTACGGCTCGGTCTTTTGAGACGTACATGAAATGGGGGCAGGAAAGAGGGACCTTGGCTGTGACAAAGCCAGAGTTCAAGCCGCCGCGTCTGGAGAAGTTTGGGTACCGTAAGAGATGGGGAAAGAAGTCCAAGTCTACTGGACAAGCTCCTTCTGCGATTGTGACAGAGACATCTGGGTATGGATCTCGTGCTTGTTTTACGTGCGGTAAGTTGGGACACTTCACACGTGATTGTCGAGTTGGTCCTCCAAAGGGTGACAAGAAGACGGGAGCGTCTTATGCGGATAAAGGGAAGACTGTGGTGGAGTCTTCTGCCTCGCACGCGCAGCCAAGGGTCTTCAACCTTGGAAAACAGGAGGCCATTAAGCAGGCGGATGTTGTCACAGGTGCGCGCAGTTTTCAATGTTATTTTATCCTATGTGTTGTGCTTGTGATGTTTTAGGGTTTGTCCTTATACGAGAGTATCCGGCGCGAGCACTGTTTGACACAGATGCTTCACATTCGTTTTTGTCTGAAGAGTTCATCTTTCGTGTTGGGGTACCTATCCGGACCACGACAAACAGTGTAAAGGTGTTGTTACCTAACGGATGTTTGATGTGCGTGGATAAATCTTGCGGTCTTGAGGTCAAGATAGGGAGTCGGGAGTTCAAGGTGGAAACACTAGTATTACCGATCAAGGAATTTGATATAATCTTTTGTATGGACTGGCTGTCAGAGCAGCGTGCCTGTATAGATTGCACGTTATACTTGGGCAGAATACCGAACAAGAGACCAAGTTCATTGGTATACAAGGGATGAGTGGGATGTTGTTATCTGCTCTCCAAGTCATTAAGGCAGTTCGGAAGGGTGCGAAGTTGTTCTTCACACTCGAGAGGCGGTGGTGCCGAAGGCCAGTGTGAGTGACGTGCCGATTGTTTTGGAGTATGCTGATGTGTTTCCAACGGACCTTCCGGGGTTACCTCTCCAAAGGGAAATCGACTTCGCTATCGAGCTGGTGCCGGCTGCAAAACCTGTGGCCCGTTCGCCGTATCGGGTAGCGCCAAAAGAGATGGTCGAACTAAAAGTTCAGTTGCAAGAAATGTTGGAGCAGGGATACATACGCCCAAGTATGTCACCTTGGAGCGCGCCTGTTCTTTTTGTGAAAAAGAAAGACGGTAGTTTGCGGCTATGTATTGATTATCGCTAACTGAATAATCTGACGGAGAAAAATAGGTATCCGATTCCACGGATCGATGACTTGTTTGATCAGCTAGCAGGCTCAACCGTCTATTCCAAGTTGGATTTGAAATCCGGGTATTAC
Organism: Platanthera zijinensis; assembly: GCA_039513925.1. Lineage (NCBI taxonomy): Eukaryota > Viridiplantae > Streptophyta > Magnoliopsida > Asparagales > Orchidaceae > Platanthera > Platanthera zijinensis. Next base: position 130,480,133 of record CM077085.1, on the reverse strand, counting down.
CAATTGCGGATTAGGGAAGGTGACATTCCAAAGACCGCGTTTGGCACACGCTACGGTCATTATGAGTTCACAGTGATGCCGTTCGGCTTATGTAATGTGCCTTCGGTATTCATGGATCTCATGCATCGAACGTTTTGCGAATACTTGGATCTGTTTGTGATTGTGTTCATTGATGATATCCTCGTGTACTCTCAGTCGGAGGAAGATCATGCAAACCATTTGCGGTTAGTATTGTATACCTTGCGGAGAAATAAGCTGTATGCCAAGTTCTCTAAGTATGAGTTCTGGCTCTCGTCGGTGGCTTTTCTGGGCCATGTGGTATGTGGAGAGGGCATAGCTGTGGATCCGGCAAAGATAAGTGCCATTCGTGATTGGCCAGTGATGTCTTCGGTGGCCGAAGTCAGGAGTTTTCTTGGACTGGCAGGCTACTATAGACGATTTATGGCGAACTTCTCCCGGATTGCTTTGCCTTTGACTACGTTGACGAGAAAAGATCAGAAGTTCGTTTGGACGCCGGAGTGCACGCGAGCTTTTGAGGAGCTAAAAGGTCGTTTGACCACGGCGCCTGTTTTGACGTTGCCTTGTGGTACAGACGATTTTGAGATATACAGCGATGCGTCAGGAAGCGGCTTAGGCTGCGTTCTCCTGCAGTTTGGCAAGGTGATCGCTTATTGCTCACCATCAATGACTTAGTGTTGGCGAGGGTGATCTTTTCGCTAAAGTTGTGGCAGCACTATCTTTATGGCGTGAAGGTAGATATTTATACAGATCATAAAAGCCTGAAGTATCTGCTCGATCAAAAGGATTTAAATATGCGACAAAGGAGGTGGATGGAATTCCTAGGGGATTATACCTTCGACATTCACTATGTTCCCGGAAAGCGAAATGTGGTCGCTGATGCCTTGAGTCGTCGGACTCCGGTGCGAGCAAGTTGGTTGCGGATACATGACGAGCGTCTAATCCAAGAATTGGAAGCGTTGGAGATATCTTGTGTTGAGAGGGATTCTTCGGCCGATGCATGCTTGAACTGGATGGAGGTTCAATATGACCTTGCGGACAGGGTTAGGCGGGCAACGGAGCTTGATGAAAGTCTCCAACGCTATGCCAAGGAAGGGTCTGGTGACCAATTCTCCTGGGATGATGGGTTATTACGGAAGGATGGCCGACTGTGTGTCCCTTGTGCGGGTAAATTGCGAGAAGAATTGTTATATGAAGCACACTTTACAAAGTACTCAATTCACCATGAGAGCACAAAGATGTACAAGGACATGAAGAAATTGTTCTGGTGGCCTGGTTTAAAGAAGGACATAGCCGAGTATGTGGCTAAGTGTCGTACTTGTGCTTTGGTAAAAGCAGAATGTCAACGGCCGAGTGGTTTCCTGAAATCATTGCAAGTTTCGCAGTGGAAGTTTGAGGATATTTCCATGGATTTCGTGCACGGGTTGCCGAGATCGCAATGTGGGAATGACTCAATTTGGGTGATTGTAGACCGGTTGACAAAGGTTGCTCACTTTCTACCGAACAAACGGGACGATTCAGTGGAAACATTGGCAAAACTCTATGTGGAGTAGATTGTTCGATTGCACGGTATTCCCCGAAGCATCGTAAGTGACCGTGATGGGCGATTTACTTCAAAGGATTGGAGGCTAATTCATCAGCTATTGGGCATGAAGTTAGCATTCAGTACGGCCTTTCATCCGCAAACGGATGGCAAAACTGAACGGACCAACAGAACAATGGAGGATATGCTCCGTATGTGCGCCCTGGACTTAGGTAAGAAGTAGGAAGATCATCTTGTTATGGTGGAATTATCCTACAATAATAGTTACTAAGCGAGCATCGGCATGGCACCATTTGAAGCTCTGTATGGTCGCAAGTGCCGTACACCGTTATCTTGGGCAGAAACTGGCGAATCCAAACTTTTGGGACAAAAGGCAGTCGAGGATGCTAACTCAACAATACGCTCTATTCGAGAAAGACTACTAATATCCCAGGATCGCCAAGCCAAGTATTACAATGCTAAGCACCGGAATGTGGAGTTCGCGGTGGGTGACTGGGTCTATTTAAATATTAAACCCTTCAAAGGCGTATCTCGGATTCGGCGGTTGAAAAAGCGAAGTCCGCGATACCTTGGTCCGTTTGAAGTGGTAGAGCGAGTTGGGGTAGTTGCCTATCATCTAGCTCTTTCATCGGAATTGGGAGGACTGCATGATGTGTTCCACATCTCAGTACTACGAAAAGCAGTCAAGGATCAAGCTCAAGTAATTGAGAATGATCGGGTGCCGGTTTAGTATGGGCTAACGACAAAGGTGAGGCCCATTCGGATCGAGGATCGAGCCGAGAAACAGTTGCAGAACAAAACAATCGGGATGGTCAAAGTCCGGTGGGACAAATGTGGCCGAGAAGAGCTAACATGGGAGCTGGAGCAGACAATGCGAGCCGAGTTTCCCGAGTTATTTTCGTAACCTGTTCGCTCGTTTGTATATGTAATCAACAGATATATGTCTCTGATTGTGTTATGTTGTTTTCTCCCTGCTGTCTTAAAATTTCGGGACGAAATTTAATTAAGGAGGGGAGGATTGTAACACCCCAGAAATCTCAATAGGTCAACTTGAGGTTCAGGTTGGCTAACACAGCCAAGGACACGGGCGTGTCCCAGGGCGTGTTTGGGGTACACGGCCTGGGACACGGGCGTGTCCTAGGGCGTGTTCTTCATTGTCGATGATCGTTGAGTCGACGATCGTTGAGTATCGACACATCGACACGGCCTGGGACACGGGCGTGTCCCATGGCATGTCATACCAAAAAATTTGCCAGTTTGTCCCGAGAAGGACACGACGTGGAGGACCAGCCGTGTCGATCGTGACACGGGCGTGTCAATTGTCACACGGGCGTGTCCAGTGCCCGTGTGGTCTCGGGGGAAAATGCTGATTTCCGTCTCGATGGGGGAACACGCCCCTCGACACGGGCGTGTCAGGTGTCGACACGGGCATGTCCCGGGCGTGTCGACACCCGTGTTCTGGTTTGGCTTAAGTCAGTTGTGCACCGCTTCAGGAACACGGCCTGTGATACGGGAGTGTCACTACCTGTGTTTGGCCCAGGAAATCAAATTCAGGCCTGATCAGAGCCATTCATTTTCTTTGACCAAGATCCAATGGTCTGGGCTATTCCCTGGATTGATAAGGCCTGGATTGAAGAGGAGAAAGCTCATTTGAGTTTCAACTTTCTCTTTCTAAATTTAAGAGAGAGGGGAGAGCAAGGCAAGGAAGAAGAAGAGGAATCCGGCCGCCGGTGGTGCTGTGGTGGTCCAAATCGCGTGCCGATATCGGATTTACGAAGGCAAGCCTGCTACGAAGGCTTTCATCCGTCTCAATTTTCTCCATGGCTCCGAGGCAAATTCCAAGGGTAACGATTTCCGTCTTGGACATGTGAAGTCCTACTTTCTTGCATTTGCATAGGGAAAATCCGTCCCCGCTAGTGTGCGGTGGTTTGTGATGTCTCTTGGGGTAGATATGTGAAGTCCCCCTTGTTAGAGTCCGGAATTGGAGTACGGATCTAGGCATGCTGTGTGAAGCCCATCTGGACGTGTTGGTCTGGATTAGTGATGCTTGTTTGCATTCGGAGGAATCTCCGAGAATTTAATTGTTTGTGTGCAATCTGTGGTGCATACCTGTTGCTTGGTGCAACAGGAAGTACTGGAGGAAGTCCAGGAAATTGTGCGAGTTGGGTTCAACTCTTGTGGTGGATGGGCAAGGTGAAGCTGTACCCGCGTCAGTCACGTCCTGAGTCTGACGATGTGAGCAACGGGATAGGCGGATCTGTACCTGCGTTATGGTTGTCTAACCTTGGGTGCTTAAGGCCCTATTAGGATCACATAGCGAGAGTCGACGGCTTGCGTGCCGATCATGACTAGAATGCTCATTGGTGGGATCCGGTGTTTCCGGTACACCTGAATGTGCCCTGAGTGCACGGAGCGTCGGGCCGTCATGCCGACGTTTGTGATATGTATTGACTGTGCGGTCGTGCACGTCTTGCGTGGTTTGTGATATATATATCATATTGGAAAATGCTATGCAGGGCTGGAATTCCGCTGCCCCGTGCCAGGGGCAGGGTGGTTATAATTGGTCAGCTGAAAGCTGACCGTTGCCCTGTTTGCCACCGATTGGTGGATTGCTTCTTACAGGTGCTGGAGGTGCTGGTCCGAGCGGGCTGAAGCCCAAGCAGCGTTGCTGCCCTCGAAGGCTTTGTTTTGTTTCTTCTTGTTCATGTGTGGCCGGCCTGCGTGCCGATGTCGGTAAACCACACCTTGTTAAGAGAAATTTGTAAGGCCTTAAGGCCAGACACTTTGGTTGTATACATTCCTATGTTTTTAGTGGACAATTCTTGTTGTACTTGAGTTCAAGTTTTGAACCGTGAAGCTTCTGCTAGAATGCTCTGTGTTAGGATGCGTTGGTGTTTTGATATAATTTGGTAGCGTCTCCGCCTGTTTGTGGAATATGGTGTGGGGCCCCGGCCGGACCCTCTATTATATTCTTCTTGACAGGTAGAGGTGTTACATCTTATATGGCATGATGTGAGCACACTTCGTTAGTCTATCAACTATGACCCAAACGGAATCAAATCCCCTCGGGGATCACGGTAAACCCGTGATGAAATCCATAGATATACTTTCCCACTTCCAAGTCGGGATCTCTAACGGAGTCAACTTGCCACCAGGCCTTCCATGATCGGCCTTCACCCGCTTGCAAGTGTGGAACTCCGCAACAATTCGGGCTATATCTCCTTTCATGCCATACCACTAGGCAATTTGCTTTAAGTCACGATACATCTTTGTAGATCCTGGATGGTAGGATACGCTGGATCCATGAGCCTCTCTGCAAACCATACCCCGAATATCCCCAACCGCGGGGATGCAATATATCCCGCGGTACTTCAAAGTTCCCGCATCATCGATGGAATAATCCGGCAACTCTCCTCTCTCAGTCCTGGAGAATAAGTGTAGAAGATCCGGGTCGTCCTTCTGGTGCAGTCTGGTCAAAGAAATCCAAGACGGCTCTGCCACTGACAAACTACTCTGCAGGCCACAACATCCCACTGATATATCCATAAGAAGGAACTCCTCCACTAAACGATCGGTGGTGAGATTAAAGATCTTTCCCGTCTTACAGGCTCAGGAAGTCGGCCACCACATTGTCCTTTCCTGGATGATACTGGATCTCTACGTCATAATCGGCCACATAATCTAGCAACCGACGCTAGCGCAGATTTAACTCCTTTTGCGTGAACACGTACTTCAGGCTCTTATGGTTGGTGAAGATCTTGCACTGAGCCCCATAAAGTAGGTGTCTCCACAGTTTTAACACATAAATAACTGCTGCGAACTCGAGGTCATGCGTAGGATAATTCTTCTCATGAGTCTTCAGTTGCCTTGACCAATAGGCAATCACCTTACCAACCTGCATTAATACGCATCCCAGACCTACATGCGAAGCATCCACGTATACATCATAATCCACACCCTCAGCAGGCAGGGTCAGAACGGGAGCAGTGCACAATCTCCTCTTTAACTCCAGGAAGGCTTCTTCGCACATCTCGCTCCTAACAAAAGCCATGTTCTTCTGAGTCAGCTTAGTAAAAGGTGCAGCTAGGGTATAGAAACCCTCCACAAAACTCCTGTAGTAGCCAGCCAATCCTAGAAAGCTTTTGATCTCCTTGGGCGTGCCCGGCCTACTCCAATCCATCACTGCTGCGATCTTTTCCGGGTCAACCGAGATCCCATTCTTATTCACCACGTGGCCCAGAAACGAGACCTGAGGCAACCAAAATTCGCACTTGCTTAACTTGGCGAATAACTTATGGTTCCTCAACTCCGATAGAACCAAGCGCAGATGCTGCTCATGCTCCTCAGCACTGCGAGAATAGACCAACACGTCATCGATGAAGACCACCACGAACTTATCTAGGAAATCCTTGAACACCCGGTTCATCATATTGACGAACGCTGATGGAGCGTTGGTCAATCCAAACGACATCACTAAGAACTCAAAATGTCCATGCCTCGATCTAAACGCAGTCCGTGGAATATCTGCCTCACGGATCCTAAGTTGATGATAGCCTGAACGAAGGTCAATCTTGGAGAAGACCGTGCTACAGCACAACTGGTCAAATAAATCATCGATCCTCGGCAGAGGGTACCTGTTCTTAATTGTGACTTTGTTCAACTCCCTATAGTCGATGCAAAGCCGCATTGACCCATCTTTCTTCTTCACAAATAGAATAGTAGCACCCCAAGGCGATGAACTCTGTCTGATAAACCCTTTCGTCAACAACTCATCTAACTGGACTCGCAACTCCTCTAGCTCTCGAGGGGCAATCCGGTACGGCGCCTTCGCAATAGGACGCGTACCCAGCTCCAAATCGATCACAAACTCAACATCCCGCTCGGGAGGAAGACCAGGTAGCTCATCAGGAAAAACATCGGTGAAATCACGAACAACTGGAATCTCCTCTGATACCAACTGTCATAACCCGCATTTTCTCCGAATTAAAGAATTATCAGAGTATGAGAAAACGCGCTTCATAATGTCACGTCAAGCAGGGGATAACTGCTGACACTCAGGCAAAACCATCTACTACACTTTATGAAAGAAATTTATGGGTTTAATGACTAGAAAATAAGTTATACTTTAGAGGCCGTATCCCTCGGCTCGGTGGATCACCTAGTCCACATTTAAAAACTATACTTAAGCGCTGCAGAAAAATATTTTATTCAGGTTTGACATCCTTAGAAGTGCATAAGAGCCCTAAGAGGACCACTTATGCCATGCAAGACTCTACATTTAATTTATATTATATATAAGGAAACGATCATTATACTTTGTTTGGAAAATAGTGATTTACCTTTATAAAACATGTTGATCATGCAATAATTTTATAATAATAATAATTGTAGTTTTAAAATAACTAGCAACCTACCATAAATTCTCCCCAGAGCAAGTAGACTATCTCCAGAAAATGGTACCAGCAAAAGTAATATATCTAGTACAAAGGTAAAAACTACCAGTGGGCGCCAACAACTTGACACAAACCCACAGGCAAATATGTATGTCTGTAAGAAAAGTACAGAAAAACTACCTCACTAACAAAGCAACAAGATCTCCAAAGTCCAAGAGACCACCAGCAACACCACCGCAACCTAGCCACCAAACTGGCTACTGCTCAGAACCTGAGGCATTCAAAAGAAGAAGGAATACCTCAGCAAACAAAATAAGGAAAAACTGCATGGAAGTGTCAACCAGGGAATTAATAAAAGAGGAAAACACACAGCAGAAAAAGTCACAACTGCCCAAGGCAAGACAACAAGGAATGCACTACGTAGGAGGAATTAACACCAACCCTGCCCAGAAACTACATCCTGCAGGGTCTACTAGACTACTAAGAGCCCAAAGTGCTGCAATCTACCAAGGGAGAAACTTCAAACACCCTAAGCTGTGGGAGATGGTAGTAGCAAAAACAAACAACATGGATCCGGTTTGGAGGCAAACTCAGTCCCCCAACCACCATTTCCAAGCCAACAAGCTCAAGGGTCTATATATGAAAGCACAAGGGACCTTCCACCCCCTTGACCAGCCTGTACCTTGAGCAAGATAGAAGAATAAGGGTGGCCTTGGCTAAATTACACAACACCTCCCCCATGAAGAGCTTTAAACCACCACTACTAACCACGACCCACGATTCGTCCTTTAGGAAAGAAAAATAAATATGGCCGACAAGGAAACTCAAAATAAAATCAAGGAATTCACTCGGGAACGAAAATAGAGGAAAGACAAACAGTGTTGAAGTTACTCAACACGGCTTGGCATTGAGTAGGACCCACTCAGCGTCTAACCCGACCTTGGCGTTGAGTGAGTTAGCCTCACTCAGCGCCAGAACAGCCATGGCGTTGAGTGAGAAACCCAATGCCCTCCGCAAGAGGAACTCTAGCGTTGAGTGAGATATCCTCACTCAACGCAAAAATAGCCATGGCATTGAGTGAGGTCCACTACCTCAACGCCTTTAGCAAAAGAGGCAGCGGCATTGAGTGAGCTAACCTCACTCAACGCCAAAATAGCTATGGCATTGAGTGAGGTCCACTCCCTCAATGCCTTTAGCAAAACCACAAAACCCAATGGTGGCGTTGAGTGAGTCCACCTCCCTTGACGCCAAAGCAGCTTTGGCGTTGAGTGAGGTCAACTCACTCTACGCAAAAGTTCACTCCCGCAGGAAAACCCTAAACCAACGCCAGCAAGAGGAGGTTGGCGGGAATGGCGACTGATTCTTGCCGAATCGGCAGGAATGCAGGATGATTCTCGCCAAATCGGCGAGAATCCAGGATGATTCTCGCTGATTCGGCGAGAATTATTGGGAATCCAGAATGATTCTTGCCGAATCAGCGGGAATCAAGGATGATTCTCGCTGAACGGTGGGAATCACTGGTGATACACATCGAAATCGACGGGAATCACTTGGTGATTCCCGTCGATTTTAAATTAGACGAAAATTCTCACTCAATCACCCCACCACTCAGCCGCAAGGAACAAACCAAACTATGGCTTTGAGTGTGTCCACCACACTCAATGCCAAGTCCGGGAGGCTTTTGGCTTTGAGTGTGTTCACCACAATAAACACCAAAACCCGAGAGTCTACTAAGGCTGGTTCTAACAAGAGCCCTTCCACAACTTCCTGTACTTTTCTTACAGACATACATATTTGTCTGTGGGTTCGTGTCAGGTTGTTGGCGCCCACTGGTAGTTTTTACCTTTGTACTAGATATATTACTTTTGCTGCTACCATTTTCTAGAGATAGTCTACTTGCTCTAGGGAGGATTTATGCTAGGTTGCTAGTTATTTTAAAACTACAATTATTATTATTATAAAATTATTGCATGATCAACATGTTTTATAAAGGTAAATCACTATTTTCCAAACAACGTATAAAGATCGTTTCCTTATATATAATATAAATTAAATGTAGAGTCTTGCATGGCATAAATGGTCCTCTTAGGGCTCTTATGCACTTCTTAGGATGTCAAACCTGAATAAAATATTTTTCCGCAGCGCTTAAGTATAGTTTTTAAATGTGGACTAGGTGATCCACTGAGCCAAGGGATACGACCTCTAAAGTATAACTGATTTTCTAATCATTAAACCCATAAATTTTTTTCATAAAGTGTAGTAGATGGTTTTGCCTGAGCGTCAGCAGTTATCCCCTGCTTTACGTGGCATCATGACGCGCGTTTTCTCATACTCTGATAATTCTTTAATTCGGAGAAAATGCGGGTTGCGACAGTGTTGCACTTGCATAAGTCAAAGCATAACATATCACTACACACATACTTGCATACAACCTGACACCCCTTCGTATAAATGGGTATGGGACTTTTTATACGATGGGAGCCTTGTAAAAGACCCCTTAACTTATAAGTTTGTATGAGCATTCATATAAGTTAAGGTTAATTATTTCATAGCTTACTTTACATGTACTTACTGCTCTCTACTTTACTTGTTTACATTACTGCTTCCTTGTATAGTTCTTTTGGACATACACCTGCTAGGGTAGTTGTCACCTGCTTGTTCCACTTTGCTTTGTTGTCGTCCGCTTTCATCCTCCCCGCACAGTGCCTTGGAGTCGCGGGGGTGAGGCGAGGACGATAGTGGCTTAGTCTTTTGACTAACGGTCAGTGAACCACTTCATTTTAGGGGACGTAGCAGCAGGAGCATCAGCACCGGTAGGACAAGGAGGCAGGACATGAGGAGCAGTTGTTGCGCACTACCTCTACTATAATACGACGGGTCAAGGATAGATTTCAGTTGCTCCCACTGAGATTATTGTGAGTTATGAGAGAGAGATTATTTGTATTAGATATGTACCGGGCTTAAGCCCATATTTCTTTTCTACCCTCTTTCATATTTTGTACCCATTGTGGACTATTACTCATTTACTTATATATATATATATATATATATATATGATCTTGTGGACTTGGACTTCTTTTGTACTTCTACTTTCTTTGGTGATCGTTTTAGTCAACAAGATCAGCATTTTGTAGTGACAACCACCCCCAGTGTTGGTGTCACGGCAAAACGGTGATTCTGTGCGTAAGACCCGGTAGAGTAGCAAAAAAAGAGGGTCTTACATCCGTCGTCGCCTATTTAATTTGTTTACTCTCCACGCTTTAAGCTTCCCTATCTCTCCTCCCACACAGTGCCTGGGAGTCTTGGGGGCGAAGCGGGGATGATACTTGGCTTAGTCTTTTGACTAACGGTCAGTGGATCCAGGTGCTCCGGATGAAGGACCGGGAGCAGCAGCAGGAGATGCAGCATCAGCGGAGTACGGTGTACATGGAGGTGGGTCAGTCTAGTACAGGAGCACAAGCCTCCGACTCCGTGAGTGATTAGTTTTACTTAGCTTCTGTGAGAGTGATGTAATGAGGATATGTTGTACTGGGCATTGCCTGTTTATGTTTGTATTTTACTAATCTCTTTCAGTACTTTCATTATCATGTGGACATTGCTGTGATTTCTATTTCATATATAATATGTGATTGTGGACTAGACTTAATTTTCTAATTTGTTGTACTTCTACTTCTTGATGATCGTCAATGCCGGTAGAATCTACGTTTTGTAGTTGCGACCCTCCTGAGTGTCGATTCCACCACAAAACGGCGGTTCTGGGCGTAAGACCCGGTAACATAACAAAAAAAGGGGGTCTTACATGCTGGAGCCGAGTAGCTTATGAAAAATCAGTTTATCATCAATTTTAAAATAAATGATTTTCTATAAACTGCACAAACAAACTGCTGAAAAACTGCGTTTGTGTTTTGAATAAAGATTATTCATCAGCATAAACTGTCTCAAAGAGAGCAATAATCTCTAAAATTATGGTTTGTGATTAAAATGGAGCAATGTAACATTTCATAAAATAACAGTTTATCTGATGTTGGAGAAAAATTATTTTGTTAAAGAATGATTATGTTACATTAGATGAAATGCTACTATAAGAATGAGATACTAACAAAAGTACAAACAAAAATTGGCATGTTCAATGAAATTTGAAAACAATACACAATTACATTAGTAGATAAAAGATATTGTTGAAAGAATAAAGCTCTCTTTGTGGAGCTTATTTTCACGGGTTAAGCGGTTACGACTGCATGAACCAGACGTTAATTAATGCACAGTTCATGCGAGCGCAATCGCTTGACTGGTGAAAATAAGCCCCCCCAGGTGAAAATTGCGCCCTAACAAAAAAATCGCGCCCGGGCGAAAAAACACGCACGGGCGAAAAAATTGCGCCAGTTCGGAAAATTTACTTCTGAATAGAAAATTTGCGTCTCGGTGAAAAATTCAACCCTGGATGAAAAATACGCGGCCGAGCGAATAATACATGTCGGTGGAGGGGGGGGAATCACGACTGGGCAAAAAAATCAACTTATAACTTTTTAAAGGGATAAGCGCTTATGAAAAGCCATAAGCTGGACCCGAGTAGCTTATGAAAAATCAGCTTACCATCAATTTTAAAATAAGTGATTTTCTATAAACTGCACAAACAAACAGCTGAAAAACTGCATTTGCGTTTTAAATAGTGATTGTTCGTCAGCATAATTTATACCAAATAGAGCCATAATCTCTAAAATTAAGGTAAGTGATTTAAATTGAGAAATGTAACATTTCATAAAATAATAGTTAATCTTACGATGTTGCAAAACACCCATTCCTGCGCATTAAATGTTGGCCTAGGAAGAAGCACGCTGTAGGGAGAAAAACGGCCATTTGGGCAAAAAACGTGCTCTCGAGGGACAAAAGGGAGCTCGGGGCAAAACAAGCCCCGGGGTGAAAAATGGGGTACACGGGAGACCCCCCCCCCCCCCCAAGATTAAAAAAAGGTGTTCGGGCAAAAAATGAGCGCTCAGGAATAAAATTACTCCCTTAGGCGGAAAAAGCATACCCAGGAGAAAAATGTGCACCATGGCGAAAAATGAGTGCGCGAGCGGGAAAATGTTTGTCGGAGGCGAAAAATGCATGCTCGGGCGAAAAATGCACGTGTGAAGGAAAAATGAGAGCTCAGGCGAAAAATGCGCGCACGGGCAGAATATGAGTGCCCTGGATAAAAATGATCGCTCTCCGACAGGAACACCTGGGCCTTACTTCTGAGCACTCAGAGTCTCTAAGGCTCCTTGACCTTAAACAGGAAGAGGTCAACAAGTTGGTAGAACAACTTGCGGCAGAAAGGAATATTGTCAAAAGCTTCTCTATGCCAAAGACTGTTCTTCCACTGGTTGATACCTTCTCTGCTCAGGCTAAGGGGGCTGGCTTAGGGCATGTTGGTGTGCGTGGTAAATCATCAAGGAGAAATAGAAAGCAGAGGAAAAATAAGGCTGCTTAGAAGGCCTCTACTATAGAAAAGGGAAAGGCCCCACTCAACCCTATTGAATTCAGGAAGCCTGGCTTTCCCTGCAATGAACGGGACTTTGAGTAAACATATGGCCACTTCTTCCGGCCCTCGGTTGAAAAGCCCAAGAGCCGGTATGATGGTTGGGCCTTCCCCCGCAACTACGGCGAGAGTGTCTTCAAGGCACCTTATGAGGAAATCCAAGTGGAAAATTATGGCCACTTCTCTAGCGGCCATAATAGGAAGCAGGCACCAAAAGCCAAACCTGTTATACTGAAGGAACAGGAAGTGAAGAAATCATATGATTGTTGTCATCATGATGCTTCCATCTCCAGATCCAAGGCCCCAGCTGGACCCACCGTTCCCAGGGTAAAGCTGGAGCTTAGGAAGCGGTACAACAGGTTCGACTGTTGGTGTTGTGGCAAAGTTGGTCACTTTGCCGTGGATTGCTAGTTTAATCCAAGGTTCAATGAGACTCCTCATGTTAGCAATGCGAGGCCGACCACTCGTAAGGTTAACCACCCGAGGGGGAGTATGCTAACAAGGAATCTAGGACCCAAGTTCGATTGGGTTCCTAGGGGAAACTGATTCTGTTTTGCAGGTATGTCTTAAGTCCACCAAAATGCCTATCTGGTACTTGGACAGTGGATGTTCCCGGCATATGACCGGGACAAGAATCCTGCTACGTGATTACTCTCCAGTCGAAAATTGACCCAAAGTAATCTTTGGAGGATCAGATCAAGGAGTCACCAGAGGTTACAGTATGATTTCCAACGGTATAATCTCTATCACCGACGTGGCCTATGTTGAAGGGTTAAATCATAACCTGATTAGTGTAAGTCAGTTGTGTGATAAAGGTTATGACGTTAAGTTCTGCAAGGATAAGTGCTTGATAATATCGTGTGCCTCTTCGGAGACGGTATTAACTGGAATTAGGAGCTGAAATATATTTTGTTTAGATTTTCTTAGCATAGATTCTTCTACCCTCGTGTACCTAGTAGCAAAAGGCAGTGCATCTCTTTGTGAACAATGGCACAAGAGATTTGAATATATTAATTTCAAGACTATTAATATGTTGTTTTCTTAAAATTTAGTAAGGGATGCTCCCATTATTCAGTGCATCAAAGATAGCCCCTGTCCTGCATGCCAGATGGGCAAACAGACTCGGGCTACCTTTAAGGGCATTGCAGACAAAGACTCTTCCAGATGTCTTTATCTTCTGCATATAGACTTGTTTTGTCCAGTGCAAGTTCATAGCTTGGGAAGCAAGTCATATACGCTAGTGATTGTTGATGATCACTCTCGGTTTACATGGGTGTTCTTCTTAAAACGAAAGTCAGATACGTTTGACATCTTCACGAGTTTTGTCAAGCAAATTCAGAACGAACTTAACTACTAAGTGGTCAAAATCAGAAGTGACCATGGAACAGAATTCAAATATGGGACTATGACAGAATTTTGTGAAGAACATGGTATCTTTCATGAGTATTCCTCCCCGCGTACTCCTCGGCAAAATGGAGTTGCGGAGAGGAGAAATAGAACGCTCATTGAAGCTTGCACGACAATGTTGAATGACGCTTCTCTCCCAGAATACTTCTGGGCAGAGGCTGTCAATATGGCTTGTCTTGTACAAAACCGAGCATTGATCAACAAGAATTATCATAAGACACCTTATGAGCTACTGAAAGGCAAGAAACCAACCAAGTCCTATTTAAGTATCTTTGGCTGCAGATGCTATGTACTCAATAACGGGAAGTACCCGCGTACTAAATTTGGTGAAAAATGCTTCGAAGGCATATTCATGGGCTATAGTAGCCATAGTCGGGCATATAGGGTTTTTAATAAGAAAACCCTAGTTGTAGAGGAGACCATTAATGCTGTTTTTGATGAAGGAAGCTTGCTTCATAGCAATTCTTCCAGTTGTATTCTTGAAGATGCAGGTGCAAGACTTGAACAGCTAAGTCTCGATGCGACTGCCAATGATGTAACTCCCAAGTACGTCAAGGTTTCCACCTCAACGCCAACTGGAGAAGTTGAAGCTCAGGATGGAGAAAATCTCCTAGAAGATGGAGAAGCCCGAGAAGATATCAGAGCTCCAGATGCCAGACTCCTAGAGCTCTGACACGTGAGGGATCATCCCAGAGATCAGATCATAGGAGATCCTCGTGACGGTGTCAGGACTCGGAGAGGTACAATTAATGAGATTTTGCACCTTAGTTTCTTGTCACAGGTTGAGCCAAAGAGGTTCGACGAAGTGAACAAAGATGCAGCTTGGATATTGGCCATGCAAGATGAACTGCATTAATTCGAACGATGCAACGTCTGGACGCTTATTCTCAGACCAAATAAAAATAATGTGATCGGAACCAAGTGGATCTTAAGAAACAAACTGGATGAACACGGTGTCATCATAAAGAACAAGGCCAGGCTGGTAGCTCAAGGTTACAAACAGGAGGAGGGGATTGACTTCGACCAGACCTTTGCACCAGTTACAAGGCTCGAGGCGATCAGATTGTTCCTGGCGTATGCTTCGCACAAAGGATTCACTGTCTATCAGATGGATTTGAAATCTGCATTCCTCAATGGAAAATTGAAAGAGGAAGTATATGTCGCGCAACCCCCAGGTTTTGTTAATCCTACATTCCCTAATCATGTTTATTTTCTTAATAAAGCGTTATATGGCTTGAAACAAGCTCCTCGAGCTAGGTATGAGACTCTGTCTAGTTTTCTTCTTGAGAACAAGTTCTCGAGAGGAAAAATAGATAAGACATTGTTTCTTAGGGATGTCAAAGGAAAGATCTTGTTGGTGCAAATCTATGTCGATGACATAATTTTCGGCTCTACGGACAACAATCTTTGCAAAAAGATTTCTAAACTTATGCAAGGAAAGTTTGAAATGAGCAGCATGGGAGAGCTAAAGTATTTCTTGGGACTTCAAGTAAAACAATCTGAGGATGGAATTTTCATCTCTCAGACGAAGTTCACAAATGAACTCCTCAAGAAATTCGGAATGGAGAATTCAACCTCTATGAGGACTCCAATGGGATCCACCACTATAACAAATTGTACTTATAGTAAGGACCTAAATCGTTACAATAAGTACCAAAAATCGTTACAAAAACTCTTTGGTAACGAAAAAAACTTTATGTAACGGTCGACCTCTAAAGATCGACGCTAATACTTCTTGTAACGAATGTATGTGTGTCGTTACAATAAATTAGTTACAATAGTAAAAAAAATTCCGCCCGCCGCCGTCGCCCGCCGCTCGCCGCCCGCCCGCCGCCGCCCGCCGCTCGCCGCCCGCCCGCCGCCCGCCCGCCGCCGCCCGCCGCTGCCCGCCGCCGCCCGCCGCTGCCCGCCGCCGCCCGCCGCCGCCCGCCGCTCGCCGCAGCCCGCCGCCGCCCGCCGCCGCCCGCCGCAGCCCGCCGCCGCCCGCCGCCGCCCGCCGCCCGCCCGCCGCCGCCCGCCGCCGCCCGCCGCCGCCCGCCGCCGCCCGCCGCCGCGCGCCGCCGCCCGCCGCCGCCCGCCGCCCGCCGCCGCCCGTCGCTCGCCGCCCGCCCGCCGCCGCCCGCCGCCGCCCGCCGCTCGCCGCCCGACCGCCGCCGCTCGCCGTCGCCCGCCGCCCGCCTGCCGCCGCCCGCCGCCGCCCGCCGCCGCTTACCGGTTGGTGTTCACCATCGGAATAGACTTCTTTCGCAGCACCCGTTCCTGAGTATCCAAAATACGAACCGGCACTTCAACAAAAGAGAGGTTGGGCTCCAACTGGGGCACAACGTTCAAGACTTGCCCACTGCTGCGCACGCACTTCCGCAATTGGCTAACATGGAAAACATTATGAATACCTGCGAAGTTTGCTGGCAAATCCAACCGGTAAGCTAACAAGCCAATCCACCCCAAAATCTTAAACGGGCCCACATACCTCGGGTCCAATTTCCGATTCTTACCAAACCTCTTTACACCAACCATCGGGGAAACCTTAAGAAATACAAGGTCCCCTACAGAAAACTCCAAGGCAGACCTACGCCGATTGGCGTTCTTCTCGTACGTCTCCTGAGCTATACGAAGCTTCTCTCGAATAAGCTTAACTGCGACTTCCATTTCCTCAAGCGCATCAGGACCCAACAAAGGCCTCTCTCCAGCCTCATCCCAAAACAACGGAGTTCTGCAGCGCCTCCCATACAAGGCTTCGAACGGAGCCATCTGCAAGCTCTCCTGATAACTATTGTTGTATGCAAATTCCATAAGTCGCAGCCACTCGTCCCACGCTCCACTGTGGTCTAAAATGTAGCATCGGATTATATCCTCAACTATCTGATTCACCCGCTCCGTCTGCCAGTTAGTCTGTGGGTGGTACGCAGTAGAATACCTCAGATCCATACCCAAACCCTCCTGCAGACTCTGCCAAAAACAAGAAATAAACCGGGAGTCTCGATTAGAAATGATGCTTACCGGCACACCGTGCAGTCGGATGACTTCATTCAAGTACAACTCCGCTATCTACTTCATCGGGTAATCAATCTTATGTAACACCCCAGAAATCTCAACAGGTCAAATTGAGGTTCAGGCTGGCTGACACGGCCTGGGACACGGGCGTGTCTGGCGTACACGGCCTAGGACATGGGCGTGTTCTTCATTGTCGACGATCGTTGAGTCGACGATCGTTGAGTATCGACACATCGATACGGCCTGGGACACGGGCGTGTCCCAGGGCGTGTCATGCCCAAAAATTAGCCAGTTTGTCCCGAGAAGGACACGGCGTGAAGGCCCAGCCGTGTCGATCGTTACACGGGCGTGTCAATTGTCACACGGGCGTGTCCAGTGCCCGAGTGGTCTCGGGGGAAAATGCTGATTTCCGTCTCGATGGGGGAACACGCCCCTCGACACGGGCGTATCAGGGGTCGACACGGGCGTGTCCCGGGCGTGTCGACACCCGTGTTCTGGTTTGTCTTAAGTCGGTTGTGCACCGCTTAGGGAACACGTCCTGTGACACGAGCGTGTTACTACCCGTGTTCGGCCCAGGAAATCAAATTCAGGGCTGATCAGAGCCGTTCATTTTCTTTGACCAAGATCCAATGGTCTGGGCTCTTCCCTGGGTTGATAAGGCCTGGATTGAAGAGGAGAAAGCTCATTTGAGTTTCATCTTTCTCTTTCTAAAGTTAAGAGAGAGGGGAGAGCAAGGCAAGGAAGAAGAAGAGGAATCCGGCCGTTGGTGGTGCTGCGGTGGTCCAAATCGCGAGCCGAGTTCGGATTTACGAAGGCAAGGCTGCTACGAAGGCTTTCATCCGTCTCAATTTTCTCCATGGATCCGAGGCGAATTCCAAGGGTAATGATTTCCGTCTTGGACATGTGAAGTCCTACTTTCCTGTATTTGCATAGGGAAAATCCGTCCCCGCGAGTGTGCGGTGGGTTGTGATGTACCTTTGGGTAGATATGTGAAGTCCCCCTTATTAGAGTCCGGAATTGGAGTACGGATCTAGGCATGCTGTGTGAAGCCCATCTGGACATGTTGGTCTGGATTGGTGATGCTTGTTTTCATTTGGAGGAATCTCCGAGAATTTGATTGTTTGTGTGCAATCTGTGGTGCGTACCTGTTGCTTGGTGCAGCAGGAAGTACTGGAGGAAGTCCAGGAAATTGTGCGAGTTGGGTTCAACTCTTGTGGTGGACGGGCAAGGTGAAGTTGTACACGCGTCTGTCCAGTCTTGAGTCTGACGATGTGAGAACCGGGATAGGCGGATCAGTACCCGCGTTATGGTTGTCTAACCTTGGGTGCTTAATGCCCTGTTAGGATCACATAACGAGAGTCGACGGCTTGCGTGCCGATCATGATTAGAATGCTCATTGGTGGGATCCTTTGTTTCCGGTACACCCGAATGTGCCCTGAGTGCACGGAGCGTCGGGCCGTCGTGCCGACGTTTTTGATATGTATTGACTGTGCGGTCGTGCACGTCTTGCGTTGTTTGTGATGTATATATCATATTGGAAAATGCTATGCAGGGCTGGAATTCCGCTGCCTGCCAGGGGCAGGGTCGTTATAATTGGTCAGCTGAATGCTGACCGTTGCCCTGTTTGCCACCGCTTGGTGGATTGCTTCTTACAGGTGCTGGAGGTGCTTGTCCGAGCGGGCTGAAGCCCAAGCAGCGTTGCTTCCCTCGAAGGCTTTGTTTTGTTTCTTCTTGTTCATGTGTGGCCGGCCTGCGTGCCAATGTCGGTAAACCACACCTTGTTAAGAGAAATTTGTAAGGCCTTAAGGCCAGACACTTTGGTTGTAAACATTCATATGTTTTTAGTGGACAGTTCTTGTTGTACTTGAGTTCAATTTTTCAACCGTGAAGCTTTCGCTAGAATGCTCTGTGTTAGGATGCATTGGTGTTTTGAAATTATTTCGTAGCGTCTCCGCCTGTTGGTGGAATATGGTGTGGGGCCCCGACCGGACCCTCTATTATTTTCTTCTTGACGGGTAGAGGTGTTACAATTTGGTATCAGCTTGTTGGTCGATCTCTTCCGCATTCGCGGACGTATTCTTTTGAGGGGTGGCGAGCACGTGTCAGTGCTGTCGTTATAACACTTAACTTGAACTCAAGAATGTCCACTTAGGAATGCAAATACACTTGATTGATGAACTTGTGTATTCTTTTTGTATGTTTGTTGTTTTACTTGGTCGCTAAATTGTGTGTTTTACACATATAGGTGACTAGAAGTGTTGCGGGTCAATCCGAACCTCAACATTCTGTCGAAAGTGCGGCACCAGCTGAGGTGCCCACACCTCCTCCATCTGCTGAAACGGTACGTTTCATCACGGAAATGGTACTTGCTGTGATGAATGCTCAGCTGGCTGGGCAGGCACGTCCTGTAGTGGTGCCAACGCATGTTGGGGTACGGCAAGAACCGGTAGAAGCTGTAGTTGATCTGCGGCCAGCAGATCAACAATTGAAGCAATTCTTGAGCTTCAATCCTCCACAATTTACTGGGGCAGGGTCACCGGCCCAAGCAGAGGATTGGATTGCAAGGATCAAGAGGATCATTAGAGCGATCAAGGTTGAAGAGGGACAGAAAGTTATGTTGGCAGCTTTCCTACTGGAAGGAGAGGCTCGTTTATGGTGGGATGAGATTGAACTGCATCACTTGGCCGGTAGACAACTTGCAGAAGTCTCGATGGATGAATTTTCTCGATTGTTCTTGGCACAACATCTACCAATGCAGCAAAGGTTATCGATGGAAATGGAATTTCAGCAGTTAACTCAAGGAGATCGTAGTGTGGATGATTACCTTCATGAATTCACACGTTTGGGAAGGTATGCGGGTACCATCTTTGCCGAAGAAGAGCGTAAGACTAGTAGGTTTTATGCGGGACTGTGAGATGAGCTGCGGTATTTGCTCTCGAGTTCTGTGAGTAAGGGATTTCAAGCCTCAGTCTGTACGGCTCGGTCTTTTGAGACGTACATGAAATGGGGGCAGGAAAGAGGGACCTTGGCTGTGACAAAGCCAGAGTTCAACCCGCCGCGTCTGGAGAAGTTTGGGTACCGTAAGAGATGGGGAAAGAAGTCCAAGTCTACTGGACAAGCTCCTTCTGCGATTGTGACAGAGACATCTGGGTATGGATCTCGTGCTTGTTTTACGTGCGCGAAGTTGGGACACTTCACACGTGATTGTCGAGTTGGTCCTCCAAAGGGTGACAAGAAGACGGGAGCGTCTTATGCGGATAAAGGGAAGACTGTGGTGGAGTCTTCTGCCTCGCACGCGCAGCCAAGGGTCTTCAACCTTGGAAAACAGGAGGCCATTAAGCAGGCGGATGTCGTCACAGGTGCGCGCAGTTTTCAATGTTATTTTATCCTATGTGTTGTGCTTGTGATGTTTTAGGGTTTGTCCTTATACGAGAGTATCCGGCGCGAGCACTGTTTGACACAGATGCTTCACATTCGTTTTTGTCTGAAGAGTTCGTCTTTCGTGTTGGGGTACCTATCCGGACCACGACAAACAGTGTAAAGGTGTTGTTACCTAACGGATGTTTGATGTGCGCGGATAAATCTTGCGGTCTTGAGGTCAAGATAGGGAGTCGGGAGTTCAAGGTGGAAACACTAGTATTACCGATCAAGGAATTTGATATAATCTTTTGTATGGACTGGCTGTCAGAGCAGCGTGCCTGTATAGATTGCACGTCATACTTGGGCAGAATACCGAACAAGAGACCAAGTTCATTGGTATACAAGGGATGAGTGGGATGTTGTTATCTGCTCTCCAAGTCGTTAAGGCAGTTCGGAAGGGTGCGGAGTTGTTCTTCACACTCGAGAGGCGGTGGTGCCGAAGGCCAGTGTGAGTGACGTGCCGATTGTTTTGGAGTATGCTGATGTGTTTCCAACGGACCTTCCGGGGTTACCTCTCCAAAGGGAAATCGACTTCGCTATCGAGCTGGTGCCGGCTGCAAAACCTGTGGCCCGTTCGCCGTATCGGGTAGCGCCAAAAGAGATGGTCGAACTAAAAGTTCAGTTGCAAGAAATGTTGGAGCAGGGATACATACGCCCAAGTATGTCACCTTGGAGCGCGCCTGTTCTTTTTTTGAAAAAGAAAGACGGTAGTTTGCGGCTATGTATTGATTATCGCGAACTGAATAATCTGACGGAGAAAAATAGGTATCCGATTCCACGGATCGATGACTTGTTTGATCAGCTAGCAGGCTCAACCGTCTATTCCAAGTTGGATTTGAAATCCGGGTATTACCAATTGCGGATTAGGGAAGGTGACATTCCAAAGACCGCGTTTGGCACACGCTACGGTCATTATGAGTTCATAGTGATGCCGTTCGGCTTATGTAATGCGCCTTCGGTATTCATGGATCTCATGCATCGAACGTTTTGCGAATACTTGGATCTGTTTGTGATTGTGTTCATTGATGATATCCTCGTGTACTCTCAGTCGGAGGAAGATCATGCAAACCATTTGCGGTTAGTATTGTATACCTTGCGGAGAAATAAGCTGTATGCCAAGTTCTCTAAGTATGAGTTCTGGCTCTCGTCGGTGGCTTTTCTGGGCCATGTGGTATGTGGAGAGGGCATAGCGGTGGATCCGGCAAAGATAAGTGCCATTCGTGATTGGCCAGTGATGTCTTCGGTGGCCGAAGTCAGGAGTTTTCTTGGACTGGCAGGCTACTATAGACGATTTATGGCGAACTTCTCCCGGATTGCTTTGCCTTTGACTACGTTGACGAGAAAAGATCAGAAGTTCGTTTGGACGCCGGAGTGCGCGCGAGCTTTTGAGGAGCTAAAAGGTCGTTTGACCACGGCGCCTGTTTTGACGTTGCCTTGTGGTACAGACGATTTTGAGATATACAGCGATGCGTCAGGAAGCGGCTTAGGCTGCGTTCTCCTGCAGTTTGGCAAGGTGATCGCTTATTGCTCACCATCAATGACTTAGTGTTGGCGAGGGTGATCTTTTCGCTAAAGTTGTGGCAGCACTATCTTTATGGCATGAAGGTAGATATTTATACAGATCATAAAAGCCTGAAGTATCTGCTCGATCAAAAGGATTTAAATATGCGACAAAGGAGGTGGATGGAATTCCTAGGGGATTATACCTTCGACATTCACTATGTTCCCGGAAAGGGAAATGTGGTCGCTGATGCCTTGAGTCGTCGGACTCCGGTGCGAGCAAGTTGGTTGCGGATACATGACGAGCGTCTAATCCAAGAATTGGAAGCGTTGGAGATATCTTGTGTTGAGAGGGATTCTTCGGCCGATGCATGCTTGAACTGGATGGAGGTTCAATATGACCTTGCGGACAGGGTTAGGCGGGCAACGGAGCTTGATGAAAGTCTCCAACGCTATGCCAAGGAAGGGTCTGGTGACCAATTCTCCTGGGATGATGGGTTATTACGGAAGGATGGCCGACTGTGTGTCCCTTGTGCGGGTAAATTGCGAGAAGAATTGTTATATGAAGCACACTTTACAAAGTACTCAATTCACCATGAGAGCACAAAGATGTACAAGGACATGAAGAAATTGTTCTGGTGGCCTGGTTTAAAGAAGGACATAGCCGAGTATGTGGCTAAGTGTCGTACTTGTGCTTTGGTAAAAGCAGAATGTCAACGGCCGAGTGGTTTCCTGAAATCATTGCAAGTTTCGCAGTGGAAGTTTGAGGATATTTCCATGGATTTCGTGCACGGGTTGCCGAGATCGCAATGTGGGAATGACTCAATTTGGGTGATTGTAGACCGGTTGATAAAGGTTGCTCACTTTCTACCGAACAAACGGGACGATTCAGTGGAAACATTGGCAAAACTCTATGTGGAGTAGATTGTTCGATTGCACGGTATTCCCCGAAGCATCGTAAGTGACCGTGATGGGCGATTTACTTCAAAGGATTGGAGGCTAATTCATCAGCTATTGGGCACGAAGTTAGCATTCAGTACGGCCTTTCATCCGCAAACGGATGGCAAAACTGAACGGACCAACAGAACAATGGAGGATATGCTCCGTATGTGCGCCCTGGACTTAGGTAAGAAGTAGGAAGATCATCTTGTTATGGTGGAATTATCCTACAATAATAGTTACTAAGCGAGCATCGGCATGGCACCATTTGAAGCTCTGTATGGTCGCAAGTGCCGTACACCGTTATCTTGGGCAGAAACTGGCGAATCCAAACTTTTGGGACAAAAGGAAGTCGAGGATGCTAACTCAACAATACGCTCTATTCGAGAAAGACTACTAATATCCCAGGATCGTCAAGCCAAGTATTACAATGCTAAGCACCGGAACGTGGAGTTCGCGGTGGGTGACTGGGTCTATTTAAATATTAAACCCTTCAAAGGCGTATCTCGGATTCGGCGGTTGAAAAAGCGAAGTCCGCGATACCTTGGTCCGTTTGAAGTGGTAGAGCGAGTTGGGGAAGTTGCCTATCATCTAGCTCTTTCATCGGAATTGGGAGGACTGCATGATGTGTTCCACATCTCAGTACTACGAAAAGCAGTCAAGGATCAAGCTCAAGTAATTGAGAATGATCGGGTGCCGGTTTAGTATGGGCTAACGACAAAGGTGAGGCCCATTCGGATAGAGGATCGAGCCGAGAAACAGTTGCAGAATAAAACAATCGGGATGGTCAAAGTCCGGTGGGACAAATGTGGCCGAGAAGAGCTAACATGGGAGCTGGAGCAGACAATGTGAGCCGAGTTTCCCGAGTTATTTTCGTAACCTGTTCGCTCGTTTGTATATGTAATCAACAGATATATGTCTCTGATTGTGTTATGTTGTTTTCTCCCTGCTGTCTTAAAATTTCGGGACGAAATTTAATTAAGGAGGGGAGGATTGTAACACCCCAGAAATCTCAACAGGTCAAATTGAGGTTCAGGTTGGCTAATACGGCCAAGGACACGGGCGTGTCCCAGGGCGTGTTTGGGGTACACGGCCTGGGACACGGGCGTGTCCTAGGGCGTGTTCTTCATTGTCGATGATCGTTGAGTCGACGATTGTTGAGTATCGACACATCGACACGGCCTGGGACACGGGCGTGTCCCATGGCGTGTCATACCAAAAAATTTGCCAGTTTGTCCCGAGAAGGACACGACGTGGAGGACCAGCCGTGTCGATCGTGACACGGGCGTGTCAATTGTCACACGGGCGTGTCCAGTGCCCGTGTGGTCTCGGGGGAAAATGCTGATTTCCGTCTCGATGGGGGAACACGCCCCTCGACACGGGCGTGTCAGGTGTCGACACGGGCATGTCCCGGGCGTGTCGACACCCGTGTTCTGGTTTAGCTTAAGTCAGTTGTGCACCGCTTCAGGAACACGGCCTGTGATACGGGAGTGTCACTACTTGTGTTTGGCCCAGGAAATCAAATTCAGGCCTGATCAGAGCCGTTCATTTTCTTTGACCAAGATCCAATGGTCTGGGCTATTCCCTGGATTGATAAGGCCTGGATTGAAGAGGAGAAAGCTCATTTGAGTTTCAACTTTCTCTTTCTAAATTTAAGAGAGAGGGGAGAGCAAGGCAAGGAAGAAGAAGAGGAATCCGGCCGCCGGTGGTGCTGTGGTGGTCCAAATCGCGTGCCGATATCAGATTTACGAAGGCAAGCCTGCTACGAAGGCTTTCATCC
Source organism: Platanthera zijinensis (assembly GCA_039513925.1). Classification (NCBI taxonomy): domain Eukaryota; kingdom Viridiplantae; phylum Streptophyta; class Magnoliopsida; order Asparagales; family Orchidaceae; genus Platanthera; species Platanthera zijinensis. The sequence goes on along the minus strand of CM077085.1, from coordinate 130,455,621 downwards.
GTCTCAATTTTCTCCATGGCTCCGAGGCAAATTCCAAGGGTAACGATTTTCGTCTTGGACATGTGAAGTCCTACTTTCTTGCATTTGCATAGGGAAAATCTGTCCCCGCTAGTGTGCGGTGGGTTGTGATGTCTCTTGGGGTAGATATGTGAAGTCCCCCTTGTTAGAGTCCGGAATTGGAGTACGGATCTAGGCATGCTGTGTGAAACCCATCTGGACGTGTTGGTCTGGATTAGTGATGCTTGTTTGCATTCGGAGGAATCTCCGAGAATTTAATTGTTTGTGTGCAATCTGTGGTGCATACCTGTTGCTTGGTGCAACAGGAAGTACTGGAGGAAGTCCAGGAAATTGTGCGAGTTGGGTTCAACTCTTGTGGTGGACGGGCAAGGTGAAGCTGTACCCGCGTCAGTCACGTCCTGAGTCTGACGATGTGAGCAACGGGATAGGCGGATCTGTACCTGCGTTATGGTTGTCTAACCTTGGGTGCTTAAGGCCCTATTAGGATCCCATAGCGAGAGTCGACGGCTTGCGTGCCGATCATGACTAGAATGCTCATTGGTGGGATCCGGTGTTTCCGGTACACCTGAATGTGCCCTGAGTGCACGGAGCGTCGGGCCGTCATGCCGACGTTTGTGATATGTATTGACTGTGCGGTCGTGCACGTCTTGCGTGGTTTGTGATATATATATCATATTGGAAAATGCTATGCAGGGCTGGAATTCCGCTGCCCCGTGCCAGGGGCAGGGTGGTTATAATTGGTCAGCTGAAAGCTGACCGTTGCCCTGTTTGCCACCGATTGGTGGATTGCTTCTTACAGGTGCTGGAGGTGCTGGTCCGAGCGGGCTGAAGCCCAAGCAGCGTTGCTGCCCTCGAAGGCTTTGTTTTGTTTCTTCTTGTTCATGTGTGGCCGGCCTGCGTGCCGATGTCGGTAAACCACACCTTGTTAAGAGAAATTTGTAAGGCCTTAAGGCCAGACACTTTGGTTGTATACATTCCTATGTTTTTAGTGGACAATTCTTGTTGTACTTGAGTTCAAGTTTTGAACCGTGAAGCTTCTGCTAGAATGCTCTGTGTTAGGATGCGTTGGTGTTTTGATATAATTTTGTAGCGTCTCCGCCTGTTTGTGGAATATGGTGTGGGGCCCCGGCCGGACCCTCTATTATATTCTTCTTGACAGGTAGAGGTGTTACATCTTATATGGCATGATGTGAGCACACTTCGTTAGTCTATCAACTATGACCCAAACGGAATCAAATCCCCTCGGGGATCACGGTAAACCCGTGATGAAATCCATAGATATACTTTCCCACTTCCAAGTCGGGATCTCTAACGGAGTCAACTTGCCACCAGGCCTTCCATGATCGGCCTTCACCCGCTTGCAAGTGTGGCACTCCGCAACAAATCGGGCTATATCTCCTTTCATGCCATACCACTAGGCAATTTGCTTTAAGTCACGATACATCTTTGTAGATCCTGGATGGTAGGATACGCTGGATCCATGAGCCTCTCTGCAAACCATACCCCGAATATCCCCAACCGCGGGGATGCAATATATCCCGCGGTACTTCAAAGTTCCCGCATCATCGATGGAATAATCCGGCAACTCTCCTCTCTCAGTCCTGGAGAATAAGTGTAGAAGATCCGGGTCGTCCTTCTGGTGCAGTCTGGTCAAAGAAATCTAAGACGGCTCTGCCACTGACAAACTACTCTGCAGGCCACAACATCCCACTGATATATCCATAAGAAGAAACTCCTCCACTAAACGATCGGTGGTGAGATTAAAGATCTTTCCCGTCTTACAGGCTCAGGAAGTCGGCCACCACATTGTCCTTGCCTGGATGATACTGGATCTCTACGTCATAATCGGCCACATACTCTAGCAACCGACGCTAGCGCAGATTTAACTCCTTTTGCGTGAACACGTACTTCAGGCTCTTATGGTTGGTGAAGATCTTGCACTGAGCCCCATAAAGTAGGTGTCTCCACAGTTTTAACACATAAATAACTACTGCGAACTCGAGGTCATGCATAGGATAATTCTTCTCATGAGTCTTCAGTTGCCTTGACCAATAGGCAATCACCTTACCAACCTGCATTAATACGCATCCCAGACCTACATGCGAAGCATCCATGTATACATCATAATCCACACCCTCAGCAGGCAGGGTCAGAACGGGAGCAGTGCACAATCTCCTCTTTAACTCCAGGAAGGCTTCTTCGCACATCTCGCTCCTAACAAAAGCCATGTTCTTCTGAGTCAGCTTAGTAAAAGGTGCAGCTAGGGTATAGAAACCCTCCACAAAACTCCTGTAGTAGCCAGCCAATCCTAGAAAGCTTTTGATCTCCTTGGGCGTGCCCGGCCTACTCCAATCCATCACTGCTGCGATCTTTTCCGGGTCAACCGAGATCCCATTCTTATTCACCACGTGGCCCAGAAACGAGACCTGAGGCAACCAAAATTCGCACTTGCTTAACTTGGCGAATAACTTATGGTTCCTCAACTCCGATAGAACCAAGCGCAGATGCTGCTCATGCTCCTCAGCACTGCGAGAATAGACCAACACGTCATCGATGAAGACCACCACGAACTTATCTAGGAAATCCTTGAACACCCGGTTCATCATATTGACGAACGCTGATGGAGCGTTGGTCAATCCAAACGACATCACTAAGAACTCAAAATGTCCATGCCTCGATCTAAACGCAGTCCGTGGAATATCTGCCTCACGGATCCTAAGCTGATGATAGCCTGAACGAAGGTCAATCTTGGAGAAGACCGTGCTACAGCACAACTGGTCAAATAAATCATCGATCCTCGGCAGAGGGTACCTGTTCTTAATTGTGACTTTGTTCAACTCCCTATAGTCGATGCAAAGCCGCATTGACCCATCTTTCTTCTTCACAAATAGAATAGTAGCACCCCAAGGCGACGAACTCTGTCTGATAAACCCTTTCGTCAACAACTCATCTAACTGGACTCGCAACTCCTCTAGCTCTCGAGGGGCCATCCGGTACGGCGCCTTCGCAATAGGACGCGTACCCAGCTCCAAATCGATCACAAACTCAACATCCCGCTCGGGAGGAAGACCAGGTAGCTCATCAGGAAAAACATCGGTGAAATCACGAACAACTGGAATCTCCTCTGATACCAACTGTCACAACCCGCATTTTCTCCGAATTAAAGAATTATCAGAGTATGAGAAAACGCGCTTCATAATGTCACGTCAAGCAGGGGATAACTGCTGACACTCAGGCAAAACCATCTACTACACTTTATGAAAGAAATTTATGGGTTTAATGACTAGAAAATAAGTTATACTTTAGAGGCCGTATCCCTCGGCTCGGTGGATCACCTAGTCCACATTTAAAAACTATACTTAAGCGCTGCAGAAAAATATTTTATTCAGGTTTGACATCCTTAGAAGTGCATAAGAGCCCTAAGAGGACCACTTATGCCATGCAAGACTCTACATTTAATTTATATTATATATAAGGAAACGATCATTATACTTTGTTTGGAAAATAGTGATTTACCTTTATAAAACATGTTGATCATGCAATAATTTTATAATAATAATAATTGTAGTTTTAAAATAACTAGCAACCTACCATAAATTCTCCCCAGAGCAAGTAGACTATCTCCAGAAAATAGTACCAGCAAAAGTAATATATCTAGTACAAATGTAAAAACTACCAGTGGGCGCCAACAACTTGACACAAACCCACAGGCAAATATGTATGTCTGTAAGAAAAGTACAGAAAAACTACCTCACTAACAAAGCAACAAGATCTCCAAAGTCCAAGAGACCACCAGCAACACCACCGCAACCTAGCCACCAAACTGGCTACTGCTCAGAACCTGAGGCATTCAAAAGAAGAAGGAATACCTCAGCAAACAAAATAAGGAAAAACTGCATGGAAGTGTCAACCAGGGAATAAATAAAAGAGGAAAACACACAGCAGAAAAAGTCACAACTGCCCAAGGCAAGACAACAAGGAATGCACTACGTAGGAGGAATTAACACCAACCCTGCCCAGAAACTACATCCTGCAGGGTCTACTAGACTACTAAGAGCCCAAAGTGCTGCAATCTACCAAGGGAGAAACTTCAAACACCCTAAGCTGTGGGAGATGGTAGTAGCAAAAACAAACAACATGGATCCGGTTTGGAGGCAAACTCAGTCCCCCAACCACCATTTCCAAGCCAACAAGCTCAAGGGTCTACATGTGAAAGCACAAGGGACCTTCCACCCCCTTGACCAGCCTGTACCTTGAGCAAGATAGAAGAATAAGGGTGGCCTTGGCTAAATTACACAACACCTCCCCCATGAAGAGCTTTAAACCACCACTACTAACCACGACCCACGATTCGGCCTTTAGGAAAGAAAAATAAATATGGCCGACAAGGAAACTCAAAATAAAATCAAGGAATTCACTCGGGAACGAAAATAGAGGAAAGACAAACAGTGTTGAAGTTACTCAACACGGCTTGGCATTGAGTAGGACCCACTCAGCGTCTAACCCGACCTTGGCGTTGAGTGAGTTAGCCTCACTCAGCGCCAGAACAGCCATGGCGTTGAGTGAGAAACCCAATGCCCTCCGCAAGAGGAACTCTAGCGTTGAGTGAGATATCCTCACTCAACGCAAAAATAGCCATGGCATTGAGTGAGGTCCACTACCTCAACGCCTTTAGCAAAAGAGGCAGCGGCATTGAGTGAGCTAACCTCACTCAACGCCAAAATAGCTATGGCATTGAGTGAGGTCCACTCCCTCAATGCCTTTAGCAAAACCACAAAACCCAATGGTGGCGTTGAGTGAGTCCACCTCCCTCGACGCCAAAGCAGCTTTGGCGTTGAGTGAGGTCAACTCACTCTACGCAAAAGTTCACTCCCGCAGGAAAACCCTAAACCAACGCCAGCAAGAGGAGGTTGGCGGGAATGGCGACTGATTCTTGCCGAATCGGCGGGAATGCAGGATGATTCTCGCCAAATCGGCGAGAATCCAGGATGATTCTCGCTGATTCGGCGAGAATCATCGGGAATCCAGAATGATTCTCGCCGAATCAGCGGGAATCAAGGATGATTCTCGCCGAACGGTGGGAATCACTGGTGATACACATCGAAATCGACGGGAATCACTTGGTGATTCCCGTCGATTTTGAATTAGACGAAAATTCTCACTCAATCACCCCACCACTCAGCCGCAAGGAACAAACCAAACTATGGCTTTGAGTGTGTCCACCACACTCAATGCCAAGTCCGAGAGGCTTTTGGCTTTGAGTGTGTTCACCACACTAAACACCAAAACCCGAGAGTCTACTAAGGCTGGTTCTAACAAGAGCCCTTCCACAACTTCCTCCCTCACTCTCTCTCTCGGCCCTACCCGCAAAAGAACCCAACTAGAACTACAAATCTGGAGTCTAAATGGTGAACACAACTAGCAGGTTGAGCAAACAGCACAAGGAGGGGGCTCATAGGAGAATCTAAGCCCTAAACTTTAGCAAGATAAAGGAAAATATGCTTGGTTTCTACCCTAGGGATAACCGGAAAACATTCCAAAATTCAAAAGAACAACAATGGCAAGGGCAAGAATACCACTTGCCTCGATTTCTAGCGAAGCTTGGTCGTCTTTCCCTCCTCTTTGTTCTGCACTAGAAGGAGCAGCACCTAACAAGCGAACCCGCACTTGAATAGCGGAAAACCACGAGAAACCGAAAATCCAAGCCTCCTAATACTCCACAAAAATCAAATCTCTTATCGTAGAAACGTAGGTCCAAGAGAGAGCAACCCAAATCCGCTTTCGGAATTGAATTCCGTCCACAAACGCTCCCGGAATTGCCGTCCGAAGAGTAGCAGGTCGGCGGTTTCTCCGCTGCTTTTCCGCGTACAGGAGAGGCGGGTTCGGTCTCGGGAAGAAGAAGAAAAGTGGCCCGCCATCTACTGATTAATGCTTTTTAAATAACTCTAATCACGCCTAATCTTAACCTCCTCCTAAGCCGCCGATTCACTTAAGAAAACAAGTTTCCAATTTGTTTTTACTAATAGCACACCCAAAACGACTCGAAATCCGAACCACCTCAGAATTTGACGAAATTCGCACCGTAGCTAAATAGCCACGCTACGAACACAACGAAGAAGTCGAAACTAACTTTCGATAAACAAAACTCGAGTTATAGCCTTCCGAAGCCAAAACACAAGCATCCCCCGAGAGGCCACACCGGGTCACCCAAAACGACTCGGCTTGCTAGGGAGATCTTTCCAACAGGCTAAAAAATAGGGCACACAGCTCTAAGTAGTTAAGACCACACTCCACAGATAGCGCAAGCCAAGAAAATGCGTCGACGTAACGCCAAACGAGAATTTAAATAATCGCAGAAAAATCGGGGGCGTTACAAACACACACACAACTATATGCGCACAGACCTTTAGTTCCCCCTTTATTGAAGCTAACAACACTCCCAGGAGCCTCCATCGTGGCCAACGGAGACAGTGAGTCAGGCCACCCCACTCTTAGGTGGATATCCTCACTACCAGGCCTAGCCATTCGTATGCCTCAATGCGAATAACACAACCGCAGAGTCACCACATATAATACTGAACCATTGCCAGACTTTCCCTTGGCTAAGTGTAAACCACACCCGTCGAGTCATCGTATCGATGTCAGTGTAAACGACCATCTAATACCTAAAACCCACCACTTTTACGCACATGCAATTATGATAGATATAAACCTCCGAGCCGTCGGCTCCCCGGACTAACCTGTCTGTTAAAAATACCTTCCGAGCCTTCAGCCCACCGGGCTAACTTGCCCATTTCCACAACCACCGAGCCAACCTCTCGGATGTCTAAACCAAAATAACCTCCCAAGTCACCGGGGTGAGTGAAAATGAAGCCCTAGTATATTGCTAATTACTTTTGTATTCATTTTTGTCTTATGGTTTATGGTTAACCTTGGACTGCCCAGGGTATTCCCTGTGAAGGGTTCTCGGGGGCACTAGTAGCTGAAGCCCATCATTCCCCTTTGCAAGGTAGTTACTATTATTGGTGAATACTCATATTCAAACCCTCTTAACATTACGCTTGAACTAATCCTATGCGTATGTAGACATCTTCGTGGGAAAGACGATCTATTATCGGTCCAGAGCACAACTCTGCCCTTGCACAATCGGGCTCACAAATCCTACCTTATCATGGTGACCCTATTCATTCTCATCCATACCAGGTACACCAACAACCCTTTCCCATAACAGGGTTCACATAATACTCTACTTTTATAGTTTCTACTATGTGCAAACCAACTAACCTACATGATGAGTATGAATGGTGACCCCTTCAAATATTCATTCGATTGACCTAAGATTATTACTGGGAGTCTATCATGATGTTTTCAGATTAAATCCATAATATAATATTTTTCCTAACTTAATTGTTATTTAATTAATTTTCTACAAAATAAGGCCAACAATGCTTTTGAACATCAAGTACACTTATTTCAGGTGCACGTCATCAAAATAATAATAAATACTGAAATTCATAATTTTACAAAAAGGTTGTTAGCTCCAAATAATTATTGACAAAATAGCCACATTAATAGGGGAAAACAGGAAATAATAGAAATATTCATCCAAAAATTATAGGAAAATTACCAAAGAACCTACATAAATAGAAAGGACTACTGTCCAAGAATTATTATTTTATAAGCTCATTTAGCCACATAATTAATTCATCTAATAATCCTCTACATATGACACTAGTGAAATAACTTATAAGAAGAGACATCCAATAATTGTATAAAAATTCACAGAGCTAGGTTATGTTCTAGAATATTCCCTGACCAAGTTTCATAATTTTTCAGTGAGCATATAATCCATAAATAATTATCATGTGATTTAATCAAAATTAGGGTTTGTGAATGAATTACTAAAATTATTAATCTAAAATACACAATAAAATTTCTAGGGAATAATATCACTAAATAAAGTTTACAGCCTAAGTTTCATGAGCATCAAAATCCATTTGAGCATGTAAATAATTATCGGACCCAAGTGCCCTATATCGTCCATAATTATTTTAAGGAAGGTGGAAGGTTCTAAAAATCCAAAAACTATTCTCCAGTGCCTATTTTCACCCTAGGACCTCACCATCCAAGTCCCATGACAATCCAAGGATATACTTTCCCATGTCCTTCAATAGGCTCAATATCCAACCATAGGGTTCACACTAGGGTTTTAGGCATCTAAATCCCCAAACCACCCAAAATATCTTGTGGGGGTGTTTTATGTGACAATAAAATAGTGGCAGAAGTTTAACTAAGTTTGGATGAATATTGGTCACTCAACCCACCAAGCACACAATAGCCCTAATTTACTCTTAAGGGACCAAACTTTGGTCACACCAATACCTATTCAAATAAATCCCAAATGGGTTGAGATTTTTATCAGTGACATGTAATGTCACTTAGGACCATCGACCAAAATTTTGGGGGATTATGGGGTCATTAGACCCATTAATTAAATCATACATGATTTATTAAATTTTTACAAAAACTATAGAAAAATGTTTTTCAAAATGTCCCATTTTTGGATATATCAAAGGTATAGATAATAGTGATCCCCTTTCCAAATCTCAAGTCATTTGAATGGCTGGATTGATGGGCGCACTCAATTTAGTCTCTGGATCACCATAAGTATAGACTGCACCAGTTTTAGTGTTGTGGTCAAACCACTAACCCAAATGGGTTGAAATCAATTTTGAAATAAAGTAGACTTCAAGGGCTACAATATTATGTTGGCCATTTTTCATGGTTCAGCCCCTATGGGACTTGTTTTTCTGATTTAAAAGGGTGTACAATAAAGGGTAATAATACAATAAACTATATAATAAAATTATGAAAACATTAACGGTCAGGATTATGTCTTCCTCCTCCATCCAATGGCCTCGATCAACCCGAACTGGAGCAGTTTTCAGAGCAATTTACCGGTGATCCAGTCCCTTCCTCGGCTAGCCACCACCACCAACACCTCCATTGAGGTGGTGGCTATCGCCGGAAGGCGGCAAGGCCACCAGAGGGGCAGTTTCCGGTGAACTCACAAGGAACAAAAACCATGAAAATTCATGGAATCCAAAAATTGAAATCCGCCCAATTGGGCTTGAGTTCAAATCCTATTGATCTAGGATGCTAGCACAAGGGGAGAGGAGGAGAAGCGGACCTTGTTTGGGGTTCGACGACGACGACGGCGACGGTTGGCCGTGGCATTTTTCCTCTCCGACGAGCTTTCCCGATTCCTCGATCCTCGACCAAAACCTTTGATCCAATAAATTATTTTGACTGCCAATGATGTTTTGAAGGTGATGGGTTATCCAAATTAGGAATGGGGGTTGTATATGGGATTTTATATCTTTTCCATGGAGGGGAGGTGAAAGGGTGGTCGGCCATGGTGGTTGGGCTCGCCTCTTGATGGTGGCTGGCTGAATTCAATGGGAATTCATTCCCCATGCACTATGGAGATGAATGGAGGGATTGGGGAAGGGGGAGAGTGTGCCCCATGGTCTTCCTCCATTACTCCTCTCTCTTTTCCACTTTCTCACTCCTCCATTAATTGGAAAACTCTCATTTTCTCTCTCCTAGTCATCACCTCCGAATTTGAAGATTATTTAAGTCACAATGCACCCCATTAACCCATATGAATAATTAAAATCAGGTTAGCTCAAGTGGATTTGTGTTTGTGCTTGAGTTAGCCTATTTGGGTTATATTGACCCAATGTGGGTTAGCCCAACCCTAGGCCACATTGGGTGATCTAACAAACCGTAATGGGTGATTAGTGACCCTTTGGCCTCTCCTAAAGACTAGGATGGTCTGGGTAGGGTCATTTAGGCACCTTGGATGCCACTTGACCCTTAGTTAGGACACTTTGACCATTTTAGGGCTAGGGGTTACTTGCGTCAACTTGATCTTCTTAGTTGACCCCAATGGATCCTCAGTGACCCAATGAACCTTCTAAAGGGTTAGAGATGTTATGGTGGGGTCAAAGGGTCAAGGTGAGGCCCTAAAGTCAAACCCTAGGTTGGGTAATTGAAAAGTGTTATTTGCAGACCATGGTGATCTTCACCTTCATGCCTAAATTCACATGATCTCTTTGAGCTTCCTAGGGTTTTGTCATGACCTAGTCATGACAAAACTATCTTAGGGGTCTAGTTAGAAATGAGATGTTACAGCGGAACTATCTAGTAGCTAAATAATATACTTATACATGAGACTAATCTAACAGTTTTATAACATGTAAGAAGTAATAAAGGACATAAGAAACGTTACAAGTAAATAACTTAACCTTAACTTACATTAATGTATATACAAACTTATAAGTTAAGGGGTATTTTTCAAGGCTCCCATCATATAAGCTATCACATACTAGTTTATACGATGGAGTGTCAGGTTTTATGCAGGTTTGAGTGTAGTGATATGTTATGCCAAGATTCATGCAAGTGCAACATACGCACACAACTCTATGCGCACAGACCTTTAGTTCCCCTATTTTGGAAGCTAGCTTCACTCCCAGGAGCCTTCGTGGTGGCCAACGGAGATAGTCAGTCAGGCCACCCCACTCTTAGGCGGGTATTCACACTACCAGGCCTAGCCCTTACGTACGCCTCTGAAGGACACACCAGAGTCTCCACGTACTATGCTGACCCACCGCCAGACTTTTCCCTGGTTATGTGTAAACCACACCCACCGAGTCAACGTATTGACGTCGGTGTGAATGATCGACAAATACCGAAGACCCACCACTTAATGCACATGCATACATGAATTCTCGAGCCTTCGGCTCCCCGGACTAACTAGTCCATAAAACTACCTTCCAAGCCCTCGGTTTGCTGGGTTAAGTGGCCCATTTACAAAACCCCCAAGCTTACCGCTCAGGTAACCAAATCAAGCTAACCTCTTGAGTCATCAGAGTGAGTGAAGATGTAGCCCTAGTTTTTACTAGTTGCTCTTTAATATTTGTTCTTACGGTTTAGGTTAACCTTGGACTGCCTAGGGCATTCTCTATGAAAGGCTCTCAAGGGCACTAGGAACTACGATGGGCTGAAGTCCAAAGCTCCCTTTCACAAGGCACGTATTATTTTTGGTATCTACCCTCATTCCCAAACTCTCCTGATTTACACTTGATATAGACCTAAGTGCATATAGACACCCTCTAGGGAAAGACGATCTATCGTTGATCCCGAGGACAATCCTGCCCCTAGTCAACCAGGCTCTCACAACCTGCCTTTCATTGGTGACCTAAATCATTCCCAACTAGACTAGGTACATAATCTACCCCTTTCAAGGTTCACATGTTTCCCTAATTCCCAAGTTTGGTTATGTGCAGACCTAATGGACTCTATGATGTGCAAGAATGGGTACCTTCCAAATATTCATCCGAATGACCTAATATTTTTACTGTGGGTCTATCATGGTATTATAAGTTTAAATCCAGAAGACAACATTATTCCTAATTTTATTTGCATTTTTTGTATTTTCTGCAATATCAGGTCATTTGTGCTTTTGAACAATAAGTGCACTTTTCTATCTAGGTATGAATTTAGAAATATTATGACAGGTGTATGTCTTCAAAATAACAATAAATACTGAAATTCATAATTTTCCAAAAGAGTTTTAAGATCTAATTTATTATTTACTAAATAGCCCATTAATAGCGAAAAATAGGAAAAAATAAAAATATTCATCCAAAAATAAAAGAAAAATTACCAGATGACAAACATAAGCAGGAGAGACGATTGACCAAGGATTAATGTTTTCCAAGCTTATTTGGTCATACAGTTAGTTTATTTAATAATCTTCTACATATGGCACTTTGTGAAACAACTTGTATAGAAAGGCTTTCAATAATTTTGTAAAAATTCACATAACATTATAATGCTCTAAGATATTCTCTCACAAAGTTTCATAATTTGCCAGTGGATAATTAACTCATAATTAATTTATTTATTATTAGGCAAACATTGAGGTTGTGAATAAAGTACCAAATATATCAACCCAAAATTCATAACAAAATTATGAGAGAATAATAACATCAAAATAGGCTCACTGCCCAAGTTTCATGAACATCCAAGATTATATAAACATGAAATTCTATTTTGAAATAAAGTGCCCTAATTAATCCTTAATTAATTCAGAGGAGATAAATGTTCTTAAAAATTCCAATAAAATTATCTAGGGCTTATTACCACCCTATGAAGTGTTCTACACTTTTTCAAGTTAATCCAAGGACATATGACCCCATGTATTTCTCAATACTCAAAGGGCAACCCTTGGGTTTGTACTAGGGTTTGTGAGCATATCGACTCCAAACCCCCCGAAAACACTTGTGTGGTGGTTATATGTGACTTCAAGTCAGTGGCCAAAGTTTCACCACATTTGGATGAGGAATGATCACTCACTCCACCTAGTGCACTTTTGACCTAATTTTCCCCTTATGAGACCAAACTTTGGTCACACCAAAACATAACCAAATCAACACCAAATGGGTTAAGATTTTTACTAGAGTCTTATCATGACTCTGAAAGTCAGCCACCAAAAGTTTGGGGACTTATGAGGTAATTAGACCCTCTAATTAACCTATACATGGATTATTAAATGTTTATAAAAACTATAGGAAAAGATTCTCCAAAAATTTCCATTTTTGGATATGCTAGAGGTATTCTTATTAGTGATCCCCAGTACAAATTTAAGGTCATTTGGATGGATGGATTGATGGGGGCACTCAAAATAGTCTCTGGTCAAGCCTTTGAATAGTATTCACCATATTGAGTGTTGTGATCAAAGCATTGACACAAATGGGTTGAAATCAATTTTAAAATAATTTAAACCTTAAGAGCTACAATTTTGATGTTGATCATTTCTCCATTAGGTGACTCTAAATATTTTTAATATTTAATTTAAAACATAGCAAAATTGTGACATAAAAACAATTTTTTAAAATGAAATTAAATTAGATCCAACATGAATCTTGGCGCGCCTTGGACAGGATCTGTTCATCATCTATCTTGAGCCGACATTCCCGATTCCTCCATCCTGGAGAAACTTCCAGCCCAGTTTCCCGGCCACCCGGCCACCCAGCCACATCCCTGGCCGGCCACCGCCACCACCACCTTTGTTAAGGTGGGGGCTATCAATGGGCGGCGACACGACTGCTGGAGGGGTCGTTTCCGATGAACCCGCAACCTCTCAATTCTCATAGAATTTTTTCAAAATCACTCACTGGATCGAGCTCAATTGAGCCCGATATCACCCCTAGTCGATCTAAGAGGCTAGCACAGAGGGAGATGGGGAGAAGTCGACCTTTTGGGAGGCGTGAAGCCATTGCCGGTGCCGGTGGTGGTGTTTTTGGGTGCTCTACAACTGCACTACAGGAAGGCTCGGCTCCTTCAGGTAAAGTGTGGAAAAGTTTGCGGGGGTTTATGGATGCTTTAAGATTGCCAAATGGGTGTAGCATCAGTGACCATTAATGGTCATGAAGGTGACTTTTCGGCCATGGCTTGGGGGGGTGAACCTAGGGTCAAGTAGGCTGGGAAATGGCTGGAAACTCCTCCTCTCCCCCAGGTGAGTTTAATCCATCCATTAATGGGGGACTTGAGGGGCTTCATCTTCCCCACCATTGATGGCATCTCTCTCTCTCTCTCTTTCTCTCTCCTCCATTAAAGGGAAAATGGAGCTTTCTCTCTCCTAGTCATCACCTCCAGGAATTGAGTGGCATTTTAAGTTAATTCCTTCCTCCTAATGCTAATGGGTCACACGAGTTAGGCTTAGCCTAAGTGAGTTAGGCTTGGTTAGGTCCACTGAGGCTAATTTAACCTAATCTTAGGGTTGAGTTTACCTTGGTCAAATTGACCTTTTGGGTTGACCCCAATGGGCCCTTGGTGACCCATTGGCCTCCCCTAAGGTCTAGGAAGGGTTGGGTAGGGTTGGTTGGGCCCCTTGGAGGCCACTTGATCCTTAGTTAGGTCACTTTGACCATTTTAGAGCTAGAGTTTACTTTGGTCAACTTAGCCTCTTTGGTTGACCCCAATGGGTCCTTGGTGACCCATTGGCCTCCCTTAGGCCTTACGAAGGTCTAGGTGGGTCCCTTTAGCTTAGGGGAGTTCAATTGACCATGTGTGAGCTTAGTTTGCCCTAATTACGATTTGGGTTGACTTTGGTCAACTTGACCCTTTTTGTTGACCCCAATAGGTCGTTGATGACCCATTGGCCTCCCCTAGGGTTTGGGGTGCCATGGTGGGGTCATGGATTTAAGGTGAAACCTTACAGTTAAAAGCTTTGGTGATTGGGTTGAGCTATTTGCAAACCAATGTGGTATCCACCTCCGTGCCTTAGCTGACTTGGGTCTTCTTGGGTTTCCTAGGGTTTTTTCATGACTTAGTCATGACAAAACCACTCTTAGGGGTCTACTTGTTTGAGGGATGTTACAAATCCCAATATATAAAAATAAAAATTTTGTCCCCGAAATTAAGGTTAGGCCTACGAGGTTTCTACTGAAGTGAAAGTATATAACATCCCCAAAAAATTAAAATTTTACCTGATTCGAAGAGGCCCGAATACCTCTATCGCATCAAGTTCCATGGCTCCCAGGTGTAATCCTCCTTCCCATGGTTCCTCCAAAGGACCTTGACTAGCGAAACCTTCTTGCGCCGCAAGACCTGCACTACTGTATCATCGATCTTGACCGGGTCCATGCTGACTGATCGATCCGAAGCCATTGGGCCATCTGTAGTGGAAATCAGCTGCTCAGGTTATAGTAGAGCCCACCGAAGTGAAGAGACGTGGAAGACGTTGTGCAATCCCGCTATGTTCGGCGGTAGCTCTAGTCTGTAAGCCATGGGGGCGATCCGCTCAAGGATTCTGTAAGCCCCCATGTATCTCGGATTGAGCTTATTCTGCCCGCAAACCCGCGAGACTCCATGCATCATTCGTATCTTCAAGAAATCCTGATCTCCCACCTGGAACTCCACCCGATGATGCCACGCATAGTAGTACTTAGCCTGTCTTCTCTAGGCCTCCAGCATCTTATCCCGAATCAATCTCATCTGAGCATATGTGTCCTCTACGAACTCTGAGCCGAGTTGAAAGTCTATCTAGTGTCAACTACCTTCACCTATGGGGGGGGAATAGGTGATTTGCAGTCTTTTTGCGGAATTAACAATTAACCTGCACAAGAAACAAAACAAGCACAACACAGAAACACATAGGCAGTTATAGTGGTTCCCCGATTTGGGTACGTCCACTTTCCCCCTTCGACCTATCTCCCAACAAGGGAGGACTCGGTCACTTCACCAACAGGATTGAAATCCAATCCTTCTCACTATGGAAGAAACCCTTCCACCCGAAGGAGTTACTACTCCTCCATCACGGGTTGCACCCAACCCTTACAACGAGGAAACAAAGTTCCTTTACAACAAAGTAAAAATAGAATATACAAGAAATACAAACTACGTTTGAAGAACCCGATGTACCTCTTCGTTAAATGAAGCCTTCTTGATGAAGACGAAGAGTCCACGATCGGCGCACTCTCTTGGAGAGGATCTTCCCGAGGTCGGCGGCGGCAATGGATTGCGGCGGCGATGCTTTGTAGATCCAAACTTCTTGACGAAGCTAGCGAGGTCTACCAACGATCTTACTTGGATCGATCGTATCAATCGATTCGGAGGGGAAAGATATTCCCGCTCAACAAATCAAGAGACAAAGGATCTCAAGATAGATACGTGAGGCGCTAAGCTTAGCTTCGTTTCTGTCGTTGGGATATCAGAGAAGATCTTAGATTTGCAGCGACAATGATCTTGCGAGCGGCGACGGCGAGCAGTGGAGTTCCGCGATCAGCTAGGTCGACGACGGCTCGATTTCAAAGATATGAATATTCTGTTCTTCTTGTCTTTAGGGTTTCAAAATAAATGAGTATTTATACCCAAAGACATCCAGAGATAGCCGTTGGGGGACCCACCAGGTCAACCCTACGCACGGGCCAAAATAACGCGTGACAACTAGGACCGGTCCAGCGAGCAGACAAAAAAATACCTAAGGCAAATTCGGCGAGAATCGCTGGTGATTCCCGTCGAAGTCGGCGGGAATCACTTACGTTTCCCATCAAAATTTCCTTGGTAGAATTCCAGTTGGAATTCTGGTCATCCGGAGGGAATCGACGGGAATGCGCGGTGATTCCCGCCGATTCTGCCTTAGCAGAATTCTTGAAGGAGTTGAGTCAGCCGGATGCAGTCGGCGGGAATCGGCGAGTGATTCTCGATGGTTCGGCGAGAATCACTAGTGATTCCCGTCGAATCGGCGGGAATCACTTGGTGATTCCCGTCGAATTTTCCATGGAAGATTTCTTCTTCCTTCCTCTGCACTTGGTCTTTGACCCATCTTTGCTCCTCTTCTGCTCTTGATCTATCTCAGCCCTGTACTTGAAAATAAGTACACTCCAATAGAGAGATTACACATGAGCCAATACACTGATCTGCTCATCGATGGATTACGTTGTGCAGACTCGTGTATATTGACCCACTGCACCCTCACATTGGTGTGTACTTAGCATGGAATAGCTGCAAGCACATCTTGAATAAAATCATCAAATACATCATCTATTCACCTTAGCTTGTTCAGGGACTTCTTCAAATCAGGTACATTGTGGATACAATACCCAACAATCTCCCCCTATTTGAAGAAGCCTAAACCCTACAAGCTAAGGCGAATAAAATATATGGGAATGAAAATCATAACCGAAGAATTCAGTTGAGAGTGAGATTCATTGCCATTTTCCTGAGAGCATACTTAACGTTGGCAGCCACCTTAGCCTTAGCCGAGAGGGTAATCTCCCCCTTTTCGGCTTCTGCAAATTTGGTACTTCACTTGGAGCCACATGCTGCCCCTTAGTTCTTGCATTCATGCTCGAGCTTGAGTTCCTTGCTGATGCTCCCCCTTGATCCAAGAGCCTTGAGCCGTACAGTCTTTACTCTTCATAGTTTAGCATGCCGAGTTCAGTTTTGAAGAGACTGAACTTGGCCTCGTCTAGGGGCTTTGTGAAGATATCTGCAACCTGCTTATCCGTGGGGACATAGCAGAGAGATATATCTTTATTTTCCACATGCTCCCGAATGAAGTGATTGCGCACTTCAATATGCTTCGTTATGCTATGCGACACAGGATTGTTCGCAATTGCTATTGCGCTCGAGGAGTCGTAATACATCGGAACCTCTCTGAACTGCAAGTCATAATCCTTGAGCTGATTTATGATCCATAGAAGTTGTCCGCAACAGCTGTCTGCTGAGATGTACTCAGATTCAGCCGTAGAGGTTGCGACACAATTCTGCTTTTTACTATTCCATGGAATAAGCCTTCTTCCGAGAAATTGGCACGTCCCGGATGTGCTTTTCCTATCATCCCTGCTTCCTGCAAAGTCAGCATCTGAAAAGCCTATTAGCTCGACATCATTGTTTCTAGGGTACCACAAGCCAAGATTAGGTGTACCTTTAAGGTATCTAAGAATTCGCTTTGCAGCGACATAATGAGATTCCTTAGTGTTCACCTTATATCTGGCACAAACGCATGTGGAAAACATAATATCCGGTCTACTAGCAGTAAGGTAGAGCAGGGATCCAATTATGCTTCTATATTTGGTTTCATCAATAGATTTCCCTTTCTCTTCCTTGTCCAGAGACACAGTGCACTACAACAAACTACAAATGTTGTAAGGACTAAAATATAACTAAAACACAGTTTGTTACTAATAGCTATATTTAGTAACGAATTTTTTCTGTTGTTACCAAAAAGTACATTGTGTAACGAATATTTTATATTTTGTTACTATAAAAATTAATTTGTTACTATAAATGTAAGTATTTGTAACAATACTAATGTTACGTTACAAATAGTAATTTTTTCTCACAATATGTTTGGTCATTTTTAGTCCCACACCGCCAGTTAAAATATCAATTTTGGGTTTATATTGCCCATTCCATAATGAATTTTTGAAATATGCTAGGCTCGCGGGCGGGCGGCGGCGGGCGGCGGCGGGCGGCGGCGGGCGGCGGCGGGCGGCGGCGGGCGGCGGCGGGCGGCGGCGGGCGGCGGCGGGCGGCGGCGGGCGGCGGCGGGCGGCGGCGGGCGGCGGCGGGCGGCGGCGGGCGGGCGGCGATCGGCGGGCGGCGGCGGGCGGCGGCGGGCGGCGGCGGGCGGCGGCGGGCGAAATTTTTTTTACTATTGTAACTAATTTATTGTAACGACACACATACATTCGTTACAAGAAGTATTAGCGTCGAGCTTTAGAGGACGACCGTTACATAAAGTTTTTTTCGTTACCAAAGAGTTTTCGTAACGATTTTTGGTACTTATTGTAACGATTTAGGTCGTTACTATAAGTACAATTTGTTGTAGTGGTGGATCCCATTGGAGTCCTCATAGAGGTTGAATTCTCCATTCCGAATTTCTTGAGGAGTTCATTTGTGAACTTCGTCTGAGAGATGAAAATTCCATCCTCAGATTGTTTTACTTGAAGTCCCAAGAAATACTTTAGCTCTCCCATGCTGCTCATTTCAAACTTTCCTTGCATAAGTTTAGAAATCTTTTTGCAAAGATTGTTGTCCGTAGAGCCGAAAATTATGTCATCGACATAGATTTGCACCAACAAGATCTTTCCTTTGACATCCCTAAGAAACAATGTCTTATCTATTTTTCCTCTCGAGAACTTGTTCTCAAGAAGAAAACTAGACAGAGTCTCATACCAAGCTCGAGGAGCTTGTTTCAAGCCATATAACGCTTTATTAAAAAAATAAACATGATTAGGGAATGTAGGATTAACAAAACCTGGGGGTTGCGCGACATATACTTCCTCTTTCAATTTTCCATTGAGGAATGCAGATTTCAAATCTATCTGATAGACAGTGAATCCTTTGTGCGAAGCATACGCCAGGAACAATCTGATCGCCTCGAGCCTTGTAACTGGTGCAAAGGTCTGGTCGAAGTCAATCCCCTCCTCCTGTTTGTAACCTTGAGCTACCAGCCTGGCCTTGTTCTTTATGATGACACCGTGTTCATCCAGTTTGTTTCTTAAGATCCACTTGGTTCCGATCACATTATTTTTATTTGGTCTGAGAATAAGCGTCCAGACATTGCATCGTTCGAATTTATGCAGTTCCTCTTGCATGGCCAATATCCAAGCTGCATCTTTGTTCGCTTCGTCGAACTTCTTTGGCTCAACCTGTGACAAGAAACTAAGGTGCAAAATCTCATTAATTGTACCTCTCCGAGTCCTGACACCGTCACGAGGATCTCCTATGATCTGATCTCTGGGATGATCCCTCAAGTGTCGGAGCTCTAGGAGTCTGGCATCTGGAGCTCTGATATCTTCTCCGGCTTCTCCATCTTCTAGGAGATTTTCTCCATCCTGAGCTTAAACTTCTCCAGTTGGCGTTGAGGTGGAAACCTTGACGTACTTGGGAGTTACATCATTGGCAGTCGCATCGAGACTTAGCTGTTCAAGTCTTGCACCTGCATCTTCAAGAATACAACTGGAAGAATTGCTATGAAGCAAGCTTCCTTCATCAAAAACAGCATTAATGGTCTCCTCTACAACTAGGGTTTTCTTATTAAAAACCCTATATGCCCGACTATGGCTACTATAGCCCATGAATATGCCTTCGAAGCATTTTTCACCAAATTTAGTATGCGGGTACTTCCCGTTATTGAGTACATAGCATCTGCAACCAAAGATACTTAAATAGGACATGGTTGGTTTCTTGCCTTTCAGTAGCTCATAAGGTGTCTTATGATAATTCTTGTTGATCAATGCTCGGTTTTGTATATGACAAGCCATATTGACAGCCTCTGCCCAGAAGTATTCTGGGAGAGAAGCGTCATTCAACATTGTCGTGCAAGCTTCAATGAGCGTTCTATTTCTCCTCTCCGCAACTCCATTTTGCTGAGGAGTACGCGGGGAGGAATACTCATGAAAGATACCATGTTCTTCACAAAATTCTGTCATAGCCCCATATTCGAATTCTGTTCCATGGTCACTTCTGATTTTGACCACTTAGTAGTTAAGTTCGTTCTGAATTTGCTTGACAAAACTCGTGAAGATGTCAAACGCATCTGACTTTCGTTTTAAGAAGAACACCCATGTAAACCGAGAGTGATCATCAACAATCACTAGCGTATATGACTTGCTTCCCAAGCTATGAACTTGCACTGGACCAAACAAGTCTATATGCAGAAGATAAAGACATCTGGAAGAGTCTTTGTCTGCAATGCCCTTAAAGGTAGCCCGAGTCTGTTTGCCCATTTGGCACGCAGGACAGGGGCTATCTTTGATGCACTGAATAATGGGAGCATCCCTTACTAAATTTTTAGAAAACAACATATTAATAGTCTTGAAATTAATATATTCAAATCTCTTATGCCATTGTTCACAAAGAGATGCACTGCCTTTTGCAACTAGGTACACGAGGGTAGAAGAATCTATGCTAAGAAAATCTAAACAAAATATATTTCTGCTCCTAATTCCAGTTAATACCGTCTCCGAAGAGGCACACGATATTATCAAGCACTTATCCTTGCAGAACTTAACGTCATAACCTTTATCACACAACTGACTTACACTAATCAGGTTATGATTTAACCCTTCAACATAGGCCACGTCGGTGATAGAGATTATACCGTTGGAAATCATACTGTAACCTCTAGTGACTCCTTGATCTGATCCTCCAAAGATTACTTTGGGTCAATTTTCGACTGGAGAGTAATCACGTAGCAGGATTCTTGTCCCGGTCATATGCCGGGAACATCCACTATCCAAGTACCAGATAGGCGTTTTGGTGGACTTAAGACATACCTGCAAAACAGAATCAGTTTCCCCTAGGAACCCAATCGAACTTGGGTCCTAGATTCCTTGTTAGCATACTCCCCCTCGGGGGGTTAACCTTACGAGTGGTCGGCCTCGCATTGCTAACATGAGGAGTCTCGTTGAACCTTGGATTAAACCAGCAATCCACGGCAAAGTGACCAACTTTGCCACAACACCAACAGTCGAACCTGTTGTACCGCTTCCTAGGCTCCAGCTTTACCCTGGGAACGGTGGGTCCAGCTGGGGCCTTGGATCTGGAGATGGAAGCATCATGATGACAACAATCACATGATTTCTTCACTTCCTGTTCCTTCAGTATAACAGGCTTGGCTTTTGGTGCCTGCTTCCTATTATGGCCGCTAGAGAAGTGGCCATAATTTTCCACTTGGATTTCCTCATAAGGTGCCTTGAAGACACTCTCGCCGTAGTTGTGGGGGAAGGCCCAACCATCATACCGGCTCTTGGGCTTTTCAACCGAGGGCCGGAAGAAGTGGCCATATGTTTACTCAAAGTCCCGTTCATTGCAGGGAAAGCCAGGCTTCCTGAATTCAATAGGGTTGAGTGGGGCCTTTCCCTTTTCTGTAGTAGAGGCCTTCTAAGCAGCATTTTTTTTCCTCTGCTTTCTGTTTCTCCTTGATGATTTACCAGGCACACCAACATGCCCTAAGCCAGCCCCCTTAGCCTGAGCAGAGAAGGTATCAACCAGTGGAAGAACAGTCTTTGGCATAGAGAAGCTTTTGACAATATTCCTTTCTGCCGCAAGTTGTTCTTCCAACTTGTTGACCTCTTCCTGTTTAAGGTCAAGGAGCCTTAGAGACTTTGAGTGCTCAGAAGTAAGGCCCATGTGTTCCTGTCGGAGAGAGATCAAGCTAGTGATCTCTTATCTTAGGGACACACCCTCAGCCTTAAGGAATTTGACTTCCTTTTTTTGAGACCTCAACCTCTTACGACATTCCTCAAAGGTATTGAGCAGAAGCTCATACTTTTCGAGGAGCTCAGCTTCACGGGCAGATGGGCTGTCCTCGAGATCATCATCAGGAGACTCATAGTCAGAGTCAGATAGGGGGGTACGAGCTTTTACCTTCCCAGTAAATTGGGGGCAGTCTCCTTCTGAGTCAGAGCGCCCCACTAGCCCGAAGTAGGCTTCCTCATCATCACTTGAGTCTGAGGAATCAGACTCACTCAGTGTCTTTGACACTTCTCCACATACTCGGCTATGTCCTTCTTTAAACCAGGCCACCAAAACAATTTCTTCATGTCCTTGTACATCTTTGTGCTCTCACGGTGAATTGAGTACTTTGTAAAGTGTGCTTCATATAACAATTCTTCTCGCAATTTACCCGCACAAGGGACACACAGTCGGCCATCCTTCCGTAATAACCCATCATCCCAGGAGAATTGGTCACCAGACCCTTCCTTGGCATAGCGTTGGAAACTTTCATCAAGCTCCGTTGCCCGCCTAACCCTGTCCGCAAGGTCATATTGAACCTCCATCCAGTTCAAGCATGCATCGGCCGAAGAATCCCTCTCAACACAAGATATCTCCAACGCTTCCAATTCTTGGATTAGACGCTCGTCATGTATCCGCAACCAACTTGCTCGCACCGGAGTCCGACGACTCAAGGCATCAGCGACCACATTTCCCTTTCCGGGAACATAGTGAATGTCGAAGGTATAATCCCCTAGGAATTCCATCCACCTCCTTTGTCGCATATTTAAATCCTTTTGATCGAGCAGATACTTCAGGCTTTTATGATCTGTATAAATATCTACCTTCACGCCATAAAGATAGTGCTGCCACAACTTTAGCGAAAAGATCACCGTCGCCAACTCCAAGTCGTTGATGGGGTAATTACGCTCATGCACCTTTAATTGGCGTGAGCAATAAGCGATCACCTTGCCAAACTGCAGGAGAACGCAGCCTAAGCCGCTTCCTGACGCATCGCTGTATATCTCAAAACCGTCTATACCACAAGGCAACGTCAAAACAGGCGCCGTGGTCAAATGACCTTTTAGCTCCTCAAAAGCTCGCGCGCACTCCGGCGTCCAAACGAACTTCTGATCTTTTCTCGTCAACGTAGTCAAAGGCAAAGCAATCCGGGAGAAGTTCGCCATAAATCGTCTATATTAGCCTGCCAGTCCAAGAAAACTCCTGACATCGGCCACCGAAGACATCACTGGCCAATCACGAATGGCACTTATCTTTGCCGGATCCACCGCTATGCCCTCTCCACATACCATATGGCCCAGAAAAGCCACCCACGAGAGCCAGAACTCACACTTAGAGAACTTGGCAGACAGCTTATTTCTCCGCAAGGTATACAATACTAACCGCAAATGGCTAACATGATCTTCCTCCGACTGAGAGTACACGAGGATATCATCAATGAACACAATCACAAACAGATCCAAGTATTCGCAGAACGTTCGATGCATGATATCATTGAATACCGAAGGCGCATTACATAAGCCGAACGACATCACTGTGAACTCATAATGACCGTAGCGTGTGCCAAACGCGGTCTTGGGAATGTCACCTTCCCTAATCTGTAATTGGTAATACCCGGATTTCAAATCCAACTTGGAATAGATTGTTGAGCCTGCTAGTTGATCAAACAAGTCATCGATCCGTGGAATCGGATACCTGTTTTTCTCCGTCAGCTTATTCAGTTCGCGATAATCAATACATAGCCGCAAACTACCGTCTTTCTTTTTCACAAAAAGAACAGGCGCGCTCCAAGGTGACATACTTGGGCGTATGTATCCCTGCTCCAACATTTCTTGCAACTGAACTTTTAGTTCGACCATCTCTTTTGGCGCTACCCGATACGGCGAACGGGCCACAGGTTTTGCAGCCGGCACCAGCTCGATAGCGAAGTCGATTTCCCTTTGGGGAGGTAACCCCGGAAGGTCCGTTGGAAACACATCAGCATACTCCAAAACAATCGGCACGTCACTCACACTGGCCTTCGGCGCCACCGCCTCTCGAGTATGAAGAACAACTCTGCACCCTTCCGAACTGCCTTAATGACTTGGAGAGCAGATAACAACATCCCACTCATCCCTTGTATACCAATGAACTTGGTCTCTTGTTCGGTATTCTGCCCAAGTGTGACCTCTTTTGACGTGCAATCTATACAGGCACGCTGCTCTGACAGCCAGTCCATACCAAAGATTATATCAAATTCCTTGATCGGTAATACTAGTGTTTCCACCTTGAACTCCCGACTCCCTATCTTGACCTCAAGACCGCAAGATTTATCCGCGCACATCAAACATCCGTTAGGTAACAACACCTTTACACTGTTTGTCGTGGTCCGGATAGGTACCCCAACACGAAAGACGAACTCTTCAGACAGAAACGAATGTGAAGCATCTGTGTCAAACAGTGCTCGCGTCGGATACTCTCATATAAGGACAAACCCTAAAACATCACAAGCACAGCACACAGGATAAAATAACATTGAAAACTGTGCGCACCTGTGACGACATCCGCCTGCTTAATGGCCTCCTATTGTCCAAGGTTGAAGACCCTTGGCTGCGCGTGCGAGGCAGAAGACTCCACCACAGTCTTCCCTTTATCCGCATAAGACGCTCCCGTCTTCTTGTCACCCTTTGGAGGACCAACTCGGCAATCACGTGTGAAGTGTCCCAACTTCCCGCACGTAAAACAAGCACGAGATCCATACCCAGATGTCTCTGTCACAATCGCAGAAGGAGCTTGTCCAGTAGACTTGGACTTCTTTCCCCATCTCTTACGGTACCCAAACTTCTCCGGACGCGGCGGCTTGAACTCTGGCTTTGTCACAGCCAAGGTCCCTCTTTCCTGGCCCCATTTCATGTACGTCTCAAAAGACCGAGCCGTGCAGACTGAGGCTTGAAATCCCTTACTCACAGAACTCGAGAGCAAATACCGCAGCTCATCTCGCAGTCCCGCATAAAACCTACTAGTCTTACGCTCTTCTTAGGCAAAGATGGTACCCGCATACCTTCCCAAACGTGTGAATTCATGAAGGTAATCATCCACACTACGATCTCCTTGAGTTAACCGCTGAAATTCCATTTCCATCGATAACCTTTGCTGCATTGGTAGATGTTGTGCCAAGAACAATCGAGAAAATTCATCCATCGAGACTTCTGCAAGTTGTCTACCGGCCAAGTGATGCAGTTCAATCTCATCCCACCATAAACGAGCCTCTCCTTCCAGTAGGAAAGCTGCCAACATAACTTTCTGTCCCTCTTCAACCTTGATCGCTCTAATGATCCTCTTGATCCTTGCAATCCAATCCTCTGCTTGGGCCGGTGACCCTGCCCCAGTAAATTATGGAGGATTGAAGCTCAAGAATTGCTTCAATTGTTGATCTGCTGCCCGCAGATCAACTACAGCTTCTACCGGTTCTTGTCGTACCCCAGCATGCGTTGGCACCACTACAGGACGTGCCTGCCCAACCTGCTGAGCATTCATCACAGCAAGTACCGTTTCCGTGATGAAACGTACCGTTTCAGCAGATGGAGGAGGTGTGGGCACCTCAGCTGGTGCCGCACTTTCGACAGAATGTTGAGGTTCGGATTGACCCGCAACACTTCTAGTCACCTATATGTGTAAAACACACAATTTAGCGACCAAGTAAAACGGCAAACATACAAAAAGAATACACAAGTTCAACAAACAAGTGTATTTGCATTCCTAAGTGGACATTCTTGAGTTCAAGTTAAGTGTTATAACGACAGCACTGACACGTGCTCGCCACCCCTCAAAAGAATACGTCCGCGAATGCGGAAGAGATCGACCAACAAGCTGATACCAAATTGTAACACCTCTACCCGTCAAGAAGAAAATAATAGAGGGTCCGGTCGGGGCCCCACACCATATTCCACAAACAGGCGGAGACGCTACGAAATAATTTCAAAACACCAACGCATCCTAACACAGAGCATTCTAGCGAAAGCTTCACGGTTGAAAACTTGAACTCAAGTACAACAAGAACTGTCCACTAAAAACATAGGAATGTATACAACCAAAGTGTCTGGCCTTAAGGCCTTACAAATTTCTCTTAACAAGGTGTGGTTTACCGACATCGGCACGCAGGCCGGCCACACATGAACAAGAAGAAACAAAACAAAGCCTTCGAGGGAAGCAACGCTGCTTGGGCTTCAGCCCGCTCGGACAAGCACCTCCAGCACCTATAAGAAGCAATCCACCAAGCGGTGGCAAACAGGGCAACGGTCAGCATTCAGCTGACCAATTATAACGACCCTGCCCCTGGCAGGCAGCGGAATTCCAGCCCTGCATAGCATTTTCCAATATGATATATACATCACAAACAATGCAAGACATGCACGACCGCACAGTCAATACATATCAAAAACGTCGGCACGACGGCCCGACGCTCCGTGCACTCAGGGCACATTCAGGTGTACCGGAAACAAAGGATCCCACCAATGAGCATTCTAGTCATGATCGGCACGCAAGCCGTCGACTCTCGTTATGTGATCCTAACAGGGCCTTAAGCACCCAAGGTTAGACAACCATAACGCGGGTACAGATCGGCCTATCCCGGTTCTCACATCGTCAGACTCAAGACTGGACAGACGCGTGTACAACTTCACCTTGCCCGTCCACCACAAGAGTTGAACCCAACTCGCACAATTTCCTGGACTTCCTCCAGTACTTCTTGCTGCACCAAGCAACAGGTACGCACCACAGATTGCACACAAACAATCAAATTCTCGGAGATTCCTCCAAATGAAAACAAGCATCACCAATCCAGACCAACATGTCCAGATGGGCTTCACAAAGTATTCCTAGATCCGTACTCCAATTCCGGACTCTAATAAGGGGGACTTCACATATCTACCCAAAGGTACATCACAACCCACCGCACACTCGCGGGGACGGATTTTCCCTATGCAAATACAGGAAAGTAGGACTTCACATGTCCAAGACGGAAATTATTACCCTTGGAATTCGCCTCGGAGCCATGGAGAAAATTGAGACGGATGAAAGCCTTCGTAGCAGCCTTGCCTTCGTAAATTCGAACTCGGCTCGCGATTTGGACCACCGCAGCACCACCGACGGCCGGATTCCTCTTCTTCTTCCTTGCCTTGCTCTCCCCTCTCTCTTAACTTTAGAAAGAGAAAGATGAAACTCAAATGAGCTTTCTCCTCTTCAATCCAGGCCTTATCAACCCAGGGAAGAGCCCAGACCATTGGATCTTGGTCAAAGAAAATGAACGGCTCTGATCAGCCCTGAATTTGATTTCCTGGGCCAAACACGGGTAGTAACACGCTCGTGTCACAGGACGTGTTCCCTAAGCGGTGCACAACCGACTTAAGACAAACCAGAACACGGGTGTCGACACGCCCGGGACACGCCCGTGTCGACCCCTGATATGCCCGTGTCGAGGGGCGTGTTCCCCCATCGAGACGGAAATCAGCATTTTCCCCCGAGACCACACGGGCACTGGACACGCCCGTGTGACAATTGACACGCCCGTGTAACGATCGACACGGCTGGGCCTCCACGTCGTGTCCTTCTCGGGACAAACTGGCTAATTTTTGGGCATGACACGCCCTGGGACACGCCCGTGTCCCAGGCCGTATCGATGTGTCGATACTCAACGATCGTCGACTCAACGATCGTCGACAATGAAGAACACGCCCATGTCCCAGGCCGTGTACGCCAGACACGCCCGTGTCCCAGGCCGTGTCAGCCAGCCTGAACCTCAATTTGACCTGTTGAGATTTCTGGGGTGTTACATAAGATTGATTACCCGATGAAGTTGATAGCGGAGTTGTACTTGAATGAAGTCATCCGACTGCACGGTGTGCCGGTAAGCATCATTTCTGATCGAGACTCCCGGTTTATTTCTCGTTTTTGGCTGAGTCTGCGGGAGGGTTTGGGTACGGATCTGAGGTATTCTACTGCGTACCACCCACAGACTAACTGGCAGACGGAGCGGGTGAATCAGATAGTTGAGGATATAATCCGATGCTACATTTTAGACCACGGTGGAGCGTGGGATGAGTGGCAGCGACTTATGGAATTTGCATACAACAATAGTTATCAGGAGAGCTTGCAGATGGCTCCGTTCGAAGCCTTGTATGGGAGGCGCTGCAGAACTCCGTTGTTTTGGGCTGAGGCTGGAGAGAGGCCTTTGTTGGGTCCTGATGCGCTTGAGGAAATGG
Organism: Platanthera zijinensis; assembly: GCA_039513925.1. Taxonomy (NCBI): domain Eukaryota; kingdom Viridiplantae; phylum Streptophyta; class Magnoliopsida; order Asparagales; family Orchidaceae; genus Platanthera; species Platanthera zijinensis. The sequence continues at coordinate 130,427,545 of CM077085.1, read as the reverse complement.
AAGTCGCAGTGAAGCTTATTCGAGAGAAGCTTCGTATAGCTCAGGAGAGGTACGAGAAGAACGCCAATCGGCGTAGGTCTGCCTTGGAGTTTTCTGTATGGGACCTTGTATTTCTTAAGGTTTCCCCGATGGTTGGTGTAAAGAGGTTTGGTAAGAATCGGAAATTGGACCCGAGGTATGTGGGCCCATTTAAGATTTTGGGGCGGATTGGCTTGTTAGCTTACCGGTTGGATTTGCCAGCAAACTTCCTAGGTGTTCATAATATTTTCCATGTTAGCCAATTACGGAAGTGCGTGCGCAGCAGTGGGCAAGTCTTGAACGTTGTGCCCCAGTTGGAGCCCAACCACTCTTTTGTTGAAGTGCCGGTCCGTATTTTGGATACTCAGGAACGGGTGCTGTGAAAGAAGTCTATTCCGATGGTGAAAGTTCTTTGGAGGAAACAGGATTTGGAGAGCGCGACTTGGGAGTTAGAGTCGGCTATGAGGGAGGCTTACCCTTAGCTGTTTCCCTGATTAGTTTGGTTTGTTTTTCTTCTTGTAATGTTTGGATTATTACTTTCCTTCTATAGTAGAAGAGTAGTGCATAAAGTTTCGGGACAAAACTTTCTTTTAGGGGGAGTGACTGTAACGCCCCCGATTTTTCTGCGATTATTTAAATTCTCGTTTGGCGTTACGTCGACGCATTTTCTTGGCTTGCGCCATCTGTGTAGTGTGGTCTTAACTCCTTCGAGCTGGGTGCCCTATTTTGTAGCCTGTTGGCAAGATCTCCCTAGCAAGCCGAGTCATTTTGGGTGACCCGGTGTGGCCTCTCGGGGGATGCTTGTGCTTTGGCTTTGGGAGGGTATAACTCGAGTTCTGTTCGTCGAAAGTTAGTTTCGACTTTGTCATTGTGTTCGTAGCGTGGGTATTTAGCTACGGTGCAAATTTCGTCGAATTTCGAGGTGGTTCGGTTTTCGAGTCGTTTTGGGTGTGCTATTAGTAAAAACAAATTGGAAATATGTTTGCTTAAGTGAACTGGCGGCTTAGGAGGCGGTTAAGATTAGGCGTGATTAGAGTTATTTAAAAAGCCTTAATCAGTAGATGGCGGGCCCACTTTTCTTCTTCTTCCCGAGACCGAACCCGCCTCTCCTGTACGCGGAAAAGCAGCGGAGAAACCGCCGACCTACTACTCTTCGGACGGCGATTCCGGGAGCGTTTGTGGACGGAATTCAATTCCGAAAGTGGATTTGGGTTGCTCTCTCTTGTACCTACGTTTCTACGGTAAGAGATTTGATTTTCGTGGAGTATTAAGAGGTTTGGATTTTCGGTTTCTCGTGGTTTTCTGCCATTAAAGTGCGGGTTTGCTTGTTAGGTGCTGCTCCTTCTAGTGCAGAATGAAGAGGAGGGAAAGTCGACCAAGTTTCACCGGAAATCGAGGCAAGTGGTATTCTTGCCCTTGCCATTATTGTTCTTTTGAATTTTGGAATGTTTCCCGGTTAGCCCTAGGGTAGAAACCAAGCATATTCTCCTTTATCTTGCTAAATTTTAGGGCTTAGATTCTCCTATGAGCCCCCTCCTTGTGCTGTTTGCTCAACCTGCTAGTTGTGTTCACCATTTAGACTCCAGATTTGTAGTTCTAGTTTGGTGCTTTTGCAGGTGGGGCCGAGAGAGAGAGTGGGGGAGGAAGTTGTGGTAAGGCTTTGGTTAGAACCAGCCTTAATAGACTCTCGGGTTTTAGTGTTGAGTGTGGTGCACACACTCAAAGCCAAAAGCCGCACGGACTTGGCGTTGAGTGTGGTGGACACACTCAAAGCCATAGTTTGGTCTGTTCCTTGCGGCTGAGTGGTGGGGTGATTGAGTGAGAATTTTCGTCTAAGTCAAAATCGACGGGAATCACCAAGTGATTCCTGCCGATTTCGACGTGTATCGCCAGTGATTCCCACCGTTCGGCGAGAATCATCCTTGATTCCCGCCGATTTGGCGAGAATCATTCTTGATTCCCGCCGATCGGCGAGAATCATCCTGGATTCCCGCCGATTCAGCGAGAATCATTCTGGATTCCCGCCGATCGGCGAGAATCATCCTGGATTCCCGCCGATTCGGCGAGAATCATCCTGCATTCCCGCCGATTTGGCGAGAATCAGTTGGCATTCCCGCCGACCACCACTTGTTGGCGTTGGTTTAGGGTTTTCTTGCGGGAGTGAACTTTGGCGTAGAGTGAGTTGACCTCACTCAACGCCAAAGCTGCTTTGGCGTCGAGGGAGGTGGACTCACTCAACGCCACCGTTGGGTTTTGTGGTTTTGCTAAAGGCGTTGAGGGAGTGGACCTCACTCAATGTCATAGCTGTTTTGGCGTTGAGTGAGGTTAGCTCACTCAACGTCGCTGCCTCTTTTGCTAAAGGCGTTGAGGGAGTGGACCTCACTCAACGTCATGGCTATTTTGGCGTTGAGTGAGGATAGCTCACTCAACGCTAGAGCTGTTCTTGCGGAGGGCATTGGGTGAGTGATTCTCACTCAACGCCATGGCTATTCTGGAGCTGAGTGAGTCTAACTCACTCAACGTCAAGGTCTTGTTAGGCGCTGAGTGGGTCCCACTCAACGCCAAGCCGTGTTGAGTAACTTCAACACTGTTTCTCTTTCCTCGATTTTTGTTACCGAGTGAATTCCTTGATTTTATTTTGAGTTTCCTTGTTGGCCATGTTTTTTTTTCTTTCCTAAAGGCCGAATCGTGGGTCGTGGTTAGTAGTGGGGGTTTGAAGCTCTTCATGCGGGAGGTGTTGTGTAATTTAGCCAAGGCCACCCTTATTCTTCTATCTTGCTCCAGGTACGGGCTTGGCAAGGGGGTGGAAGGTCCCTTGTGCTTTCACATGTAGACCCTTGAGCTTGTTGGCTTGGAAATGGTGGTTGGGGAACTGAGTTTGCCTCCAAACCGGATCCATGTTATTTGTTTTTGCTACTACCATCTCCCACAACTTAGGGTGTTAGAAGTTTCTCCCTTAGTAGATTGCAGCACTTTGGGCTCTTAGTAGTCTAGTATTCCCTTCATGATGTAGTTTCTGGGCAAGGTTGGTGCTGATTCCTCGCACGTAGTGCATTCCTTGTTGTCTTGCCTTGGGCAGTTGTGACTTTTTCTGCTGTGTGTTTTCCTCTTTTATTTATTCCCTGGTTGACACTTCCATGCAGTTTTTCCTTGTTTTTCTTGCTGAGGTATTCCTTCTTCTTTTGAATGCCTCAGGTTCTGGGCAGTAGCCAGTTTGGTGGCTAGGTTGCGGTGTTGTTGTTGGTGGTCTCTTGGACTTTGGAGATCTTGTTGCTTTGTTAGTGAGGTAGTTTTTCTGTACTTTTCTTACAGACATACATATTTGTCTGTGGGTTCGTGTCAGGTTGTTGGCGCCCACTGGTAGTTTTTACCTTTGTACTAGATATATTACTTTTGCTGCTACCATTTTCTAGAGATAGTCTACTTGCTCTAGGGAGGATTTATGCTAGGTTGCTAGTTATTTTAAAACTACAATTATTATTATTATAAAATTATTGCATGATCAACATGTTTTATAAAGGTAAATCACTATTTTCCAAACAACGTATAAAGATCGTTTCCTTATATATAATATAAATTAAATGTAGAGTCTTGCATGGCATAAATGGTCCTCTTAGGGCTCTTATGCACTTCTTAGGATGTCAAACCTGAATAAAATATTTTTCCGCAGCGCTTAAGTATAGTTTTTAAATGTGGACTAGGTGATCCACTGAGCCAAGGGATACGACCTCTAAAGTATAACTGATTTTCTAATCATTAAACCCATAAATTTCTTTCATAAAGTGTAGTAGATGGTTTTGCCTGAGCGTCAGCAGTTATCCCCTGCTTTACGTGGCATCATGACGCGCGTTTTCTCATACTCTGATAATTCTTTAATTCGGAGAAAATGCGGGTTGCGACAGTGTTGCACTTGCATAAGTCAAAGCATAACATATCACTACACACATACTTGCATACAACCTGACACCCCTTCGTATAAATGGGTATGGGACTTTTTATACGATGGGAGTCTTGTAAAAGACCCCTTAACTTATAAGTTTGTATGAGCATTCATATAAGTTAAGGTTAATTATTTCATAGCTTACTTTACATGTACTTACTGCTCTCTACTTTACTTGTTTACATTACTGCTTCCTTGTATAGTTCTTTTGGACATACACCTGCTAGGGTAGTTGTCACCTGCTTGTTTCACTTTGCTTTGTTGTCGTCCGCTTTCATCCTCCCCGCACAGTGCCTTGGAGTCGCGGGGGTGAGGCGAGGACGATAGTGGCTTAGTCTTTTGACTAACGGTCAGTGAACCACTTCATTTTAGGGGACGTAGCAGCAGGAGCATCAGCACCGGTAGGACAAGGAGGCAGGACATGAGGAGCAGTTGTTGCGCACTACCTCTACTATAATACGACGGGTCAATGATAGATTTCAGTTGCTCCCACTGAGATTATTGTGTGTTATGAGAGAGAGATTATTTGTATTAGATATGTACCGGGCTTAAGCCCATATTTCTTTTCTACCCTCTTTCATATTTTGTACCCATTGTGGACTATTACTCATTTACTTATATATATATATATATGATCTTGTGGACTTGGACTTCTTTTGTACTTCTACTTTCTTTGGTGATCGTTTTAGTCAACAAGATCAGCGTTTTGTAGTGACAACCACCCCCAGTGTTGGTGTCACGGCAAAACGGTGATTCTGTGCGTAAGACCCGGTAGAGTAGCAAAAAAAGAGGGTCTTACATCCGTCGTCGCCTGTTTAATTTGTTTACTCTCCACGCTTTAAGCTTCCCTATCTCTCCTCCCACACAGTGCCTGGGAGTCTTGGGGGCGAAGCGGGGATGATACTTGGCTTAGTCTTTTGACTAACGGTCAGTGGATCCAGGTGCTCCGGATGGGGGACCGGGAGCAGCAGCAGGAGATGCAGCATCAGCGGAGTACGGTGTACATGGAGGTGGGTCAGTCTAGTACAGGAGCACAAGCCTCCGACTCCGTGAGTGATTAGTTTTACTTAGCTTCTGTGAGAGTGATGTAATGAGGATATGTTGTACTGGGCATTGCCTGTTTATGTTTGTATTTTACTAATCTCTTTTAGTACTTTCATTATCATGTGGACATTGCTGTGATTTCTATTTCATATATAATATGTGATTGTGGACTAGACTTAATTTTCTAATTTGTTGTACTTCTACTTCTTGATGATCGTCAATGCCGGTAGAATCTACGTTTTGTAGTTGCGACCCTCCTGAGTGTCGATTCCACCACAAAACGGCGGTTCTGGGCGTAAGACCCGGTAACATAACAAAAAAAGGGGGTCTTACATGCTGGAGCCGAGTAGCTTATGAAAAATCAGTTTATCATCAATTTTAAATAAATGATTTTCTATAAACTGCACAAACAAACTGCTGAAAAACTGCGTTTGTGTTTTGAATAAAGATTATTCATCAGCATAAACTGTCTCAAAGAGAGCAATAATCTCTAAAATTGTGGTTTGTGATTAAAATGGAGCAATGTAACATTTCATAAAATAACAGTTTATCTGATGTTGGAGAAAAATTATTTTGTTAAAGAATGATTATGTTACATTAGATGAAATGCTACTATAAGAATGAGATACTAACAAAAGTACAAACAAAAATTGGCATGTTCAATGAAATTTGAAAACAATACACAATTACATTAGTAGATAAAAGATATTGTTGAAAGAATAAAGCTCTCTTTGGGGAGCTTATTTTCACGGGTTAAGCGGTTACGACTGCATGAACCAGACGTTAATTAATGCACGGTTCATGCGAGCGCAATCGCTTGACTGGTGAAAATAAGCCCCCCCCCCCAGGTGAAAATTGCGCCCTAACAAAAAAATCGCGCCCGGGCGAAAAAACACGCACGGGCGAAAAAATTGCGCCAGTTCGGAAAATTTACTTCCGAATAGAAAATTTGCGTCTCGGTGAAAAATTCAACCCTGGATGAAAAATACGCGGCCGAGCGAATAATACATGTCGGTGGAGGGGGGGGGGGGGAATCACGACTGGGCAAAAAAATCAACTTATAACTTTTTAAAGGGATAAGCGCTTATGAAAAGCCATAAGCTGGACCCGAGTAGCTTATGAAAAATCAGCTTACCATCAATTTTAAAATAAGTGATTTTCTATAAACTGCACAAACAAACAGCTAAAAAACTGCATTTGCGTTTTAAATAGTGATTGTTCGTCAGCATAATTTATACCAAATAGAGCCATAATCTCTAAAATTAAGGTAAGTGATTTAAATTGAGAAATGTAACATTTCATAAAATAATAGTTAATCTTACGATGTTGCAAAACACCCATTCCTGCGCATTAAATGTTGGCCTAGGAAGAAGCACGCTCTAGGGCGAAAAACGGCCATTTGGGCAAAAAACGTGCTCTCGAGGGACAAAAGGGAGCTCGGGGCAAAACAAGCCCCGGGGTGAAAAATGGGGTACACGGGAGACCCCCCCCCCCCCCCCCCCCCAAGATTAAAAAAAGGTGTTCGGGCAAAAAATGAGCGCTCAGGAATAAAATTACTCCCTTAGGCGGAAAAAGCATACCCTGGAGAAAAATGTGCACCATGGCGAAAAATGAGTGCGCGAGCGGGAAAATGTTTGTCGGAGGCGAAAAATGCATGCTCGGGCGAAAAATGCACGTGTGAAGGAAAAATGAGAGCTCAGGCGAAAAATGCGCGCACGGGCAGAATATGAGTGCCCTGGATAAAAATGATCGCTCGGGCGAAAAAATGGGCGCCCGGGAGAGAGATGTGAGCTCAGGAGAAAAATTTTCGCCTTGACAAAAAAAGAGTGTCCATGAAAAATAATGCGTATATGGGGGAAAAATATCGTGCAAAGATATTTACTAACTAAAGAAAAAATGCATGCCCAGACAAAAAATAAGCGCTTGAGCGAAAAGACATCCTGGAAATAATGTGCTCAGGCAAAAATGAGTTCTGATGCGAACACACGTGCTCGGGTCAGTTCGTGGTTCCAGATGTTTAATCTCAAAACCTACACCTGGACCTAAACATTTAACAAAAAAATTTGTAAGTTTATTTCATTATCAATGATTTTGAACCCAAAATCTAATCCCGCCCTTAAAATTTTCATCCGAACAATAACATTGATTTTTATATTCTCAAAGCCAATTAATGAATATCAATGCGAACCCTAAAGCCCCTCTTTGATGTAACACGAGTACTTCCCTCTGTACTCATTTTTTTATTATTATTTATACCTGGAGCAAGAGATTAAAAAATATTAATATTAGCACTCTATCTTGCTTTTCATTTAACATTTAATAAACTTCCAACTTCATATTCTTTGACTCATAATTTTAGTAATCGCTGACTCTCTCCCAAAACCCATTTTTCCTCACATTGTGCCCAACCGGTTGAGCGTATTCACGCCACTGATTGCTAGTGCCCTCGCTACTACTGTTCGCCGGCAAGTTCGGCGTCCCTCCATCCAGGAGGTGAAAATAGTGGAGAATATGTGGACAAAGATTAATTTCTGGTTGCGGATTTTAATTTTAGACAATCTTTGTGTACTTCATATTTGAGAAGCTGCTATTTTCTTTTCTCATTTCCTACGGGGAAGAAAAAGCCAACCATTGTTTTGGGAAACAGTACTTCTGGAACTTATCCTCTGTTTTCCACAACCCCCCCAAACCCACTCTTCAGCTCTTCTCCATCTAAATTTTGCAAGCAAGTTCTTCTCCATTTAGAGAGAAATGGATCATATCTATTTCACAGACCATATATGTAACGCCTCCGGTCTTTTTGTGTTTTGTTTGATCATTGTTTGGCGTTACGATGACGCGTTGTCGGCTTCTGCCATTGTTAGAGCGTGGTCATAGCTCTTTAGGTGTAACATCCCATTTTCGACTAGACCCCTGGGAGTCGGTTAGTTGTGACGGAACCCCAGGAAACACATAAAATTGAAATAAAGCGATCAATATTTCGGGTCACGGGTTGGTCACGCCCGTGACCGACCCGTCACGCCCGTGACCTGGGCGTGACTACTTCGACGATCGTCGATCTCCACGAGACGATCGTCGAACGTGCTGTCTGGGCATGTCACGCCCGTGACCAAGGTGTCACGCCCGTGACTATGGGCGTGACCCCATCGACGATCGTCGAACGCCGTGAGACGATCGTCGATCTTACGGCCCGGGCATGTCACGCCCGTGACATGAGTGTCACGCCCGTGACCTAGGGCGTGACCAGCCTTCGACAATCGTCGATCTCAATTCGACGATCGTCGACCCAAAATCTGCCGTTCGGGCCTGTCACGCCCGTGACCCAAGGGTCACGCCCGTGACCATCCATCGACGATCGTCGATCTCAGTTCGACGATCGTCGAACCCAGAATTGGTTATCCGGGCCTGTCACGCCCGTGACCTATGTGTCACGCCCGTGACATTGGCCGAAACGACGGTTCCGGCCCGAAATTATTCCAACACGCGTGGTAATAAATGCTGGTGTGGGAAGTTACACCAGGAGTAACTTCCGGCCGTTTTCCTTCTATAATTATATAATAAATGAGGAAAAGGTGGTCCAATAGAAAACCGCCAGCTGGACACACCTGTTCAGTTTCCACCGTTTCTTATCCCTTCACTGTAACCGAAACGTTAAGGGGAGAACCGTCATGGCCATAATGGTTTTAACCATTCACCTTCCCACTTCCTGATTTATAAAAGCCCACCTGGACAAGAGGAGAAGGTTACACGCTCAAGTAATCAGAACAGACCTTTGTTCTTGCTGTAGGAGAAGTTCAGCAAACGCCACCACCGCGCCATGGCACCCCGACGTTCTTCTCGTCTTCAAACCGCGAACAAGATCTTCCTCTACTCCTTCTCTTTCATGGGTAGATCTTAGGATTCTTAGAAAGGAGGTTCGCGCTCAACGGAGCCGGACCCGTCGTTCGTTTTCATGGAAAAACCATGAAAAAGGTATTTTGAGTTCGCCGGAAACCGCAACCTCCGGCGGCCAAACCACCGCCGACCGATAGCCATCGCCTCAACGGAGGTGGTGGTGGTGGTGGCTGGCCAGGGAAGTGACCGAACGGCCGGCGACGGATCACAGAATGCTTACAGGAAAAATGATTTTTCTGTGTCTGGTTTTCGGGTTCATGTAGAAGATGAACAGTAGAAATAATTTTATAATATAAAGATTATTATATATTACATACAGAAAAAAATAGATTATTTGGATATATCTTGAGGCTGCGAAACGAGACACGTAGAGGCCGTTTTAGGAAAAATGACTAGACACAAAAGTTGTAGCCCTCGGGGTCTACTTTAATTTAAAATTGTTTTTATTCAATTTGGGTGAGTGGTTTGAACACAGCACTCATTTTGGTGGGATCAAGACCTAGGCTAACCAGAAATTAAAATGGTTGCCCACGGTTCTTAACATGTCTAAATGACTTGAAATTTGGACTGGAGGTCGATAAAATGTATATCAAGAGGCTGTCCAAAAATGAGAATTTTTGGAGAACTTTTGCCTAAAGTTTTTGTAAAAATTTAATAAACAATATAAAATTAATTAGGAGATGAAATTAAGTCCAAACTCCCCCAAATTTTGGGTGGTGGTCCCTGGCATCAATACTAAGATCTGTACAAAATTTCAACTTGATTGGTCAAGTTTTGAATAGGGAAGTATCAAGTCCTAGATAGGCCTTGGTGAGGGGTACTTTGGGGAAAAGTACGATTGGAGATGGAGTGGACAAATCTCCTCAAAAGAGGCTGAAGTTGTTGGCCACTGATTTGTTGAGTCTATGTCTACCCTCTTGGGTAACATGGTGTGGCTTAGGGTGGATTTTACCCTAAGAGATTGGCTCAAATCCAACGGGTGGGAGTTTGAGGTTTGTGAAGGACATAGGAGCAAAAGGTCTTGTATGCCCTTGAAATTTGGAGGAGAGTGGGATGATATGATGAAAACCCTCTGGTTGAAATAGTGAAGGAATTGGAGGTAGTTAGGTACCTCGAAAGTTGAGATGTCGGATTAGGATAAAAATGTAATTTAGTTATTTTAAGCACTAAATCTAATCCAAAAATTGTGAAACTCGGGAAGAGGGAGTTTTAGGATGTCTTAGTCTTATGATAAATCTTCTGGAATTTTATGATTAATAAATGTTATACTTCATGTGTTAAAGGAATAATTGCTCGATTTATTGTTTCAATTATTTGGAAGTTTTAAATTAATTATAATCAGTTGAAATTCTGGATTTAGATCTTGATTAGTAGCACCATGATCCCTGGATTTTTATAGAATTTTATGTGGAGTAAATCTAGTACCTTATTCATAGATGATAGAAAGGGCTTTTATGTTTAAAAATTAATTATGGATAAAATACTTGCTGGAAAATTATGAAACTTGGCCAGTGCTAATTTTAGGCCTTTATCTGCATGTCATGAATTATTTATAATTTTTGGAAGAATATTTTCTATACTTGCTTCATAAACAATAGAAGTTAGAGATTATTTCTAAAATAGTTTTCATGCCCTTTTAATGATAGAAAAATTATGATACTTAGGATTTAACCTATTGAGATAACCTAGTATTTATCATAAATTTGCTGGACATCTTGCATGAGAACTTAGGGTAGTTCATGTTCAAACCGGTAGCCCTTGGGGTTTTCGAGGAATTTAATTAAATGCCAAATAAATTAGGAAAATTTCCATTTTCTGGATTTAGGTCATTTATGTCATGGTAAGTCTCCAGTAAATAATTTAGGGCATTTGGATGAGTAATGGATCATTTCATAACCGGTTCGACATGTAGCCTAGGTCGGTCTGCATTTAGTAAATTGTGAAATGCAATAGGACATGATCTGAGGAAGATATAAAGAGTAGTGAGTAGTGGTGATAGTTAGAGTTAAGAGGTGCTCGGGTTTGGCGAAAGATCGCTTTTCCCGAAGAGTGGAAGGTTTAAAAATCACCCTAGGATAGTCTATCGTAATATGAGAAGGGAATCGGGCTAAGGGAAATCAACCAATAACAATAAGTGTCTTGCGAAAGGGAACTTCGGGCCGTAATGCCGCCGTCTTGGTTCCTAGTGCCCCTTGAGAGCCCTTCACGGGGTATACCGGGGGCAGTCCTGGGCTAACGTAAACTGTAATAATAAACTAGCAAGAGTAACTTAGTAACTAGGTTTGCACTTTTCACAAACACTGTTGGCACAGGAAGATTGATGTGAGCTTTGGCTCGGGTGGTTTGGAAACGGACGTTTGGGTCCGGGGAGCTTCGGCTCGGTTGTTCTGGAGATGGACGGGATGGTCCGGGGAGCTTCGGCTCGGTTGGTTGGAGATGGACGTTTGGTCCGGGGAGCTTCGGCTCGGTTCTGTGTGTTTGCGATTAAACTTGCATGTGCATAAGATAGGAAAAGTTAAGGTGGTGGGTTTTACGATATCGGGGAGTTCGATTGCACCGACACCGATATCGTTGACTCGGCGGGGTGGTTAGCACTTCGCCAACAGAAGTCCGGTGCGCCAGCCGGCAAGAGTACGCAGGCGTCCGCTTAGTGCACCAAGCGTTGAGGCGTATGATAGGTCAGACTAGTGGTGCTTTTACTGGTTTTGAGGTGGGCGAGGCCCAACCCACCGCTTCCGTCTGCCACTACGGAGGTATCCTGGGAGGTAACGGCTCCGAAAGGGGGAACTAAAGGTCTGTGTGCACAGAGTCGGGTGTGTGCGTTGCACTTGCATGTTTCATCATACCCACTAGCATGTCATAGCATAATCGATTCATTTAACTCTGACACCTAAAGTATAAGTGGTATGGGACGCTTATACATTAGGACCTGCAAAACGACCCCTTGGTCTATAAGCTTGTGTGGGCAAGTTTATAAATCAAAGGTTAATTTCAATATATAACAACCATTGCTGTTTGACAACCGACACCCCAACGTATAAGTGGTATGAGACACTCTATACGATGGGTGCCTTGCAAAAGATCCCTTTTGCTTATGTGTTCTCGCATAAGTGAAGGTTTAAATTTATATAATTGCTTTTCTTACTGCTAGACCTATTATAACAATTTATTAACTGCTCACCTAATACAACTTGCTAGATTAGTTTCCGCTGCCATCTGTTTCATGTTTAATCTCTACCATCATGTCCTTCCCTTTCTTCCTCCCCGCTCGGTACCTAGGAGCCATGGGGGAAGGGGTAGGGGATGATAGGGCTTAGTCTTTATGACTAACAGTTTTCGGACCGCATCATTTAGGGGATCGTGGAGCCCAGCATGGAGGAGCAGCCCCAGAGATCAGTGCGCCTAGAGATGGGGCAGTCTAGCTCCGGAGTTCACACAGCCGGGACCGTGAGTCTCGACCCTGAGTAGTTTCTAGTGTTTGCTTCCGCATGAGTGATATTGTAGTGAGGACTCTGATGTACAGGGCTTATGCCCTTATTTCTAGTTTTACATTATGCTGCACTCTGATGATTTCTGTGGACACTCCCTTCGTGGAGCTTTATTATATATATGTGATTTTATTAATGTGGACTGCATTGCTCTTACTTCTTATAATTGTGCTACATTTTTGTGATCGAATTGGCCGGCAGAATCGGCGCCTTGTGGTGATGACTCTTCAGGACGTGAAGGTGTCACCGCAAAGCGGCGATTCTGGGCCTAAGACCCCGGTTGTTGAAAAAGAAAAAAAAGGGGGTCTTACAAGTGGTATCAGAGGAAACATCGATCAGAAGGAAGTAGCAGTCCACAAACCCTAGGTCACCCCCGCTCGAGTTTAGTTTGGGGACAAACTAAGCAGCGGAAGCAGTGGTGTGCCCATATGGGGATCACATATAAATTGTTCACCTTTATGTAACATTTGAACGTTTTCTCAGCATGTGTTTTTGTTACGCAGCCTCCAGCACGGACTACGCCGCAAGGTGGAGTTCAACAGGCTCAGGATGTTGCACCACCCCCACCGGCCCCCACTCCTTTCCTTCAGTCAGACATGGGACAGACCCTGACTGCCATTCTGGAGGCCTTCAGGGCCCAGCAGGTTCCGGCCCCGCAGCCAAATCCGGGGGCCAACTGGCTAAGCATCTTCCGAGGACTGGCTCCCCCGTCCTATTTGGGGACAGAGTCGGCTGTTCGGACGGAAGAGTGGCTAGATATCATGTACGAGATGCTGACCGGGATACGATGTCCCTGGGAGGAGAGGGTGGCTCTAGTTGTCTCCTGCCTGGAGTCCCATGCAAAGAGGTGGTGGAAGACGCTGTTGGACACGACATTTGCTGATAGGGAGGTTGCGGAAATTACTTGGGAGGAGTTCAGGGCCGCACTGCTGGAGCATTTTGTTCCGCAGTCGGCTAGGGATGATTTGGAGGAGCGGTTCTTACAGCTAAAGCAGGGTACCCGGACCGTGGTGGAGTACCATCGAGAGTTTGACCATCTGGCTCGATACGCAGATTCCTACCAGCTGGATGAGGCAGGGTATATCAGGAGGTTCTATAAGGGCCTGCGGGAGGACTTGAGGGAGGCTCTGTTGTTCGTATCTGACGGGCCCATCTCCCGGATTTTGGAGATGGCCAAAAGGATTGAGGCAGATTGGCACGCCACCCGGGGCCGGAAGCGGCCAGCAAAGGATCAGGGACGGAGAGGTAGAAATGACCAGCGGCGAGGTGCTGTACCAGAGGGGAGGAGGACGGAGGACCAGCCTCGTCAGGACGTGAGGCAGGAGCCGAGGGAACAGGTGGTATTAGTCCCTCCCCCTCTTCGGATGCAGGAGATGCCGAGACCCGGGGGAATGGCGTATCCCCCGCCAGAGTGTTTTCTTTGTCATCAGATTGGGCACATTCGGAGGAACTGCCCCATGAGGGGGGCACCACCTCCAGCACATCAGGGCGGCCCACCAGCTCAGCATTATGGAGGCCGAGGACGCGGCCGTGGTCATGGATACCAGTGGGGAGATCGTAGACAGGAAAGAGAGTAGGTATATGCTTTGGACCTTGCGCAGCCTCGAAATCCAGAGCAGGTCATAGCAGGTACGCTGCAATGCTTCTTTACTTTCATAGAATTTTCCTTTAAGTTATTAAAACTCAGAACCGCACTAGATAGATTAACAAGGAAAGAAAACTCTTTATAGAATCCTGAGATATTTAATCACCCCAGGTATAGTCTTCATCAGCGGCAAGCCTGCCCGCACGCTTTTTGATACTGGAGCTACTCACTCCTTTGTGTCGGAGTCGTTCGTGGAAGGACTGGAAGGTGTGGAGCGGTTCACAGGCTCGAGGATGAGGGTGCGACTACCGGATGGATCTGAGCTCCTTACCACGGATCACTGCAATATGGAGGCGGAGATTGGTGGAAAAGCGTTCGAGGCTCCAGCGACGATTTTGAAGCTGACAGACTACGACCTGATCCTGGGCATGGTATGGCTGCACTGGAACTATGCCCAGATTGACTGCCAGGCAAAGGGGATCACCGTGAGACACGGGGATTCTTTCATTACCATCGAAGGTATAAGACCTGTCTCTCGCATACTCTTATCTTCGGTACAGGCCGTTAAGGCCCATCTGCGGGGAGAGGAGGTCTATCAGATTCTATTTGAGATGGAGGAGGTTAAGGAGTCGGTGACAGACATCCCGGTGGTGCGAGATTTCGTTGACATCTTTCCGGAGAAACTGCCAGGACTACCACCACACCGAGAGCAGGATTTTCAGATACAGCTTGTGCCGGGAGCCAAGCCGGCGTCTAGGGCCCCTTATCGGATGACCCCAAAGGAGTTGGCAGAGTTTCGGACTCAGTTGCAGGAATTAGTTGAGGCAGGTTTTGTAAGACCGAGTTCCTCGCCATGGGGAGCACCGGTCTTGTTCGTGAAGAAAAAGGATGGGACACTCCGCCTGTGCATCGATTATCGAGCACTAAACAGACTGACCGTCCGGAATACCTATCCGCTCCCACGGATAGACGAATTATTCGACCAGCTGGAGGGGGCCCATTATTTCTCGAAGCTGGACTTGAGATCAGGATACTACCAGCTGCGGATCCAGGAGGAGGATATCCCGAAGACGGCCTTTAGTAGCAGATATGGCCTATATGAGTTCACCGTGATGCCCTTTGGGCTCACGAATGCTCCGTCGGCGTTCATGAGTCTCATGAACCGGGTTTTCGAGGCTTACTTGGATGTGTTCGTCATAGTGTTCATAGACGACATCCTGATCTACTCTAGGACGGAGGAGGAGCACACACGGCATCTGGCACTGACCTTGGAGAGGTTGCGGGAGCATCGCCTTTATGCCAAATTCAGCAAGTGTCAGTTCTGGTTGAAGGAGGTTGCCTTCCTGGGCCACATTATCAGCGGAGCCGGGTTGGCAGTTGATCCGGCAAAGATTCGAGCAGTTCGAGATTGGCCGCAATTGAAGACAGCCACCGATGTGCGAAGTTTCTTGGGGCTTGCCGGTTACTACCGGAAGTTCGTGGAGGGGTTCTCTCGGATTGCCCTCCCCCTCACATCTTTGACAAAGAAGGAGGCACCTTTTGTTTGGACCCCGCAGTGCCAGGCGGCTTTCCAGGAGCTGAAGGATCGACTCATCTCAGCCCCTATTTTGACCCTTCCATCTGGAAAGGAAGGATTCCAGGTGTACACCGACGCATCATACCAGGGAATGAGAGCAGTGCTAATGCAGAATGGACATGTCATAGCATATGCCTCCCGCCAGCTGAAGACCCATGAGAGGAACTACCCGGTGCACGACCTCGAGATGGGAGCGGTCGTTTTTGCTCTGAAGGTCTGGCGCCATTATCTTTATGGAGTCCACTGTGATATCTTCTCCGATCACAAGAACTTGAAATACGTGGACACGCAGAAGGAGCTGAATATCAGGCAGAGGCGTTGGGTGGAGTTCTTAGCAGATTATCAGTATGAGATGCATTACCATCCAGGGAAGGCAAATGTGGTGGCCGACGCGTTGAGTCGGAGAGCGGCCACTTCCGAAGCTGGGCCCCAGGTTATGTCCATGGAGCTAGTCCAGTCATTCAGAGATATGCAGATATCCCTAGTGTCCGAGGATGACCCAGATCTGTATAGGGAGTATCTGGCATCGATAGTGGCCATTGACGATATTCGGGATCGCATTCGGGACGGACAGAGGACAGATGCGTGGGCGGAGCCGATGTTCCGAGCTGTGGAGGAAGGTTCGACAGGAGATTATTCCCTGAGAGATGGTTTGCTCCACTTCAGAGGCAGAGTATATATACCCGCAGGAGGCCAGATCCGAGAGGATATTATGATGGAGGCGCATTGCAGCCGGTACTCGGTACACCCGGGGATCACAAAGATGACCGCTGATTTGAAGAGGACGATGTTTTGGCCGGGCATGAAGAAGGACATTACGTACTTCGTGACCCATTGCGAGGCGTGTCAGTTGGTGAAGGCGGAGTGCAGGAACCCCGCGGGACTGTTGCAGCCACTCCCGGTGCCGGAGTGGAAGTTTGACGATATAGCGATGGATTTTATACATGGTCTTCCCCGGTCTCGGACAGGGAACGACTCGATTTGGGTGATTGTCGATCGGTTGACGAAGGTGGCCCGCTTTGTACCGATCAGGAAGGATGACTCGGTGGGAGTGCTGGTACGGAAGTTTGTGGAGCAGTATGTCCGATATCATGGCGTGCCCCGGACGATAGTGTCAGACCGCGATGGACGGTTTACATCCAGGGAGTGGCGGTCAGTGCAGGCATATTTGGGCACCCGGTTGACTTTTAGCACGGCCTTCCACCCTCAGACGGACGGGCAGACCGAGCGCACTAACAGGACCTTGGAGGATCTACTACGATTGTGTATACTGGACCGAGGGGAGCCGTGGGAGAAGATGTTACCGTTGGTCGAGTTCTCCTATAATAACAGCCACCAGTCCAGCATTAGGATGGCGCCTTATGAAGCCTTGTATGGACGAAAATGTAGGACCCCGCTCTCTTGGGTTCAGGACGAGGATCCGAAGCTGCTGGGATCGGATTTCGTTGAAGACACCGAGGCTCAGGTGAGACTGATCAGAGATAGGATGTTGGAGGCGCAGAGCAGACAGGCTAAATACTATGACGCCCGGCATCGTCAGGTGGAGTTTCGGGTAGGGGATCGAGTGTTCTTGAAGATCCGGCCCATGCACGGAGTCTCACGGGTGCGCGGTCGGAGGAAGAAACTCAGCCCTAGGTATATGGGCCCTTACCGGATCCTGGAGCGGATCGGACCCCTAGCCTACAGGCTAGAGTTGCCACCAGAGCTGGCAGCTCTACACGACGTCTTCCACATCTCTTCGCTGAGAAGGGCTCTACTACGCCCAGAGCAGCGGATTTTGACCACCGAAGGGCCGGTAGCTTCAGACCGATCTGTTCACTTGGAGCCGGTTCGGATCGACGACAAAGGTGTGCGGATCTTGCGCCGCAAAAAGATCCCCTTAGTCAAGGTTCTGTGGAGAAACCACGGTCAGGAGGAGCACACCTGGGAACCGCAGGATCTGATGAGGCAAAGATACCCGGAATTGTTCAGTCAGGTACATCTCACCACCTCTCGGTATACTATAGATTGTCTTCTTGTTTTGGAATGTTAAGACTAGATACGGAAAATCCAGGACCTAGGCATGCGCACTTAATCAGAAAGGTAGGGGCTAATCTTTTGTTTATTGGGGAGATTGTCTTCGTTATCAAACGAACAGTCGCCTGAACCCAATAGAAAGATCGTATGAGATGTTACAAGTTTAATTTATTCTGATAGAAATCCCCGTAGGCTCAACCTCAATTTCAGGGACGAAATTTTTGTTTTGTTTATTGGGATTTGTAACATCCCATTTTCGGCTAGACCCCTGGGAGTCGGTTAGTTGTGACGGAACCCCAGGAAACACATAAAATTGAAATAAAGCGATCAATATTTCGGGTCACGGGTTGGTCACGCCCGTGACCGACCCGTCACGCCCGTGACCTGGGCGTGACTACTTCGACGATCGTCGATCTCCACGAGACGATCGTCGAACGTGCTGTCTGGGCATGTCACGCCCGTGACCAAGGTGTCACGCCCGTGACTATGGGCGTGACCCCATCGACGATCGTCGAACGCCGTGAGACGATCGTCGATCTTGCGGCCCGGGCATGTCACGCCCGTGACATGAGTGTCACGCCCGTGACCTAGGGCGTGACCAGCCTTCGACAATCGTCGATCTCAATTCGACGATCGTCGACCCAAAATCTGCCGTTCGGGCCTATCACGCCCGTGACCCAAGGGTCACGCCCGTGACCATCCATCGACGATCGTCGATCTCAGTTCGACGATCGTCGAACCCAGAATTGGTTATCCGGGCCTGTCACGCCCGTGACCTATGTGTCACGCCCGTGACATTGGCCGAAACGACGGTTCAGGCCCGAAATTATTCCAACACGCGTGGTAATAAATGCTGGTGTGGGAAGTTACACCAGGAGTAACTTCGGCGGCCGTTTTCCTTCTATAATTATATAATAAATGAGGAAAAGGTGGTCCAATAGAAAACCGCCAGCTGGACACACCTGTTCAGTTTCCACCGTTTCTTATCCCTTCACTGTAACCGAAACGTTAAGGGGAGAACCGTCATGGCCATAATGGTTTTACCCATTCACCTTCCCACTTCCTGATTTATAAAAGCCCACCTGGACAAGAGGAGAAGGTTACACGCTCAAGTAATCAGAACAGACCTTTGTTCTTGCTGTAGGAGAAGTTCAGCAAACGCCACCACCGCGCCATGGCACCCCGACGTTCTTCTCGCCTTCAAACCGCGAACAAGGTCCTCCTCTACTCCTTCTCTTTCATGGGTAGATCTTAGGATTCTTAGAAACGAGGTTCGCGCTCAACGGAGCCGGACCCGTCGTTCGTTTTCATGGAAAAACCATGAAAAAGGTATTTTGAGTTCGCCGGAAACCGCCACCTCCGGCGGCCAAACCACCGCCGACCGATAGCCATCGCCTCAACGGAGGTGGTGGTGGTGGTGGCTGGCCAGGGAAGTGACCGAACGGCCGGCGACGGATCACGGAATGCTTATAGGAAAAATGATTTTTCTGTGTCTGGTTTTCGGGTTCATGTAGAAGATGAACAGTAGAAATAATTTTATAATATAAAGATTATTATATATTACATACGGAAAAAAATAGATTATTTGGATATATCTTGAGGCTGCGAAACGAGACACGTAGAGGCCGTTTTAGGAAAAATGACTAGACACAAAAGTTGTAGCCCTCGGGGTCTACTTTAATTTAAAATTGTTTTTATTCAATTTGGGTGAGTGGTTTGAACACAGCACTCATTTTGGTGGGATCAAGACCTAGGCTAACCAGAAATTAAAATGGTTGCCCACGGTTCTTAACATGTCCAAATGACTTGAAATTTGGACTGGAGGTCGATAAAATGTATATCGAGAGGCTGTCCAAAAATGAGAATTTTTGGAGAACTTTTGCCTAAAGTTTTTGTAAAAATTTAATAAACAATATAAAATTAATTAGGAGATGAAATTAAGTCCAAACTCCCCCAAATTTTGGGTGGTGGTCCCTGGCATCAATACTAAGATCTGTACAAAATTTCAACTCGATTGGTCGAGTTTTGAATAGGGAAGTATCAAGTCCTAGATAGGCCTTGGTGAGGGGTACTTTGGGGAAAAGTACGATTGGAGATGGAGTGGACAAATCTCCTCAAAAGAGGCTGAAGTTGTTGGCCACTGATTTGTTGAGTCTATGTCTACCCTCTTGGGTAACATGGTGTGGCTTAGGGTGGATTTTACCCTAAGAGATTGGCTCAAATCCAACGGGTGGGAGTTTGAGGTTTGTGAAGGACATAGGAGCAAAAGCTCTTGTATGCCCTTGAAATTTGGAGGAGAGTGGGATGATATGATGAAAACCCTCTGGTTGAAATAGTGAAGGAATTGGAGGTAGTTAGGTACCTCGAAAGTTGAGATGTCGGATTAGGATAAAAATGTAATTTAGTTATTTTAAGCACTAAATCTAATCCAAAAATTGTGAAACTCGGGAAGAGGGAGTTTTAGGATGTCTTAGTCTTATGATAAATCTTCTGGAATTTTATGATTAATAAATGTTATACTTCATGTGTTAAAGGAATAATTGCCCGATTTATTGTTTCAATTATTTGGAAGTTTTAAATTAATTATAATCAGTTGAAATTCTGGATTTAGATCTTGATTAGTAGCACCATGATCCCTGGATTTTTATAGAATTTTATGTGGAGTAAATCTAGTACCTTATTCACAGATGATAGAAAGGGCTTTTATGTTTAAAAATTAATTATGGATAAAATACTTGCTGGAAAATTATGAAACTTGGCCAGTGCTAATTTTAGTCCTTTATCTGCATGTCATGAATTATTTATAATTTTTGGAAGAATATTTTCTGTACTTGCTTCATAAACAATAGAAGTTAGAGATTATTTCTAAAATAGTTTTCATGCCCTTTTAATGATAGAAAAATTATGATACTTAGGATTTAACCTATTGATATAACCTAGTATTTATCATAAATTTGCTGGACATCTTGCATGAGAACTTAGGGTAGTTCATGTTCAAACCGGTAGCCCTTGGGGTTTTCAAGGAATTTAATTAAATGCCAAATAAATTAGGAAAATTTCCATTTTCTGTATTTAGGTCATTTATGTCATGGTAAGTCTCCAGTAAATAATTTAGGGCATTTGGATGAGTAATGGATCATTTCATAACCGGTTCGACATGTAGCCTAGGTCGGTCTGCATTTAGTAAATTGTGAAATGCAATAGGACATGATCTGAGGAAGATATAAAGAGTAGTGAGTAGTGGTGATAGTTAGAGTTAAGAGGTGCTCGGGTTTGGCGAAAGATCGCTTTTCCCGAAGAGTGGAAGGTTTAAAAATCACCCTAGGATAGTCTATCGTAATATGAGAAGGGAATCGGGCTAAGGGAAATCAACCAATAACAATAAGTGCCTTGCGAAAGGGAACTTCGGGCCGTAATGCCGCCGTCTTAGTTCCTAGTGCCCCTTGAGAGCCCTTCACGGGGTATACCGGGGGCAGTCCTGGGCTAACGTAAACTGTAATAATAAACTAGCAAGAGTAACTTAGTAACTAGGTTTGCACTTTTCACAAACACTGTTGGCACAGGAAGATTGATGTGAGCTTTGGCTCGGGTGGTTTGGAAACGGACGTTTGGGTCCGGGGAGCTTCGGCTCGGTTGTTCTGGAGACGGACGGGATGGTCCGGGGAGCTTCGGCTCGGTTGGTTGGAGACGGACGTTTGGTCCGGGGAGCTTCGGCTCGGTTCTGTGTGTTTGCGATTAAACTTGCATGTGCATAAGATAGGAAAAGTTAAGGTGGTGGGTTTTACGATATCGGGGAGTTCGATTGCACCGACACCAATATCGTTGACTCGGCGGGGTGGTTAGCACTTCGCCAACAGAAGTCCGGTGCGCCAGCCGGCAAGAGTACGCAGGCGTCCGCTTAGTGCACCAAGCGTTGAGGCGTACGATAGGTCAGACCAGTGGTGCTTTTACTGGTTTTGAGGTGGGCGAGGCCCAACCCACCGCTTCCGTCTGCCACTACGGAGTTATCCTGGGAGGTAACGACTCCGAAAGGGGGAACTAAAGGTCTGTGTGCACAGAGTCGGGTGTGTGCGTTGCACTTGCATGTTTCATCATACCCACTAGCATGTCATAGCATAATCGATTCATTTAACTCTGACACCTAAAGTATAAGTGGTATGGGACGCTTATACATTAGGACCTGCAAAACGACCCCTTGGTCTATAAGCTTGTGTGGGCAAGTTTATAAATCAAAGGTTAATTTCAATATATAACAACCATTGCTGTTTGACAACCGACACCCTAACGTATAAGTGGTATGGGACACTCTATACGATGGGAGCCTTGCAAAAGATCCCTTTTGCTTATGTGTTCTCGCATAAGTGAAGGTTTAAATTCATATAATTGCTTTTCTTACTGCTAGACCTATTATAACAATTTATTAACTGCTCACCTAATACAACTTGCTAGATTAGTTTCCGCTGCCATCTGTTTCATGTTTAATCTCTACCATCATGTCCTTCCCTTTCTTCCTCCCCGCTCGGTACCTAGGAGCCATGGGGGAAGGGGTAGGGGATGATAGGGCTTAGTCTTTATGACTAACGGTTTTCGGACCGTATCATTTAGGGGATCGTGGAGCCCAGCATGGAGGGGCAGCCCCAGAGTTCGGTGCGCCTAGAGATGGGGCAGTCTAGCTCTGGAGTTCACACAGCCGGGACCGTGAGTCTCGACCCTGAGTAGTTTCTAGTGTTTGCTTCCGCATGAGTGATATTGTAGTGAGGACTCTGATGTACAGGGCTTATGCCCTTATTTCTAGTTTTACATTATGCTGCACTCTGATGATTTCTGTGGACACTCCCTTCGTGGAGCTTTATTATATATATGTGATTTTATTAATGTGGACTGCATTGCTCTTACTTCTTATAATTGTGCTACGTTTTTGTGATCGAATTGGCCGGCAGAATCGGCGCCTTGTGGTGATGACCCTTCAGGACGTGAAGGTGTCACCGCAAAGCGGCGATTCTGGGCCTAAGACCCCGGTTGTTGAAAAAGAAAAAAAAAGGGGGTCTTACATTAGGTTCCTTTAGTAATCCTTTGGTAGCCTATTTGGCAGATTCCCCAGCTAGCCGGAGTCTGTTTTGGTGACTCGGTTGGGCCTCTCAGGGAATGCTTGCGTTTGGCTTCGGGCAGTGTTAGCCCAAGTATTGATCGTCGGATGTTGTTTTCGACTTCGCCGTTGTGTTTGTAGCTGTGGTGTTTAGCTACGGTGTGAGTTTTGTCGAAATCCGAGATCTTTTGTTTTTCGCGTCGTTTCGACGTGCATTTGGTTAGCCGGTAGTGGCTACCTATTTGTTGTGCGTGGCCTGGTGTGATCGAGCTTTGTAAGGCCGATGCTTATTTCAGGCTAAGTATGTCTAGCCTTTGTTTTCGTGTGGTGAATCTTTATATAGTTGTATGTATATATATTTTATTCTGTTCATATATATATAGGTATATATATATATATACATATATATATATATATATGCATATATATATATATATGGTAGCTGGTAGCAGCAGAGGCTCGGGTTGGCTGCCCAGCCTTGCTCTTCTTTAGCATGTTGCTGTTAACATATATATATATATATATATATATATATATATATTATATATATATGTTTGCTTCTAGTGTGCTGGCTGGGAGGGGGGCTCGGGAGAGCTTGGTGGCTGTGAGATTAAGCATGAGTTAAGCTATAGTGGCTGCTAGATATATTGCTATATATATATTTTAGTTAGTGCTTGTGTAAGTGCTGGCTGAGTATAGTAGAGCTAGGGCTTGGGATAGCTTTTGTGATAAGCTTTAGCCTAGTGGCCGGTTATGTGGTATTAAGATATTAGTTTCTAATAGCTTAGTGGGACTAAGTTATAATATAGAATATGCTAGTGGAGCTGGGTAATTAAAGCATATTCCTTTATCTCCTTCCCCATTTCCCGAAGCTCGCTCAGCTTGATAGCTTCCAGTGGAAGAAGCAGGCGGCAGGCGGAGAATCTGCAGCCTTGGCCGGCGATTCCAGCTGCTCCAGTGGTCGGTTTGCTCGGGAAATTCCAGATCCGAGCTGTAACGCCCCCGATTTTTCTGCATTTATTTTTATTCTCATTTGGCGTTACGATGACGCGTTGCCGTGGCTTGTGCCATTTTGTGGAGTGTGGTTTAGCTCCTTAGAACTGAGTGCCCTATTCTGTAGCCTGTTGGCAAGATCTCCCTAGCAAGCCGAGTCGTTTTGGGTGACCCGGTGTGGCCTCTCGGGGGGATGTTGGTGTTTGGATTTATTTGGGTATAACTCGAGTTCTGTTCGTCGAAAATTAATTTCGACTTCGCCGTTGTGTTCGTAGCGTGGGTATTTAGCTACGGTGCGAATTTCGTCGAATTCCGAGGTAGTTCGGTTTTCGCGTCGTTTTGGTGCTTTATGTAATTTTGTAATAAAATATATTATTATATAATTATATAATTATATATATATATAGAATGAAAAGAACGATCATCTTCTCCAATTAAAAGAAACCGCCGCCTGTACGAGAGGAAACGGAGAAACCGCCGAGCCTTGCCTTCCACCGCCGATTCCCGGAGCGTTTGTGGACGGAATTCGATTCCGAGAGTGGATTCGGATTGCTCTCGTCGAGACCTTCATTCCTACGGTAAGAAATTCGATTTTCGTGGAGCTTTAGGGGGATTGGAATTTTTGGTTTTTGAGGTTTCCGCCATTAAAGTTCGGATTTGCTTGTTAGGTGAGTTTTTGGTGCTGCTCTGTCTAGTGCAGCGTGAAGAGGAGGGAAAGCCGACCAAGCTTCGCCGGAAATCGAGGTAAGTGGTGTTCTTGCCCTTGCCAAGTTGTTTTCTTTTGTTTAAAGCCTATTGTTTCTATCGTTTTATCTCCTATTTTTTTTTCCGTCTCGGATGATTAGTCATAGTTTGAATGGTAGTGGCGTGCGTCGTTGGTAGTTTCCTACTGCTACTGTAGTTGCGTGGGTCGTGTGCGCGTTCCGGTGTCATCCGGGAAATCCCAACGGTACAGGTTACCCGCGCACGGTCATCAACCGTTAGGGCGCACGACCACTGGTCGTGTGCTTCTGTTCGTGCGCGGCTGTCATTTTATTTTCCAAAGTTCTGTCTCGGCAATCGCACGAGCGCTGACAACAGTGCGCACGACCAGTGGTCGTGCGACACTGATCGTGCGCAGTTGCTAGGTTTTCTGTCAGGTTTCCCTGGTTCACTTCGCACGACCATCACCCAATGACTGCGCACGACCACCGATCGTGCGCCACCGATCGTGCGCTTTGACTATTTCCTTTCGCTCCGTATTTAGCTGGCGTCGATACGCGAGTTTGGTGGGCATGAGTGTTTTGTGTAGTATTAAGGTAGTAAGGTAAGAGTTATTGTTGTGATAGTTCGCCTTGCGTGGCACGTTGAGTGGGTGAAGCTCACTCAATGCGGTGTCGGGAGGACCCAGCGGCACGTCGTGTTGAGTCATTTCAACACTTTCTTTTTTCTCTTTCCTCGATTTACGTTCCCGAGTGAATTTTCTTGTTTATATTTGTAATTTCCTTGTCGGTCATGTTTCTCTTTCCTAATGGCCGAATCGTGGGTCGTGGGTAGTAGTGGTGGTTTGTAGCTCTTTATGGGGGTGGAGTTGTGTAATTTAGCCAAGGCCACTCGTGTTTTTCTTGCTCCAGGTACGGGCTGGGCATGTGTGGGTGGAAGGTCCCTTGTGCTTTCACGTGTAGACCCTCGAGCTTGTTGACTTGGACATGGTGGATGGGGGGACTGAGTTTGCCTCCAATCCGGTTCCTCGTTGTTTGATTTTGCTACCACCACCTCCCACAGTTTAGGGTGTTAGAAGTTTCTTCCTTGGTAGTTTGCAGCACTTTGGGCTCTTGGTAGCCTAGTAGGCCCTGCAGGATGTTGTTCCTGGGCTGGGTTGTTGCTGTTTCCTCGCACGTAGTGCTTTTCTTGTTGTCCTGTTTTGGACAGTTATGACTCTTTCTACTGCATGTCTTACTGGTATTTTCCCCTTTTGGTTGACTCTTTCATGCAGTTTTGCTTTGTTTAGCTTGCTGAGGTATTCTGTTTTCTTTTGGAATACCCCAGGTTCTGAGCCGTAGCCAGTTGGGTGGCTAATTTGTAGTGGTGGTGTTGGTGGTCTCTTGGACCTTAGTGTTCCGTTTACCGTGTTGGTGAGGTAGTTTTTCAGTACTTTCTTACAGACATACATATATGCCAGTGGGTTCGTGTCAGGTTGTTGGCGCTCACTAGTAGTTTTTTTACCTTTGTACTGGATATATTTACTTATGCTGCTACCGTTTTCTGGAGATAGTCTACTTGCTCTGAGAAGGTTTTATGCTAGGTTGCTAGTTATTTTTAAACTATAATTATTATTATAAGTAAAGCTCATGATCAGCATGTTTTATAAAGCGTAATCACTAATTTTCCAAATCACGTATAAAGACCGTTTTCTTATATATTATATAAATTAAATGTAGGTTCTTGCATAGCATGAGTGGTTCTCTTGGGACCCTTATGTGCTCTTTAGGATGTCAAACCTAAATAAAGTAATTTTTCCGCAGCGTATAAATATAGTTTTTCTTTTGTGGACTAGGTGATCCACTGAGCCGAGGGATACGGTCTCTAAAATATAACTGATTTTCTAATCATTAATCACATGATTTTCTTTCATTAAGTTGGTAGTTGGTTTTGCCTGAGCGTCAACAGTTATCCCCTGCTTGACGTGGCATCATGACGCGTGTTTTCTCTTACTCTGATAATTCTTAATTCGGAGAAAATGCGGGTTGTGACAGTTGGTATCAGAGGGAGGTTGCATGACAAGTTAGTTGAGCAACCTTCCTTTGTTTGCTTTTTAGTAGTTCAGCATCATGTCATTCACACATCGATATGTCATCAGCACGTCTTGGCAAAAGCACGAACACTACACTCATAGCATAACATGAAGTATACGGGGCATATTATGTAGTATGGGATGCATAATATGTGTTCGTATATGGATCCACCATAGGGGCAATATGTGAGGGTTATGTAGTATGGGATGCATAACCTCACCACATAGCTGCGACTAGCACATTTTCTTTTTCGTTGCATGAGAATGTTATGTACTATGGGATGCATAACATTTTCATTTATACGCCGCTCATAACATGCATTAGGGCCTTTTTAGAATGCATAGCACAATCATGCATAACATATTATTGCATAAGCACAACGTGCCAAGCTAAAGATTTGCAGGATGACATATGTACACACATAAGTTTTCAAATTAATATAAAAGTCATGCATTCCCGATCTAGGCACAAGAGTTAGTAAGGTGGTGGTTAACCATCCTAGGTTAGGGCATAACATCTAAATTTTGTTAAAAAGATAAACTCTCAGAGCAAGTTTAGCAGCTTTAAGTCTATATCTATATATGTATGGTCTATACTTGTGTTTTGGTTCTAGTCGTAGATTGGGGATCTGATTTGGGGTGGTTATGATTTTAGAATGGCAAGGCATCCTGCGACTTGATTGACTCCCCTGTCTGAGGGTGAGTCATCTGGGGCTCAGAATGATGCGGTGATCGAGAGTCTACGTCTGAGTAGCGAAGCTATGGGCCGGCAGTTGGAGGAGGTGCAAGCCCAGATTCAGTCTTTGGTGGCGGTCGTGGCAGGGCAGACTCAGGGTGTGCAAGTCCCTGCGGGGGGGGGGGGGGGGGGGGGGGGTTAGCTGTTCCTCCTCCTCCTGCACCCTTGAGACCTCCAGTGCTGGTGCCAGCAGAGATGGCCTTCATCTCGCAGTTTCAGAGGCTGAGCCCTCCCACTTATGATGGGAAGGTAGATTTCATGGTGATAGACGACTGGCTGATCTCCATGGAGGAGATGTTCTCGTACTCAAGGATTGCAGATGATCAGAGGGTGATGATAGCCGCCTATCAGCTTAAAGGTTTGGCTAAGAGTTGGTGGCTGAGAGAGAAGGAGAGCTTGGTAGCCGGATGCTCTTGGGAGGTGTTCAAGGAGATGCTGTTGAGGAAGTTCTTACCCTCGGTCGAGCGTGACCGCCTCATGAACGACTTCCTCCATCTGAAGCAAAGGCAACTCACGGTGGGTGAGTATGAGATAGAGTTCAGCAAGTTGAGCCGTTTTGCCCCGGGATTGGTCAGCGTTGAGGCTGATCGAGTTAAGCGATTTCTCGGTGGTTTGAGGAGCGAGGTGCAGCAGTTGACCAGTGCTTATGGGTCAGAGACTTATGCAGGTGTAGTAGAGGCTGCTCTGAAGGTGGAGGCTATTGAGACCGCGAAGAGCAGAGGCCAGCAAATGAGTTTGGACAAGAGAAAGTCGGTGGAGGAGAAGAAACCCCAGGTACCCGGTGCGGCTCGGGAAAGAGGGGCAAGGTGGAGTGCAGCTTCTGTGGCCGGTCAGGCCACCCTGCCGAGAAATGTTTCAAGAAGGCAGCAGCTCAGAGGAAGGAGCAGGTTCATGCGATTCAGGGTGCTCCTAGGAGAGATGTCTCCTGTTCCGTTTGCAAGCGATCCGGCCATGATGCGGCCCAGTGTTGGACTAAGGATAAAGTCTGCTTTCAGTGTGGGCAGAAGGGTCACATCAAGTCGAGGTGTCCTCAGTTTCAGCCAGCTCTTCCTGCAGTTCCATTACAGGCTTTACCTCCACCTCAGCGTGTGGACAAGGGAAAGGGGAAGCTGAACGTGATCTCTTCCGAGGAGGCTCAGGCTTCGACCCAGGTCATCTCAGGTTAGTTGTTTGTTGTTTTTTCCAGCCTGGTAGTTCTATTTGCTAGAATGTTTGCAGTATTGTTGTGGTAGTTCCTTAGTCTTCTATTCTCCTATAGGGAAATTTAAGGTAAAGAACCGCTGGGCGCGGGTTCTGTTTGACTCCGGCGCTACCCACTCGTTCGTGGCTAGAGCCTTTGTGGAGCGACATCGGTTGACCTTAGATCGTGTTCGGGATTCCTTCCGTGTCAAGTTTCCCTCTGGTGAATCTGTGTTGTCAGATTTGGGCATTTTGGATTGCCATGTTTTGTTGGGGAACTTTCTTGCGAAGGAGGACCTGAAGATGATTGATCTGGAGGACTTCGATGTTATTCTGGGCATGGACTGGCTCTCTAGGTATGATGCAGTCATTCAGTGCCAAGGAAAGCGCTTGGACTTCATCAGGGACGACGGTTAGCCCGGTAGCGTGTGTGCTGATCCGTGTCAGGATTCTCCTGTCATCTCTGCGGTATGTGCTCAGAGGTTGTTTCTTTCTGGTTGTTGTGCTTGTTTAGTCTCGGCGGTTGAAACCGCTGTTAGTGTACCACGCTTGGAGGAGATTCCTATTGTTTGTGGTTTCGCCGATGTTTTTCCTGATGACCTTCCAGGTCTTCCTCCCGAGCGGGATGTGGAGTTTGTGATCGTTTTGGAGCCGGGTACGCGTCCTATTGCTAAGGCGCCGTACCGGATTGCCCCTCGTGAGTTAGAGGAGTTGCGAGGTTAGTTGGATGAGCAGTTGGCTAAAGGTTTTATCAGGCAGACTTCGTCGCCTTGGGGTGCTCCTGTTTTGTTTGTAAAGAAGAAAGATGGGTCGATGCGGCTTTGCATCGACTATAGAGAATTGAACAAGGTCACTATTAAGAACAGATACCCTCTGCCGAGGATCGATGATTTATTTGACCAGTTGCGCGGTAGCACGGTGTTCTCCAAGATCGATCTTCGTTCTCGTTATCATCAGCTCAGGATCCGTGAGGCGGATATTCCACGGACTGCGTTTAGATCGAGGCATGGACACTTTGAGTTTTTGGTGATGTCGTTTGGTCTGACCAACGCACCATCAGCCTTCATGGATATGATGAACAGGGTGTTCAAGGATTTACTCGAGAAGTTCTTTGTGGTCTTCATTGATGACGTGTTAGTTTATTCTCGTAGTGCTGAGGAGCATGAGCAGCATTTGCGTTTGGTCCTATCAGAGTTGAGGAACCATAAGTTATTCGCCAAGTTGAGCAAGTGCGAATTTTGGTTGCCTCAGGTTTTTTTCTAGGCCACGTGGTGAGTAAGGAAGGGATCTCGGTCGATCTAGAAAAGATTGCAGTAGTGATGGATTGGAGTAGGCCGAGTACGCCTAAGGAGATCAGGAGTTTCTTAGGGTTGGCTGGATATTACAGAAGATTTGTGGAGGGTTTCTCTTCCCTAGTTGCACCGCTGACCAAGCTGACTCAGGAGAATGTGGCATTTGTTTGGAGCGAAAAGTGTGAGGAGGCTTTTCTGAAGCTAAAGAAGAGATTGTGCACTGCCCCCGTTCTGACCCTGCCTATTGAGGGTGTGGATTATGATGTATATGTGGATGCTTCGCTTGTAGGTCTGGGATGCGTATTAATGCAGGTTGGGAAGGTGATTGCCTATGGGTCAAGGCAGCTGAAGACTCATGAAAAGAATTATCCTACGCATGACCTTGAGTTCGCAGCGGTTATTTATGCATTGAAGCTGTGGAGACACCTACTTTATGGGGCTCAGTGCAAGATCTTCACTGACCACAAGAGCCTGAAGTACGTGTTCACGCAGAAGGAGTTGAATCTGCGCCAGCGACGGTGGCTAGAGTATGTGACTGATTATGATGTAGAAATCCAGTATCATCCGGGCAAGGCCAATGTGGTGGCCGACGCCCTGAGCCGAAAGACGGGAAAGATATTTAACCTCTCCGTCGATCAGTTAGTTGAGGAGTTCCTCCTTATGGATATTTCAGTGGGATGCTGTGGTTTGCAGAGTAGTTTGTCAGTGGCAGAGCCGTCCTGGATTTCTTTGACCAGACTGCACCAGAAGGACCACCCGGATCTGTTGCACTTGTTCATCAGGACAGAGAATGGAGAGTTGACAGATTTTGCTATCGATGATGCGGGTACTTTGAAGTACCGCGGCAGGTTTTGCGTTCCCGCGGTTAAGGATATTAGGAGGATGATTTGCAGTGAGGCTCATGGATCTAGCGTTGCCTATCATCCAGGATCTACGAAGATGTACCGTGACTTAAGGCAAATTGCCTGGTGGTATGGCATGAAAGGTGACAT
This sequence comes from Platanthera zijinensis, assembly GCA_039513925.1. Lineage (NCBI taxonomy): Eukaryota > Viridiplantae > Streptophyta > Magnoliopsida > Asparagales > Orchidaceae > Platanthera > Platanthera zijinensis. Next base: position 130,396,933 of record CM077085.1, on the reverse strand, counting down.
AGCCCGATTTGTTGCTGAGTGCCACACTTGCAAGCGCGTGAAGGCCGATCATGGAAGGCCTGGTGGCAAGTTGACCCCGTTAGAGATCCTGACTTGGAAGTGAGAGAGTATATCTATGGACTTCATTACGGGCTTACCAAGATCTCTGAGGGGATTTGATTCTGTTTGGGTTATAGTGGATAGATTGACGAAGTGTGCTCACTTCGTGCCTTATAAGATTGATTACCCGATGAAGAAGATAGCGGATTTGTACTTGAATGAAGTCATCCGACTCCACGGTGTGCCGGTTAGCATCATTTCTGATTGAGACTCCCGATTTACTTCTCATTTTTGGCAGAGTCTGCAGGAGGGTTTGGGTACGGATCTGAGATATTCTACTGAGTACCACCCACAGACCAATGGGCAGACGGAGCGGGTGAATCAGATTGTTGAGGATATGATCCGATGCTATATTTTAGACCACGGCGGAGCGTGGGATGAGCGGCTGCGGCTTATGGAATTTGCTTACAACAATAGTTATCAGAAAAGTTTGCAGATGGCTCCGTTCGAAGCCTTGTATAGGAGGCGCTGTAGGACTCCGTTGTTTTGGGCCGAGGCTGGTGAGAGGCCGTTGTTGGGTCCTGATGCGCTGGAGGATATGGAAGTCGTCGTGAAGCTTATTCGGGAGAAGCTTCGTATAGCTTAAGAGAGGTACGAAAAGAACGCCAATCGGCGTAGGTCTGCTTTGGAGTTCTCTGTAGGGGACCTTGTATTTCTTAAGGTTTCCCCAATGGTGGGTGTAAAGAGGTTTGGTAAGAATCGGAAATTGGACCCAAGGTATGTGGGCCCGTTCGAGATCTTGGAACGGATTGGCGTGTCAGCTTATAGATTGGGTTTGCCAGCAAACTTCCCAGGAGTTCATAATGTTTTTCATGTTAGCCAATTGCAGAAGTGTGTGCGCAGTAGTGGGCAGGTCTTTGACGTTGTGCCCCAGTTGGAGCCCAACCTCTCTTTTGTTGAGGTGCCGGTTCGTATTTTGGATACTCAGGAGCGAGTGCTGCGAAAGAAGTCCATACCGATGGTGAAAGTTCTGTGGAAAAATCAGGATTTGGAGAGCGCGACTTGGGAGCTAGAGTCGGCCATGAGGAGGGCTTACCCTCACCTGTTTCCCTGATTTGATCGGTATGTTTCACTTCTTGTAACTCCTATTGGTTACTTTTCCTTCTTTAGTAGGAGTGTTGTGCGTAAAGTTTCGGGACGAAACTTTCTTTTAGGGGGAGTGACTGTAATGCCCCGATTTTTCTCCGTTTATTTTTATTCTCGTTTGGCGTTACGATGACGCGTTGCCGTGGCTTGTGCCATTTGTGGAGTGTGGTTTAGCTCCTTAGAACTGAGTGCCCTATTCTGTAGCCTGTTGGCAAGATCTCCCTAGCAAGCCGAGTCGTTTTGGGTGACCGGTGTGGCCTCTCGGGGGGATGTTGGTGTTTGGCTTTATTTGGGTATAACTCAAGTTCTGTTCGTCGAAAATTAATTTCGACTTCGCCGTTGTGTTCGTAGCGTGGTTATTTAGCTACGGTGCGAATTTCGTCGAATTCCGAGGTAGTTCGGTTTTCGCGTCGTTTTGGTGCTTTATGTAATTTTGTAATAAAATATATTATTATATAATTATATAATTATATATATATATATATATAGAATGAAAAGAACGATCATCTTCTCCGATTAAAAGAAACCGCCGCCTGTACGAGAGGAAACGGAGAAACCGCCGAGCCTTGCCTTCCACCGCCGATTCCCGGAGCGTTTGTGGACGGAATTCGATTCCGAGAGTGGATTCGGATTGCTCTCGTCGAGACCTTCATTCCTACGGTAAGAAATTCGATTTTCGTGGAGCTTTAGGGTGATTGGAATTTTTGGTTTTTGAGGTTTCCGCCATTAAAGTTCGGATTTGCTTGTTAGGTGAGTTTTTGGTGCTGCTCTGTCTAGTGCAGCGTGAAGAGGAGGGAAAGCCGACCAAGCTTCGCCGGAAATCGAGGCAAGTGGTGTTCTTGCCCTTGCCAAGTTGTTTTCTTTTGTTTAAAGCCTATTGTTTCTATCGTTTTATCTCCTATTTTTTTTCCGTCTCGGATGATTAGTCATAGTTTGAATGGTAGTGGTGTGCGTCGTTGGTAGTTTCCTACTGCTACTGTAGTTGCGTGGGTCGTGTGCGCATTCCGGTGTCATCCGGGAAATCCCAACGGTATAGGTTACCCGCGCACGGTCATCAACCGTTAGGGCGCACGACCACTGGTCGTGTGCCTCTGTTCGTGCGCGGCTGTCTTTTTATTTTTTAAAGTTCTGTCTCGGCAATCGCACGAGCGCTGATAACAGTGCGCACGACCAGTGGTCGTGCGACACTGATCGTGCGCAGTTGCTAGGTTTTCTGTCAGGTTTCCCTGGTTCACTTCGCACGACCATCAACCAATGACTGCGCACGACCACCGATCGTGCGCCACCGATCGTGCGCTTTGACTATTTCCTTTCGCTCCGTATTTAGCTGGCGTCGATACGCCGGTTAGGTGGGCATGAGTGTTTTGTGTAGTATTAAGGTAGTAAGGTAAGAGTTATTGTTGTGATAGTTTGCCTTGCGTGGCACATTGAGTGGGTGAAGCTCACTCAATGCGGTGTCGGGAGGACCCGCGCCACGTCGTGTTGAGTCATTTCAACACTTTCTTTTTTCTCTTTCCTCGATTTACGTTCCCGAGTGAATTTTCTTGTTTATATTTGTAATTTCCTTGTCGGTCATGTTTCTCTTTCCTAATGGCCAAATCGTGGGTCGTGGGTAGTAGTGGTGGTTTGTAGCTCTTTATGGGGGTGGAGTTGTGTAATTTAGCCAAGGCCACTCGTGTTTTTCTTGCTCCAGGTACGGGCTGGGCATGTGTGGGTGGAAGGTCCCTTGTGCTTTCACGTGTAGACCCTCGAGCTTGTTGACTTGGATATGGTGGATGGGGGGACTGAGTTTGCCTCTAATCCGGTTCCTCGTTGTTTGATTTTGCTACTACCACCTCCCACAGTTTAGGGTGTTAGAAGTTTCTTCCTTGGTAGTTTGCATCACTTTGGGCTCTTGGTAGCCTAGTAGGCCCTGCAGGATGTTGTTCCTGGGCTGGGTTGTTGCTGTTTCCTCGCACGTAGTGCTTTTCTTGTTGTCCTGTTTTGGACAGTTGTGACTCTTTCTACTGCATGTCTTACTGGTATTTTTCCCCTTTTGGTTGACTCTTTCATGCAGTTTTGCTTTGTTTAGCTTGCTGAGGTATTCTGTTTTCTTTTGGAATACCCCAGGTTCTGAGCCGTAGCCAGTTGGGTGGCTAATTTGTAGTGGTGGTGTTGGTGGTCTCTTGGACCTTGGTGTTCCGTTTGCCGTGTTGGTGAGGTAGTTTTTCAGTACTTTCTTACAGACATACATATATGCCAGTGGGTTCGTGTCAGGTTGTTGGCGCTCACTGGTAGTTTTTTTACCTTTGTACTGGATATATTTACTTATACTGCTACCGTTTTCTGTAGATAGTCTACTTGCTCTGAGAAGGTTTTATGCTAGGTTGCTAGTTATTTTTAAACTATAATTATTATTATAAGTAAAGCTCATGATCAGCATGTTTTATAAAGCGTAATCACTATTTTTCCAAATCACGTATAAAGACTGTTTTCTTATATATTATATAAATTAAATGTAGGGTCTTGCATAGCATGAGTGGTTCTCTTGGGACCCTTATGTGCTCTTTAGGATGTCAAACCTAAATAAAGTAATTTTTCTGCAGCGTATAAATATAGTTTTTCTTTTGTGGACTAGGTGATCCACTGAGCCGAGGGATACGGTCTCTAAAATATAACTGATTTTCTAATCATTAATCACATGATTTCCTTTCATTAAGTGGGTAGTTGGTTTTGCCTGAGCGTCAGCAGTTATCCCCTGCTTGACGTGGCATCATGACGCGTGTTTTTCTCTTACTCTGATAATTCTTAATTCGGAGAAAATGCGGGTTGTGACACGAGCTGCTCTCGCCGAGAGCTAGATTCCTAGGTATGTACCTTAGCCTTTAGGGCTGTCTTTAGAGAGCTGAGATCTTCGGGTTTGCTCCTTTTCTTATCTAAAGATCCTGATGTTCTTTCCCCATAGGTAGCCCGGCTGCTGGTGCAACCCGTGAGTGAAGATGCAGCTAGCCCTTGGTTGAGGCAAGTGGCTCCCTTGCCCTTGCCCCCCCTTTGTGTTTGTAAAGCTTGCTAAAACTCCTTTATTCATTTATTTCCTGTGCAATAGCTGAATCAGCCACTCTGGGCTGTTTTGTTTTGGGTTTCTCTATCCTTCCTTACAAGTAACTCGGTTAGTAGCTTAATTAGCAGCTTGTTTGAATTTTAGCCTAAGTGTAATGGTGTCTTAAGGGTAGGGTAGTGCTGCTAGATCGGTTAAGAAAGAGCAGCATGAGCCTTGGAATTTATTTTCCAAGACTCTGCTTGCTGGCTTTGAGTAGAGTTTGAGCTTATTTGGGTTATTGTCTAATTTATTAGGCTGTGGTCGGGTAGGAGAGATAGGAGTGAGAGATGGAATTAAATCCCAGCTCTTGGGTTGTGTAAAGCCTAGTGGTAAGCTAGTTTGGAGCTGCTGTGGTCAAACTTGCCAAAGTAGGTTTGGTGTTTAGTGAGGTAGACTCACTCAACGCCATGGTCAGGGCTTGCAATTAAGTCCCTAGCATTGAGCGAGGTAGACTCACTCAACACCGCCGTTTCTTTTTAGGCTAATGTTATAGCCATGGGATGTGAGCTTCTTTAGGGATGTTAGAAAAGTTTTACCTTCCTAAGGGGGATGTTGTGGGTGTTCGACTAGTTTTTGCATGCCGACTCGTGGGCTATGACCAGAGGGGGTGTGGTTGTTTGGACTCTGTGGGATGAATTGGGTGTGCTAAGCTGTGGCCACCACTAAGTTTGGACACTGTGGCCAACTTGTTGGGTGTGTGGACCCTGAAGCTGCCACCGATTGTGTTTTCACCCTTGAGTATTTTTTGGGTCTAGTTGTTGGTGTTGGACACTGTGGCCACCCACTCCAGTCCCCCTTATTTTTACACCCCGGTCATTTGCCCACAAACTTAGGACTGTTAGTTTCCTATGGTCTACTTTTTTTTTCTCCCGCTTTTATGCTGATGCATTTCTTCTGCAGGTTGATCCTTTCCAGAGCAGGTAGATTTGTGCTCACACTTAGTGTGTTTTGACTTTATTGCTCTTTAAGCAATGCTTCTTTCTTTTCCTGCTTTTATAGTTTAGTACTTTGTTGCCAGGTTGGAAAACCCTTCTTTATTTAAGTAATTTGACACTCCTTTCTTTTGTTTATTTCCTTGCTGAGGCATTTCTTTTCTTAAATGTCTCAGGTCCAGGTTGTAATCGGTTGAGCGGCTGACTTTCCATTTACTGGTCTTGTTGGTAGCCTCCAGGGTAGTAGAGTTGCAGATCACTCCCTTGTGAGGTAGTCGTTTTTTTTTTCTCTTTTCTGTATGGACATGCACGCTCACCGATGGGTTCGTATCGGGTTTTCGACGCCTACCGGTGGCTTTCTTGTTTTGCTAAGTATGAATTTAGACTGCTGTTTTTGCCCTCTTGGGGTTGTTTACTTGCTTCTGAGAAGGTTTTATACTAGGTTGCATGTTAGGTATTTTAAAACCCTAAACTATTATATGTACCTCATGCATAACATATTTGCTAACTAAAACACTATTTTCTTAAAACGTAAAACCTCTTTTAATACATATATACTATACTCACCTTACGTGTCGTGCATTCTATAAGTGGTCTCTGGTGGACCATTATACTCATTTAGGGTGTTAAATTAACTGAATCAAAGTATTTTTCCGCTGTAAGCATATATATTTTCTCAGCGTGGACTAGCTGATTCACTGTGCAGAGGGATACGGCCTTCAAACAAACTCTTTTTCTCTTAAATTAAAACTTATGATTTAAGGTTTTGGCATGTCGCCTGAGCGTCGGCAGTTATCCCCTGCCCTACGTGGCATCACAACACATATTTTCCCTTACTCTGATACTTCTTAACCTCGGGGAAAATGTGGGATGTGACAGTTGGTATCAGAGGGAGGTTGTCTTGACAATTGGTCGGGAAACCTGTCCTTTGATTGCATTAGATGTTTAGCTTCATAAGCATACACTCACCGATATGTCATCAACACGTCTTGGCCGAAGCACGAACACTACACTCATAAGCATAAAGAAGTATACGAGGCATATTATGTAGTATGGGATGCATAATTTGTGTTCGTATATGGATTCACCATAGGAGGCAACATGTGAGGGTTATTTAGTATGGGATGCATAACCTCACCACATGAATGCGGCTAACATGTTTTTCTTTTTTTGTTGCATGGAAATGTCATGTAGTATGGGATGCATAACATTTTCATGTGTACGCCGCCCATGACATGCATTAAGGCCTTTTTAGAATGCATAGCACGGCATGCATAGCATAACATTTCATAAGCACAACGTGCCAGGCTAAAGATTTGCATGATGACATATGTACACACATAGTTTTGAGTCAAAATGAATATAAAAGCATGCATCCATGATGTAGACACGTGAGTTAGTGTTATGGTAGTGAACCATCTTAGGTTAAGAATGACATCATCATTATAAAACAAATCCTAGAGCAAGATTTGCAGTTACAATTCATATTTAAGTATGCTTGTCTGTACCGGGTAGGCTTATTTTAGTAGTCGGGTTGGGTTTTAACTAGGGTTGGTGCGATTATAGGATGGCGAAGCGTCCTGCGACGCGATCGACTCCCCAATCTGTGGGTGAGTCTTTGGGATCCCAGAGCAAGGCCCTGATTGAGAGCTTGCGGCTAAGTAATGAAGCCTTGTCAAGACAGATGGTTGACATATAGAGCCAGATCCAGTCGTTGGTAGCAGTAGTGGCAGGGCAGGCTCAGAGAGCTCAGGACCCCGTTGGGGGTGTAGCTGTTCCTCCTCCTCCTCTGGTACCTCCTGTTGTGGTGCCACCGGAGATGACGTTTATTTCTCAATTTCAGTGACTTGGACCACCTAACTATGATGGAAAAGCGGATTTCATGGTTTTGGATGATTGGCTGATAGCAATTGAGGTGATGTTCTCCTATTCTGGAGTCACTAACAATCAGAGGGTGATGATCGCTGCTTATCAGCTCAAGGGTCTAGCAAAGACTTGGTGGTTGCGAGAAAAGGAAAGCTTGAAGGAAGGATGTTCTTGGGAGACCTTTAAGGAAATGCTACTGAGGAAGTTTCTGCCCTCGGTCGAGCGGGACCGGTTAATGAATGACTTCCTGCATTTGAAGCAAAGGAAACTCACGGTTAGTGAGTATGAGATTGAGTTTAGCAAACTGAGTCGGTTTGCTCCTGGACTTGTGAGTGTTGAAGCAGACCGGGTTAAGCGGTTTCTGGGTGGGTTAAGAAGCGACGTTCAGCAGTTAGCAAATGCCTACGGAGCAGTCAGTTATGCCGGAGTGGTGGAAGCTGCTTTGAAATTTGAGGCCATTGAGAATGCTAAGAACAGAGGCCAGCAGACGAGGCAAGATAAGCGGAAGTCTGTTGGGGGGGGGGGAAGGCCCCCAAGAACCTGATGCAGTTTCAAGGAAGAAGACCAAGGGGACGTGTAGCTTCTGCGGCCGGCCAGGCCACCCCCTGGAGAAGTGCTTCAAGAGATTGGCAGCGCAGAAGAAAGAGCAAGTCCATGCTATCCAGGGTGCTCCCAGAGGGAAGGTGGTGTGTTCCTTGTGTGGAAGGAAGGGGCATGATTTGGCCCGTTGTTGGTCGAAAGATAAAGCTTGATTTCAGTGTGGGCAAAAGGGCCATCTCAAGTCGAGGTGCCCTCAGGCGCAGCCCGTTCTTCCAGTGGTTCCTTTGCAGGCATTGCCGCCACACCTACGGGCAGATAGAGGCAAAGGGAAGATTAATATTATCTCTGCAGAGGATGCGGCGACTTCGACCTAGGTCATTTCAGGTTAGATTTCTTCCTAAGTTGAATTTTCTACCTCTTGTGTAGTTTAGCTTTTGTTTTCCCTTAGTTGTGTGGATTGGTATATAGGGAGATTTAAGGTAAAGAACCGTTGGGCGCACGTTCTTTTCGACTATGGCGCCACCCACTCTTTTGTTGCTAGAGATTTTGTGGAGCGATTCCATTTGAGCCTAGATCGTGTTGGTGGAGCTTTCAGCGTCAAGTTTCCTTCGGGCGACTCTGTGGTTTCGATCTTGGGTATTCAGGGCTGCCCAATCTTGTTGGGAGACTTTCTAGCTAAGGAAGATCTTAAAGTGATTGATCTAGAGGACTTCGACGTTATCCTAGGCATGGATTGGTTGTCCAAATATGATGCGGTTATCCAGTGCAAGGGTAAGCGCTTGGACTTCGTGAAGGACGACGGTCAGCCCGGGAGCGTTTTTGCCGACCCTCTCCAGGCGCATCCGATTGTTTCTGCGGTACGTGCTTGCAATTTGCTTGTTCCGAGTTGTTTTGCCTGTTTGGTCTCTCTAGTAGTGGCAGATGTTCGTGTGCCGCATTTGGAAGAGATTCCTGTTGTTTGTGAGTTCCCTGATGTTTTTCCTGCTGATCTTCCCGGACTTCCACCCGATAGATATGTTGAGTTCGTTATAGATTTGGAGCCGAGTACGCGTCCTATTGCTAAGGCTCCGTACTGCATGGCCCGCAAGAGCTGGAGGAGTTGCAGACCCAGCTAGATGAGATGTTGGCAAAGGGTTTTATCAGGTCGAGTTCGTCGCCCTGGGGTGCGCCTGTTCTGTTCGTAAAGAAGAAGGATGGGTCGATGAGGCTATGCATCAACTATAGAGAGCTGAACAAGGTTACAATTAAGAACAGGTACCCACTGCTTCGGATTGATGATTTGTTTGATCAGCTGAGTGGTAGTGCTGTGTTTTCAAAGATAGACCTTCGTTCGGGCTATCATCAGTTGAGGATTCGGGAGTCTGATATTCCGCGGACGGCATTCCGCTCTCGTCATGGGCACTTTGAGTTTTTAGTCATGTCTTTGGTTTGACTAATGCACCTTCGGCCTTCATGGATTTGATGAACCGCGTGTTCAAGGAGTACTTAGATAAGTTCGTGATTGTCTTCATTGATGATGTTTTGGTGTACTCCCGGAGTGCAGAAGAGCATGATCGGCATTTGTGTCTAGTTTTGGCGACTCTGAGAGACCATAAGCTTTATGCCAAGCTGAGCAAATGTGAGTTTTGGCTGCCTCAAGTATCTTTCCTAGGCCAGGTGGTGAACAAGGAGGGGATCTCAGTAGACCCAGAGAAGATCGTTGCAGTTATGGAGTGGGCGAGACTGTTACTCCTCGTGAGATCAGAAGCTTCTTGGGTTTGGCAGTTATTACAGAAGATTTGTGAAGGGATTCTCCACCCTGTCTGCGCCCTTGACCCGGTTGACACAAAAGAATGTAGCCTTGTTTGGGATGGCAAGTGTGAGGAAGCTTTGAGGAGCTAAGGAAGAGGCTATGTTCAGCCCCTATTTTATCTTTGCCTACAGAAGGTGTCAAGTATGAGGTATATGTGGATGCTTCCCATATTGGACTGGGATGCGTGCTGATGCAAGATGTAAAGGTGATTGCGTATGGGTCGAGACAGCTGAAGACTCATGAAAGGAATTACCCTACGCACGACTTGGAGTTTGCTGCTGTGATTTATGCTCTGAAGTTGTGGAGGCATTTACTTTATGGTGTACAGTGCAAGATTTTTACTTATCACAAGAGCTTGAAGTATGTCTTCACGCAGAAAGAGTTGAACCTGCGTCAACGGCGATGGTTAGAGTACGTGTCCGACTATGATGTTGAGATTCAGTATCATCCGGGGAAGGCCAATGTAGTGGCCGATGCCTTGAGTCGGAAAACAAGAAAGATCTTTGGTCTCACAGCTGAATCGTTGGTAGAGGAGTTTCTGTTGATGGACATTTCCGTGGGTAGCTGTGATGGGCAGAGTAGTCTGGCAGTGGCAGAGCCTTCATGGATCGCACTCACGAGATTACATCAGAAAGATGATCCTGACCTTCTGCGATTGTATGTTCGAGCTGAGAAAGGCGAGCTGCCATGTTTTTCTATAGATGATTTGGGTACCTTGAGATACCGAGGCAAATTTTGCATTCCCGATGTTGGCGATATCAGGGCTATGGTGTGCAGGGAAGCCCATGGTTCTAGCGTTGCCTACCACCCAGGATCCACTAAGATGTACCGCGACTTAAAGCAGATTGCCTGGTGGTACGGATGAAGGATACATATCCAATTTGTTTCTGAATGCAACACTTGCAAGCAAGTAAAGGCTGATCATGGTAGGCCAGGTGGCAAGCTAACTCCCTTGGAGATTCCTACTTGGAAGTGGGAAAGCATCTCGATGGATTTCATTACAGGCTTACCAAGGTCTCCGAGGGGGCATGATTCAGTAGTGGTGATCGTGGACAGACTGACGAAGTGTGCCCACTTCGTGCCGTTCAAGATTGATTACCCGATGAGAAAGATAGCTGAGCTGTATGTGGAAGAGGTTATCAGACTGCATGGCGTCCCCGTGAGCATCATATCAGATCGAGACTCCAGGTTCACGTCTCGTTTTTGGAAGAGCCTTCAGGAAGGATTGGGGACAGATTTGAGGTATTCCACTGCCTACCACCCGCAGACCAACTGTAACACCCCGAAACTCAAAAGAGGGACGGGTGATGTTTTAAGCCCAGTTTGGTTTTTGGAGCAGGTGTCACGGGCGTGTCACGGGCGTGTCACGGGCGTGACACAGGCGTGTTCGGCCTCGGGTCGTGCGGTCGACGCTTTGGCGATCGACGCTTTGGCGGTCGACGCTTTGGCGGTCGACGCTAGTCGAGTTGTAGAACACGGCCTAGGACATGGGCGTGTCCCAGGCCGTGTCACTCCAGGCATTCTGCAAGTGTGGTATACGGGCCGTGACACGAGCACAAACATGGCCGTGTCAAATTTGACACGGGCGTGTCTGATGCCGTGTCACAAGGCCGTGTACCTCTCTGACTGCGAATGTTGGTCGATTGCACACGGGGGGCGTGACACGGGTCCCGAAACGGGCGTGTCGCAGGTGACACGGGCGTGTCGGAGGCCGTGTGCTGGTTTTTCGACTCGATCGAGACGGCGAGTGGGTAACACGGCCTGGCACACGACCGTGTTGCAACCCGTGTTCGGCCCAGTTTTTGTGATTTTAGGCCGAATCGTGGCCGTCCGTTTCTTTGATTGAGATCCAACGGCTGGGGGCTAGGTTTGAGGGATTAAACTCGGGAATTGGGTTTGAAACCCTCACTTTTCTCTCATCTTTATCTCTCTTGATTCTAGAGAGAAGGGAGAGCAAGGAAGAGGAAGAAGGCCAAGATCCGGCCGCCGGCGAAGCTTCGGAGGTCCGTTTTGCGAGCGGAGTTCAGATCCGCGAAGGTGGGAGCGTTGCGGTGGTGTTCAACCGAGCAAATCTTCTCCATGGCTAGGAAGAGGGGACGAAAGGTAACAACACTTCTCCTCTCGGTTTTTAGGATTTAGGATGCATGAATAGCATCCCCTTCTTTTCGTATTTTGAGCGCCGAATCTCTCAAATGAGAGGGATTCGTGTAGCCTAGGTTCAAGAGGAACCTTCGGGTTGAGTATGTTCATCCCGACATACTTTGCATTAGAGATCCGCTCCGTTAGCGGATTAGGCATTGTGGGTGAAGCCGTGGTCGCGACCGTTAGTCCGACCCGGTGATGTTGCATAGCGAGCTTCGGGGATTCGGTAGAAATCCATTGCGGCAATACGACGTTGTATGTATGTGTTTTCCCCCTTACATTTGAGTAAGTACTCGTGGTCAGAACCTGACAAGGTTAGCTCTGAGTTGTGCGGTAGATGATTTCCTTGGAGCACGGGAAAGAAACGATGCGAATGGTGATTGGGGTGGGGAAACCTTTGTTTGTGCTGTGCAAAGGCGCGACTATGTCTCCGTGGTCGGCTGGCTATCCCGTGACGCGCAAGTCATGTGGGGGAAGTGTCCCGGCGAGACTAGCCCCTTGTGTGGACTGACGAAAATGTCGAGCGGAGGATAAGCCCGGGCAATGTTGCCATGAGCGGGCGGGGTCCAGCAAGGCTTCTTAGAATCGGTCAGTGTGAGACGGAACCCTGACGTGCGAAGTCAGAATGTGTGGGCAAGCCCCGGGGTATATGACCCTTGTGCGGGTGGGGCCTTTGCAAGGTTCCGTGTGACGGCGTGTGTGCCGTTAGGGACATGGTGGTTCCCTTGTGTTTGCGGCTTTAAGCCAATGGGGAAACGGAAGTACCCAGTGTTTGATGTTGTGCTAGATGCATACGAACTAGGGTGCCTTGGGTGAAACCCGGGTTGCATTCATGTTGCATAGTAGGCCCCTTTCACCTTGTACAAAACATAGAGAACATGTATGCTGTATGATACATCCAAGCCTGTTTTACCGCTTTAATATATATATGCTCTTTTGGTATACGAAGTGCTAACTTGCAGGTGGAGTGGTACCCCGGGGTCCGTTAGGGACGGCCGGGAGGAGATGTGTTTGTTACACAGTAGAGGTCAGCCTTTGCTGACCCACGTTACTTCAAATCCTTACAGGGCAAGGATCGCATGCAGGAGCTAGCGCGCCGGGCGAAAAGCCCTAAGCCTCATGAAGTGTTGCTGTGCTTGGTTTCTCTTTTTGTGTTTGCTACTTTTGTTATGTTTATGTCCGGCTTGCATGCCGAGGTAGCCTAGGAGTGCTTGGCACATTTATATGTTTTGGACTATTATTGTGTAAGGCCTTAAGGCCATTTGATATTCTATCGTTAATGGATAACTTCTGTCGATTTGTTCTGTTTCCGCTGTGTTTGTCTGGAGTTTTTGAGATTAGGTAGTTTCATATCATCTCTTAATACTAAAGCTGTGGCGTCCGTATGTTGTGGGGCCCCGGCCGGACCCATATTATATGGTCTTTACAGGGGAGGTGTTACAATTTGGTATCAGAGGGAGGTTAGCGTTCCATTGAGAAGATTCGCGGTCGAAAGTATAAGTCGAGTCGCGTATAAGAAGTTATCCACATAGGAGTATCGCAGGAACATGAGTGTCCTGGTGTTCGAGTCTTGCGATTAGAGACTGATTTGCATTTTCTTGCTTGTGTTTAGAGTGCAAGCAACGAGGCTGGGACCTCGAGGCCAAGAGAAGAGCTCTCGGCAAGTAGTGTGACTGCGCAAGGTCCGCTAGGGATGGGGGTCACACCGGCCGACTTCTGTCGTATGCTTGCAAAAGCAATGGTGGCGGCCCAAGCTGCAGCGACAGCACAGGTAGCAGCTCCCGTTGCTCAGGTAGCAACTCCTGCTACCCCGGACACGGTAGCGACCGTACAGGTTGAGGAAGCCAGGCGGGCAGAGCCGCAGGCCGAGAGAGTGGTTGTCAGGCATGGGGACCGGCAAATGAAGTACTTTCTGAGTTTCCACCCTCCAACCTTCAAGCGAATCGGCACGCCCACAGATGCAGAGGATTGGTGGGCTAGAATTCAGGAGCTTCTGAGGGCGGCAGAGGCGCCCGATGAGAAAAAGGCAGAGTTCGCAGCCTTTATGTTGGAGGGAGATGCCAAGTTATGGTGGGTGAGCCACAGTGGCCGGCAGTTTCTAGGACGCATACCGTCCATCGAGGAGTTTGGGAATGCCTTCCTGAAGAAGTACATACCCGCCTCAACGAGGTTAGCCCTCCAGAGGCAGTTCCTACATCTGGTGCAGCGAGACAAGTCAGTGGATGAGTATGTCCAGGAATTTACTCGCTTGGGTCGTTATGCAGGGACGACCATGGCAGACGATGAAGAGAGGGACAATCTCTTCTATCATGGACTGAGGGAGAATCTAAGACAACCCCTCATATCGATGAAACGTGCGGGTTTCAACGAATTGGTGGAGGCGACCCGAATTTTGGAGAGTGACATGGAGCGATCCCAGCGTCGCAAGGGTTTCACACCCAAATAGGGGGAGGAGAAGAAGCCTGCTCAGTCCCATGGAAAGGCGGAAGGGAGCCGATGGAAGAAGAAGCCCTCCCCATATAAGTCGGGCGAGAAAAGTAATTGGACGTCCGGAGGGTCACGCTCTAAGGGCCCTCAGACGTGCTATAGTTGTGGCAAGCCGGGCCACATAGCAAGATTTTGTACCCAAGGCGGCACTGAGCAAGAGCCAAGGCAGGAGCAAACTGTGTGCTCCGGCCCAAGTGCCGCAGAGAAAGGGAAGATGGCGGAGTCGAGTGCTTCTCGGTTTCAACCAGTGCAGCCAAGGGCCTACAACCTTGGGCAACAAGAAGCAATCCATCAACCCGATGTGGTGACAGGTACGAGAGTTCAACCTGCACCTTAGATTCCTGTCTTTCAAACCTTTATGTTTGTTGCATGTGTGTAGGCTTTGTAGTGGTATCTGGGTACCCCGCTAGAGTACTTTTTGATACGGGAGCGTCGCACTCCTTCCTTGCGGAAAGTTTCACCCGGAGGGTTGGAGTTGAGTCCTTTGCAACAGACTCAGAGTTGAAAGTGCGCATGCCCAACGGGTCGTCTATGACAACCAGGACTAAAGGGCGGATTTGTTGGATTCTTGAGGGAGTCGACTTCATATTAGTAGCGGCGATCTTGCCATTGTCCGAGTTCGATGTGATTTTGGGAATGGATTGGCTAGCGGAGCAGCGTGCTAGTATCGACTGGTTGTACAAGGTGGTAACCCTGAGGAGCGCGGGGCAAGCAGAAGTCAAGTTTGAAGGCCTGCATGGAGTGGCATGTTCCCTAGTTTCGGCACTTCAGTTAGTGCGAGCTGTTAACCAGGGAGGTGTAGCTCTAGTAGCGTTGTTGGAGGTTAGCCTTTCCAGGCTGTCTCTTGGAGAAGTGCCCGTGGTGGCGGAGTTTGGAGATGTTTTCCCTGAGGAGCTACCGGGAGCACCTCCTCGGCGGGAGATTGATTTCTCCATCGAGTTGGTGCCCGAGGCTAGACCAGTGTCGCGTCCACCCTTCAGGATGGCACCAAAGGAGTTGGCCGAGCTCAAGGTTCAGTTGCAGGAGCTTTTGGAGCAAGGGTATATCAGTCCCAGCTCTTCACCGTGGAGTGCGCCGGTGTTATTTGTAAAGAAGAAGGATGGTAGTATGCGTCTGTGCATAGACTACCGAGAGTTGAACAAATTGACTGTCAAGAATAAGTATCTGATTCCTCGGATAGACGATCTCTTCGACCAGTTGGTGGGGTCGGTGGTGTACTCCAAGTTGGACCTGAAGTCCGGGTATTATCAGTTGCGGATTCGTGACGAAGACATACCCAAGACTGCGTTTGGTACGAGGTATGGTCATTTTGAGTTCTCGGTGATGCCGTTCGGGCTGACGAACGCGCCGTCCGTGTTCATGGACTTGATGAACTGAGTGTTTCGCGAATATTTGGACTGGTTCGAAGTCGTCTTTATCGATGACATATTGGTGTATTCCAAGTCGAAAGCGGAGCACGAGTCGCACTTGCGGATAGTGTTACAAGTGTTGAGAGAGAACCAGCTCTATGCGAAGTTCTCGAAATGCGAGTTTTGGTTAGAGAAGGTGGCGTTTTTGGGCCATGTAATCAGTGGGGACGGGGTGGCATGGGATCCAACGAAAGTAGAAGCCATCAGAGAGTGGCCAATTTTGAGGACCGTGGCGGAAGTCCGGAGTTTTCTTGGACTAGCCGGGTACTACCGAAGGTTTGTGGAAAACTTTTCGCGGATAGCTCTACCCCTCACTTCACTAACTCGCAAAGATCAGAAGTTTGTATGGACTCAAGAGTGCAATCAGGCATTTGAAACCCTAAAGGAGAGGCTAATGACGGCGCCGATCCTAAGTCTACCAAAGGGGACCGAAGGATTCCAGATTTTCAGCGACGCATCCGGATGCGGTTTAGGGTGCGTGTTGGTGCAGCATGGTAGTGTGATAGCTTTTGGGTCGAGGCAGCTGAAGCCTCATGAGAGAAATTACCCCGTCCATGATTTGGAGTTGGCGGCGGTAATTTTTGCTTTGAAGTTGTGGAGGCACTACGTTTATGGTGCAAAGGTGGAGATCTTCACGGACCACAAGAGTCTGAAGTATCTCCTAGATCAGAAGGACCTAAATATGCGGCAGCGTAGGTGGGTCGAGTTCCTGGGAGACTACGAGGTGGCGATTCAGTACACGCCAGGGAAAGCCAATGTGGTGGCAGATGCTTTGAGTAGGAAATACTCGGGGCAAGGAAATTGGATTGAAGCTCATGATGAGCGTTAAGGCGGGACTGGGAGTCCCTTGGTTTGGAATGTGTGGCAAGAGGCGAGTCTAGCGTGGCTCGACTAAATTGGATTGAGATGCAGAGTGACTTATGCGATCGTATTCGGGAAGCGACCCGTATAGATGCGGAGTTCCAACCTTTTGTGGAGGAAGCTCTAAAGGGCGAGGGTAGCGCCTAGGAGATGGTTGATGGGATTCTGAGGAAGGGCGGAAGGATTTGTGTACCGCAGTTCGGCAAGCTCCGCGAGGAGTTGATGTTTGAGGCCCACATCACTAAGTACTCCATTCACCCGGGTAGTACAAAGATGTACTTGGACTTGAAGAAGTCCTATTGGTGGCCTGGGATGAAGCGGGACGTAGCTTTGTGTGTGAGTCGGTGCCCTACATGTGCCTTGGTGAAGGCCGAATGTCAGAAGTCGGGCGGGTTCTTGAAGCCTCTTCCAATCCCCGAATGGAAATTTGATGACATCTCCATGGATTTTGTGCATGGGTTGCTTAGATTGCAGCAGGGTAATGATGCCATTTGGGTGATTGTGGACCGCTTGACCAAAGTGGCACATTTCATCCCAAACCGGAAGGAGGACGGTGTGGAAAAGTTGGTGGAGTTGTACGTCCGCAATATTGTACGACTCCATGGGATTCCGAAGAGTATAGTCAGCGACCGGGATGGACGTTTCACGTCTAAGGATTGGCGGTTGGTGCAGAAGAGCTTGGGCACAAAACTCAAGTTCAGTACGGCTTTTCATCCTCAAACCGATGGGCAAAACGAGAGAACGAACCGTACTTTGGAAGATATGCTAAGGATATGTACTCTCAACTTCGGCAAGAAGTGGGAGGATCACCTCTTCATGGTGGAGTTTGCGTATAACAATAGTTACCAAGCTAGTATCAAGATGGCACCATACGAAGCTCTGTATGGGAGGCGGTGTCGAACACCGATGTCTTGGGCAGTGGCGGGAGACACCAAGCTTTTGGGGAAAGAAGTGGTAGCCGACGCTAGTGAGCTAGTGCGGACCATCCAAGAGCGCATGAAGGTAGCTCAAGATCGGCAGTCGAAGTATTTCAACGCTCGCTACAGGCATGTGGAATTCGCTGTGGGCGACTGGGTGTATCTTAAGATCAAGCCGTTCAAAGGCGTTTCGCGAATTCGCCGACTCAAGAAGCTGAGTCCGAGATTTTTGGGACCATTCAAGGTCATCGAGCGAGTGGGAGAGGCAGCGTACCGGTTGGCGTTGTCCATAGAGCTAAGTGGATTGCATGATGTTTTTCACGTCTCCGTCCTGAGGAAAGCGTTGTTAGAAGCTAGCGTGGTGATTGAGCCGACGACGGTGCCGGTAGAGGAAGACTTGAGGACGCGAGTTCGTCCAATCGGGATAGAAGACTCAGACGTTCGGCAATTGCGGAACAAGGAGGTCAGACTCATAAAGGTCCGTTGGGACAACTGTGGTTGCGAGGAGCTCTCATGGGAGCGAGAGCAGGCCATGTTAGAGGAGTACCCCAAGCTTTTCTCCTCAGGTACTGTTTAATTTTGTTTACCTTCCATGTTTTAAATTTCGGGACGAAATTCTTTTAAGGGGGAGAGAGTTGTAACACCCCGAAACTCAAAAGAGGGACGGGTGATGTTTTAAGCCCATTTTGGTTTTTGGAGCAGGTGTCACGGGCGTATCACGGGCATGTCACGGGTGTGTCACGGGCGTGACACAGGCGTGTTCGGCCTCGGGTCGTGCGGTCGACGCTTTGGCGGTCGACGCTAGTCGAGTTGTTGAACACGGCCTAGGACACGGGCGTGTCCCAGGTCGTGTCACTCCAGGCATTCTGCAAGTGTGGTACACGGGCCATGACACGGGCACAAACACGGCCGTGTCAAATTTGACACGGGCGTGTCTGATGCCGTGTCACAAAGCCGTGTACCTCTCTGACTGCGAATGTTGGTCGATTGCACACGGGGGGGCGTGACACGGGTCCCGACACGGGAGTGTCGCAGGTGACACGGGCGTGTCGGAGGCCGTGTCAAAGGCCGTGTGGTGGTTTTTCGACTCGATCGAGACGGCGAGTGGGTAACACGGCCTGGCACACGGCCGTGTTGCAACCCATGTTCGGCCCAGTTTTTGTGATTTTAGGCCTAATCGTGGCCGTCCGTTTCTTTGATTAAGATCCAACGGCTGGGGGCTAGGTCTGAGGGATTAAACTCGGGAATAGGGTTTGAAACCCTCACTTTTCTCCCATCTTTATCTCTCTTGATTCTAGAGAGAA
Source organism: Platanthera zijinensis (assembly GCA_039513925.1). Classification (NCBI taxonomy): domain Eukaryota; kingdom Viridiplantae; phylum Streptophyta; class Magnoliopsida; order Asparagales; family Orchidaceae; genus Platanthera; species Platanthera zijinensis. The sequence continues at coordinate 130,378,419 of CM077085.1, read as the reverse complement.
GGGAGAGCAAGGAGGAGGAAGAAGGCCAAGATCCGGCCGCCGGCGAAGCTTCGGAGGTCCGTTTCGCGAGCGGAGTTCAGATCCGCGAAGGTGGGAGCATTGCGGTGGTGTTCAACCGAGAAAATCTTCTCCATGGCTAGGAAGAGGGGACGAAAGGTAACGACACTTCTCCTCTCAGTTTTTAGGATTTAGGATGCATGAATAGCATCCCCTTCCTTTCGTATTTTGAGCGCCGAATCTCTCAAATGAGAGGGATTCGTGTAGCCTAGGTTCAAGAGGAACCTCCGAGTTGAGTATGTTCATCCCGGCATACTTTGCATTAGAGATCCGCTCCGTTAGCGGATTAGGCATTGTGGGTGAAGCCGTGGTCGCGACCGTTAGTCCGACCCGGTGATGTTGCATAGCGAGCTTCGGGGATTCGGTAGAAATCCGTTGCGGCAATACGCCGTTGTATGTATGTGTTTTCCCCCTTACATTTGAGTGAGTACTCGTGGTCGGAACCGGACAAGGTTAGCTCCGTGTTGTGCGGTAGATGATTTCCTTGGAGCACGGGAAAGACACGGTGCGAATGGTGATTGGGGTGGGGAAACCTTTGTTTATGCTGTGCAAAGGCGCGGCTATGTCTCCGTGGTCGGCTGGCTATCCCGTGACGCGCAAGTCATGTGGGGGAAGTGTCCCGGCGAGACTAGCCCCTTGAGTGGACTGACGAGAATGTCGAGCGAAGGATAAGCCCGGGCAATGTGGCCATGAGCGGGCGGGGTCCAGCAAGGCTTCTTAGAATCGGTCAGTGTGAGACGGAACCCTGACGTGCGAAGTCATAATGTGCGGGCAAGCCCCGAGGTATATGACCCTTGTGTGGGTGGGGCCTTTGCAAGGTTTCGTGTGACGGCGTGTGTGCCGTTAGGGACATGGTGGTTCCCTTGTGTTTGCGGCTTTAAGCCAATAGGGAAACGGAAGTACCCAGTGTTTGATGTTGTGCTAGATGCATACGAACTAGGGTGCCTTGGGTGAAACCCGGGTTGCATTCATGTTGCATAGTAGGCCCCTTTCACCTTATACAAAACATAGAGAACATGTATGTTGTATGAGACATCCAAGCCTGTTTTACCGCTTTAATATATATATGCTCTTTTGGTATACGAAGTGCTAACTTGCAGGTGGAGTGGTACCCAGGGGTCCGTTAGGGACGGCCGGGAGGAGATGTGTTTGTTACACAGTAGAGGTCAGCCTTTGCTGACCCACGTTACTTCAAATCCTTACAGGGCAAGGATTGCATGCAGGAGCTAGCGCGCCAGGCGAAAAGCCCTAAGCCTCATGAAGTGTTGCTGTGCTTGGTTTCTCCTTTTGTGTTTGCTACTTTTGTTATGTTTATGTCCGGCTTGCATGCCGAGGTAGCCTAGGAGTGCTTGGCACATTTATATGTTTTGGACTATTATTATGTAAGGCCTTAAGGACATTTGATACTCTATCGTTAGTGGATAACTTCTGTCGGTTTGTTCTGTTTCCGCTGTGTTTGTCTGGAGTTTTTTAGATTGGGTAGTTTCATATCATCTTTTAATACTAAAGCTGTGGCGTCCGTATGTTGTGGGGCCCCAGCCGGACCCATATTATATGGTCTTTACAGGGGAGGTGTTACACCAACGGCCAAACAGAGCGGGTAAATCAGATTGTAGAAGATATGATTCGATGCTATATTTTGGAGCATGGTGGGGCGTGGGATGAGCGTTTGCGGCTTATGGAGTTTGCTTATAACAATAGCTATCAGGAAAGCTTGCAAATGGCTCCGTTTGAGGCTTTGTATGGGAGGCGCTGTAGGACTTCCTTGTTTTGGGCCGAGGTTGGCGAGAGACCGTTGTTGGGTCCAGAGGCTCTCGAGGAGATGGAAATTTCGGTGAAGCTTGTTCGGGAAAAGCTTCGAGTAGCCCAGGAGAGATATAAAAAGAACGCCAACCGGCGTAGATCAGATTTGGAATTTGCTGTGGGGGACCAAGTGTTCTTAAAAGTTTCTCTGATGACTGAGGTCAAGAGATTTGGAAAAGACCGGAAGTTGGACCCGAGATATGTGGGGCCATTCAGGTTTATTGAGCGGATTGGTGTGGCAGCTTATAGGCTGGAGTTGCCCGCAAATTTTCCTGGCGTACATGATGTTTTTCACGTCAGTCAGCTGCGGAAGTGTGTGCATAGTGGCAGACAGGTTTTGGATTCTGTGCCTCTGTTAGAGCCGAACCTTTCTTATGTGGAAGTGCCTGTCCGCATTTTGGATGCTCGGGATCGCGTGTTGCGGAAGAAGATGATTCCTATGGTGAAAATATTGTGGAAGAACCACGATGTTGAAAGTGCGACTTGGGAGCTAGAGTCAGCTATGAGGGAGGCTTACCCTCACCTTTTCCCCTGACTTGTGCCTGGTATGTTTGCACTCTTTCTTTTATGGCTTTTGATTAGCTTGTTCTTGTTCCCTTTTGAAAAAGGTTGTGTGTAAAGTTTCGGGAAGAAACTTTCTTTTGGGGAGTGACTGTAACGCCCCCGGTCTTTCTGTGTTTTTTTTGATCATTGCTTGGCATTATGATGACGCGTTGTCAGCTTCTACCATTGTTAGAGCATGGTCATAGCTCTTTAGGTTTCTTTAGTGGTCCTTTAGTAGCCTATTTGCTAGATTCCCCAGCTAGCCGGAGTCTGTTTTGGTGACTCGGTTGTGCCTCTCAGGGAATGCTTGCGTTTGGCTTCGGGCAGTGTTAGCCCAAGTTTTGATCGTCGGATGTTGTTTTCGACTTCGCCGTTGTGTTTGTAGCTGTGGTGTTTAGTTACGGTGCGAGTTTTGTCAAAATCCGAGATCATTTGTTTTTCGCGTCATTTCGATGTGCGTTTGGTTAGCCGGTAGTGGCTACCTGTTTGTTGTGCGTGGCCTGTTGTGATCGAGCTTGGTAAGGCCGATGCTTGTTTCAGGCTAAGTATGTCTAGCCTGTGTTTTCGTGTGGTGAATCTTTATATAGGTGTATGTATATATATTTTATTCTGTTCATATATATATAGGTATATATATACATATATATATATGGTAGCTGGTAGTAGCAGAGGCTCGGGTTCGCTTCCCAGCCTTGCTCTTCTTTAGCATGTGTCTGTTAACATATATATATATATATTATATATATATATGTTTGCTTCTAGTGTGCTGGCTGGGAGGGGGGCTCGGGAGAGCTTGGTGGCTGTGAGGTTAAGCATGAGTTAAGCTATAGTGACTGCTAGATATATTGCTATATATATATTTTAGTTAGTGCTTGTGTAAGTTCTGGCTGAGTATAGTAGAGCTAGGGGCTTGGGATAGCTTTTGTGATAAGCTTTAGCCTAGTGGCCGGTTATGTGGTATTAAGATATTAGTTTCTAATAGCTTAGTGGGGCTAAGTTATAATATAGAATATGCTAGTGGAGCTGGGTAATTAAAGCCTATTCCTTTATCTCCTTCCCCATTTCCTGAAGCTCGCTCAGCTTGATAGCTTCCAGCGGAAGGAGTAGGCGGCAGGCGGAGAAGCTGCAGCCTTGGCCGGCAATTCCAGCTGCTGCAGTGGTCGGTTTGCTCAGGAAATTCCAGATCCGAGCTGCTCTCGCAGAGAGCTAGCTTCCTAGGTATGTACCTTAGCCTTTAGGGCTGTCTTTAGAGAGCTGAGATCTTCGGGTTTGCTCCTTTTCTTATCTAAAGCTCCAGATCTTCTTTCCTCATTGGTAGCCCGGCTGCTGGTGCCAACCCGTGAGGTGAAGCTGCAGCTAGCCCTTGGTTGAGGCAAGTGGCTCCCTTGCCCTTGCCCCCCCTTTGTGTTTGTAAAGCTTGCTCAACTCCTTTATTCATTTTATTTCCTGTGCAATAGCTGAATCAGCCACTTTGGGCTGTTTTGTTTTGGGTTTCTCTATCCTTCCTTACAAGTAACTCGGTTAGTAGCTTAATTAGCAGCTTGTTTGAATTTTAGCCTAAGTGTAATGGTGTCTTAAGGGTAGGGTAGTGCTGCAAGATCGGTTAAGAAAGAGCAGCATGAGCCTTGGAATTTATTTTCCAGGACTCTGCTTGCTGACTTTGAGTAGAGTTTGGGCTTATTTGGGTTATAGTCTAATTTATTAGGATGTGGTCAGGTAGGAGAGATAGGAGTGAGAGTTGGAATTAAATCCCAGCTCTCGGGTTGTGTAAAGCCTAGTGGTAAGCTAGTTTGGAGCTGTTGTGGTCAAACTTGCCAAAGCAGGTTTGGCGTTGAGTGAGGTAGACTCACTCAATGCCATGGCCAGGGCTTGCGGTTAAGTCCCTGACATTGAGCGAGGTAGACTCACTCAGCACCGCCGTTTCTTTTTAGGCTAATGTTATATGTAACACCCCAAAACTTGGAAGAGGAATCGACGGCGTCATTTTGGCCAAGTTTGGGTTTTGGGGGTAGGCACACGGCCTGTGACACGGCCGTGTCACAAGCCGTGTTGCGCCTGGGTCGTTGAGCCGTGTTGCGCCTGGGTCGCCGAGCCGTGTTGGTCGACGATCAGCGAGAAGGCACACGGCCTTGGACACGGGCATGTCCCTGGCCGTGTCCTTCTCTGGCTGGGAATGCTGGTCGGTAGGGGGGAGTGACACGGGCCTCGACACGGGCGTGTCAACGGCGACACGGCCGTGTCGGAAGCCGTGTCAAAGGCCGTGTCAAAGGCCGTGTGCTGGTTTTCGAATCGGTCGAGACGGCGAATGGCTAACACGGACATGCACACAGCCGTGTTGCAACCCGTGTTCGGCCCAGATTTTCTATTTTGGGTTCCGATCATGGCCGTTCGTTCTTTTCTTTGGAAGATCCAATGGTGGGGAGCCTCCCTGGGTGGTTTAAGGCCGGGAATAGGGTTTTAAACCCTCATTTTCCATTTGGCTTTATCTCTCTTGATTCTAGAGAGAAGGGAGAGCAAGGTGGAGGAAGGAGGCCAAGATCCGGCCGCCGGCAAAGCTTCGGAGGTCCGTTTCGAGAGCGGAGTTCAGATCCGCGAAGGTGGGAGCGTTGCGGTGGTGTTCAACCGAGCAAATCTTCTCCATGGCTAGGAAGAGGGGACGAAAGGTAACGACACTTCTCCTCTCGGTTTTTAGGATTTAGGATGCATGAATAGCATCCCCTTCCTTTCGTATTTTGAGCACCGAATCTCTCAAATGAGAGGGATTCGTGTAGCCTAGGTTCAAGAGGAACCTCCGGGTTGAGTATGTTCATCCCGGCATGCTTTGCATTAGAGATCCGCTCCGTTTGCGGATTAGGCATTGTGGGTGAAGCCGTGGTCGCGACCATTAGTCCAACCCGGTGATATTGCATAGCAAGCTTCGGGGATTCGGTAGAAATCCGTTGCGACAATACGCCGTTGTATGTATGTGTTTTCCCCCTTATATTTGAGTGAGTACTCGTGGTCGGAACCGGACAAGGTTAGCTCCGTGTCGTGCGGTAGATGGTTTCCTTGGAGCACGGGAAAGACACGGTGTGAATGGTGATTGGGGTGGGGAAACCTTTGTTTGTGCTGTGCAAAGGCGCGGCTATGTCTCCGTGGTCGGCTGGCTATCCCGTGACGCGCAAGTCATGTGGGGGAAGTGTCTCGGCGAGACTAGCCCCTTGTGTGGACTGACGAGAATGTCGAGCGGTTGGCAAGCCCGGGCAATGTGTCCATGAGCGGGTGGGGTCCAGCAAGGCTTCTTAGAATCGGTCAGTGTGAGACGGAACCCTGACGTGCAAAGTCAGAATATGCGGGCAAGCCCCGGGGCATATGAACCTTGTGCGGGTGGGGCCTTTGCAAGGTTCCGTGTGACGGCGTGTGTGCCGTTAGGGATATGGTGGTTCCCTTGTGTTTGTGGATTTAAGCCAATGGGGAAACAGAAGTACCCAGTGTTTGATGTTGTGCTAGATGCATACGAGCTAGGGTGCCTTGGGTGAAACCCGGGTTGCATTCATGTTGCATAGTAGGCCCCTTTCACTTTGTACAAAACATAGAGAACATGTATGCTGTATGAGACATCCAAGCCTATTTTACCGCTTTATTATATATGCTCTTTTGGTATACGAAGTGCTAACTTGCAGGTGGAGTGGTACCCCGGGGTCCGTTAGGGACGGCAGGGAGGAGATGTCTTTGTTACACAGTAGAGGTTAGCCTTTGCTGACCCACGTTACTTCAAATCCTTACAGGGCAAGGATCGCATGCAGGAGCTAGCGCGCCGGGCGAAAAGCCCTAAGCCTCATGAAGTGTTGCTGTGCTTGGATTTTCCTTTAGTGTTTGCTACTCTTGTTATGTTTATGTCTGGCTTGCATGCCGAGGTAGCCTAGGAGTGCGTGGCACATTTATATTTTTGGACTATTATTGTGTAAGGCCTTAAGGCTATTTGATACTCTATTGTTAGTGGATAGCTTCTGTCGGTTAATGTTCTGTTTCCGCTGTTTTTGTCTGGAGTTTTGAGATTGGATAGTTTTCATATCATCTTTTAATACTAAAGCTGTGGCGTCCGTATGTTGTGGGGCCCCGGCCGGACCCATATTATATGGTCTTTACAGGGGAGGTGTTACAATTTGGTATCAGAGGGAGGTTGCGTTCCAATGAGAAGTTTCGCGGTCGAAAGTATAAGTAGAGTCGCGTATAAGAAGTTATCCACATAGGAGTATCGCGGGACCATGAGTGTCCTGGTGTTTGAGTCTTGCGATTAGAGACTGATTTGTGTTTTCTTGCTTGTGTTTAGAGTGCAAGCAACGAGGCTGGGACCTCGAGGCCAAGAGAAGAGCTCTCAGCAAGTAGTGCGACTACGCAAGGTCAGCTAGGGATGGGGGTCACACCGGCCGACTTCTTCCGTATGCTTGTAGAAGCGATGGTGGCAGCCCAAGCTGCAGCGACAGCACAGGTAGCAGCTCCCGTCGCTCAGGTAGCAACTCCTGCTACCCCGGTCACGACAGCGACCGTGCAGGTTGAGGAGGCCAGGCGGGCAGAGCCGTAGGCCGAGAGAGTGGTTGTCGGGCAGGGGGACCGGCAGATGAAGTACTTTCTGAGTTTCCACCCTCCAACCTTCAAGGAAATCGGCACACCCACGGATGCAGAGGATTGGTGGGCTAGAATTCAGGATCTTCTGAGGGCGGCAGAGGCGCCAGATGAGAAAAAGGCAGAGTTCACAGCCTTTATGTTAGAGGGAGATGCCAAGTTATGGTGGGTGAGCCATAGTGGCAGGCAATTTCTAGGATGCATACCGTCCATCGAGGAGTTTGGGAATGCCTTTATGAAGAAGTACATTCCCTCATCAACAAGGTTAGCCCTCCAGAGGCAGTTTCTACATCTGGTGCAGCGAGACAAGTCAGTGGATGAATATGTTCAGGAATTTACTCGCTTGGGTCGTTATGCGGGAACGACCATGGCAGACGATGAAGAGAGGGACAATCTCTTCTATCATGGATTGAGGGAGAATCTAAGACAACCCCTCATATCGATGAAATGTGCGGGTTTCAACGAATTGGTGGAGGCGGCCCGAATTTTGGAGAGTGACATGGAGCGATCCCAGCGTCGCAAGGGTTTCACGCCCAAACAGGGGGAAGAGAAGAAGCCTGCTCAGTCCCATGGAAAGGCGGAAGGGAGCCGATGGAAGAAGAAGCCTTCCGCATATAAGTCGGGCGAGAAGAGTAATTGGACGTCTGGAGGGTCACGCTCTAAGGGCCCTCAGACGTGCTATAGTTGTAGCAAGCCAGGCCACATAGCAAGATTTTATACCCAAGGGGGCACGGAGCAAGAGCCAAGGCAGGAGCAAACTGTGCGCTCCGGCCCCAGTGCCGCGGAGAAAGGGAAGATGGCGGAGTCGAGTGCTTCTCGGTTTCAACCAGTGCAGCCAAGGGCCTACAACCTTGGGCAACAAGAAGCAATCCGTCAACCCAATGTGGTGACAGGTACGAGAGTTCAACCTGCACCTTAGATTCCTGTCTTTCAAGCCTTTATGTTTGTTGCATGTGTGTAGGCTTTGTAATGGTATCTGGGTACCCCGCTAGGGTACTTTTTGATACGGGAGCGTCACACTCCTTCCTTGCGGAAAGTTTCACCCGGAGGATTGGAGTTGAGTCCTTTGCAACGGACTCAGAGTTGAAAGTGCGCATGCCCAATGGGTCGTCTATGACAACCAGGGCTAAAGGACGGATTTGTTAGAGTCTTGAGGGAGTCGACTTCATGTTGGTTGCGGTGATCTTGCCATTGTCCGAGTTCGACGTGATTTTGGGGATGGATTGGCTAGCGGAGCAGCGTACCAGTATCGAATGTTTGTCCAAGGTGGTAACCCTGAGGGGCGTGGGGCAAGCGGAAGTCAAGTTTGAAGGCCTGCATGGAGTGGCCTGTTCCCTAGTTTCGGCACTTTAGTTAGTGCGAGCTGTTAGCCAGGGAGGTGTAGCTCTAGTAGCGTTGTTGGAGGTTAGCCTTTCCAGGCTGTCTCTTGGAGAAGTGCCCGTGGTGGTGGAGTTTGGAGATGTATTTCCTGAGGAGCTACCGGGAGCACCTCCTCGGTAGGAGATTGATTTCTCCATCGAGTTGGTGCCCGAGGCTAGACCAGTGTCGCGTCCACCCTTCAGGATGGCACCAAAGGAGTTGGCCGAGCTCAAGGTTCAGTTGCAGGAGCTTTTGGAGCAAGGGTATATCAGGCCCAGCTCTTCACCGTGGAGTGCGCCGGTGTTATTCGTAAAGAAGAAGGACGGTAGTATGCGTCTGTGCATAGACTACCGAGAGTTGAACAAATTGACTGTCAAGAATAAGTATTCGATTCCTCGTATAGACGATCTCTTCGACCAGTTGGTGGGATCGGTGGTGTACTCCAAGTTGGACTTGAAGTCCGGATATTATCAGTTGCGGATTCGTGACGAAGACATACCCAAGACCGCGTTTGGTACGAGGTATGGTCATTTTGAGTTCTCGGTGATGCCGTTCGGGCTGACGAACGCGCCGTCCGTGTTCATGGACTTGATGAACCGAGTGTTTTGCGAATATTAGGACTGGTTCGTAGTCGTCTTTATCGATGACATATTGGTGTATTCCAAGTCGGAAGCGGAGCACGAGTCGCACTTGCGGAAAGTGTTACAAGTGTTGAGAGAGAACCAGCTCTATGCGAAGTTCTCGAAATGCGAGTTTTGGTTGGAGAAGGTGGCGTTTTTGGGCCATGTAATCAGTGGGGACGGGGTGGCGGTGTATCCAACGAAAGTAGAAGCCATCAGAGAGTGGCCTGTTTTGAGGACCGTGGCGGAAGTCCGAAGTTTTCTTGGACTAGCCGGGTACTACCAAAGGTTTGTAGAAAACTTTTCGCGGATAGCTCTACCCCTCACTTCACTAACTCGCAAGGATCAGAAGTTTGTATGGACTCAAGAGTGCAATCAGGCATTTGAAACCCTGAAGGAAAGGCTAATGAAGGCGCCGATCCTAAGTCTACCAAAGGGGACCGAAGGGTTCCAGATTTTTAGCGACGCATCCAGATGCGGTCTAGGGTGCGTGTTAGTGCAGCAAGGTAGTGTGATAGCTTTTGGGTCGAGGCAGCTGAAGCCCCACGAGAGAAATTACCCCGTCCATGATTTGGAGTTGGCGTCGGTAATTTTTTCTTTGAAGTTGTGGAGGCACTACGTTTATGGTGCAAAGGTGGAGATCTTCACGGACCACAAGAGTCTGAAGTATCTCCTAGACCAGAAGGACCTAAATATGCGGCAGCACAGGTGGGTCGAGTTCCTTGGGGACTACGAGGTGGCGATTCAGTACACGCCAGGGAAAGCCAATGTGGTGGCAGATGCTTTGAGTAGGAAGTACTCGGGGCAAGGAAATTGGATTGAAGCTCATGATGAGCGGTTAAGGCGGGAATGGGAGTCCCTTGGTTTGGAATGTGTGGCAAGAGGCGAGTCTAGCGTGGCTCGACTAAATTGGATTGAGATGCAGAGTGACGTATGCGATCGTATTCGGGAAGCGACCCGTGTAGATGCGGAGTTCCAACCTTTTGTGGAGGAAGCTCTAAAGGGCGAGGGTAGCACCTGGGAGATGGTTGATGGGATTCTGAGGAAGGGCGGAAGGATTTGTGTACCGCAGTTCGGCAAGCTCCGTGAGGAGTTGATGTTTGAGGCTCACTTCACTAAGTACTCCATTCACCCGGGCAGTACAAAGATGTACTTGGATTTGAAGAAGTCCTATTGGTGTCCTGGGATGAAGCGGGACGTGGCTTTGTGTGTGAGTCGGTGCCAAACTTGTGCCTTGGTGAAGGCCGAGTGTCAGAAGTCGGGCAGGTTCTTGAAGCCTCTTCCAATCCCCGAATGGAAATTTGATGACATCTCCATGGATTTTGTGCATGGGTTGCCTAGATCGCAGCAGGGTAATGATGCCATTTGGGTGATTGTGAACCGCTTGACCAAAGTGGCACATTTCATCCCAAACCGGAAGGAGGACGGTGTGGAAAAGTTGGTGGAGTTGTACGTCCGCAATATTGTACGACTTCATGGGATTCCGAAAAGTATAGTCAGCGACCGGGATGGACGTTTCACGTCTAAGGATTGGCGGTTGGTGCAGAAGAGCTTGGGCACAAAACTCAAGTTCAGTACGGCCTTTCATCCTCAAACCGATGGGCAAACTGAGAGAACGAACCGTACTTTGGAAGATATGCTAAGGATGTGTACTCTCGACTTCGGCAAGAAGTGGGAGGATCACCTCTTCATGGTGGAGTTTGCTTATAATAATAACTACCAAGCTAGTATCAAGATGGCGCCATATGAAGCTCTTTATGGGAGGCGGTGACGAAATCCGATGTCTTAGACAGAGGCGGGAGACACAAAGCTTTTGGGGAAAGAAGTGGTAGCCGACGCTAGTGAGCTAGTGCGGACCATCCAAGAGCGCATGAAGGTAGCTCAAGATCGGCAGTCGAAGTATTTCAATGCTCGCCACAGGCATGTGGAATTCGCTGTGGGCGACAGGGTGTACCTTAAGATCAAGCCGTTCAAAGGCGTTTCACGAATTCGCCGACTCAAGAAGCTGAGTCCGAGATTTTTGGGACCATTCAAGGTCATCGAGCGAGTGGGAGAGGCAGCGTACCGGTTGGCGTTGTCCACAGAGCTAAGTGGATTGCATGACGTTTTTCACGTCTCCGTTTTGAGGAAAGCTTTGTTAGAAACCAGCGTGGTGATTGAGCCGACGGCGGTGCCGGTAGAGGAAGACTTGAGGACACGAGTTCGTCCAATCGGGATAGAAGATTCAGAGGTTCGGCAATTGCGGAACAAGGAAGTCAGACTCGTAAAGGTCCGTTGGGACAACTGTGGCTGCGAGGAGCTCTCATGGGAGCGAGAGCAGGCCATGCTGGAGGAGTACCCCGAGCTTTTCTCCTCAGGTACCGTTTAGAATTTGTGTACTTTCCATGTTTTAAATTTCGGGACGAAATTCTTTAAAGGGGGGAGAATTGTAATACACCAAAACTTGGAAGAGGAATCGGCGGCGGCGTTTTGGCCAAGTTTGGGTTTTGGGGGTAGGCACACGGCCTGTGACACGGCCGTGTCACAAGCCGTGTTGCGCCTGGGTCGTCGAGCCGTGTTGTGCCTGGGTCGTCGAGCCGTGTTGGTCGACGATCGGCGAGAAGGCACACGGCCTTGGACACGGGCGTGTCCCTGGCCGTGTCCTTCTCTGGCTGGGAATGTTGGTCGGTAGGGGGGAGTGACACTGGCGTGTCAACGGCGACACGGCCGTGTCGGAAACCGTGTCAAAGGCCGTGTCAAAGGCCGTGTGCTGGTTTTCGAATCGGTCGAGACGGCGAATGGCTAACACGGCCATGCACACGACCGTGTTGCAACCCGTGTTCGGCCCAGATTTTCTATTTTGGGTTCCGATCGTGGCCGATCGTTCTTTTCTTTGGAAGATCCAATGGTGGGGAGCCTCTCTGGGTGGTTTAAGGCCGAGAATAGGGTTTCAAACCCTCATTTTCCATTTGGCATTATCTCTCTTGATTCTAGAGAGAAGGGAGAGCAAGGTGGAGGAAGGAGGCCAAGATCCGGCCGCCGGCGAAGCTTCGGAGGTCCGTTTCGCGAGCGGAGTTCATATCCGCGAAGGTGGGAGCGTTGCGGTGGTGTTCAACCAAGCAAATCTTCTCCATGGCTAGGAAGAGGGGACGAAAGGTAACGACACTTCTCCTCTCGGATTTTAGGATTTAGGATGCATGAATAGCATCCCCTTCCTTTCGTATTTTGAGCACTGAATCTCTCAAATGAGAGGGATTCGTGTAGCCTAGGTTCAAGAGGAACCTCCGGGTTGAGTATGTTCATCCTGACATGCTTTGCATTAGAGATCCGCTCCGTTAGCGGATTAGGCATTGTGGGTGAAGCCGTGGTCGCGACCGTTAGTCCGACCCGGTGATGTTGCATAGCGAGCTTCGGGGATTCGGTAGAAATCCGTTGCGGCAATACGCTGTTGTATGTATGCGTTTTCTCCCTTATATTTGAGTGAGTACTCGTGGTCGGAACCGGACAAGGTTAGCTCTGTGTTGTGCGGTAGATGGTTTCCTTGGAGCACGGGAAAGACACGGTGCGAATGGTGATTGGGGTGGGGAAACCTTTGTTTGTGCTGTGCAAAGGCACGACTATGTCTCCGTGGTCAGCTGGCTATCCCATGACGCGCAAGTCATGTGGGGGAAGTGTCCCGGCGAGACTAGCCCCTTGTGTGGACTGACGAGAATGTCGAGCGGAGGGCAAGCCCGGGCAATGTGGCCATGATCGGGTGGGGTCCAATAAGGCTTCTTAGAATCGGTCAGTGTGAGACGGAACCCTGACGTGCGAAGTCAGAATGTGCGGGCAAGCCCCGGGGCATATGACCCTTGTGCGGGTGGGGCCTTTGCAAGGTTCTGTGTGACGGCGTGTGTGTCGTTAGGGACATGGTGGTTCCCTTGTGTTTGCGTCTTTAAGCCAATGGGGAAACAAAAGTACCCAGTGTTTGATGTTGTGCTAGATGCATACGAGCTAGGGTGCCTTGGGTGAAACCCGGGTTGCATTCATGTTGCATAGTAGGCCCCTTTCACTTTGTACAAAACATAGAGAACATGTATGCTGTATGAGACATCCAAGCCTGTTTTACCGCTTTATTATATATGCTCTTTTGGTATACGAAGTGCTAACTTGCAGGTGGAGTGGTACCCCGGGGTTCGTTAGGGACGGCCGAGAGGAGATGTGTTTGTTACACAGTAGAGGTCAGCCTTTGCTGACCCACGTTACTTCAAATCCTTACAGGGCAAGGATCGCATGCAGGAGCTAGCGCGCCGGGCGAAAAGCCCTAAGCCTCATGAAGTGTTGCTATGCTTGGATTTTCCTTTTGTGTTTGCTACTCTTGTTATGTTTATGTCCGGCTTGCATGCCGAGGTAGCCTAGGAGTGCGTGGAACATTTATATTTTTGGACTATTATTGTGTAAGGCCTTAAGGCCATTTGATACTCTATCGTTAGTGGATAACTTCTGTCGGTTAATGTTCTGTTTTCGTTGTGTTTGTCTGGAGTTTTGAGATTGGGTAGTTTTCATATCTTCTTTTAATACTAAAGCTGTGGCGTCCGTATGTTGTGGGGCCCCGGCCGGACCCATATTATATGGTCTTTACAGAGGAGGTGTTACATTATAGCCTTGGGATGTGAGCTTCTTTAGGGATGTTAGAAAAGTTTTACCTTCCTAAGGGGGATGTTGGGGGTGTTCGACTAGTTTTTGCATGCCGACTCGTGGGCTTTGACCAGAGGGGGTGTGGTTGTTTGGACTCTGTGGGGTGAATTGTGTGTGCTAAGCTGTGGCCCCCACTAAGTTTGGACACTGTGGCCAAATTGTTGGGTGTGTGGACCCTGAAGCTGCCACCGGTTTTGTTTTCACCCTTGAGTATTTTTGGGGTCTGGTTGTTGGTGTTGGACATTGTGGCCACCCACTCCAGTCCCCCTTATTTTTACACCCCGGTCATTTGCCCACAAACTTAGGACTGTTAGTTTCCTAAGGTCTACTTTTGGTTTTTTTTCCTGCTTTTATGCTGATGCATTTCTTCTGCAGGTTGATTCTTTCCAGAGCAGGTAGATTTGTGCTCACACTTAGTGTGTTTTTCCTTTATTGCTCTTTAAGCAATGCTTCTTTCTTTTCCTGCTTTTATATTTTAGTACTTTGTTGCCGGGTTGGAAAACCCTTCTTTATTTAAGTAATCTGACACTCCTTTCTTTTGTTTATTTCCTTGCTGAGGCATTTCTTTCTTAAATGTCTCAGGTCCAGGTTGTAGCCGGTTGAGCGGCTGACTTTCCATTTGCTGGGTCTTGTTGGTAGCCTCCAGGGTAGTGGAGTTGCAGATCACTCCCTTGTGAGGTAGTCGTTTTTTTTCTCTTTTCTTTATGGACATGCACGCTCACCGGTGGGTTCGTGTCGGGTTGTCGACGCCCACCGGTGGCTTTATTATTTTGCTAAGTATGAATTTAGACTGCTGTTTTTGCCCTCTTGGGGTTGTTTACTTGCTTCTGGGAAGGTTTTATGCTAGGTTGCATGTTAGGTATTTTAAAACCCTAAACTATTATATGTACCTCATGCATAACATATTTGCTAACTAAAGCACTATTTTTCTTAAAGCGTAAAACCTCTTTTAATACATATATACTATACTCATCTTAGGTGTCGTGCATTCTATAAGTGGTCTCTGGTGGACCCTTATACTCATTTAGGGTGTTAAATTAACCGAATCAAAGTATTTTTCCGCTATAAGCATATATATTTTCTCAGCGTGGACTAGCTGATCCACTGTGCCGAGAGATACGGCCTTCAAACAAACTGGTTTTCTATTAAATTAAAACTTATGATTTAAGGTTTTTGGCGGGTCGCCTGAGCGTCGGCATTTATCCCCTGCCCGACGTGGCATCATAACGCATATTTTCCCTTACTCTGATACTTCTTAACCTCGGGGAAAATGTGGGATGTGACAATATATATTTATGATTGATCTGACGGATTCACTAATCTCATCTTTTTATAATTTTCTTTTAATCAAAAAATTCTACAATATTAGATCAAGTGAGAATACATCTACACCATTAAATGGACCTTCATTTAAGCTCACAAATGAAGAGAATCCAGATCCAACTTCGCTCCGTGCAATATCAAATTAACTTAGAAATATAATTTTTAGATCTATACTTGCACAAAAAACTGCAAATTTTGAGAGATTGTGTGCTAATATAAGGTTGGAATCATGCGATCATTCCTCTGATTTAAAATGACTATTTCAAAATATTGTATGCATACACAAGCTTTTTTTAAGGAAAGTTTCGTAAATTATATCAACAAAAACTTCAAAAAATATCATCAAACCAATTAATAAAATTTACACAAAATGCCTCATTCTTATAACCAAAGGAAAAAATACACAGCAAACTGCTAATCACACTATATCCCATCACCGATGCAAAAAAGAAGCCAAAACCAATCAAAACCCACAGTCCTAAGTGAAATTAAATATATATAATGAGACAGCCCGGTAGGCAGACCAGTGTTTGAAATAAAAAATATTTAATATGATTTAATTTATAGAACTATGTAAAATATTATATAGTTCAGGTACTCCTACAAAACTTCAACACCATGATAAAAGCATGAGTTTTAAACTTTTAAAGTTAAACAGAGCTTCTAGTTTCATATCAGCATTCTGCAATGAGCCCTACAATTGCTCTCGCAGTTGTACATGCATGGCCCATCACAGTGCAGCGGACAGATCAGCGTCACTCCCCTGCACCTCCCTCGTCCTCCACACCTAGCATACTCACCAACCATGTAAAATCTTGAACTGTAACTAGGCTTCTGCCCTATACTACCACTCCCATGATGCCTCATCGCACCACCACCACCTCCCCCTCCCCCTCCCCCTCCCCCTCCGCATCCCTTCCAACACTAACCTCCGCCGCCTCCGCCGGCACCACTACCGCCACTCCACCCCCAACCATTGCCCCACCAGCCACCACCTCCACCACCACCACCTCCGCCACCACCACTCTGAATCCCTCTCCTAATGCTCGAGACTTTGCCAGTTGCTCGATATCTCCTTGTGCTGTCATTTCCACTAAAATTGGTGATTTGATTACCAGTAGTGGAAGTAAAACATGTGGCGAAAATTGCAGCAAGCCACAAGAGTGAGCATTTCCAAGAACACCTCATACTTTTGATTCATATATGAAGGCTGTAGGAACACCAGACCACCTTTTATACAACTGAAATGAAATTTATGGTAATTATTAACAAAGACAGGACTATCAAGTGGCTTGCATTGCACTTCAGCCCGACATGAAGCAGACTTTTAGGTACCATTGAAGCTCCTTAAAGCTGATGCTTGCTTCTTCTTTTATTTTGTTTAGGCTATCCTTTCTTTGGTTTCATCCTCTTTTCACCTAACAGCAAACTCTGACTGCTACAACTTGAAGTACTCATAACCTGAAGGAAATACTTGTTTTGATTCTACACTATCTTGTGATATTTAAGTTAGTGTTAAGCCTCTGATCCCTTCTTCGGTCTGCCATGATCCAGAAGTCTCGTATTTGAATCACGGGGAAAGTTTTTGTCCGTCTTCCTACAATAATTAATCTCTTCAACATTGGTGCCATTTGATTGGAATCACCTGTGGGCATCACCTGGGCATTATGTTTAGCACCATCTGATCTTAGTCCAGTAAATGGAGGAGAGCAAGAAAACCGTCAGTGAAAGAAGTTACTTTGGTTATATTACATGTCACATCATAAAATGGATAGTAATTCTTAAATAGAACCTGCTTTTCTTGTCTTTTATTTATGTATTTTTTATGGATAAGTTCATTTAAATTGAATAATTGAGTAAAGAAAGAACAAATATAGAACCACACAATGTGAAAGATTACATTGTCGGTACAGAAAGAAGGCTACATCCATAGGTTGTGGAAGTTGTTCATAATGAAGACTTAGCTCACAGAGAGCAGTAGAAATAGATGGCTATAAATTTGGCACACCAAAAACCTTAAAACCATCGGAGTTCCAATATTGCTTCCTAAAATACATCGTAATAGAAATTTGTAGAAGAAAATATATGTGAAAGGGACACAAACTAGAAACATAACAAATATTACATTATGTGGGTATGCTTGATGGGTTTCCCTTGAATTTTCTAAGTCAAACCGGAAAGTTTCGGTCCAAGTACACGGTGGCAAGCTAATCAAACTAGACAAGCCACACGCAGAAGTCCGCGCTCACACAAAAAGTCTGAAAACATCCAAGAAGAGGGCAAGACCATGACACTCCCGCCAGAGTGCCAGGATGACGCGCCAGCGCAGAGCACGCAGCACGACCACAATGCGCGCACGTGTGGCCGCGCAGGGCGCTCCAGCGTGCTCCCGCGCGCGTGCAGCGCTGTCCTGTGAGCGCACTCGGCGGCGGCCGCTAGCAACCCTCGCTGTCTCGTGCGGCCACCACCGCCATCGACGACCTTCGCCATCGGCCACCTCCGTCGGCCGCCACCGCCACCATGCATCTTGCCTGGGATGCCCAAACTGCCCGGTGGAAGGAGGGCACTCTCGTCATTTTGGAAAAAAATGGTTATCCTGGTGATCAAAACGGAGCGATGACAATCGCCAGCACAATCACTCCCGGGCTCAATTACCACCATGACCCTCCAAAAACTATAAAAAGGCCCACATGCCTTCATTTGAGGACAAGCAACTCCAGAGATAGAAGAGAGCTTTGAGGTTTTCCGGTGAAATCGTTGACTTTAGACGATTCTCAGCTCAGGAATTCTCCCCGCAGTCCTTACGCTCAGGCTCCAGCACGCCCCAAGTCAGGTCAATCACCTCCGCGAGAGCGCTCCCGTCAAGGTTCCGCATCAATGAGATCGCTCACTCGAGAAGCTCCATGGACTTAAGAATATGTCGGCCGGAACGCTTCCACCCTTGTTCCACGAGTTCAGTAACACTCCAAGGCCGGAGCGCTTTCGTCGAGGCTCCGAGTACTTAGCTATTTTTCCTCATTTTTTTGCACCTGTAACTGAGTAGCAGTCTGTCGCCCTCTGAGATCAAATCAAACTCTGTAAAACTTCAATAAGATAGTGGATTTTGGCTCGGCATAGTTCCAGCCACATGGTTTTTTACCCTTTTCGGATTTTACAAATAAAAACGCCTCGTCATTTGCTACGATTCATTTTAACTGTTTGCGCGCCCGGTCCGATTTCTCCGAACCGGAAAAAGACTGGGAGGCCCCAACAATGCTTATGAAATAGTTGTTACCAAATGGATAGAAATTTATAACCATTGCTGCTGCAAGGATTTGAACATTTAAAGAATTAACACATTCATCAAAAAAAATGAAAAAAAAATCTGCAAAAATATGGCATTTCTTTCTTAACAGTTAAACACAGCAGAGGAGCCAAGATTACATTGCATGTGCTCCAAACTCCACTACATCGTAAAAGAAACAGATAAGAGTGGGTGAAAATGTTTCGAAAGTGCTACACATGTTGGTATTGATTAAATGTTTTGCTTTATTTCACTTTTTGTAGGTGAAGGAGAAAAAATAAGGATGGGAAGAGAAACAGGATGCTGCCAGGGAAGTATAGAAAATAGCATTCATTCATTTCATTTAACAAGCATTACACAAGTCTTTTTATACTAGAGGCAAAGAACTTTCTAGACAAGAGAAAGTGGCAGAATTTTCTAGAAAAGTAAAGCTACAGTTTTCTAGATTAGTCTTTTAAATCTTCCTTTTTATGGGCCTGTGGAATGGAGCCTATAACTGATGGGCCTACTTCTTGCGCAGTGGAAACATGGCAATGTTAAATTGGGCGGCTTAGGGCAACTTTCCAACACCCCCTCTTTGTCCCGGCGGCCCAAAGACTTTCATCTCCGTCTTCAGCTTTCCATGCCGATCTCGATGCAGAGGTTTGGTGAGAGCGTCGGCGATCTGATCTTCAGTCGGACAATGTTCCAGCTGAGCTTCTCCTTCTTCGACTTTTTCTCGAATGAAATGGTATTTTATGCCGATATGCTTGCTCCGTTGATGAAACATAGGGTTTTTTGACAGAGCTATTGCGGATGTGTTGTCACACTTGAGGATGATGATCTTTAGCTTTTCTCCTATAATTTCTTCTATCATTCTCTTCATCCATATTCCTTCACACAAGGCCGAGGCTGCCCCCATGTATTCCGCTTCAGTCGTTGAAAGGGCCACCGTCTGCTGTTTGCGTGAGCGCCAGGAAACTGGGTTGGATCCGTAAAAGAAAACGTATCCTTCAGTGCTTCTACGATCATCCAAAGAGCCTCCCCAGTCTGAGTCACAGTAACCTGTGAGCGTTGGGTTGAGATCTTCGGTGTAGTGGATGCCGTGGGAGATCGTCCCTTTTATGTATCTTAGAACTCGTTTTGCTGCTTCCATGTGTCCTTTGGATGGTGAGCTAACAAAACGGGAGAGGAGATTTACTGAAAATTCTAGGTCGGGCCGAGAATTGGTAAGGTAAATGAGAGACCCAATTAAACTCCTATATGCACTTTCATCTGCTTTCTCTTCTCCTTCTTTGAGCTTTGTTAATTTGGTGTTGGTGTACATGGGAGTTAAACTTGGATTGCAGTCCAACATGTTGTATTTTTTCAACAGCTCCCTAACATAATGTTCTTGGGACATGAAATATGAGTCCTCTGTCTGCCTTACCTCCATCCCCAGGAATAATCTTACATGTCCTAAGTCTGACATTTCATACTTCTCTTTCATCTTATTCTTGAATCTCTGTAGACAGACTTCATTATCTCCTGTAATGAGAAGGTCGTCTACATACAAGCATACAATCAGCTTGTCTCCTTCAGTGCTGTTTTTGATGTATATAGATGGCTCGAATTTACTTGGGATGAGGCCTTCTTGGCTGAAGAAATTTGTAATGTTTGCATGCCACGCACGAGGTGCCTGCTTAAGTCCATACAGGGCTTTGTGCAGTCGATACACATCACTTTCCTCTTCCTTCTTCACATAACCTTCTGGCTGTTCCACATACACTTCTTCACTTAATTCTCCATTTAAAAACGTTGCTTTGACATCCAATTGGTAGATTGGGTATTTGTTGTTTGCAGCAATAGCAAGGAGGAGCCTTACTGAGTCCATCCAGGCGACGGGTGCATAGGTCTCTTCATAGTCTCTCCCAAATTTCTGTGAATACCCCTTAGCAACAATGCGGGCTTTGTGTTTGATTATATTTCCTTCTTCATTCTCTTTGATCTTGTATACCCACTTCAAACCAATCACTGGCTTGTCAGCTGGCCGGGGGACTAGAGACCAAGTATTATTTTTCTGGACTGTGTTGATCTCTTCCTCCATTGCTCTTTTCCAGTTGGCTTGAACCGCAGCTTCCTCATAATTTGTTGGGGTGTTATGGAACAGGATAATGTTTGTGTCAGCATATATTTCTTCTATTGTCCGGGTTCGAGCGGCCGGTGATGATTCAGGGGAGACAGGATCATCCAAATGGATATCCACTTCAGCTTCAGGTTTCTCCAATTGCTCCTGGAGGGGGTTCAAATGGAACTCAACCGAGCAGTGAGAACCAGTGATTGCTCCAGAATTTGAATCTGAGGCCCAATTCCAGCAGTCTTCGTCCTGAAAAACTACATCTCTGGAAACTATTAGTTGTTGGGTACTTGGATCAAATAGCCGGTAAGCCCTCCTGTTTTCACAGTAGCCGAGTAGTACACTTTTTGTGGCTATTTGATCCAGCTTATCCCTTTTTTCTTTTAATATGTGTGCAAATGCCACACAACCAAAGGTTCTTAAGTACCCCAGGTTTGGTTTTCTCTGGTACAACATTTCATATGGTGTGGTTTTGTTATTTGTTTTAGTTGGTACCCGGTTCAAGATATGTACTGTTGTGGTTGCAGCTTCTCCCCAGAAAAGTTTAGGCATTTCTATGTGTAGTATCATGGCTCTTACCATCTCTAATATGGTTCTGTTTCTTCTCTCGACGACCCCGTTCTGCTGAGGTGTTCCAGGGACTGTAAATTGATGTTGTATTCCCTGGATTGAGTAGTATTGTTGGAGAGCATGAGATGTGAACTCTCCACCATTGTCACTCCTTATAGCCTTTATACTCCTTTCTAACTTCTTTTCTATTTCCCTCTTAAATTCAATAAAGCATTCTAGTGTTTCTGATTTTTGTTCAAGCAGGTAGATCCACATGAACCTTGAAAAGTCATCTACAATAAGGAGGAAATACCTTTTACCACCAGCAGTGGGAGTTGGGGATGGTCCCCACAGGTCACAGTGAAGGAGTTCCAAGGGTTTGCTGCTTCTTTCAACTTGCTTTGTGAAGGGTAGCCGGTGTGACTTGCCCAGAGCACATGTATTGCACTGGCAATGTTGAATCTTTAGCTCGGGAAGGCCTGCTCCAAGCTTGTTGTCAAAAATGTTTTGCATAGAGTTGAAGTTAAGGTGTCCTAAAGCTTGTTGCAATTTCAATCTCCCGATCTTCTCCGCATTCAAGAATCATGTCGATCATTCTCCGGGGCAACATCGCCGACCCCTTCGCCGTCGACATATGGAGCCCTTTTGAGGCGCTCACCTCCGTCTTCGACTTCCCCCTCTCCGCTCCCCGCTCCAGCTACGCGACGGACGCCGCCGCCTTCGCCAACACCCCATCGACTGGAAGGAGACGCCGGAGGCGCACGTCTTCAAGGCCGATCTCCCCGGGCTGAAGAAGGAGGAGGTGAAGGTGGAGGTGGAGGAGGGCGGCGTGCTACAGATCAGCGGCGAGCGGAAGAGGGAGAGTGAGGAAAAGAACGACCGCTGGCACCGGGTCGAGCGCAGCAGCGGCAAGTTCCTCCTCCGCTTCCGCCTGCCGGAGAACGTGACAGTGGATCAGGTGAAGGCGTCCATGGAGAACGGTGTGCTGACTGTGCTCGTGCCGAAGGAGGGGGTGAAGAAGCCCGAGGTCAAGTCGATCAAGATCGCCGGATAGGATGACAAATCGAAGAAGCTCTACGTGTATGAGGTGTATCCGTACTGAGTCTGTTGGTATTGATTAAATGTTTTGCTTTATTTCACTTTTTGTAGGTGTAGGAGAAAAAACAAGGATGGGAAGAGAAACAGGATGCTGCCAGGGAAGTATAGAAAATAGCATTCATTCATTTCATTTAACAAGCATTACACAAGTCTTTTTATACTAGAGGCCAAGAACTTTCTAGACAAGAGAAAGTGGCAGAATTTTCTAGAAAAGTAAAGCTACAGTTTTCTAGATTAGTCTTTTAAATCTTCCTTTTTATGGGCCTGCGGAATGGAGCCTATAACTGATGGGCCTACTTCTTGCGCAGTGGAAACATGGCAATGTTAAATTGGGCGGCTTAGGTCAACTTTCCAACAACACAGCCATCTAGTTTCAGAAAGGCCTACAAAAAGCAGCAAGGAGCAAAGTTTAAAAAGAACTTGGGGAATACAGAAGCAGAAGTTTTGCAATCATTGCTACAAATGTAGAAAATTGGCATTCACTTAGCTTTGAAGAAACATACAGAAGACCATTATGGGGGAGAGTGTTAGGGGATTATATAGAAGGAAAGATCTGTTGGTATAAGAGCAAAAACTGATAGAAAAAAAAAACAACCCAGAAGACTAATTTTTTTTGTGGTTCAGAGGATATACTCATAGATCACTTGTGTATTTAATACTACGAAGTGGAGGCAAGCGGTAGAGCAAGAAATAGCAAAGCCGATAGATAGTGAAGACATTAGAGAACAAAGACGTCACAGAGAAAAAGCAAAACCATTAGAGTATGATGTTTTATGATCCTAAATTGATGGTGAAATAATGAAATTATTCATAAATGCAATACATGAATCTTACGATATTTTACTTGCAATAATTTATATTTATAAATTAATATGAACATGATCTGCCACAAAAAAACTAAAAGCTTTTGTTAATACAAGAGTTTGGGTGGTTAACTTTGGCTAACCGCACCTTGCAATCATTGTGGTTAGGTTGGGCAAACCACAAGATATGCAGAATGATAGATATACGGGCAGTTACCCGTGGGTAACCAACCGCACATTGTGGTGATAGTGGTGAAGATAGATATACGGGCAGTTACCCCCGAAATTGGCCACGAAGGTCGCTGCGTGCAGAAAACAGATTTCTGCACGCATCTTAAGGCGAGATGAACGGCATCCGTTCATCTTCCTCCTTACACCAAACTCCCAAAATCTCTTCCAGAAAATCGTCCACCCTTATTCATCCTCACGGAGCCATATTTCTCCACGAAACCTTCTCTCATCTTCACCTTGAAGGATGAAGAGGTTGGAGGGGGCTAAAGCCTAGAAAACAAACCTAGGCATGGCTTTCCTAGGAAATCTCCTCCTCACCATCAAGACTCTATGGAGTCGATATCTCTCCTAGAATATATCTACAGATCTAGCACCAAGGGAGAGGGGAGGAAGCTCACCTCGTTTCCGGCGGTACCAACATTCCCGGCCATGGATCTAGTCGTTCTCCTTTGCGACATCTCTCGCTTGGTGCGGTTGTTCTTCACGGCAAAGGAAGGAGAGAGAGAAAGAAGGCCTCCTCCAAAAGCTCCGCCTGCTTCCGTCGGTTTTGCGAGATCCACGATGACGGCAAGGTCGGTCGGCGCAAGGCTAGGGTTCGGCTTTTAACTCCCTTTTTATAGGCTGATGTATTAGGTTTAATCACCTCTTCCACGTGTCAACGCCTAATTGGACCGCCCATAATGAGTCATATTGAAGTGACCCGGTCCAAGGAACCATCCAGCGCGAATACAGAAATCCGGTTCGGTCCGCCTGTACAAGCCAGCGAATTTGCCTGGGCGAAGAAAACACACAAGTCAAATTTGGCGGGAATCATCTGTCATTCTCGACGATCGGCGAGAATCACCAGGTGATTCTCGACGATTTTCCCTTGGGCCATTCTTATCGGAAATCTGGCATTGAGAGCGTTGAGTATTCTCATCGATACTCGACGATCGGCGAGAATCACAAGGTGATTCTCGACGATTTTCCCTTAGGCCATTCTTATCGAAAATCTGGCATTGAGATCGTTGAGTATTCTCATCGATACTCGACGATCGGCGAGAATCACCAGGTGATTCTCGACGATTTTCCCTTAGGCCATTCCCTCTCGATCCGTTGGATATCACTCCACCCTACACTCCATCCAACGCACTTGACACCTTTTGCCAGTGTGCCCCGAGCCCAAGTCAAGTTTCTTGACTCAAAACTCATGCGTGGGGCCTAGCGCGAATTGGGACGTTACAAATCGTATAAACAAAATAAAAGATTTCGTCCCCAAAATCAGGCTAGGGCTATGGGGATGCAAGTACTAAATAATATGCGCTATAAAATGTTACCTTGGAAGAACAGCTCCGGGTAGCGCTTCTGCATCAAGTCCACCGGCTCCCAAGTAAATTCTTCCTTCCTATGATTAGACCACAGCACTTTCACCAGAGGCACACTTTTGCGGCGCAGGGTTCTTATCTCATTATCAACGATTCGTACCGGCTCCAGTCGCACAGATCTGTCAGACGCCACAACACCATCAGTCGTGGGGATGTATTGTTCGGGCCGCAACAGCGCCTTCCGAAGCGACGAGACATGGAACACGTCGTGGAGATTTTCTATCTCGAGCGGTAGCTCCAGCCGATAGGCCAAAGGGCCAATCCTTTCCACTATGACATAGGGTCCAACATACCATGGGCTGAGCTTCTTCACTCCTCGTACTCGTGATACTCCATGCATCGGTCGGATTTTCAGAAACACCTTGTCTCCTACCTGAAATTCCACCATCCGGTGTTTAGCGTTGTAATACTTCGCCTGCCGACTTTGAGCCTCCAACATACAATCTCGTATCAACCTCACCACCGCATTCGTGTCATCTATATATTCAACACCCAAAGTCTTCGGGTCTTCATCTTGCACCCAAGACAAGGGGGTTCTACACCTCCTTCCATATAGGGCTTCATGGGGTGCCATGCCAATGCTAGCTTGATGACTGTTATTGTAGGAGAATTCCACTAAGGGCAAGAGTCTTTCCCACGGCTCTCTCCTATCTATCACACACAATCTCAACAGGTCCTCCAATGTTCGAATGATCCGCTCAGACTGCCCGTCCGTCTGTGGATGAAATGCGGTGCTGAAGGTAAGGCGCGAGCCCAAATATGCCTGTACCGCCTTCCACTCCTTGGAGTTAAAACGACCATCACAGTCCGAAACTATCGTCTTAGGTACGCCGTGATACCGTACAAACTGCTCCACAAAAAGACGTACTAAGACATCCACATGAGCCTCCTTCTTCATAGGAATGAACCGGGCAACTTTCGTCAGGCGGTCAACGATCACCCACACTGAATCATTTCCTGAGCGGGAGCGAGGTTGATGGCGCCGCCATCCCACGACATGTTGACTTGGAGCGTCCCCCACCGGACGACGTTGGTGATCCGGTACATGTCAAAGATCCACGCCATGTTGCCGAAGAAGATCCCCTTCCAGATGATTATGGTGACCCGGTTTATGTGGGTGCCGACTCAAGCTTGATGTTCCTTTGCCACCTCGAGATGAAGATTTGTCACGACATCCTCCGCCATGGCCGCGTCAACATCTCCGCCAATGTCGTGTCATATCTCCGCCGCGTCATTTTAAATATTATTTTCAGATTTTAATTATGTTTTTATTTGGCCAATGTTTAGCCAAAGTTTTAATTATTTGTCATTTCATTTTGGCCTTTGTTTAGCCACATTTGGGGTGCTTATAACCCTTGTCTTTGTACAACCTATATAAGGCTATGTTGTATTGGATTTTGAGATTAGTGAATGAATGAATTAAAATTGACCCTAAATTTGTTTTCCCTCTTCCCTCTTCCTCTTGGAGTTCGGCTCCCCTACCCCCTCTCCTCCTTGGCCGCTGGCCACCCCTCTCCTTCCTCTCCCTATTTTGGCCTCCTCTCTACCTCCACCTCCTCCTTTCCAATAATCAACCATAACCTTCAATCCCACTCCAAAAACCGAGCCCTCCTCTTCATCTTCAAGAAGGCCGACCACTTGCAACCTCCCCTAGCCGCCGGCCTCCACCTCCATCACCACACCCGAGCCCCCCTTTCAACATCAACCCGACCACCACCTCTCCTCCATAAAACCGTCCTCATCCCTCTCAACAAAACCCGACCATCACATATATCCTCTTCCCAAAAAACGATTCCTTTAGTGAGATCCAAATCAGCCCCATCTTCTAATCAAAGAGAAGAATCGGCCAAAGCTTGTGGTGAATCTTGTGAAACTTAAACGGCATCGGAAGGCAACGAAGAACATGGAGTTTCCCTCCAACCGGCTCACTTTCGGTGGATCCGGAACAGAGCGATCCAAAGAGAGTTAAATCGGAATCATCCATTCCGGTTTGGTAACGAACGTCTCCACTCTTGTGTGTTTCTCTCTTAGATCTTTTCTTTGGGCATTTAGCATATCGTGTGATTTGTGATTGGTAGAATTTTCGTGGATAATATCTATTAAATTATTGTTATTGTTATTTGATTCTCATTTTAATTCGTGAGGCGTGGCGACCCTCATTTTATTTCGTTGGGAGAGAACCACCCGTTATCCGAATCCTTATTTCGGTGGTGTCTCTTTTGGTACAACGTACGCTCGATCGAACCGTGTGGGTTCATTTCGCTTGAGAGGATCTTGGCCTATAGCCTTGATATTATCTTAAGGGGCCTAGCGAACACCCCCGAATCCTATTATATTAATTGTTGCAACTTGCGTAATGGCTGTGTTTATTCTTCGTGTGAGCGTAATAGTAATTATAATTAAGCGAGCGTGTGAATCCCTTAGCCGTTACGGTGTCGAAAACCCGTGGCCTACATCAATTTGGTATCAGAGGGAGGTTCTCGTTAATTTCCTAATTGGCACTCCTCCCCCTCTCAAAATTTAAAATTAAAAATTAAAAATCCAAATTTCCAATTTCCAATTTCAAATTTCAAATTTCAAAATTCAAATTTCAAATTTAAAATTTCGAATTTTAAAATTCAAAATAAAAATTTCAAATTTCAAATTTCAAATTTCAAATTTCGAAATTTCAAATTTCAAATTTCAAATTTCGAAATTTCAAATTTCAAATTTCCAATTTCAAATTTCAAATTTCAAATTTCGAAATTTCAAATTTCAAAATTCAAATTTAAAATTTAAAATTTCGAATTTCAAAATTCAAAATTAAAATTTCAAATTTCAAATTTCAAATTTCAAATTTCGAATTTCAATTTCAAATTTCAAAATTTAAATTTCAAATTTCAAATTTCCAATTTCAAAATTCAAAATTTCAAATTTCAAATTTCAAATTTTTCTCCAAATTAAAAAAAAAAAAAAAATTGTGGTCTGCCAATAGCCGGCTAAATTTTATTTTCAGCAATAAAAAAAATAGAAAAAAATTAATTAATAATCTCCATATTTTTTCCAACAAGAATATCAAAAAAAAAAATATATTATTTTGAAATATTAGTGGGAACAAATCTATCTTTTAAATTAAATAGAATCAGACTATACTTCTTTGTATTTGTGCACTTAATCCGTGTTGTTTATCCTCATTTTCCCGCTGGAAATTAAAAAAAAATGCCTACGATGTTCACGTTTTCCGAATGAAATCTTTAGGTTCCGTCATGAAAGTTAGAAAGCCAGTCCATTGCCCGGTAGTGGAAGAGATTAAGGGGTTGATTGGCCAACTAAAGGCTAATCAAATTACACCGCGCACCTCTAGGCGTGTTAGGATTTCTGCTCCGACATATGATGGGCAAGGTGGACCGCGAGTGTTTCTATGTTGGGTGAACTACATGGAGCATCATTTTGAGCAATATCGTATTGTGGATCCCCACAGGATTCCCGTTGCGAGACTGTAATTATTTGGTCGAGCCCATACTTTCTGGCTCAATGAGGAAAGACGTTTAGGAATGCCCTCCGTCGACCCACGTATAGGTTGGCAGATTATGAAGAATTTATTAACGGATGAGTATTACCCTCCATACTGCCGTTCTCCGTCTACTGATTATCTGAGTGAGTCGCCGCCCAAGATTTTGCCTACATCGAACCAGCATGTTCCCTCGTACTCCCGTATGAGGACGTATCATGATTTTATTTCTCCCCTCCTGGGCACTAGACCCTTTCCTATTTATGAGAGTGTTCCTATCAGCGTGAAAATGGTATCTAAGCTTGCGATTACGAGTACGCCCGTCACTGAGGCCGATGTTGTTAATGTTGACAGCATGAGTGACGATGAGGAGATTGGTTACCCGAGTGACTTGGATGAGGATTTTTCATTTGAGGAACCCTCTCCACTCCCTTTCGACGACATTTTGGAGCCATCCCCTTTGACTGTTGTGGAGCCTTTTGATGATCCTAAGTCAATTGATATTCTAGCTGAGTCAGAAGAGTTACAGTCTACTGAGAGCTTACCCAGTCGTGATTCATTTGACGATCTGTTAGGACATGAGCTTGCTATTTCTAGTCCGAGACGTATCGAAGTGCCCATTTCTGAGATTTTCACTGTAACTGATGCCAGGACTGATGTGTTGGAAGATTGTTCTAGTAAAGGAGTTAAACTTTTGGAATACGATATTGAAGTGGAACCGGATGAGCATCCCCTAATACTAACTCCTTTACCTAAACTTGAATGTGATTTTAACTCTCTACCGTATGTAACGCCTGATCTCGTTGTAGCGTTGCCGATCTATGATCCGATCACTGAATCTGAAAAACATGATTACCCACATTATTTAGAAGACATGTCGGATGATTTTTCCGTAAGAGCGAATCCACTGTTTGAACTTTCTTACGACTTTATTGGGTTGCGACCGGATTATCTTAATTGGAAGTCAAATCCGTGTTTTGAGGTTTCAAATTGGATTACTAGTGGTACCTTGGCGATGGTGCCTTATGACGTGATGTCCCCTCGACAAACTTATTTTCCAAGCCCGATCGCACGCATTTATCCCCCGCATTTTGATGACCCGTGCACGCACACGATAGTGAACGTAGTTGCGAATGTTAAGTTGTGTTGCCCGCACATAATGTCAAATCCGGGAGCGCCCCGTTCTATATATAGTGATGAGTGTTTTCCGTTAGCTTTTATTCATGACGTTTTAAAATTTAAATTTAAGTTTAAATCTAAAACTACGATGTTGTATGGCGTTGATTTCACCACTGCTTTATTAGCACCCGTGCCACCTGACTTGGTCCCGTTACTGCCCACTGTTAAAGCAAGTCACGTTGCACATGGGTTCTCCCCATACAGTTCTAAGATTGTTTGTTGGAATCGGAGAGTATCCTACCGTTATATAAGTGATTTGGTTTTGGTTTGTCTCGTCCCTGAACGGATGCCTCTGGGCACCTCAGAAATATTTATGAACCGGCCAGTCCATTATTTGCGAATCTTATGGAAATTTAGTAGCATGACATTTCTTGTAGAATTTTCCATTGATTGGGGCATCACTCCTATTTTCTACTTTTCATACTTTACGCGTCATGTTTCTATGCCCCTTGAAAAGTCTATCTCTCCATTTACATATTCCACTATGCTTTCTATTGGGTTGGGTGGTGAGAGTTTGTTTGGATCGTTCTCTTCTCTGGTCTCCGTCGGAGGTATGTTGCTTGATGTTGTGGAAATACTTTGTTCTTATTTGTCAAATGCGTTTGTGAGGTCCCCCCCAAGACCACCTTTTGCTTTGCAGGTTCCTCTTCCTCAACGAATATACCTGGGACTACTCATCAGTGACGAGTATTTTTGAGAGGGTGAGGATTGATGGCGCCGCCATCCCACGATATGTTGACTTGGAGCATCCCCCACCGGACGACGTTGGTGATCCAGTACATATCAAAGATCCACGCCATGTTGCCGAAGAAGATCCCCTTCCAGATGATTATGGTGACCCGGTTTATGTGGGTGCCGACTCAAGCTTGATGTTCCTTTGCCACCTCGAGATGAAGATTTGTCACGACATCCTCCGCCATGGCCGCATCAACATCTCCGCCAATGTCGTGTCATATCTCCGCCGCGTCATTTTAAATATTATTTTCAGATTTTAATTATGTTTTTATTTGGCCAATGTTTAGCCAAAGTTTTAATTATTTGTCATTTCATTTTGGCCTTTGTTTAGCCACATTTGGGATGCTTATAACCCTTGTCTTTGTACAGCCTATATAAGGCTATGTTGTATTGGATTTTGAGATTAGTGAATGAATGAATTAAAATTGAAACCCTAAATTTGTTTTCCCTCTTCCCTCTTCCTCTTGGAGTTCGGCTCCCCTACCCCCTCTCCTCCTTGGCTGCTGGCCACCCCTCTCCTTCCTCTCCCTATTTCGGCCTCCTCTCTACCTCCACCTCCTCCTTTCCAATAATCAACCATAACCTTCAATCCCTCTCCAAAAACCGAGCCCTCCTCTTCATCTTCAAGAAGGCCGACCACTTGCAACCTCCCCTAGCAGCCAGCCTCCACCTCCATCACCACACCCGAGCCCCCCTTTCAACATCAACCCGACCACCACCTCTCCTCCATAAAACCTTCCTCATCCCTCTCAACAAAACCTGACCATCACATATATCCTCTTCCCAAAAACCGATTCCTTTGGTGAGATCCAAATCAGCCCCATCTTCTAATCAAAGAGAAGAATCGGCCAAAGCTTGTTGTGAATCTTGTGAAACTTAAACGGCGTCGGAAGGCAATGAAGAACCTGGAGTTTCCCTCCAACCGGCTCGCTTTCGGTGGATCCGGAACGGAGCGATCCAAAGAGAGTTAAATCGGAATCATCCATTCCGGTTTGGTAACGAACGTCTCCATTCTTGTGTGTTTCTCTCTTAGATCTTTTCTTTGGGCATTTAGCATATCGTGTGATTTGTGATTGGTAGAATTTTCGTGGATAATATCTATTAAATTATTGTTATTGTTATTTGATTCTCATTTGAATTCGTGAGGCGTGGCGGCCCTCATTTTATTTCGTTGGGAGAGAACCACCCGTTATCCGAATCCTTATTTCGGTGGTGTCTCTTTTGGTACAACGTACGCTCGATCGAACCGTGTGGGTTCATTTCGCTTGAGAGGATCTTGGCCTATAGCCTTGATATTATCTTAAGGGGCCTAGCGAACCCCCCCAAATCCTATTAAATTAATTGTTGCAACATGCGTAGTGGCTGTGTTTATTCTTCGTGTGAGCATAATAGTAATTATAATTAAGCGAGCGTGTGAATCCCTTAGCCGTTACGGTGTCGAAACCCGTGGCCTACATCAGAGGTAGCCCATGTACGAAGTCCATGGAGATATCCTCGAACTTCCATTCGGGGATTGGCAATGACTGCAACAGGACACCGGGGCTCCTACATTCCGCCTTCACTCTTTGGCAGGCATCACAATGCGTGACAAAGTACCTGACATCTTTCTTCATTCCTGGCCAACACATCGTCTTCCGTAAGCCGGCGTACATCTTTGAAATTCCTGGGTGCACGGAATATTGAGAGCAATGTGCTTCTCTCATAATATCCTCCCGGATTCTGCCACCTTTGGGAATGTAGAGTAGGCCGCGAAAGTAAACGAGGCCGTCCTTTAGTGTGTACTCGTCG
Source organism: Platanthera zijinensis (assembly GCA_039513925.1). Lineage (NCBI taxonomy): Eukaryota > Viridiplantae > Streptophyta > Magnoliopsida > Asparagales > Orchidaceae > Platanthera > Platanthera zijinensis. The sequence continues at coordinate 130,346,838 of CM077085.1, read as the reverse complement.
GTAGTCCCGTCTTCGATTAAATTTATTGTCGGGGCCAAAGTCGTATCCAATCCTTGCTCCACTCGGATCTGGTCCCGGATATCACAAACTATGCTCATACTGGATAGGTACTCCGTATATTCCGAAGAAGCCTTAAATATTATGGTGATGTCCATCTCCTCGATCATCCGTGCCAACTCCATGCTCATCAATCGAGATTCTGGGTTCGAGCCGGGTACTTTCCTACTCAACGCATCGGCTACCGAGTTTGCTTTTCCAGGGTGGTAGTTCAAGGTGAACTCATAGTCGCATAGAAACTCTAACCACCGCCGTTGTCTTAAGTTCAATTCCTTCTGGGTATGGACGTACTTCAAATTTTTATGATCCGAGAAGATTTCGTAGTGGACGCCGTATAGATAATGTCTCCATACCTTCAAGGCGAACACCACCGCTCCTAGCTCCAAATCATGCACCAGATAATTGATTTCATGCTTCTTCAATTGTATTGAAGCATAAGCAATTACGTGCCCGTACTGCATCAACACCGCTCCCAACCCCTGATAAGACACGTCCGTGTAAACTTGGAATCCTTCCTTCCCAGACGGAAGGATAAGGATGGGGGCGGAGGTAAGTCTATCCTTCAATTCCTAGAATGCCGCTTCACACAGGGGTGTCCACTCAAATGGCACTCCTTTCTTTGTCAAGGAAGTAAGCGGGAGGGCAATCTTAGGGAATCCTTTTACGAACTTGCGGTAGTATCCGGCCAGTCCAAGAAAACTCCTCACATCGGCCGCCGACTTCAAAGGCGACCATTGATGAGTCCATATTTTATACTTAATTCCGGACTCATCTAGGCTCATTTGCATGTCTTTGCACTACCATTTAGCGCCATTAGCACTCCTTTTGGTCGCTACGACATTCCACGTCGTGTGCACTCTTTTAGCCTATTTCTGTGCGTGTGTGTGTTTCTCTTTTGATGTGCATTATATTTATGTCTGTGACTGCCATGTTCGACATCCCGTCCAGTCTTCCTGCAGGTTCTGGGATCGTGTGGGCGTCCGGGTTAGGGCTTTCACCATTTTTGACAAAGGAGCCAGGGGTCGTGCGTTTTTACTCACGCACGACCATCAACCTCTTTGGCGCACGATCATTGGTCGTGCGCAGTCTGCCCTCTTTTATGAAAGTTCTGCCCCTGCCATATCGCACGATCACCAGCTATACCGCGCACGATCACTGCTTGTGCGCTGCCGGTCGTGCGCAGTCATGACATCTTTTTCCACTTTTCTGCCTCTATATCGCACGGTTACAGGCCATAGCGCGCACGACCACTGGTCGTGCGCCTGTGATCGTGCCCAGTGTTTAATTCTGCTTTCTATAAATAGCGCAGGTTTCTCCCTATTTCGGGAGAGCTCGACATTTTCCGCCATATTTCACCCCCGAACACATTTTCCGCCGTCCTCCTTCATTCTCCACCTTAGGGAGGGTCTTCGGGCAAGCTTTCAACGCCAAATCAAAGCCGGAGCATCCCCTCGGCCTCCTCCTTCATCCTCGAGCTTCAAGGGAAATTTGACCTAGCCTTCTCCACCAAGCTAGGAGGAGCTTGTGTGTCCATCTTCCGCAGCGTGATACGAAGAAGACGGGTCACTGGGAGTGAGTGACAGCCTCCTCTACCCCGGACGCAGTTGAGGACTGAGCTTGGACTTGGATTGACAACCCGGGATTCCAACCGTGAACCCTCAATAAGGCTTCGGACCCGGTCGATTTCGCACACTCCTCTTATGTTGTTGTTGATAGCTTAGTTTAATTTCTATGTATTGATGAAGTATTTTTATTGATTAGCATTTTCACTTATTCATGTCTATGTGAGTTATTGTGATTTTGTTATTATTGCTTGAGGTGCGCCATATTCCATACACTCTTGCCGCACTAGCAATTGCTAGTGGCGTGCGTTGCGAAGAGGTGCTCACGACCCTCATTCCGCCATTCTAACCACCTCATCCGCTAGCCTACTCATCCATCCGCCAAGCGATTCGGTGCATAGCGGCCCGTGTAGTTTTCATCCCGCCTGGCGAAGCATCGCATGGCGGCGTTGCATAGGAGTAACTTGTAGATTTTACTTCCTGTTTCCGCAACAATCAAAACCCCCCCTTTTTGAGCCGACCCGAGGACTTCAATCTCAAGTCCTCCTCGACATTAACTCATCCCTTACTGTGTTCCTCAAGAGACCGACACTCGGGGATTTATTCCCAAACTTTATTACTTGTGCGACCGGTGCGCTTGCCGTATTTTCCACGCATCAAGTTTTTGGCGCCGTTGCCGGGGAACACAGTCGTTTGAGTTTTTGAAGAGGTAGATGCGAGATAGTCGCCCTTGTCCATTTGTTCATACCCTATTTTGTCTTTATTTTAGTTTTTGAAATTGTTTACTTTATTTTTTCTGTCCCTTCCTTGTTTTCTTTTTTTAAATATTACAGATCCGAGTTGTTTTATTCTTGTGTGTAGTAATTTCCGGTAAATATTTATGTTCGCGATGGATTCTACAACCAAGTGCCGTATTTTTGACGCTTTGCGGAGTTGCATCGATGCCATGGCTGTTTCTAATGTCGAGCACTGTTTTCGGTGTATTCTATGTCAAGGTGTGGGCCATATGTTGAAGGATTGCCCTCGCTTGTGCAAGCCTTCTACCTCTGTGGACGCATCCGAAGCAGTCCCCTGTTCGCAGGAGACTACTGTGGATGGGCATACCAAGGTGTTGCCTGGACCATACACTGACATGGCGCACCTTGCTCGATCTTTGCCCGTTGAGATTACGGAAGAATCTCTCGCCGCATATAGTTCCTTCATGGGTTCCTCAACCCCTTTTTACGAGCTTCCTTTGAGTGATCACTCTCACTCAGATGTTAGCCCGCAAGGAGTGGATCGGGAACTCATGGACGATCCTGTATGGGACGATGAGAGTGTTCCGGTCGTCGACGGGGTGGAATCTGCGGATGATGTTGCAAAGGGGCCTGCGCATTCTATGCCTGATTTTGAGAGCAGCTTTGCCCCTACGCAGTATTTGCCGGAGTTTTCTACTCCTTTTTCTTGTGAGTCGGCTAATGAGGCCGTTATTGTGGATGATTCGGTGCCTGAGGTTGTGCCGAGGTGGGATGACGATTCTGCTATCTCCGATGGAGAATGTGGATCTTCGGACCACTATGACGCACCCCGGTGGGACGAGGAGTGTTACCTTTCAGATGCGGAGGTTTGCACGTCCCTATCTGACGAGGCGGTCCCCCTTTCCACCACGGACTTCGAGTTCTCGGATTCTCCCCAATACGACTCATATGACACTAACGATGATCATTGTTTGGATCCTGCTGGGGGTGATACCGGGATCACTCCCCCGATTTTTGATTATTTTTGTCCTTCTTCTCTTTTATTCCTTGATCCCCCTTCCATATCTGAGCCTGTGCGGGTTGATTCTCCGCTGGTGTGCTGGGATGATGATGAGCCTTGTGCTCAATCCGTTGACTCCTACGCACCTGTGTGGGATGACCCCTTGCTAGGCAAGGATTCTTTTTGTGATGAGATGAGCGAGGACCAGGTCGCCTCCTCATCTTATTTCCTGCTTCCTCTACCTGAGCTTTTCAGGTATTATTATCTAGGTAGAGGGGTAACTGTTCTATCGCCGTATCGGTACCCGTTACCGCAACGGATATTGGAACAGTTACCTGTTCATCTTCTCTTCCATAGGCCCATTAGCTAAGGCTTTTCTGCTTCGAATAAGTTGTGCTGGGATGACAGTAACCCCAGTAGTTATCTTAAATTTCTGCATTTTACTTTTTATGTCTAGCTTAGTTTAGAATTTATATGTATTTTGTTTTTCTTTTGTTTTGTTTTTGCGGAGCTCACCCCTGCAGGTTTCCATTGTGAATTCATTCTGGCGAGGTTGTGATCCTTCGTTTGGCGGGCCTGCTTCTACTTTCCACGCATCTTCTGGTATGCTCACTAGCTGAGCATTGGGTAACCTCTTCCCTTAGCTCTTTTTGATTTAAATTTCTATATCAATTGATGTGTTGTTTAGTTTAAGTCTGGGGGAGAGTCAGTTTACCTTTCGCACGCACACATTTCATGTGCATACTAGAAGCTTTTATAGTTTTATTTTGATTAGTTCATTGCATTGCACACCACTACACCCACTTGAGCGCGTGCTTAGCTGTTAGCGTGCCGCGAGTTAAACTCATTTCTTTTGTTTGATTTGGAAAAATTATTGTGCTAGTTTAGGATTGCACGATAGAGTAAAATGTTGGCCTTGCTGTGTTCCTAGTCAATTGCTCTCATTTTGTGTAGAAATTTGTGTAGAATTAATTCTTCTGTATGCTTATAGTTTTATATTTTTCTATTTGCGTAAATATTTCTTATTCTACTTAAAAGTTGGTGAATCCGGTATGAATCAAACGGTAGCGTAGGAATGTGTGTAGCCGTCACTAGACTCGTTTTGCTCGAGTCAGGAGGAAGGATTATCTTTCTGGGTGCCTAAGAACTTGCCCCAAGCTACTCTTGAAGAATGGGTACATGGTTACTCAAGCGCGAGTGTGATGTAGGCCATCATTTTGGCCCGGTTGAGCTTTGTACCGTTCCGAACGTCTTGTCCTCGCTAAGCCCCGTTGTGCCTACCCTTCTTTTGATTCAGCTCCACTAGTATTTCACCAAAGCCTCATAGCCGATCCTAGTCGCACACCCAAGTCGAGCTATAATATTTTTCATTTTATGTTGGGATGTTGATGTGGCGATACTATTTGTGAAAATGTGGAAATACCCCCAAGTTTTATTTGCTGAAATTGTGTATTGTGAAAAGAAAAAGTGAAAAATTTATACAAAGAAAATGAGAAAGAAGAAAAGGAAAAGAAAGAGTTTTAATGAAAATCTTTATGGAGATGATTTTGATTTGGAGTAGGCGGTGCACACACCCATGTTGCAAAAATCAAGTCTGGGGGTGTGGTGCACCTGGTTATATTGTGGTTTGCTGAGGGATTCTTTTACGCTAGCTCATTTGGGTTAGGTGCTTAGCCATTCTTTTTATCATTGCTTACCTCACCGTAACCCAAGCCCCATGATTCTCCTAAAGTCCTACGGATTTGCGCTTGAGTCTAACTAGTGCCGTGGAGAGAGTGTGAACGGGCAAGCGTATGGTCCCCCACATTGGTGGATTCCTTTGGAGGTGATCCTGAGCCCCGATCTTTGGCAAAGCTCACCTTAGTGTCCAGCCTACTTTCTTCCTACGTAGGACCGGATGATTCACCGTGATTCTATTTTTGAGTAGTAATAACATTTTGATATGCATTGTGAAAAATATAAAATATTTTGTATACTTAAGAATTTTCTCTACTATATTTTTATGCTCTCGGGCATGCGACTTCGCATGGTACTCCGTTCTGCAATTTCTTTGTTAGCTAGTTCTTTTTCCTTGTCTGCTTAGGTTGTGTTTGCTCGGGACGCGCAAACAGTTAAGTCTGGGGGTGTGATGAGTCCATATTTTATTCTTAATTCCGGACTCATCTAAGCTCATTTGCATGTCTTTGCACTACCATTTAGCGCCATTAGCACTCCTTTTGGTCGCTACGACATTCCACGTCGTGTGCACTCTTTTAGCCTATTTAAGTGCATGTGTGTGTTTCTCTTTTGATGTGCATTATATTTATGTCTGTGACTGCCATGTTCGACATCCCGTCCAGTCTTCCTGCAGGTTCTGGGATCGTGTGGGCGTCTGGGTTAGGGCTTTCACCATTTTTGACAAAGGAGCCAGTGGTCGTGCATTTTTACTCACGCACGACCATCGACCTCTTTGGCGCACGATCATTGGTCGTGCGTAGTCTGCCCTCTTTTATGAAAGTTCTGCCCTTGCCATATCGCACGATCACCAGCTATACCGCGCACGATCACTGCTCGTGCGCTGCCGGTCGTGCGCAGTCATGACATCTTTTTCCACTTTTCTGCCTCCATATCGCACGGTCATCGGCCATAGCGCGCACGACCACTAGTCATGCGCCTGTTATCGTGCGCAGTGTTTAATTCTGCTTTCTATAAATAGCGCAGGTTTCGCCCTATTTCGGGAGAGCTCGACATTTTCCGCCGTATTTCGCCACCGACGACATTTTCTGCCGTCCTCCTTCATTCTCCACCTTAGGGAGGGTCTTCGGGCAAGCTTTCACCGCCAAATCAAAGCCGGAGCATCCCCTCGGCCTCCTCCTTCATCCTCGAGCTTCAAGGGAAATTTGACCTAGCCTTCTCCACCAAGCTAAGAGGAGCTTGTGTGTCCATCTTCCGCAGCGTGATACGAAGAAGACGGGTCACTGGGAGTGAGTGACAACCTCCTCTACCCCGGACGCAGTTGAGGACCGAGCTTGGACTTGGATTGACAACCCGGGATTCCAACCGTGAACCCTCAATAAGGCTTCAGACCCGGTCGATTTCGCACACTCCTCTTATGTTGTTGTTGATAGCTTAGTTTAATTTCTATGTATTGATGAAGTATTTTTATTGATTAGCATTTTCACTTATTCATGTCTATGTGAGTTATTGTGATTTTGTTATTATTGCTTGAGGTGCGCCATATTCCATACACCCTTGCCGCACTAGCAATTGCTAGTGGCGTGCGTTGCGAAGAGGTGCTCACGACCCTCATTCCGCCATTCTAACCACCTCATCCGCTAGCCTACTCGTCCAACCGCCAAGCGATTCGGTGCATAGCGGCCCGTGTAGTTTCCATCCCACCTGGCAAAGCATCGCATGGCGGCGTTGCATAAGAGTAGCTTGTAGATTTTACTTCCTGTTTCCGCAACAATCAAACCCCCCCCTTTTTGAGCCGACCCGAGGACTTCAATCTCAAGTCCTCCTCGACATTAACTCATCCCTTACTGTGTTCCTCAAGAGACCGACACTCGGGGATTTATTCCCAAACTTTATTACTTGTGCGACCGGTGCGCTTGCCGTATTTTCCACGCATCAACCATTCCTTCACAGCACGCACCTTGGCCGGATCCACAACTAGTCCAGTCCCACTGATTACGTGACCCAAGAAAGCCACCTCCCTAAGCCAGAATTCACACTTGTTAAACTTGGCGAACAGGGCATGCTCTTTTAGCTTCTCCAGAACTAAGGCCAAATGTCCGGCATGTTCTTCCTCCGTCTTCGAGTAGACTAGGATGTCGTCAATGAACACAATGACAAAGACATCTAAGTAGGGATCAAAAACTTTATTCATCAAGCTCATGAAACCTGATGGGGCATTGGTGAGTCCAAACGGCATCACTGTGAACTCATATAAGCCGTACCTTGAGCTGAAAGCCATTTTCTGTATATCATCCTCCTATATTCTCAATTGGTAGTACCCCGAGCGCAAGTCTAGCTTGGAGAACCAATGCGCTCCCAGCAGTTGGTCGAACAACTCATCGATCCGAGGTAACGGGTAGGTGTTCCGTACTGTAAGTCGGTTGAGTTCCCGATAGTCTATACATAAACGCAGGGTTTCATCTTTCTTCTTGATGAATAGAACAAGGGCTCCCCAAGGCGACGAGCTGGGGCGAACAAACCCTGATTCTACCAACTCCTGCAATTACACTCTAAACTCCGCGAGTTCTTTTGGGGCCATCCGATAAGGGGTCCTGGAGACAGGCTTAGCTCCTGGTACAAGCTTAATCTGAAAATCCACTTCTCTATGCGGGGGTAACCCTGACAATTTCTCGGGAAATACCTCAGGGAAATCCCGTGCTACCCGCACATTCTTCACATCTACCTTCATCTCTTTTAGTTCGAATCGTATCATGTAGACTTCATCCCCTCTCATATGAGCTTTCAAGGTCTGGATTGAGGATAATAATATTCGTGGTGCGAAATTTATACCTTGGAAGACTACATCAGTATCCCCATGTCTCAAATAGATACTCTTCTCCACACAGTCGATTCTTGCATGGTGCCAATCCAGCCACGCCATACCCAGGATGAGGTCGAATTCTGGTATTCTCAAAATTGTGGCAGGGGTATCAAGGGTTTTTCCCCCAATGGTTATCTCTAACTCACACTTCGCGGTTGTCGTCATCTCGGATCCGTCTGGGAGGCATACTCTTCGGGCAATACCAGCGAAATATTGCACTCCGGGTATATTCTTGATGAAGTCTTCGGACATGAAAGAATGTGAGGCGCCGGTGTCAAATAACGTATAAGCCGATTTTCCGCCGACTATCACGGTGCCTAAGTGTCATTTAATAATACTCAAGCTAGACGTCTAATATATCTTAAGCCACTAGAGAATATTAATGGAAGCAAAATGACTAATTCAAATCGTACCTGCAATCATCTCTTGAGGGTTCCACTCTTGAGTCTTGTCCAGGGCATACATCTGATCTCGAGCGGGTCCGGGGTTTCTTCCTCGTGGTCCTCGTCCTCGACCACGCACATACCCTCTCCCCCGCGGGGCTGCTGGAGGGAGAGCGAAAGGCGCATCTCCAAATAGTTGCGGGCAGTAGCGTCGAATGTGGCCCGGTTGGTTGCATTCAAAGCACACCCGTTCTTGCCTTCCGCCGTATTGCTGAAACTGTGGAGGTGGAGGTTGTTGGGTATTGTATCCACAATGTACCTGGTTTGAAGAAGCCCCTGTACAAGCTAAGGTAAATAGACAATGTGTTTGATGAAATCTTTTAAGTTGTGCTTGCAGTTATTCCACGCTAAGTACACACCAATGTCAGGGTGCAGTGGGTCAATATACACAGGTCTGCACGACGTAATCCCTCGTTGAGCAGATCAGTGTGTTGGCCTACGTGTACTCTCTCTATTGGGGTGTACTTAATTTCATGTACAGGGCTATGATAAAGCAAGAGCAGACAAGGAGCAAGGATGGGCCAAAGACCAGCTCACGGGTTGGAAGACGAGAATCGTCTAAGTGTAAATCGTCGAGAATCACTAAGTGATTCTCGCCAATTCGTCGAGAATCACTAGTGATTCTCGACGAGTCGTCGAGAATCACTAGATGATTCTCGCCAGGTTGGGCCGGCTGTCTCGACGCAGTCAAAAAATTCTCTAAGGCAGAATCGTCAAGAATCACTAAGTGATTCTCGCCGATTCGTCGAGAATGACTTTGCATTCTCTATGATTCGGCGAGAATCAAATGTGATTCCGGCCGATTCTCCCCGGCCTCTATAACCTGTGCAGCCAGAATTCGCCAAGTAGAATTCGGCGAGAATCGTAAGTGATTCTCGCCGATTCGTCGAGAATCACCTACGATTCTCGCCGATTTTGCCTTGGGCGATTTTTCCGAATTCCTGGACCGGTCCATGTTACCTGCAGCTATTTGAACCGGACTTTGGTCTTTGCTTTGGTGGGGCCCACAACGGTCATCTCCATGACCTATTGTATAAATACACAGGTATTTGTGTACAGTAAAAAACGCACATAGAAAACGAAAGCCGAGCCGCCGACTAACCCTAAAATCGCGAACCGCTCCGCCGATCGTCTTCGCCGCCGCTCGTGCAGTAGTCACCGCAGCCGATCTCGATCTTTTCCAAATCCCCGGTGATAGAAGCCAAGTCTTGCACATCGTCTCACACGTCTAACCAGAGATCTTTTGTCTCTTGATTTGAGATAGCGAAATCCATCCCCATCCGAATCGATCGAGACGATTGATCCTAGTGTGACCGTTGGAAGACCTTGCCGACTTCGCTAAGAAGATTGAATCTCCAGTGCATCGCTGCTGTTTTCAGTTGCCGCCGCCAACACCGAGAGCCTTGCTGCCGCCCTTTGCCGCCGCCGGTCTCGGAGAGATTTTCTCCAAGAAAGATCAAGGGTTGTGGACTTTTCGTTGCCTACAAGAACAAGTAGTCTAACGAAAATGGACACCTAGATCTTCAAGTTGTTTGTATTTCTTATACACTTCAATTTCTTTTTCATTGTAAAGGAACATTTGGTTCCTAGTTATAGGGTTGGGTGTAACCCGTGTTGTGGGAGTGTTGACTCCTACGTGTGGAAGGGTTCCTTCCGATAGTGCAAGGATTGGATTTCAATCCTGTTGGTGAAGTGACCGAGTCGTCCCTGGATTGGGAGATAGGTCGAAGGGGGAAAGTGGACGTACCCAAATCGGGGAACCACTATAAATTGCCTGTGTTATTTTCTGTGCTGTGTGGTTTGTTTTGATTCTGCAGGTACAATTTTAATTCCGCAAATACGCTGCAAGTCACCTATCCCCCCCATAAGTGAAGGTAGTTGACATTAGGTGGACTTTCAAGTGGTATCAGAGGGAGGTTACTCATCAAAAAGGTTCGCACCTTGAGTAAAATCCTGCCACTAGTGTCTAGAAGAAGACCGATATCCTCCATGGACGGACTCAAGCACTCCGACAAAATCCCAGTGTGCACCAGACTGAACTTTCCTATCTAGAAGGAAAGAATCAGATTCTACATGGAAGCAGTCGACCCCCGGCTCTTCATGATTGTGGAGGAGGGACCTTACATTCCCAATAAGGCCTCCACCATTGATCCTACCAAGAAAGTGCCCAAGAAACTTTCGGAAATGGATAAGGACGAAATGGTGCTGTTCGGACTCGACAAGAAAGCTCAGAACATCCTGGTAAGCGCAGTTGACGACTCTATGATGCAGAACTTTTGCAACTGTAGGACAGCCAAGGATCTTTGGAGCTGCCTGATTGTATTAATGGAGGGCACGGATGAAGTGAGGGATGATCGGAGATCCCTGCTCAATCAGAAATATGAGGCCTTCAGGCAAGGGCCTAAGGAGGAGATCGGAGTTACCTTCGAAAACTTCCTCAAGATCGTCAATGCACTCAAAGGATACGGAAGAGTGTTCACTGATGGTGAGCTCAATGATAATTTCCTTAGATCCCTCACTAAGGAATGGGACAAAAAGATCTGCGCTATCCGCGAGTTTGGCAGACTTGCGGAAACCGACCCTCAGATTCTGTTCGGGAAGCTCATGTCCTATGAGCTTCAGTTGAACACAAGGAAGGCTGAAGAGGAAGCAGAGAAAGCCGCGGCCAAGGAAAAGACGGTGGCCCTGAAAGCCATTCATTCCAGAAAGGGCAAGGGTGCTGCCTCTTCCCGTGCGTGGAAGAAGGATGAAGAGGAAGACTCTGAGCCAAGCTCCTCCGGCTCAGAATTGTCTGAGGAAGACTTATCCCTTATCACACGGGAATTCAAGAAGTTCCTCAAGCTGAGGAATCAGAGAAAGAGAAACGGCTCCTCTTCAAGGGATCAGAAGAAGAACTATTCTTCTGACAGGTATGTTTCCAAACCGAACAAACACCGCTCATCTGACATTATTTACTTTGGTTGCAACAAGCCAGGACACGTCGTGGCCGACTGCCATCAAGGCAAGAGGGAAAAGGGAAAGGGAGAGGAGCACAGGTCCTCAAAAGACAAGAAGAAGGAGAGGAGTTACATCGTGAAGAAGCCAAAGACGCTGAGTGAATCTGACACATCAGACACCAGTGATGACGAGGAAGCCTACTTTGGGCTAATGGGTCGCTGTGACTCGGAAGGAGATTGCCCCGCATTTACTGGGAAGGTAAAAGCTCACACCCCTCTCTCTGACTCTGACTCTGATCCTGAGTCTCAGGATGATGACCCTGAGGATAGCCCTTCGGCCCGTGAAGCTGAGCTCCTCGAGAAGTATGAGCTTCTGCTCAATACTTTCGTGGAATGTCGAAAGAGACTGAAGGCTGAGAAAAAGGAAGTCAAATTCCTTAAAGGTGAGAGTGTATCCCTGAGGGAAGAGATCACCAGTTTGATCTCTCTCCGACAGGAGCACTTGGACCTGACTTCAAAGCATTCAGAGTCTCTTAAGCTCCTTGATCTTAAGCAGGAGGAAGTTGACAAGTTGGAAGAACTACTTGCGGCAGAAAGGAAGATCGTCAAGAGCTTCTCTTTGCCAAAAACTGTTCTTCCATTAGTTGATACCTTCTCTGCTCAGGCCAAAGGAGCTATCTTGGGGCATGTAGGGGCACCTAGCTCCTCATCCAGGAGAAACAGGAATAAGAGGAAGAATAAGGCTGCTAAGAAAGCCTCTGCTGCTGAGAAAGGAAAGGCCCCACTTAGCCCTGTTGAGTTCATAAAGCCTAGATTTCCCTGTAACCAACATGACTTTGAGTCAACATATGGCCATCACTTCAGGCCCTCGGTTGCAAAGCCGAAGAGCCGGTATGATGGGTGGACCTTTCCCCGTAACTTCAGTGAGAGTGTCTTCAAGGCACCTTATGAGGAAATCCACTTGGGAAATTATGGTCAATTCTCTAGCGGCCATAACAGAAAGCAGGCACCAAAAGCCAAGCCTATTATACTGAAGGAACAGAAGGTGAAGAAATCATGTGAATGCAATCACTATGACGCCTCCACCTCCAGTTCTATGGCCCCAGCTGTGCCCACCATTCCCAGGGTGAAGCAGGAGCATAGGAAGAGGTACAATAGATTTGACTGTTGGTGTTGTGGCAAAGTTGGTCACTTTGCCGTGGATTATTGGTTTAATCCAAGGTATAACGAGACTCCTTATGTTAGCAATGCGAGGACGACCACTCGTAGGGATAACCAATCGAGGGGGAGTATGCTAACAAGGAATCTAGGACCCAAGTTCGATTGGGTTCCTAAGGCAAATTAATTCTGTTTTGCAGGAATGTCCAAAGGCCAACAAAACTCCAATTTGGTATTTGGACAGTGGATGCTCCCGTCACATGACCGGGACAAGAAGCCTGCTGCGGGAGTACTCTCCAGTCGAGAATGGACCCAAAGTCATATTTGGGGGATCTGATCGGGGAGTAACCAGAGGTTACGGTACGATTTCCAACGGTATACTCTATATCACTATCGTAGCTTATGTTGAAGGATTAAATCATAACCTGATCAGCGTAAGCCAGTTATGTGATAAAGGATATGACGTTAAGTTCTGCAAGGATAAATGCCTGATAATATCATGTGATTCTTCGGAGACTGTATTAACTGGCATTAGGAGCAGAAATATTTTCTGTTTAGATTTTCTTAGTTTAGATTCTTCTACCCCAGTATGCCTCGTTGCAAAAGGCAGTGCATCTCTTTGTGAACAATGACATAAGAGATTGGCACACATTAATTACAAGACAATTAATATGCTATTTTCCAAAGACTTAGTAAGGGATTCTCCCATTATTAAGTGCATTAAAGATAGTCCATGTCCTGCATGTCAGATGGGCAAGCAGACTCGGGCTACCTTTAAGGGCATCCCAGACAAAGATTCCTCCAGATGTCTTTATCTTTTGCACATGGACTTGTTTGGTCCTATGCAAGTTCATAGCTTAGGAGGGAAGTCGTATACGCTAGTGATTGTAGATGATCAATCTCGGTTTACATGGGTGTTCTTTTTAAAGCGCCAGTCTGATACGTTTGACATCTTCACCAGTTTTGTCAAGCAGATACAGAATGAACTTAACTGCTCAGTGGTCAAAATCAGAAGTGACCACGGAACAGAGTTTGAGTCTGGGGCTATGACAGAGTTCTGTGAAGAACTTGGTATCTTTCATGAGTTCTCCTCCCCTCGCACTCCTCAACAAAATGGAGTGGCGGAGAGGAGGAATAGAACACTCATTGAGGCGTGCACGACAATGCTGAATGACGCTTCTCTCCCAGAATACTTCTGGGCCGAGGCTGTCAATACGGCTTGTCATGTACAAAACCGGGCATTGATCAACAAGAGCCATCGTAAGACTCCTTATGAGCTACTGAAAGGCAAGAAACCAACCATGTCCTATCTGAGGATCTTTGGCTGCAAATGTTATGTACTGAATAATGGGAAGTACCCTCGTACTAAGTTTGGTGAAAAATGCTTCGAAGGCATATTTATGGGCTATAGTAGCCATAGCCGGGCTTATAGAGTTTTCAACAAGAAAACCCTAGTGGTAGAGGAATCAATAAATGTTGTATTTGATGACGGAAGTTTGCTTAATTACAAGACTTCTAGTTATCTTCCTGAAGATGCAGGTGCCAGACTCGAAAAGTTACAACTGGATGAGCCCGAGAAAGATGCAACTCCAAAATACATCAAGGTCTCCACATCAACGCCAATCGGAGAAGTTGAAGATCAAAATGGTGCAAATCCTTTAGAAGAAGGAGATGACCAAGAAGTAGTTGAAGCTCCTGACGCAAGACTTCTTGAGCTCAGACACGTGAGGGATCATCCTAGAGATCAGATCATCGGAGATCCTCGTGACGGGGTCAGAACTCGAAGAGGTACCATTAACGAGATTTTGCATCTTAGCTTCATGTTACAGGTTGAGCCAAAGAAGTTCGATGAGGCAAACAAAGATGCTGCATGGATTTTGGCCATGCAAGATGAATTGCATCAATTCGAACGATGCAACGTTTGGACGCTGGTTCTCAGACCACAAAAGCAGAATGTGATTGGCACCAAGTGGATATTCAGAAACAAGCTGGATGAACATGGAGTCATCATCAAGAACAAAGCCAGACTGGTGGCTCAAGGATACAGACTGGAGGAGGGGATTGACTTCGACCAGACGTTTGCACCAGTTGCACGGCTCGAGGCAATCTGGCTATTCCTAGCCTATGCCTCTCACAAAGGATTCACAGTCTATCAGATGGACGTGAAATCGGCTTTCTTAAATGGAGACTTGAAAGAGGAAGTATACGTCGCTCAACCTCCAGGTTTTGTCAATCCTACTTATCCTAATCATGTATATTTTCTTAATAAAGCGCTATATGGCTTAAAACAAGCTCCTCGAGCTTGGTATGAGACATTGTCTAGTTTTCTTCTTGAGAACAAGTTCTCTAGAGGAAAAATAGACAAGACATTGTTTCTCAGGGAAGTCAAAGGCAAGATCTTGCTGGTGCAAATCTATGTCGATGACATTATATTCGGCTCAACGAACAATAATCTTTGCAAAAAGTTCTCTAAACTTATGCAAGGAAAGTTTGAAATGAGCAGTATGGGAGAGCTAAAGTATTTCTTGGGACTTCAAGTGAAACAGTCTGAGGATGGAATCTTCATCTCTCAGACGAAGTTCACAAATGAACTCCTTAAGAAATTCGGAATGGAGAATGCATCCTCTATGAGGACTCCAATGGGATCCACTATGTCTCTGGATAAGGATGAGAAAGGTAAACCTTTCGATGAAACCAAATACAGAAGCATCATTAAATCCCTGCTCTACCTTACTTCCAGTAGACCGGATATCATGTTCTCCACATGTGTCTGTGCTAGATATCAGGTGAACACTAAGGAATCTCACTATGTCGCTGCAAAGCGAATTCTAAGATACCTTAAAGGTACCCCCAATCTTGGCTTGTGGTACCCGAGAAATAATGATGTCGAGCTAATAGGTTTTTCAGATGCTGATTTTGCAGGGAGTAGGGATGACAGGAAAAGCACTTCCGGGACGTGTCAATTCCTCGAAAGAAGGCTCATCTCATGGAATAGCAAGAAGCAGAACTGTGTAGCAACCTCCACAGCAGAGTCTGAGTACATCTCGGCTGGCAGCTGTTGCGCACAACTCCTTTGGATCAGAAATCAGTTAGCAGACTATGATCTTCAGTTCAAGGAAGTACCGATGTACTGCGACTCCTCCAGTGCAATTGCTATTGCCAACAATCTGGTATCGCACAGCAGAACGAAGCATATTGAAGTGCGTTACCATTTCATTCGGGAGCACGTGGAGAACAAGGACATCTCTCTCTGCTATGTTCCCATTGACAAGCAGATTGCATACATTTTCACAAAGCCCCTTGACGAGGCCATGTTCAGTATGTTTAAAACTGAATTGGGGATGCTAAACTACGAGGAATGAAGACTACAGAAGCTCAAGGCTCATGCGTCTAGGGGGAGCCTCTGCTAAGAATTTAGTGAAAGCAAAGGTACAAGAACTGAGGGGGAGCATGGTGTCACATGCTTCAGTCCCCAATTTGCAGAAGCCGAAAAGGGGGAGATTACCCTCTCGGCTAAGGCTAAGGTGGCTCCAAGTTTGCTCTCAAGAAATTGGTAATGAATATCTCTCTCAACTCAATTTTAAGTTTATGATTTTCATTCCTATATGCTCTATTCACCTTAGCTTGTAGGGTTTAGGCTTCTTCAAATAGGGGGAGATTGTTGGGTATTGTATCCACAATGTACCTGATTTGAAGAAGCCCCTGTACAAGCTAAGGTAAATAGACAATGTGTTTGATGAAATCTTTTAAGTTGTGCTTGTAGTTATTCCACGCTAAGTACACACCAATGTTAGGGTGCAGTGGGTCAATATACACGGGTCTGCGCGACGTAATCCCTCGTTGAGCAGATCAGTGTGTTGGCCTACGTGTACTCTCTCTATTGGGGTGTACTTAATTTCAAGTACAGGGCTATGATAAAGCAAGAGCAGACAAGGAGCAAGGATGGGCCAAAGACCAGCTCACGGGTTGGAAGACGAGAATCGTCTAAGTGTAAATCGTCGAGAATCACTAAGTGATTCTCGACAATTCGTCGAGAATCACTAGTGATTCTCGACGAGTCGTCGAGAATCACTAGATGATTCTCGCCAGGTTGGGCCGGCTGTCTCGACGCAGTCAGAAAATTCTCTAAGGCAGAATCGTCAAGAATCACTAAGTGATTCTCGCCGATTCGTCGAGAATGACTTTGCATTCTCTACGATTCGGCGAGAATCAAATGTGATTCCCGCCGATTCTCCCCGGCCTCTATAACCTGTGCAGCCAGAATTCGCCAAGTAGAATTCGGCGAGAATCGTAAGTGATTCTCGCCGATTCGTCGAGAATCCACTACGATTCTCGCCGATTTTGCCTTGGGCGATTTTTCCGAATTCCTGGACCGGTCCATGTTACCTGCAGCTATTTGAACCGAACTTTGGTCTTTGCTTTGGTGGGGCCCACAACGGTCATCTCCATGACCTATTGTATAAATACACAGGTATTTGTGTACAGTAAAAAACGCACATAGAAAATGAAAGCCGAGCCGCCGACTAACCCTAAAATCGCGAACCGCTCCGCCGCTCGTGCAGTAGTCACCGCAGCCGATCTCGATCTTCTCCAGATCCCCGGTGATAGAAGCCAAGTCTTGCACAGCGTCTCACGCGTCTAACCAGAGATCTTTTGTCTCTTGATTTGAGATAAGGAAATCCATCCCCGTCCGAATCGATGGAGACGATTGATCCTAGTGTGACCGTTGGAAGACCTTGCCGACTTCGCTAAAAAGATTGAATCTCCAGTGCATCGCTGCTGTTTTCAGTTGCCGCCGCCAACACTGAAAGCCTTGCCGCCGCCCTTTGCCGCCGTCGGTCTCGGAGAGATTTTCTCCAAGAAAGATCAATGGTTGTGGACTTTTCGTTGCCTACAAGAACAAGTAGTCTAACGAAAAGGGACACCTAGATCTTCAAGTTGTTTGTATTTCTTATACACTTCAATTTCTTTTTCATTGTAAAGGAGCATTTGGTTCCTAGTTGTAGGGTTGGGTGCAACCCGTGTTGTGGGAGTGTTGACTCCTACGTGTGGAAGGGTTCCTTCCGATAGTGCAAGGATTGGATTTCAATCCTGTTGGTGATGTGACCGAGTCGTCCCTGGATTGGGAGATAGGTCGAAGGGGGAAAGTGGATGTACCCAAATCGGGGAACCACTATAAATTTCCTGTGTTATTTTCTGTGCTGTGTGGTTTGTTTTGATTCTGTAGGTACAATTTTAATTCCGCAAATACGCTGCAAGTCACCTATCCCCCCCATAGGTGAAGGTAGTTGACATTAGGTGGACTTTCAGAGGTAATGCTGGCGGTTGTGGAACCGGGCGCTCCTCTCTAAAGTTCTGGGGGAAACGCCCGCCACCCCTCCGATATCCTCTTCCTCTTTTATTATCAAATCTCCTTCTGTTGCTGGGGCCGGCTTCCATCACTCCCTCCACTGGTCTCTTACCACTTCCCAAGTGGTCCGCTTCCAATCTCTTCGCCATATCAATAATCTCCGCCAAACTAGAGTCCGCTATAAACAAAAGGGCTTGCCTTAGGGGATCTCGCAAGCCTTTGCAGAATCGTTTGGCGTACCCTCTATCATCCAGCTCATAGGAGTCAGCGAATCTAGCCAGGTGCTGAAACTCCCGTTGGTACTCCGTCACCGACATGGACCCTTGCTTTAGGTGCAAAAATCTCTCTTCCAGACCATCCCGAGCGGCCGAGGGGATGAAATGCTCTAAGAAGGCTTCAGAGAATTCGCTCCAACTAATGTCCGTGTACACTCTTCCACGAAAAGTAGAGCCCATGAGGGACTTCCACCACCTTTTGGCATGCAGCTCTAAGAGTGTCACCACAAGGGTCACCGCCATGTTGTTTGGACATCTTATTCCTGCCAACAACTCTTGTATAGTGTCGAGCCACTCTTCCGTATGCACTGCCGACTCTGTCCCAATATAAGCGGGAGGGGAGAGAGCTCGGAAAATGCTTAACCAACTAGATCCTGGACCCTGTTGTTGTACAGGTGTCTGCTGATATTGGGACCTAAAGGCGTCCAAAATAGCTGTGAGCGTCTGCCCCAGCTCTGATTGTTCGAATTGTGTAGGTACGGACGGGGCAGGGGTTCCCCTTACTGGCTCAGCATGTGCTGGGATCTACACATAAGGTACAAACCTAGGGTTAGGTTGGCTAATCTAAGGTTAAAGATGGACAACTTAGTGTGAATTACATATGGGCACACCACTGCTTCCGCTAAGTCAGCTTGTCCCCAAACTGACTAATCAAATGTGGGTGGCACCATTGTTAAGTGACTTTCGCCTTGGAGGATTGTAGCTAGCTGATACCATTTGTAAGACCCCCTCCCAGAACACAAAACACGGCACGAGAGGGGTCTTATGCCCAGAACAGCCGCCTTGCGGTAACACTAACACTCGGGCTAGCCTGTACCACAAGACGCCTATTCTGCCGGCAACAACCAATATCAACACGTAATTGCCAACCCAACCATAATAATATAAGAAAGTCAACCCACACTAAGCATATGTCCATAGTCATAACAAAAGAGAAGCTAACAAGCTTCTACATAATCAGAGTACGTGAATGTATATGCGACGAAGGGCTACAATAAAATCTCTCTCACTCACATCTGTAACCGACGGTAGCGAGGGTACTGTCCCTTCAGGCCCTGTCGTCCTGGCCTGGCTGTCCGGCTGCATAGTCTGCTGCTCCACCTACGGGGTTCCCTCCTAAAAAGGAAGACGTAGCAACCGTTAATCATAAAGACTAAGTGGTTTCGCATCTGCTCCCCCGGTGACTCCTCGGCACCGGGCGGAGAAAGGAATAGGTACAATATATAAATAATAGTAATACAACAGGTGAAGTGAGTATACATATCATAAGCAGCAACAGCAGTAGTGTATAATAAACAAGCTCTTACTTTACAAGTCTACTATCTACAGCAGCAAGAGAGTATATAGCTACAAAAGTAAGTAACTCAACTTATATGGATGCCCATACAAGCATATAAGTTGAGGGTCGTTCAGCAATAAGTAACTCATCGTATAGGAGTGCCCATACAAACTTATACGATGAGGTTCTTAAGTATGTAATGAAGTGTAATGCTATGAATGCAATGCATTGACACACCCATGATCATGCACATGCAATCGCTATGTCGATACAGACTTATAGTTCCCACTATTCGAGCAGGTAGCTAACCTCTCAGGCGTCAACCGTCGTGTCCAGACGGTGACAGTAGAGCGGGCATCTCCACTACTAGGCTGGTCTCCACACTACCTGGCCTAAGACTCCATACGCCTCAATGCTAAGGACACAACAACGGAGCTCACTTGCATACTACGGCTCAGCGGGTTCTCCTGGGTAAATGAGCACCAAGATCCTAGCCCCGAACTGGCCTATGCGTGACACGGAAGGAGCCTCAGAAACACGAGGGCCAAACCCAACCGTTCACTTGGCACGGAAGGAGCCTCGGGACATGAACACCGAGGACCAAGCCCAACCGCCCAAGGTCTAGCTGTCGACTCCCATCGGTGTGACGATTGGCGAGCCCATAGACCTGCCACACTATCCTTAACCAGGGATTACGACACCGTGTGTCGACTCACACCACATACAATTTCACAATATCGTGGCATGGAAGGAGCCTCGGGATGTGAACACCGAGGACCAAGCCCAACCATCCATCAAATGCGGAAGGCGCCTCGGGACATGAACACCGAGGGCCAAGCCCAACCGCCCAACTTTACTCATCTCAATCTCATTCCAACTAGTGACAGTCAACACCACACTTGTTACTTCCACAATGCTACCCGTAGGGAGATGAAACTCTAAGCATTGGATTACTAATTCCCTTTTTATCCATTCAACATGTATCATTGCCATGGTTAAATCATTTATACTTTTGCCCGATCATATATACCCAATTATATCAGGTTCCTTCCTTCAATTAAACTTGTCCACAACTCGTTATATGAATTTAGATTCATAACCTCAACTTATCATATCACTATGATGATTACGTCAAAAGAGTCCACCCAAGCCTCGAGTTGGATCACAACATTAAACTCCACCACATCGCATTCCACGTTACACAAGCCCCTAATTTAGGTGCAGCCTTAACCCGGGCAGCCACTTCGACCAAGGATTCCTGATGTTACAGAGATCCGACGAGTGCGTGCAACCACTCGTTGGAAAGATAATTTCGTGGGCTACAACTTTCGTGTTTAGTCGAAAGCCCAGATTTGATCGTACCCCACCAGAAATCCACTCGAAGCCTGCTGCGTACAAGGTAAAGATTTCCTAGGTGGAATTTCCCCCAACCGCAGCAGATTCGAACAGACTTTCCCGTGGCTACAGGTATCACCTCGGAACATGCAACCACTCATTGGAAAGATAATTTCGAGGGTTACGACTTTCGTGTTTAGTCGAAAACCCAGATATGATCAGAACACTCCCAAAATTGGCCACGAAGGTCGCTGCCTGCAGAAAATAGATTTCTGCACGCATCTTAAGGCGAGATGAACGACATACGTTCAACTTCCTCCTTACACCAAACTCCCAAAATCTCCTCCAGAAAATCATCCACCCTTATTCACCCTCACAGAGCCATATTTCTCCACGAAACCTTCTCTCATCTTCACCTTGAAGGATGAAGAGGTTGGAGGGGGCTAAAGCCTAGAAAACAAACCTAGGCATGGCTTTCCTAGGAAATCTCCTCCTCACCATTAAGACTCTATGGAGTCGATATCTCTCCTAGAATATATCTACAGATCTAGCACCAAGGGAGAGGGGAGGAAGCTCACCTCGTTTCCGGCGGTACCAACATTCCCGGCCATGGATCTAGTCGTTCTCCTTTGCGGCATCTCTCGCTTGGTGCGGTTGTTCTTTACGGCAAAGGAAGAAGAGAGAGAGAGAGAGAAAGAAGGCCGCCTCCAAAAGCTCCGCCTGCTTCCGTCGGTTTCGCGAGATCCACGATGATGGCAAGGTCGGTCGGCGCAAGGCTAGGGTTCGGATTTTAACTCCCTTTTTATAGACTGATGTATTAGGTTTAATCACCTCTTCCACGTGTCAACGCCTCATTGGACCACCCATAATGGGTCATATTGAAGTGACCCGGTCCAAGGAACCATCCAGCGCGAATACCGAAATCCGGTTCGGTCCGCCTGTACAAGCCGGTGAATCTGCCTGGGCGAAGAAAACACACAAGTCAAATTCGGCGGGAATCATCTGTCATTCTCGACGATCGGCTAGAATTACCAGGTGATTCTCGACGATTTTCCCTTGGGCCATTCTTATCGGAAATCTGGCGTTGAGAGCGTTGAGTATTCTCATCAATACTCGACGATCGGCGAGAATCACCAGGTGATTCTCGACGATTTTCCCTTAGGCCATTCTTATCGGAAATCTGGCGTTGAGAGCGTTGAGTATTCTCATCGATACTCGACGATCGGCAAGAATCACCAGGTGATTCTCGACGATTTTCCCTTAGGCCATTCTTATCGGAAATCTGGCATTGAGAGCGTTGAGTATTCTCATCGATACTCGACGATCAACGAGAATCACCAAGTGATTCTCGACGATTTTCCCTTAGGCCATTCCCTCTCGATCCGTTGGATATCACTCCACCCTACACTCCATCCAACGCACTTGACACCTTTTGCCAGTGTGCCCCGAGCCCAAGTCAAGTTTCTTGACTCAAAACTCGTGCGAGAGGCCTAGCGTGAATTGGGACGTTACAGATTGACTGTAAGACTTTTTGATGAAGACCGACAGATTCATCTTTGGTACCTGCTCACTTATGTTGATTGGTATGGGTGGTTACCCTTGTGTAACAGCACATCCTGTGCGGTCAACTCCTATATGACTGCGTTGACAACCTTTGTAGAACTTCTGTAGATGTTTGAAATTAGTCACATATTATCTAATTGTAAATTCTCTCCTTCTTCATTCAATATAAATGAGGGCATACCCTTATAATATTTAGATTTTTTTTGAAAATACAAAATTCAATTATTTTCCATTTATTGCGTGTTATTGTTAATTTCTTGCATGTTATTTCCAAGTTCTCACATAGTATTAGAGGGAACATCATTCCTTCAATTATGAACTTTGCTCATTGTGCGATCTTCTGTTTTTTCTAACCGCACAACCTTTGTTGCTCCGTATGCATACTTCGGTTATCTAACTACACGCCTCTGCTCTGCGTTGCTCCTTACCCTTTGTAGTTTGTGCGATCTCCATTTTCCTAACCTCAAGTCCGCTTGCGACTTGTGCGATCTATGTTTTGGTTGTGCGTTTAAGCCTCTCTAACCCCACCATCTTCTCTTCTCTATGGAAACTTCAGATGTCACTTCTTCATCTTCAAATCTCACTTCATCGACTTCAATTCCCTCCGACAAACTTGGCATTGCATCAAAGTTGACCGAGCTGAATTACCCAAAATGGAGTGTCTCGTTTACCTTTTTATCGAGGTCTCAACGCAAACGACATCATCTAACTGATAATCCTCCAGCAAAAGGATCTGCCACTTTTGACGACTAGGATGCCAGTGTTGGGTATTGTATCCACAATTACCCGGATTTGAAGAAGACTCCAGTCAAGCTAAGATGGATTCACAATGTATTTAACGATCTTCTATCAAGTTGTGCTTGCAACTATTCCATGATAAGTACACACCAAAGTCAGGGTGCAGTGGGTCAATATACAGGGATCTGCGCAACGTAATCCCTTGTTGCGTAGATCAGTGTGTTGATTCACGTGTGCTCTCTCTATTGGAGTGTACTCATTTTCAAGTACAGGGTCAAGGTAGTTCAAGAGCAGAAGAAGGAGCAATGATGGGTTAAAGACCAAGTCATCAAAAGAAGGAAGAAAGAAAATTCTTCCAAGTCAAAATCGACGGGAATCGCTAGTGATTCCCGCCGACTTCGATGGGAATCGCTAGTGATTCCCGCCGACTTCGACGGGAATTGTTAGTGATTCCTGCCGATTCGACGAGAATCAGTTAGCATCTCCCGCCAACTTATTCTGGCTGACAGGTTTCAAACAGAAATTCTGCCAAGGCAGAATCCACGAGAGTCGTGAGCGATTCCCGCTGACATCGACGGGAATCACCAACGACTCCCGTCGATTTTGACTTAGGCAATTTTTCTCCGTTCGCTGGACCGAACCAAGCTGCCGTGCGCTATTTCGGCCGAGGCTAGGGCTTCTCCTCGTGGGCCCCACAACGGTCATTAGGGTTGGCTCCTGGTATAAATGTACGCATATTTTGAAAATACAAACAGACATTCACGGATATACGAAAGAAGAAGACGATGACCTAGCCGATCGCGAAATCACCGAAAGCTTGTCGCCGCTCGAAAGAATGTCGCCACCGCTGATCTCAGATCTTCTTTGATCATCCGGTGATAGAACCGAGGCAAGAAGCCGGTCTCACGTATCTCTCTCGAGATCTCTTGTCTTCTGATTCGTTGACGAGACTTGGTCTCCCTTCCGAATTGGTTAAGACGTTTGATCCGAATGAGATCGTTCGAAGACCTAGCTTGCTTCGCCAAGAAGTTTGGATCTACAAAGCATCGCCGCCGCACTTACTTGCCGCCGCCGATCTTGGCAAGATCCATTCAAAGTGAGAAACCCGGTAGTGGACTCTTCGTACTTTTCGTGCTAGCTTCAACGAACGAAGAAGGACATCGGAATCTCCAAAGCATTGTTTGTATTTTCTTTTACATTTAATTTTGTTGTAAAGGAATTTTCATTCCTAGTTGTAAGGGTTTGGTGCAACCTGTTGTGGTGGAGTTGTGACTCCGTTGTAGGAAGGGTTCCTTCCGTGGTTAGGGGAGCGTTGCTCCTAGTGTGAGGATTGGATTTCAATCCATTTGAAGAAGTTACCGAGTAATCCCTTGGTGGGAGATAGGTCGAAGGGGGAAAGTGGACGTACCCAAATCGGGGAACTACTATAATTCTTTGTGTGTTTTCTGTGTTCTGTTTGCTAATTGTGCAGGTTATTTTAATTCTGCAAAAGACTGCAATACACCTATTCCCCCCATAGGTGGATTAGGTTGACACTAGATACTTTCAAGTGGTATCAGAGGGAGGTTACTCATCAATAAGGTTAACACCTTTAGTAAGTTCCCGTGTCTAGTGTCAAGAAGAAAACAAGACTCAAGCATGGAGCTATACACAGATGTCTCTCCCCTAAAACTGCCTGCCTGCACAAAAGAGTATTTTCCCATCTAGAAAATGAGAGTTCAGTTTCATCTAGAAGCCATTGACCCTCGTGCTTTATACATTGTGGAAGTGGGTCCCTTCATTCCCATGAAGGCTTTTGACTCTGGAGAAGATCTTTAAATCCCATAAAGTCCCAGAGAGATGTTTAAAACTGAGTTCTCACTATTCAACTTGGACAAGCTGATTCGACAGATCATCTCAGATATTTGGTCAGGATCATCTCTTACAAGATTTGATAAGTGTAAGACTGCAAAGTCTAGTGGGAAACAATCTCTGACCTCATGGAAGGAAAGAAGACTGCCTGGAATGAATGCTAGCAAGAAGATGAAGCATATGTGGGGGTCCTCATCTATGAAGATGAAAGTCAAGAACAACCCATCAATATCAGGGCTCCCGTTTCTCTATCAAATACTGAAGAAGAGATTGAGGAATGCAATTATGATGAAGCTGAAACATCATCTTCTACAGACAATAACTCTAACCCTGATCAGCCAAATCAGGACCAGGTATCTTCCTCCTCTTGCCCTTTCCCTCATGTATCTCCTGAATACAGGAGAAGTTCGGAGGATTTTCCATCAGTTGATGCAAGAGATATTGACAGCTTCAATCAACAGATTGAAACTCTTGATTCCCTTCATAGAGCCCTTCAGGAGAGCAACTTGCTTGTTGAAGTACAAGCTAAGGAAATTGCTCAGTTGAGGACCATGATGGACCTTCAATTGGAATCCATCAAGGTGAAGGACTTAAAGATCTCGGATCTAGAGTTTCATCTAGAGACTGAGAAGAGGATAGTATCTAATTTTTCCAAGGTAGATGCTATTAAGAGAAAGGGAGAAAACAGGTGGATCTCGTGAATTATAAAATCATCGAGAAATTGGGAAACTATTTACAGACCCCCCACACCGAGTAGGAAGGGCACACATCATTCCTTCAGGTATGACCATAAGAACAACTATGGTCACTGCAAGAATGATCGGCCCTCATGTGGAAACACCCAATTTGCAAGTGCTGTTATGGCTATCCCTGAGGAAATACACACGGCTCATCATGAATCGTTTGTATTTATGGCCTCAGCCCCCATACTTCATGACATTGCAGGAACCAGCTCTCACGGAACATCTTCCCACCCTTAGACAAAAGAAAAGGGAGTTGGAAAACATGTAGCAAGCATTAATGGGGCCCCCGAATGTGTGCTGGCTGCAAAGAAAGCACCACCTCCCAGGCCTCATGACACTCACCACATTTTCACCATCAGACCCCCTTTGTGTCTCGGTGGAGAGGGTAAATCTGAGAGCAGAACCTGCTCTGCCCCTTTCAGACCCAGGATCGTGACTAACTCCGTTAGTAGATCTGGTCAGAAATGGAGTTACAATATCCATGAGTGTTGGTGATGTGGCAAAGTGGGTCACTTTGTCATATACTGTTGGCACAATCCTTCTGTGTCATGGGCAAGGGTATGTCCGCATCCTTTGGCAAGAGACAACCTTCCTGTAAGAAATCCTGTGGGAAGGCATGCTGTATTTTATGCTGACAAGAACCAAGGACCCAATACCTATTGGGTTCCTAAGGTAAGGTAATTCTATTTTGCAGATAGTCTAGGTACCCATGAACTTGATGGGACCTAGACAAGAGATGTTCCAGGCTTGCTCTGGAACAAGGAATATGGGAAAAGATATAATGCTTGCTACAGAGTCCTTCATGTACGTGACACCCCTCGTGCTTCGAATAGTGGATATGAATGATCATCCTAGTAATCCCAGGTACACGCATTCAATTTAGATAATTGAATCACATTACGTAGATATATATGTATTTATATCAATATATTTATATATATAAACACACTCAAGATATATATATATATATATATACACACACACATATATATACATATATATATATATGTTGATACTCACCTTGAATGGAAGGACACGCAAGCAAATAACCATATGATCCTCATCTGGGAAAATGAAAAACTTTCAAAACCTTGATAAATTGTAAACATGGGTGTCACATGGTCCGATAAAGGGACTTGTACCAGAAAGTGCAACTATAAGTATTACATTTTGAACCCTTTAATAAAAAGCCAGTGGCTAATGTTAGTGTTAAAACATCCATCTAACTCAACTTAGTTATCATGACATGGAAATTTGTAATCCATTGTTTAGAGGAAAAAGGAAATGAACTATACTCGGTGATGTTGAGTATTCAAAAAGAACTTCAACAGTCCCTAGGTCATTGCATATTCGCGGAAATCTGCATTCAACCCGTCGACCCAGTTGCCTTAAATTAGCAGGAATTCCCGTCGATCGTTATAATCGAACGAAAATAGCGGAAAAGTCCTCTGAACTTTTGGCTTCCCGGCGACCCCCTGATATCAACTCCACTTCTGACTCCCGTCGACCTTCACCTGCTTCCAACTCCCGTCGACCTTCGCCTGCTTCCTCTCCCTTCGATCATCGACCGTCGCTTTCCGTCGACCCTAGCCTCCTGCAACCGTCAACCCTAGCCTCCCGCAATCGTCGACCGTCGCATCCCGTCGACTCAACGTTCCCTTCATCGGCATCAGCTCGACGCAAGTGTCTCGCTGATCCACCGCCAGCCCTTCAGCCCTAACGCAAGCTTCTCATCGGCCTCAGTCTGCGCCTACCCTAGGGCTACACCTACTAACCGCTTGCTACGCGTCTCCTTCCATGCACCCTCCGTGAGTGAAAGATAACTTTAGTTGATTCCTTGAATCCACTTTCAGGGATCATCCCTCCTTCTAGTTCAGTTTCTACAAATTCTAAATTAAGAAAGAGTTAACCTCTTGGGTTTAACTCGCTTAGGTTCAAAATTGCTCCTCGAACAACGGTCGTGCTCCTCACTGGAAGTGAATTGGTGAGGACAAGCTTTGCTTATGCCTCAGACGAATTCAGAAACATCATCTTGATGTTGGAACAAGCCGGACTCTCTTTCATTCTCAAGCACCCGTGCAAGGTTCTCGACAAGGAGGTTTTAGAGTTTTCATCAACTCTAAGTTGCGTCACGAGGACACTATGATAAAGAGTAAGATAGCAGGCCTTAGGATAAAGATGACGGCTGGAAGACTGTCCCATCATCTCCAGCTCTCAAGCTTCGAACAAGAGGACTATCTAGACGTAGATGATCGTATGAGTACCTTGCTTTTTTGTGACTTGGCTTGAGGGGCTAGGGCCATTAAACGTAAGGATATGAACGACGAAGGAAAGTTTCTTTCAGATATCATAGGGAAGGTTCTGATCTGCAAGCCTGGCTCCCATGATCACATCTCAGGTGACATGTTCAAGAGCCTGATTTCCATAGTGTGCAGAAAGAAAATGAACTTGGGGGCCATGTTGTTTGAGAAAATAAAAGATACTCTACTTACCCCTAACTTCGGACGCATCATCAGTCTCTACCTAAACTAGATGGATGGAGATAGGTTTGATATGACTAAGGGAGTTCCCCTTCACTATCTAAAGAAGATGGACTCCAACGTCTTCGATAGGTGGGAAAGAAGAATTGTCTAAGGGGGAGCATCTGCAACGCGAGTTGATGAAGAAGACAGAGAATCTGAGTTCACAAATCCTTCAAATGAGCCCAATAAAGTTCCTGATCTGCTGAATGCAGGAACTGAGGGGGAGTCATTACCCAGCCCTTCTGCTACTATCAGGATGGAAGCATCAGTCACAGAACAAGTAAACATTGTTACTAATATTACCCTCATCTCTAAGGATGTAGTGGAAACCCTCGCTACTAATGAGACTGACGATGAGGAAGAATAGGATGATGTGGAGAATGTTGCTGCTAGTGAGAATGATGTGGATTCCCCTGAACAACATGTTGCTGAGGAACTTTATGATGAGCAAGCTGGAAATGATATGGCCATGAGGGAGATTGATGTTGAACTCCCTTCTGAGGAACAGATTCAGGTAAAGGTTCCTGATGTGACTGACACAACAGTTGAGGGAGAGAACTCACGGCCTAAGGAACAACTTGATACTATACTGAAGGGGGTGATGAGAATATATGGAAACATGGAAGATGCTGCCTCAATCACTCCACAGGAGACTGTAAATTTATCGAGCTCCACAAGTGAATCTGAAGAGGAGAGTCATGACTCACAGAGTCCTATCCCTCTAGAACACGACCAGGCTATACATCAAGAACATCCGTTAGGACCTAGCTTGGCAAATCACACTGTAAACATCATTCAAGGTATAGTAGATGAGCTGAAGATCTCTTTAAACGGTCCCACAATAGGGTACTCAAACGAATAAAGCAATCAGAAGATTTGATGCTAAAGAACATGTTGGAGATAAATCACAAGATGGACAAGATGGAAGAAATATTTGAAGCCAAGTATGTTGAGGCTGGCAATATCGTCACTCTTCTGAAGCAAGGGCTAAAGAGGACTACAGCAGACCTGGCAGTGGTAAATCAAAATGCTCATGTCGTAGCCAACAACATCAAACTGTTCGATGCCAACATGGTCACCCTCCACTCGAATCAGAAAACCTTGGTGGCCAATTTCACTCAGAATGTAAAGCATATAGATGAGTCACTGCACTCCTATGCAAACTCAATTGCACTAGAAGCCAAAAAGGGGGAGAAGGAATATGCAGCTAAGATGGCAGGGCTAGAGCAAATCATAGTCGACAACTTTCAGAAATCAAACGAATATGTTTTTAAAAGTTATCATTGGCTCGTTTAATAATCATCGGGTATCTCTATTCCTGTTGATCCTGAGGTTGATCCTACTGATGATGTTACTACTGCTGCTGATGATGTTGCTATTACTGAGGAGTTTCCCTTAAGTGAAGCTGATGCCAAAAAGGCTGCTAAAGCTGCTGCCAAAGCTGCTAACAGTGCACTGTTTGATCAAGAAGCAATTGCGAAAGGGGAAAGAAAGCTTCAAGAAAGAACTTCAATAGAAATCCAGCTGTGAGGAAATCAAAAAGGAAGGTAAGTGAAGTCAAGAATGAACGATGGAGTCCCGTGTCTAGGAGCATCATACTTGATACATTCATGCTACAACAGCGGGGAGAGCATAACAGAAATGAATTATATAGTCAGTATGAATGGGAAATGCACAAAGAATATGAGGCAAAAAGAAACATATTCTTCAGGACAAACACAGTTGAAAACAAAGCTCCTCCCCCCAGGTACTACCCAAAGCTAAAGGAATATTTTGAAAGGCAAAGCAAGAAGTTCCTGACAAAACAAATAAGAGATGCTGAGGCAAAGGAGGGAAAGACATGAAACGTAAACATTTAATTTTCAATATGCGTGTACTTCTATTCTTGTAATTAAAAATGAACAACACTTTGGATATATATATATATATATATATATGATCATATGCTGATTCAATTTTTGTTTTGAATGCGTAAAATTTTATTATTTTGATTTCTTGTCTCGTATACTTTTATATATATCTTTACGGTTGGTGTAATTCATCTTAGCTAGTAGGATTTTGACTTCTTCAAATAGGGGGAGATTGTTGGGTATTGTATCCACAATTACCCGGATTTGAAGAAGACTCTAGTCAAGCTAAGATGGATTCACAATGTATTTAACGATCTTCTATCAAGTTGTGCTTGCAACTATTCCATGCTAAGTACACGCCAATGTCAGGGTGTAGTGGGTCAATATACACGGGTCTGCGCAACGTAATCCCTTGTTGCGTAGATCAGTGTATTGATTCACGTGTGCTCTCTCTAATGGAGTGTACTCATTTTCAAGTACAGGGTCAAGGTAGATCAAGAGCAGAAGAAGGAGCATAGATGGGTCAAAGACCAAGTCATCAAAAGAAGGAAGAAAGAAAATTCTTCCAAGTCAAAATCGACGGGAATCACTAGTGATTCCCGCCGACTTCGATGGGAATTGGTAGTGATTCCCGCCGACTTCGACGGGAATCGTTAGTGATTCCCGCCGATTTGACGAGAATCAGTTAGCATCTCCCGCCGACTTCTTCCGGCTGACAGGTTTCAAACAGAAATTCTGCGAAGGCAGAATCGACGGGAGTCGTGAGCGATTCCCGCCGACATCGACGGGAATCACCAACGACTCCCGCCAATTTTTACTTAGGCAATTTTTCTCCGTTCGCTGGACCGAATAAAGCTGTCGTGCGCTGTTTCGGCCGGGGCTAGGGCTTATCCTCATGGGCCCCACAACGATCATTAGGGTTGGCTCCTGGTATAAATATACGTGTATTTTGAAACTCCACACAAACATTTACGGATATACAAAATTAGAAGACGGTGACCTAGTGTAAGACCCCATTTTTTTTCTTTTTCAACCACCGGGGTCTAAGCCCAGAATTGCCGCTTTGCGGAGGACCCGACTCACGGGAAGGCCGCCACTACAAAACGCCAATTCTGCTTACCCTTTTCGATCACAAAGAGAGAGAAGTTAGTATACATAAAATGTAAACAAGTCCACAGAAACATGTACGAATAGAAAATCATAACCAGTCTATCAATAGATAATAACAGAAAATAGAAGTACTGCAAAGATACAGTTCAGATGAAATGTAGATAAACGGGCTCGATCCCGGTACATCAGAGTCCTCACTACAAATCACTCATCGTGGAAGCTATAAAAAACACTAATCACTCACGGAACTTGTCGCAGGTGCACCGATGCTAGACTGACCCACCTCCATGCGCACCGTATTCCGCTAGTGCTGGTCCCTCGACTGCTGGTCCCTGTCTCCCATCTGAAGCTCCTGTAATGTTGTGGTTAAAAAACCATTAATCATAAAGTCTAAGCCCTATCATCCCCTACCCCTCCCCCCATGACTCCTAAGAACCGAGCGGAGACGAGGAAAGGGAAGCTACAAAGGTGAAGAGTAATCAAGCAGATGACAATGGAGCTAATCTAACAACTATCAGTGTATATAAACAACTATCTACAATAAAGTACATCTAGCAATTCTACGATAGTAAGTAATAAAGTAGACATCACTACAAGAAATGTGACTTTCAGTGACAAAATATTTGTGACCAAATAAATTCCATCACTAAAGATGCACTTTTTGTGACGGAATTTTATTTTGATCACTAAATATTATTATTCTTTTAATTTGTGACAAAAGAATTATTTAGTCACTGAATATATGCATTTTTTGCGACGAAAATATATTTTGATTACTAAATATTATTGTTCTTTTAATTAGTGACTAGAAAATTATTTAGTCACAAAAATTATTTTTTAGTGATAAGAATAATTTTTTTGTCACTAATAAATTTTGACACTATTTATTATTATTTACTGACCAAAAGTTCTTTTGTCACTAGATAATTCAATTTAGTGACAATTTTTTACCACAAATAAAAATACATGTATATTATTTAGTGATAGCAAAATATTAATCTCTCATAGAACATTTAAAAATTTTGTTCATTAATCACCAACAAATTAAAAAAAATTTAGAAATGAAAATATTTCATAAGTTCTCTCATATAATAAAATTCATTCTATTCAAAATATAATAAGTAATTATAACGCTTGGTGAGTTAGGTTAGCTCTCCCATCTTTTTCAAATTCCCTGAGCAGTGAACGGCCTTCTCATTGAAACTGCAATCTTATACATGTACTTGGCTTAATTTTTGTGAAAAATTACAATTTTTTAATTAAATAACATTATTATTAACTTAATTAATGAGTAAAATGATTATTTAGACATTAAATTATTATATTTAGTGACTATATAAAAATTTTGCCAATTAATGTTTAGTGACAAAAAAATATTTTGCAATTAATGACAAACACAATTAGTCACTAATTGTTCATAAACAATAGCCAACTATTTTGATTTACTTCCAATTATTATATTTTTTTCCCGGTACGTGCCCTAAGTCCGTTCTTTTCTCCTCCCTCGTTATCCCGCTTCTCCCTGCTTCGCAAGCCGGCCTTCTTCCTCCAGAGCCGCTCATTGCCGATCCTCTCCATAGGTGATCTTCTCCGACGAAAACTCCGGTATTTTCCTCTACTGTTACCGCTGACTGCTATCTCCATTCTCCTGTGAATCTACTTTTGCCGAGAACCGGTTGTCGTAGAACCCTTCATTGACATTTCTGTTCATCTTCCGTCAGAGCTCGCAGGTGATCCTCTTCATCAACATTCATGTTATGCTTCCTCGAGTCCCTACCTTAAACTATGAGGCCCCCATCCTCAATCAATCTATTTCCCCCGCCCGCCTGCACGAGTTTCGCTGCTCTGCTTCCTGCTCTTCATTTCCTAAGAGAATTGTCGGTAGGTTTTCCACTTAGTTTTTTAATTTCTTTATATCTTCCAATTTTTGATTTTGTTTTCATTTACGTTCATGTATTCATTTCTAATTTATAGAAATAATTTTTTTTATGGTTGTTACAATCTTTATTTGGTCCAAATCTGAAGAAAATATTTGCATTTCATTCAGTAGAATTCAGAAATAACTAACAAACCTTCTCAATTTAATTAGATGTTTGTATCAAGCTTGAGGTTTTGATGTAAATTACCATGATCGGATTATATATGTTGTAAGTTCTGTTACCCAATTTAACTCAGCTGCTTCTTTGATGTTTTTTCCTCATCCACATGCACACATTTTGTTTGATGAAATGCCCAAGAGAATTTTTGGAAATTGTTTGTGTATTTTCCATCCGTTAGCTAAATACTTAGACGCTAGATCAATTATGATTATATTTAGTTTCTTTATAATCACTATATGCTAGAGGAATTTTGGCTCTATCATTTTTATTTGCTCTTATTCTCATCTATGATGGAAATATATATATATATATATATATATATATATATATATCATGGGAATGAGATGAGTTTTCATATAACAATTCAATCTTTGATGGAGAATGAGTAAGTTATGGAATAAAACATCTGCATCATTTGCCATTACGTAGTGTCAATTACATATAAACAAATAAACCATAAAATCACATAATATAGATCAAAGAAAAGTTAGTTTTGTTTTCAATATTATGTCATATAAAAATGAACTAATTAATCTGATGCTTCTTCTAGATGATAACTGGATAAACTAAGGACAAATAATTTTAGTTTTTAAAGTTTTTTGTCCTAGGTTTACCCTTGAATTTAGGAAAGAAATCTCTCTAGTTACATATCACCTCCCAATAAATATTTTAGCATTCACCCAAGCCTCCATAAAGCCTACCAATTTTATACCAAACATTTAAGTGAAATATTCTATGTGCTATTAGTTCAATGCCGTATCCAATAATGGAAACATGTGCCTTTTTCTTAATTTTTTATTAACATGATTTATGTATTTTATAAGGTATTTGAGGATAAAACAACATATCAAATTTAAATTTTATTTTTTTGAAATTTTCTTATTATTCAATGTGAGATTATGACAAAAGATAGGGCACAATGATGACAAAGGATCCATATAGCCGACCCACTATAGTGGTATAAAGACTTGAGTGTTGTTGTTGTTTTCTTATTCTTCAATGTGGTTTGAAACTTTCTGTAGTAAAATAAGTAACTTTAAAGTAGAAGTATCGTGATTGGGTGAAACTTTCTCATCAAAAACCTTCATTTGAATATGCATGCTCATTTAGTGCTGATTATTGGTTATTACCTTTGTTTTTTTATCTTTCTTATTTTATAATTGTTAATTATTTCTTTTTTTGAGTTACACACAAGCGCGCACGCAAATAATTCTTCTCTATATATGTTATTCAATTATAACAACTTCAATTACGTTTGCATTCGATCCCTTATAATTCTTCAGTCCAATCCATTTTGCCATTGAGACCAGTTTTTTTATATTTTGTTAGATTTAATAATTGCCAAACAATGCCTTTAATTTGGCTATGCCCGATTGAATTGTATATTCCTTGTTTATGGAGAATTCAAAAATAGAAGTTAGTGCTGATTTTTGAAGAGTACTCAAGAGCATATGGTTAAGTAAACCAATTTTTCAATGTGGATTATGGGTAATCCTACTAAAATTTTTCATGTAGAGGTATATGCATATTTTTATAACATATGTTCATTGTTAACATCCATTTTCGTGCTTTTATCCCGTAATGTTGAAAAAATTTTTTGTTACTTTGTGAAGTAAGTCCTCAATATTAAGTTTATGTTAATGTAATTTGTTTTTTTATTTATTTATCACGGAATATTTGCTTCTTTTTGGATCGATCTTAGCCGACCCTTTTTGCTCAATTGTGTAGGTAGCCAAAGCGAAATTTCAGCATTTGTACAAGGTGAAATCAATTTTAGGCAATGAGGAGAAAAGTGCCTTATATGATTAGACTAGTTTGGTTATTGATAATATTATTTCTTGGAGTGTATTACAACATATGATCAAAACCATTTTCGACAAATCCATATGATGATCATAATTAATTTTTTTATCTCTCAATAAATTGTTGGGGATGGAGCTGATAATCTTCAAAAGTACTTCCAATCAGTGTATAAAATGTTAACTTTTGAAAACTTTCCTAATTAGTATATGAAATGTCATTATTTTGAGCTTAACATTGTCTATATTGAGGATAAAATAGATGCATTTAAACCATAATAGTAGATGCTTTCATGAGTTTCATCCCAAACCATCACCATAGTTGACGCCTATGATCGAGTTTAGGTTGTTGGACTGGGCAAGGTCGCAACACTAAATCAGGCATGCTTGCTAGAACTATTATAGTATGTGAAGTTCTATATTGTTTTGATCCCTAAAATCTGCTATTTGTTTTGATCCTAGTTGTACTATGCTAGTTACAGCTTCTGTAAATGGGCACTACCAGAATGTGTTTCGAATAATTCCAACTTGCATGCAAAATGATTCAAATTTCACAAATTATGACTGGACTTTTTCGCAGGTACGCTATTATTTACTTTGAAGATTTGAAATTTACTGCTTTTTTGAAGATTTGAAGTATATTTTTTAAATGTTCTAATTTCCTCTCCTTTGGTTCTAGGGCATACGAGACATCTATTTCAATCAGTATAGTCGGTGGATTATGATGATTTCATCTATTTCAGTCTTGCAACAGTTCTTAGACCAGTAACTAAAGAAGCGAGGAGAAGACACAAGTTGCTATCAAGATGTGCTAAAGAATGCATGTTTATAGATTTTTTTCTTGTATTTCAGTTTAATTAGAGATGAAAACACAATTATTCTGTATTGAGGGATTTAGGTTATCTCCCACCCTCTTTTTTTATTAATAAATTAATTTATGATGAATAATAATTTAGTTAAAATTGAGTATCTTATTTATTATTTTGTTTGAATGTATAAAATTAAATTCTAGTAAATGATAAATGAAATAATTAATGATATTTTATGAAAAACTGAACAAAATTTAGTGACAAATTATCACTATTGTGTCGTTTCTTTTGTGACCAAATATTTTGTCACTAAAAGTATTTATTAGTGACTACTAATTTGATCCCTAAAAGTTGTCTTTTGGTGACCAAATTTTTTTATTTAGGGACCAAACGAATTAGTCACTACAATTCCATTTAGTGACCAAATTAATTTGTTCATTAAAACTTCATTTAGTGACCCAATAAATACGGTCACTAAACAACTTTTTATGACCAAAATTAATTTAATCACTAAATATGCACATCTAGTGACAAAACACTTTTTGGTCACTAAAGACATTTAGTGGCGGGGCTATTGTGACGACTTTGTGACTGACTGAATTTGGTCACGAAATGTCTTTAGTGACCACAATTTAATATTTAGTGACGAAAAATTTCATCACTAAAGGTCAATTTTCTAGTAGTGCATGTAGTAAGTAGCAAATATA
Source organism: Platanthera zijinensis (assembly GCA_039513925.1). Taxonomy (NCBI): domain Eukaryota; kingdom Viridiplantae; phylum Streptophyta; class Magnoliopsida; order Asparagales; family Orchidaceae; genus Platanthera; species Platanthera zijinensis. Next base: position 130,310,378 of record CM077085.1, on the reverse strand, counting down.
TAAGAAGGCAGATAAAGAACAAATAAGTAAATAAGTAAGTAACCTTAACTTATATGAATGCCCATACAAACTTATAAGTTAAGGGGTCTTCTGCAAGGCTCCCATCGTATAAAAAGTCCCATACCGATTTATACGTTGGGGTGTCGGTTGTATGCAAAAATGAGTGTAGTGATATGCTATGCCATGATTCATGCAAGTGCAACTCACGTACACGACTCTATGCGCACAGACCTTTAGTTCCCCCTGTTCGGGCAGCTAGCTTCACTCCCAGGAACCTCCATAGTGGCAAACGGAGACAGTGGGTCGGGCCCCCCACTCCTAGGCGGGTATCCACACAACCGGGCCTAGCCCTTCCGTACGCCCCTAGAAGAACACAACCTAGAGTATCCGCGTACTTTTGCTGGCTATATCCGCCAGACTTTCTTTGGCTAAGTGTCCCACACCGCCGAGTCAACGCATCGATGTCGGTTTGAACGACAATCAAATACCGAAGACCCACCACCTTTATTCTGTACTCAAACCCTCGAGCCCTCGGCTCCCCGGACTGTCCCGTCCGTGCATCTACCTTCAGAGCTACCGTCTTAATGGCAACCAAACCAACCTATTCTACCTCCCTAGCTACCGGGGTGTGTGAAAGTGTAACCCTAGTTGTACTAGTTGCTCTTCTAATTTATTATTCCTACTGTTTACGTTAGCCCAGGACTGCCCCCGGTATTCCCCGTGAAGGGCTCTCAAAGGGCACTAGGAACTATGATGGTAGCTGAAGCCCACCGTTCCCTTTCGCAAGGCACTTATTGTTATTGGTTAATCTCCCTTTACCCGATCCCTTTTTAAGTTACTTTAGATCTAGCCCTAGAGTATTAAGACTCTTCCTCTCCTACCCGGGGTGGACGATCTTTTGTCGTTCCCGAACGCCACTTAACACTAGCCAATCTCACACTATACTTATCCTTACTTCCAATAATGAACTTAAACTTAACTTGCCCTATCCAAACCAACAACTACCAAAATTCCATCTCCCTAAGTTCATTACCCACTCTAGTTCAGTTTCTGTGATTTTACTATATGCACACCGTCCTAAGATACATGAGGTATATAAGGGGAGGTACTCCAAATTGTCTTCTGAATCTCCTATAATGTTTACTGGAGGTCTATCATGACACAATATAACTAAGTCCAAGATTTCCAAATTTTTCCTATTATCGGGCATTTAATTTATTTATTATAAGCCTCCCAATGCCCTAGTATGAACATGAAGTGCACTAATGAGCCAACAATAAATCATCATAAAATCAGTAAAAATCCTATAGGCATTTAAGCAGTAATTCCAAATTTTGAGAAATTTCAGTGGTGTTTAGGCCTATATTTCCTAATTTACCATTTTAGGCCACTTCTAACATATTATGAAGCAAGTACTGTAAATATGTACTCAAAAATCACAATAAAATTACAGAAGCTTTATGGTGACCTAAAACTATCATAAACCAAGTCCCATGATTTTTCTCTAATATTTTGGGCTCTGAATTTATTTTAATGTAAAATACTACTTTCCTAGCTTAGTGAAGGAGGTACTCTTTTTATTTATCTAAAAGTCCTGAAAATATTACAGGGTGTCTATAATGGATTGAAACACCGACTGACCAAAGTTCATAATTTTCCAATTAATAATTGGGCATTATTTGTATTTTTGACTACATATCCCAAATGGTAAGTAAAAGAAGCAAGTACCCCAAATAATCAGATAAAACTCCCAAGAAAAATACAGAAGGTATAACATGCTATAAGATGCCCTAATCCAAGATTTCATTACTTTCTAGTGAAAAAAAATTCCAGAATTATCAAAATAAATATCTAGGGCACAACTAGAGTTGTGAATGAAGTACTGTATAAATTAACCCAAAAATCTGAACAAAATTAGATTATGGCCATTTAGACCAGAAAATCACCCTGCCCAAATTTTATTTGATTTTTAGTTCATTTGTCAGCATAATAGTTCAAATTAAGATTAGTGCCCTAAACTAGGGTTAGGATTTTAGGTGGCCTAACTGTCTCCAAATCCCCTAAGATTTTGTCCAAAGAACTATAATGGCCCTATGGTCCTATTCACCAAATTTCAAGTCAGTCCAAGGTCATTTGACCCCATGAACTTCACAACCCTACAAATCCCCATTAAGGGACCTAACCTAGGGTTCTAGGGCTACCCTATACAAAACCACCCCAAACTCCCTTGGAGGGTGTGTCATGCCCTAAAAAGTCAGTGACCAAAATATCAGCCAACTAGGGTTGAGTAAAACCCAAGTCAAAATACCTCCAAATGAGGTGAAAATTTTTCCAGTGTCATATTATGTCCTCTAAGTCCACCCACCAAAATTTGGGGGGATTTTGAGGTGTTTAGGACACTTGATTAAAATACACATTATTTATTAAATTTTTCTAAAAACTTTAGAACAATGTTTTCCAAAAATCCTAATTTTTGGACAGCACCTAGGTATAGGTATGATTAGGCCACACCCCAAATTTCAAGTCATTTTGATGACTGGATTGGAGTGGGGGATTTTTCTAAGGTCAGGACAGCCCTATGGATAGACCTCACCAAAAGGAGTGCTTAGGTCTATCCAGTGGTCCAAATTACTTGAAATAAATTTTAAAATTTCCTAGACTCATAGAGCTACAATATTGGTGTTGACAACTTTTTTTGTAGGAGCTTCTATGTATTTTTGGAAATTAATGCAAGTTACAGGAAGAAACATTACAAAAAATATATAGAAATTACTTTAATCAATATGTTTGCACAAGATCTTAAGGGTTGATCCGTCGGCTAGGAGGTTGTCTTCAACCTCCAGCCGACGGTCTAGAGAGCACGCACCTGGGAGCACTTCTCCCTCCCACAGCCGGCCGTCCAGCCTCCTCCCTGGCCAGCCACCGCCACCACCACCTCCATTGAGGCGGTGGCCATCGCCGGCCGGCGGCGCGACCGCCGGAGAGGCTTTTTCCGGCGAGCCTGAGACTTCATTTTTGCAGAAAAATCGGGAAGAGAAGCTCTTCCGATTGGGCTCAATTGAGCCCAAATCTTAATCCTAAGGAAGCTAAGATCTACCCGTAGAGAGAGAGAGGAGGGGAGGACCTTGTTCGCGGGCTGGAGGCGTGCAGACCGTCGGGATGCCATTGGTGCGGTGGTGGCGTCGCCGGAATTCTCAATAGCACAATGGGAGGCTCAAAAACTTCAGGTAAAAGCTGGGAAAAACCTCCTCTTAGGACTCTGAGGGTGTTTAAAGGCTTGGTAAGGGAGGGGGAACGGCCAAAAGCTGGTTGCCATTAATGGCCCATTATAGCTTGGCTCAACCATGGTGGTAGGGGGCTGAAATAGCTCTGTGACAGCTAGCTAACGGCTGGAAACTCCTCCTCTTCCCTAGAGGAGTTGAATCCAGCCGTAAAAGGGGAGGGGAAGGGCTGTCAAGGTGTCAAGTGCCATTACTGGCTATGAAGGCCGTGCTCGGCCATGGCCATAACTGCTCCTTTTGCAAAACCGACGGTTCACGTGGCACGACTTCACTTGACCGGTCAACCTTTTTTAAAATAAGACTTAATTGGGTCTTATTAAAAGAAAACGGCCCACTCCTACACCGGCCCGGTTCAGCTGAACCAGCACCCAGCCCAAAACCAATTTGCAAGAAAAAAAATTCTAAGTACAATGGCGTTGAGTGAGCTCAGCTCACTCAACGCCATCCAAGCTACGACATTGAGTGAGCTCATCTCACTCAACGCCATCCCAGAATATGGCATTGAGTGAGCTTAGCTAACTCAACACCATCCGGATTATGGCGTTGAGTCTGCTCACTATACACCACAAAATATATCCTTTTTTAAAAGATAGCATTGAGTGAGCTGTCCAGATTATAGCGTTGAGTGAGCTCTACTCACTCAGCGCCATCCAGACAACACCAAATGGCGTTGAGTGCGGTCAGTGTACTCAACGTCATTCAACTTATTGTGTTGAGTGCACTCAACGCACTCAACGCCATCCCGCCTGACAGTTTACGGCATTGAGTGAGCTAAGCTCACTCAACACCATCTAGTCTACGGCGTTGAGTGAGCTCAGCTCACTTAACGCCAACTAGACGACACCAGATGGCGTTGAGTGTAGTCTGTGCACTCAACGCCGTCTAGCTTATGGCTTTGAGTGAGCTAAGCTTGTTGGAACATGGTTTCACACTCCTTAGGTTTGAGAATATCAACTCCCTGCTTGTATTTGATGAGATTGGTTGTGTGATAGAGTGTGCAGGCTGACAGGTGAAAGGAAAGGAGAAGAGCTTCAAAAGGACGCTACCACCCGGCGGTAAGGAGCTATCGCCGGCGGTACACATCTCGATCGACGCATATCGGTTCGATGGTCGACGACCCAATCATCAGCTAAGGAAGGATCGTCGACAATCAAATGCTACCGCCCGGCGACAGGACGCTACCGCCGGCGGTATCCGGTCGACGTGCGTCAAGGGGTTGATCGTCGACGATGGTACCTACCGCTCAGGCGATAGTCTTATCGCAGGCGGTAGAATTATTTGGCGAAATGGCGCTATCGCTCTGACTGGGCGCGGTAACCATTACCGCCCGGCGATAGCTCTCTTGAAACCGTCAGGCGATAGTCGTGTCGCAGGCGGTAGAATTATTTGGCGAAATGGCGCTATCGCTCTGACTGGGCGCGGTAACCATTACCGCCCGGCGATAGCTTTCTTAAAACGGCAGTTTCCTTAATGAGCAGTCATAGTTGCCGTTTCGGGAGACGCGTGGAGACAGCTGGCAGGCGTTACGCGCGAACCTACCGCCCGGCGATAGAGTTATCGCAGGCGGTAGTCTATTTTCTCCAAGACGTATAAAAAGCAGCGCCGTTTCTTCAAGACCTAAGCCTCCAGAGATTATTGACGAAGTGCTCCAGGAATACCAAGGTCGGCCGTCTTCCTACGTCCGTTCTACTCGTCTTCGTCAAAGAAAAAGCAAGGTTTCTTCCTCCCGTTCGAGATCGAAGAACTCCGGCGATCAAGGCTTCGCATCGACTACGTCTAGCGACCGGGTGCTTTCCATCGAAGATCACAAGCACCGGCCGTAGATCCATCCAGAGAACTTCTCAAGAGGGAGAACCTAAACTTTAACAAATATATTTTGTAATCTCTTTTTGTATCTTTTTCTTCTTCTATTGTCATAAGTGGTAAGAGAAATCGACCGGAGAAGGTCGTCGGAATCCGGGTTGGATTCCGTGGAAAATCATCCCGGGATTTGGGGCGTCTGGATCGGGGATCTAGCGGTGCTCTAAGACCCTTCCGGGTGTGGAGGTGAAGAGCGGCTCTAAGACCTTTCGGGGAGAAAGTGAAGAGCCAACCGGTCCGGGTTTTGGGTCGGTATAGAAAACCCAAAGTTTTCTTCTCTTCGTCTTTGATCTTCGACGTCATGAAGATCGTACTGTAAAACATTCATCTTGTACTTGTATGAAATTGATTGTTATTGAATTTAATACTTGTGTTTTAAATCTTCACTTGTGGTGTGGTTTACGTCAAGATTCCGTTTATTCAAGCGAAATTTATAAAACCTTATTCACCCCCCCCCCCTCTAAGGTTGGCCTCCGGATCCAACAAGTGGTATCAGAGGAGGTTTACTTCGAATAGGCTTAACCACCTGAAGTAAGATGGCCAACCCAGTGCATGCTTTCACTGAGGGACAAGGTGTGAGTCGCCCTCCACTCTTTATGGGTAGTGACTATAGTCACTGGAGGACAAGGATGAAAATCTTTCTGATGACGCACATCATGGACGTATGGGCCATGATAGAGACTAAGTACACCACACCCACTACCACGGTTGGAGAAGTCGTTCTTGAAAAACCGCGCGATAAGTGGGACCATGCGGACAAGCTTAGATGTACTAATAACGCCAAGGCTAGGAACTCTCTATTCTGTGCATTAGATAAGACGGAATTTAATAGAATATGTAACTGCGAAACTACTTTTGATATTTGGCGACTTCTTGAACTTACTCATGAGGGTACCTCGCAGGTGAAAGAATCAAAGCTGTTCCGGCTTGAATCCGAGTATGAACAGTTCCGGATGGAGATCGATGAAGATGTTGACAGCATGTACACAAGGTTCACCAAGATCGTCAACGCATCAAGATCTCTTGGAAAGAACTTCCCAAATGGTGATCTAGTGAGGAAAATACTGCGATCTCTACCTCCCCGCTTTAACCCCAAGGTGACTGCTATCGCTGAATCTCATGAAATCAGCGCCTTAGAGATTGAGAGTCTTATCGGAAACCTGAAGACTCATGAAGTGGAACTGAAGATACAAGCCGAGGAATATCCCAAGGAAATGAAGAAAAAGGGATTGGCTTTGAAGGCTTCAAAAGAGAGGAAAACATCTGATTTCTCTGAAGAAGATGAAGAGGAAAGTCTCTATGTAAGGGAATTCAAAAAATTCATGAAGAACCCCAGAAAACAAGGGAAGTTCAAACGGTTTCTGAAGAAGGGAGTTGAAGAGGGTAGGAAGTGGAACAAGTCGGTAAAGGAGACCGATAGCGATGATGAAAAGTATCAGCCTGAATGCTTTCATTGTCACAAGCTGGGACATCTAAAAAGAGACTGTCCAAGACTCCAGAAGGAAGAGAAAGGAAAGGACAACAAGTATAAAGGGAAGAAGAAAGTACTGAAGGCTCTGACCTGGGATGAGGATGGATCGGAAGATTCGAGTAGCACCGACTCGGGAAGTGACAACGAAGCAAATCTGTGCCTCATGGGAAAAGGTCAAGAGGAATCTGAATCTGATGCTGAGTCCAGTGTCCAAAGCGACACTGAGGTAACTCCTCCTACTTACTCTGAATTACTTGAGATTTATGATCATGTAGTTGGTAGGTTAGAAGAAGTAACATCTAAGAAAAATTCCTTAAGAGCTGAAAATAAACGTCTAAACAAGAGTTTAGAAAAGCTGAAGAAAGAAGTAATTAAAATTGGGAAAGAGAAGGTGGAATGCCCTGAATGTCCTCACTTGGTAGCATCCATCGAGGAGGGTAAAGCAAGTCACTCCAAGACATCCTTGAGACTAGTATCTCTCAAAAATGAGAAGAATGTCTTGGAGAAGAAGCTTCATATCTCCCTTGCTAAAGTTGAGGAAGGAAAGAAACAGTTTGCTAATCGATGTGTGATGTTAGTAACTGAGAACACCGCTCTAAAAGCGAGGATCCATGATCTCAACTGTGCGGTTCAAAAATTTGGTGTAGGCCAAAAATCTCTAAACATGCTATTGGGCGCACAGTGTCATGGGTCTGGAAAGTTTGGCATCGGCTATGTAAGTCCATCATCACCATTGGAGGACTATAGCACTCTGTCCACGCCTAAGTCAACAAATAAGATCAAAAATCTGAATACATTATCTCCTTCCTCTAGCAAGAGATCGAGTGAGATGATGAAAGTCATTTCCTCAGCTTATGCTCTATGTGCCAACTGTAATAAGTTCGGACATGCTTCAAGCTCTTGCGGGAGGAAAGGTGCTAAACAAAACGCGCAAGTCTGGCTACCAAAGTCTACTACCTACAAAATAGGTGGAACAACTTGGGTAACCAGATCTTTACTCTCATCTCCTTTTTAGGTATGTTGGCAGGCAAGGGACACAAAGAGCGTGTGGTACTTGGACTCTGGATGCTCCAAGCACATGACGGGTGATAAAGATAAGTTCCTTAGCCTGGAAAAGAAGAGAGGTGGAGTGGTCACGTTTGGAGATAATGGTAAAGGAAGAATTATGGGAATCGGCACAATAGGTAACAAGTTTTTCTCTATTTCAAATGTGTTGTTTGTTGATGGTTTAAAACATAACCTTATTTCTGTAAGTCAACTAGGAGATAAAGGTATAGATGTTATTTTTGAATCATCATCGAACACGTGCAAGCTCATTGATGCTAAAACCTCTAATGTATTGCTTGTAGCCCATAGAAATCACAATGTGTACACAGTTAATTTTGATGATTTCTCTTCGTCCAATCTAAAATGCCTAGTAACTAAGAATGAAGAACTAGACCTTTGGCATAGGAGATTAGGACACACGGGTAGCAAGCTAATTATTAAGTTATCTAGAAAGAAACTTGTTAGAGGAATTCCGTCTCTAAGCGGTAGTTTTAACGTTATGTGTGGGCCTTGTCAAAAGGGAAAATTTGTCAAAAACTCGTTTAAAAGTAAAACAGAGATTTCCACCTCTAGACCGTTAGAACTCTTGCACATGGACTTGTTTGGACCGATTTCCACATGTAGCCTAGGAGGAAAGCGATATACATTCGTCATCATAGACGACTTTTCTCGTTATTGTTGGACAATATTTCTTGCCAACAAATCTGACACGTTTAGGGAATTCTCTACTTTATGCACGCGTATTCAAAATGAGAAAGAACTAAACATTAAGTGTATCAGATCAGATTACGGTGGAGAGTTTGAGAATTAGGATTTTTCAAAGTTGTGTGAGACCTTAGGGATTAAGCACGAATTCTCCGCTCCTCGCACGCCCCAACAGAATGGAGTGGTAGAAAGAAAGAATCGCACACTTCAAGAGCTAGCACGTACGATGCTCGCAGAGTTCAGCTTACCTCGATCATTTTGGGCCGAAGCGGTCAACACGGCAAGCTACGTGATGAACCGTGTCATGCTTCGCCCACTTCTTAAGCGAACCCCTTACGAGCTCTACTTTGATAGAAAACCCTCCGTCTCGTACTTTAGAGTTTTTGGGTGCCCATGCTATATTCTGAACACTAAGGATCACTTAGGAAAATTCGATGAAAAATCCGATCTAGGCATATTCTTAGGATATTCTAGCAAAAGTCGAGCCTATAGGATTTATAACAAGAGAACCTTAGTGGTTGAAGAATTGGCTCATGTGCATTTTGATGAGAGTCCACCATCTAGTGAGCCTAGAATGTCCGAAGAAGAGGTTGAGGAGAGTGTTCCGGTTGAGAGTAACGAGGAGAGTGAGTCGCACGCATATGTGCCTCCTAAGGATCTAACGTTTACGAAACAACATCCTCGTGATCTAGTTATTGGAGAACCATCCCATGGAGTTAGAACTCGATCTGCTCTTCATGAGGCATTCTCCAACTTATGCTTTCTATCGGATATTGAGCCCAAAAACGTGTCCGAGGCTCTTCAAGATGAATCATGGTTCCTTGCCATGAATGAGGAATTGAGCCAATTCGAGCGTAGCAAAGTTTGGATTCTAGTTGATCGTCCGGACAACCATCCCGTGATTGGTTTAAAATGGGTGTTCAAGAATAAACTTGATGATGAGTCTAGGATCACGAGGAATAAAGCTCGGTTGGTAGCACAAGGATATTCACAAATTGAGGGTGTGGATTTTGAGGAGTCTTTTGCACCGGTTGCTCGTCTTGAGTCCATTCGAATGTTTTTGGCATTCGCAAGCCATAAGAAAATAAAGTTGTTTCAAATGGACGTTAAGAGCGCATTTTTAAATGGTTATATAAAAGAGGAAGTGTATGTCGAGCAACCACCCGGTTTCCTAAATGCCGCCCACCCTCATCATGTGTACAGATTAGTAAAGGCCTTGTATGGATTGAAACAAGCACCCCGTGCTTGGTATGATAGGCTAACTACGTTCCTCTTAGATCATGGGTTCAAGATGGGTAGTGCGGACACAACTCTCTTTGTACAAGCCAAAAATTCGGATCTAGTTATCCTCCAAATTTACGTTGATGATATTATTTTTGGAGCGACTAATGAGAGGTTGGTTGAAGAGATTGTGAGTTTAATGAAATCTGAATTTGAAATGAGCCTTGTGGGAGAACTCAATTATTTTTTAGGATTTCAAATCTCTCAACGACAAGACGGAATTTTCATAAATCAATCCAAATATATAAAAGATATGCTTGTACGTTTTGGTTTTGAGTCTTTAAAACAAGTCAAAACTCCGATGAGTGCGTCCCTTAAATTAGGAAAAGACGAGAGTGGAATCTCTGTGGATCAAACAATGTTTCGGGGCATGATTGGATCTTTGTTATACTTGAGTGCGTCACGGCCCGATATCACGTTTGCAGTGGGTATGTGTGCCCGTTATCAAGCTGACCCTAGGGAGTCTCACTTTAAAGCGGTAAAACATATTTTTCGTTATCTCCTTGGCACGCAACACCTCGGGTTGTGGTACCCTCACTCGGATGATTTTACCCTTCATGGATATTCTGACTCCGATTATGCCGGTTGCTCTCTTGACCGCAAGAACACTAGCGGTACTTGTCATTTTTTAGGCCCGGCACTTGTCTCGTGGTCGAGTCGTAAGCAAAACTCGGTGGCTCTTTCGACCGCCGAAGCCGAGTATATCGCCTTAGGAAGTTGCTGTGCACAGGCACGTTGGATGTCGCAAACTTTAGAAGACTTTGGTCTTTCTTTTCGCAACATTACACTTAGGTGCGACAACAAGAGTGCGATAGACTTAACGTATAATCCGGTGCATCACTCTCGGTCCAAACACATAGACGTTCGACATCACTTTATTCGCGACCACATTAAGAAAGAGAATGTGAGTGTCGTCTTTATTGGGACCGATGATCAACTCGCGGACATTCTTACTAAACCGCTTCCGGATGCTCGTTTTTCACTTCTACGACTCGAACTTGGGATTCTTGATTTATCGTCCTAATTTTTTTTTATATATGTGTTTTTTTGTGTTTGTAATTTTTTTGGTTTCGTTTTTGTTCTGTTCAAAGTTGTAACACCAAAATCAAAAAAAAAAAAAAAATTTATGTACTGTTCGTTTTTTATTCAATGCTCGTGTTGTTTTTGGTTGTTCCCTGTGTGTGGCTAAAATTGTTTTCAAGAATATTCAAAAAAACTGTCAAGTTGGTTTGGGGCTCATATGACCAAGTCGTGGTATATTTTCAAGTATATACAATGTTTGCTATTCTTTTTGTCAACTTGTACGGCACATTGGTATCCGGTCATGATGAGCGAAGTTAAATTTTTGTCTAGCTATTGAGTGCGAAAATTAATGTGGGTGTACGTTGTCTACGCCTCTAAGTATGTGTGAGGATTTATTTACGATAATGATTACACCACTCACACACCACTTGATCATGCACTCAACCTGAGATAATAAGCTGACATGCTATAAATCGTGGCACTAAATTTAACATATCTGATATATCTTGAACAATCAATGTCATGAAATCAAATTGCGCGTGTCTATGCTAATTAAATTTTTGGGCCAAAACTAGAATCGCATATGTCCAATGTAAACAAGTTAAAGTGGATCTACCTATGTGGGTAGATTTCGATTGACTTGGGGTCTTGTTTTGCTTTGATTATGTATAAAATTGATGGCCTAACTCAAAATAAAATGATGGCCATCAAATCCCGCTTACAGACCCCCCAAGCACTACTCATCCCTCCTGATAAGTCTTCATAAGCGTTGTGAGGGTGAGCACCTTGGATTACAAAGTCGTTTCGATCTTGTGCATGGACTACACTTTATGATTTGTGCCCTTGATTTAATTTCTTTATGCCGCACTATGTCATGTGACGTGATTTTTCACTATATCTCTTTGGTGTTAGCATCGTTAGTTTGCTTGATATAAAACATGTCTGCATGATATCTCTTTTGATTGTTTTGTCTCTTGGTGCTACACGTGCACATGTCATTATCTTATTTAAATCTTCCGCGCATAAGAATTGGACCTCAACTACATTCGATGCTTTTTCGCACAATACGTACTGGCACATTTTTTCTCTCATGACAATATTTGTGTTTGCCTATTTTTCTCTCTATTTATCTAAACCTTGCAAACATTCATGTCATACTTGATGTGTGCTATGTCTCGTGCATATAGTCCAATTTCTTCTCTCTGATTAGCGTTTGCTCCTGTTTTTGACCCTGTTTTACAATTCTCTGGTTTCAAGTGCGTTGTGGGTCTATATTACGTTATCTCTCGCCTACAATTTTCATCCTCCTTGGTCGGTTGGCCTCGCCCTTTCTTTTGATATTATCAAAGGGGGAGAAGGTATTGGAGGTAGTGTTCATGATAGGGGGAGCGTAGTGAGGTGTGTGTGTGCTCATAGATAGGGGGAGCGTCCCACCGATAGGGGGAGTATGTAGTAGGATAGAACAGGATTGAACGGGATCGATATAGGTGTGTATTGCTTATTTGTTCAATATCATTCTACTGTTCTATGTTCATTTTACTCTGATACTCTACTTTATACTGTTCTACGTTGCTACATACATCTATTCTGGCACTCTATCTACTTGATTTTGGTTTATCATGAACGGGATTGATATTATCAAAAGGGGGAGTTTGTTGGAACATGGTTTCACACTCCTTAGGTTTGAGAATATCAACTCCCTGCTTGTATTTGATGAGATTGGTTGTGTGATAGAGTGTGCAGGCTGACAGGTGAAAGGAAAGGAGAAGAGCTTCAAAAGGACGCTACCGCCCGGCGGTAAGGAGCTATCGCCGGCGGTACACATCTCGATCGACGCATATCGGTTCGATGGTCGATGGCCCAATCATCAGCTAAGGAAGGATCGTCGACAATCAAATGCTACCGCCCGGCGACAGGACGCTACCGCCGGCGGTATCCGGTCGACGTGCGTCAAGGGGTTGATCGTCGACGATGGTACCTACCGCTCAGGCGATAGTCTTATCGCAGGCGGTAGAATTATTTGGCGAAATGGCGCTATCGCTCTGACTGGGCGCGGTAACCATTACCGCCCGGCGATAGCTCTCTTGAAACCGTCAGGCGATAATCGTGTCGCAGGCGGTAGAATTATTTGGCGAAATGGCGCTATCGCTCTGACTGGGCGCGGTAACCATTACCGCCCGACGATAGCTTTCTTGAAACGGCAGTTTCCTTAATGAGCAGTCATAGTTGCCGTTTCGGGAGACGCGTGGAGACAGCTGGCAGGCGTTACGCGCGAACCTACCGCCCGGCGATAGAGTTATCGCAGGCGGTAGTCTATTTTCTCCAAGACGTATAAAAAGCAGCGCCGTTTCTTCAAGACCTAAGCCTCCAGAGATTATTGACGAAGTGCTCCAGGAATACCAAGGTCGGCCGTCTTCCTACGTCCGTTCTACTCGTCTTCGTCAAAGAAAAAGCAAGGTTTCTTCCTCCCGTTCGAGATCGAAGAACTCCGGCGATCAAGGCTTCGCATCGACTACGTCTAGCGACCGGGTGCTTTCCATCGAAGATCACAAGCACCGGCCGTAGATCCATCCAGAGAACTTCTCAAGAGGGAGAACCTAAACTTTAACGAATATATTTTGTAATCTCTTTTTGTATCTTTTTCTTCTTCTATTGTCGTAAGTGGTAAGAGAAATCGACCGGAGAAGGTCGTCGGAATCCGGGTTGGATTCCGTGGAAAATCGTCCCGGGATTTGGGGCGTCTGGATCGGGGATCTAGCGGTGCTCTAAGACCCTTCCGGGTGTGGAGGTGAAGAGCGACTCTAAGACCTTTCGGGGAGAAAGTGAAGAGCCAACCGGTCCAGGTTTTGGGTCGGTATAGAAAACCCAAAGTTTTCTTCTCTTCGTCTTTGATCTTCGACGTCATGAAGATCGTACTGTAAAACATTCATCTTGTACTTGTATGAAATTGATTGTTATTGAATTTAATACTTGTGTTTTAAATCTTCACTTGTGGTGTGGTTTACGTCAAGATTCCGTTTATTCAAGCGAAATTTATAAAACCTTATTCACCCCCCCCCCTCTAAGGTTGGCCTCCGGATCCAACAAAGCTCACTCAACGCCATCCAGACTACGGCGTTGAGTGAGCTTAGCTCACTCAACGCCATTCCAAGGTCACGGGAGTGACGGATTGGTCACGAGCGTGTCAGTCCCATGTTGAAATTTCTGAGCTCGCTAATCGTCTTTCTGAGGTCGACGATCGTCGAAGAGGTCATGCCCTAGGTCACAGGCGTGACGGGTCGGTCACGGGCGTGACCACCCCTTGACTCGAAATCTTGGTCGATAAACTTCAATTCCTGGGTTTCCTATGGTTCTGTTATGACAAAACCACTTCTAGGGCTCTAACCGGAAATGGGATGTTACAAATCCCAATAAACAAAACAAAGATTTCGTCCCCGAAATCAAGGTTAAGCTTACGGGGCTCCAATCGGGAAAAAGAAGCTTGTAACATCCCATGAAAGTCGAAAGATTTACATCTCTACGTTACGTTTACTATGTGCGGTTTCAAATCTAAGACCAATTCGTCCAATTGACTAGGTATATACCCCAATAAACAAAAGATTAGTCCATATTCTTGAAATTTCAGTCCTATTGGTTTAAAGTAAGAACGCAAATTGATTGTCCAAAGGGGTTGTGAGGTATACCTGACCGAAAAGCTCCGGATACTTTTACCGCATCAAGTCATGTGGCTCCCATGTATGCTCCTCCTGCCCATGATTGTTCCACAGAACCTTGACTAACGGGACCTTCTTACGTCACAAGACCCGCACTACCGTGTCATCGATCCTGATAGGCTCCAAGTTGACGGACCGATCCGAGGCCACCGGGCCATCTGCCGAGGAAATCAGCTGCTCAGGGCGTAGTAGAGCCCTCCGAAGTGAGGAGATGTGGAAGACATCATGCAATCCGACTATCTCCGATGGTAGCTCCAGTCTATAAGCCAAGGGGCCGATCCGCTCCAGGATCCTGTAAGGCCCCATATATCGCAGACTGAGCTTCTTCCGCCCGCGAATCCGCGAGACTCCGTGCATCGGCCGTATTTTCAAGAAAACCTGGTCTCCCACCTTGAACTCCACTTGATGATGCCTCACATCGTAATATTTGGCCTGCCTGCTCTGGGCTTCCAACATCCTGTCCCGGATCAATCTAATCTGAGCATCTGTATCCCCCACAAACTCCGAGCCTAGTGCCTACGGATCCTCATCCTGAACCCATGATAGTAGGGTCCTGCACCTCTTTCCATACAATGCCTCGTATGGAGCCATGCCTATGCTGGACTGATGGGCGTTGTTGCACGAAAACTCGACCAGTGTTAGCAATCTCTCCTAAGGCTCGCCGCGGTCCAAAATGCACAGGTGCAAAATATCTTCCAGTGTATGGTTGGTGCGCTCTGTCTGCCCGTCGGTCTGAGGGTGAAAAGCTGTGTTGAATGTCAACCGAGAACCCAGATGGGCCTGGACTGACCTCCATTTCCTTGATGTAAACCGCCCATCCCGATCCGAAATGATAGTCTTGGGCACCCCATGATAACGCACAAACTGCTCAATCAACCTCCGTACTAATACACTAACCGGTGCGTCCTTCGCCACTGGAATGAATCTGACCACCTTTGTTAGCCTGTCCACCTTCACCCAGATCGAGTCGTTCCCCGCACGGGATCGAGGTAGCCCATGTATGAAATCCAAGGCTATATCTTCAAATTTCCACTCCGGCACTGGAAGTGGCTGCAGCAAGCCTGCCGGGTTCCTACACTCTGCCTTCTCGAGTTGTCAGGCCTCGCAATACGTCACAAAGTACGTAATATCTTTCTTCATACCCGGCCAGTACATCGTCCTCTTCAAATCTTTTACCATCTTTGTGATCCCCGGGTGTACCGAATATCGGTGTAGTGAGCTTCCGTCATGATGTCCTCCCGGATCTGGCCTCCTGCCGGTATGTAGACCCTGCCTCTGAAACACAGGAGACCATCCTTCAAAGAGTAATCTCCTGTCGTGCCTTCCTCCAAGGCTCGGAATATTGGCTCAGCTCTCTCATCCAGCATCTTCCCATCTCTGATGCGGTCTCGAATATTATCAGTAGTAACCATCGACCCCAGGTACTCTATGTATAGCTCCGGGTCATCCTCAGACACTAGTGAAATCTGCATCTCCTTGAATGCTTTAACCAACTCCAAGGCCATCAGCTGCGGGCCTACTCCTGACGTACTCGCTCTCCGGCTCAGAGCATCTGCGACTACGTTCGCTTTCCCCAGATGGTAGTGTATGGTATACTGGTAGTATGACAGAAACTCCACCCAGCGTCTCTGCCTGATGTTTAACTCCTTCTGGGTGTCGACGTACTTCAGATTCTTGTGGTCGGAGAAGATATCGCAATGTACTCCATAGAGATAGTGTCGCCAGATCTTAAGAGCAAAAATAACTGCCCCAATCTCCAAATCGTTCACGGGGTAGTTCTGCTCGTGCTGCTTCAACTGACGGGAGGCATAGGCTATTACGTGCCCGTTCTGTATCAGAATGGCACCCTTTCCCTTATAGGAAGCATCTGTGTACACCTGGAATCCTTCCTTCCCTGATGGAAGAGCAAGGATGGGAGCCGAGGTGAGACGATCCTTCAGCTCCTGGAAATCAGATTCGCATCGAGGTGTCCAAATAAAAGGGGACTCCTTCTTCGTCAGAGATGTAAGAGGGAGAGCAATCTGAGAGAACCCCTTTACGAACTTCCGGTAATAGCCGACAAGTCCCAAGAAACATCGAACATCCGAGTCCGACTTTAGCGGTGGCAAATCCCGTACTGCCTGGACCTTCGCCGGATCCACTGCCAGACCTGCTCCACTGATGACATGGCCCAGAAAGGCCACCTCCTTTAGCCAGAACTGGCACTTGCTGTACTTGGCATACATCTCATGCTCCCGCAGCTTCTCCAAGGTCAAGGCCAGATGTATCGCGTGCTCCTCCTCCGTCCTTGAATAGATAAGGATGTCGTCGATGAATACGATAACGAAGACGTCCAGATACTCTTCGAACACCCGATTCATCAAGGTCATGAATGCGGAGGGTGCATTTGTGAGCCCGAATGGCATCACGGTAAACTCATACAAACCATATCTGCTGCTGAAGGCCGTCTTCGGGATGTCCTCCTCCCGAATGCGAAGCTTGTAGTACCCGGATCTCAGATCCAGCTTTGAGAACCAATGGGCTCCCTCCAACTGGTCAAATAGCTCGTCTATCCTTGGTAAGGGAAATGTATTCCAGACAGTCAGCCTGTTCAGGGCCCGGTAATCTATGCACAGTCGAAGGGTCCCATCCTTCTTCTTAACGAATAACACCGGAGCTCCCCATGGTGAAGAGCTAGGCCGAACGAACCCGGCCTCCACTAACTCTTGAAGCTGGCTTCGAAATTCCACCAACTCCTTTGGGGCCATTCGATAGGGAGCTCTGGATACCGGCTTAGCCCCCAGTACGAGCTGAATCTGAAAGTCCTTCTCTCGGTGCGGGGGTAGCCGTAGTAGCTTCTCCGGAAACACGTCGACGAAGTCCCGCACTTCTGGAATATCAGAAATGGAGTCCTTGGCCACGAACGCCTCAAAAAGGACCTGATAAACTTCTTCCCCCTACAGGTGGGCCTTAACGGCCTACACAGACGATAATAAGGTACGGGGTGCTGGTATAATACCTTCGATGACAATGAAGGATTCGCCGTGCCTCACAGTGATCCTCTTCGCCACATAGTCAATCTGGGCATGGTTCCAGCACACCCAAGTCATGCATAGGATCAGATCGTAATCTGGCATCTTCAGAATCGTCGCTGGTGCCTCAAATGCCTTCCCGCCGATCCTCGCTTCCATATTGCAATGAGCAGAGGTCATTATCTCTGATCCATCGGGTATGTGCACCCTCATCATCTTCCCGGTGAATGGCTCCATGCCTTCTAGTCCTTTCACAAAATCCTCCGACACGAACGAGTGCGAAGCACCCGTGTCGAAGAGAGTGTGAGCGGGCTTGCCGCTAACGAAGACTATGCCTGGGGTAGATAAGTGTCTTAGTATTCTTTTTGCAGTTGTCTTCTCTGAATATCTAACTAGGTTATGTCTAGAATACTAGTTCATATGAAGAAACTTAAAAGGTACTGCCATACCTGCGATAACTTGCTCCGGGTTTCGGGGCGGTGTCAGGTCTAGAGCATACACCTGCTCCCTCTCTGGCCTACGACCTCGATCTTGAAATCCTCATCCTCGGTCCTGTCCTCGTCCGCCAAACTATCGGGGAGGTGGAGCGCCCTGATGTGCTGGTGGGGGTGCTCGCCTCATAGGGCAGTTCCTCCTTATATGCTCCGGATGATTGCACTGAAAGCATACCGGTGGCTGCTCCACTATCCTTGGCACCTACAACATCTGTATAGGCTGGGGAGCCAATACCCCATGAATCCTCTACTCCTGCCCAAACTCCTGATGAGGCTGATCCCCATTCCTTATATCCCCAATAACTTGGCCTCGGGGATGGTCTCTATGACCTCCAATCACTGTATCATCAGCCGGTCTCTTCCGGCTCTTCACAGTAAGCTGATCCGCCTCTCTCTTCTTAGCCATCTCCAGAATCCTGGGCAGACTCCCCTCTGAGACGAAAAGGAGGGCCTATCTCATGTCGTCTTGTAGCCCCTTATAAAACCTCCGGGCATAGCCAACATCGTCTGACTGGTAAGCGTCTGCATAACGGGCCAGGTGAGTGAACTCCTGATAGTACTCCACCACAGTCCTGTTCCCCTGCCTCAATCGTAGGAACCTATCCTCCAGGTCATCCCTCGCCGACTGAGGTACAAAATGTCCCAAGAGCGCTGCTCTGAACTCCTCCCAAGTAATATCAGCCTAATCCATC
Organism: Platanthera zijinensis; assembly: GCA_039513925.1. Lineage (NCBI taxonomy): Eukaryota > Viridiplantae > Streptophyta > Magnoliopsida > Asparagales > Orchidaceae > Platanthera > Platanthera zijinensis. The sequence goes on along the minus strand of CM077085.1, from coordinate 130,291,800 downwards.
CCCGCAAAGGTGGTGTCCAGCTGAGATTTCCACCACCTCTTTCCGTGTGACTCTATGCAGGAGACTGCCAAAGCAACTGCCTCATCAGTGGGGCATCGAATCCCCGCTAGCATCTCGTAAATGGTATACAACCATTCCTCTGTACGTAATGCAGACTCCGTCCCCTGGTACGATGGAGGGGAAAGTCCCCGGAAGAAAGTCATCCAATTGGCCCCGGGGTTTGGCTGTGGGGCCGAGGCATGCTGAGCTCTGACGGCCTCCAGAATGGCCGTCAGTGTTTGCCCCATCTCCGTCTCCTGGAACGGAGCTGGAGCCGGTGGAGGTGGGACCACATTCAGAGCCTGAGGTGTCCCCTGCTGTGGTGTAGGTTTCGTCGCAGGCTACAAGGAAAAATTCCATTTGTTAGAGGATGTATGAATGGAATATAAGAAAGGATAGGATGGACTTTCACATGTGATTTCCCTTATGGGCACACCACTGCTTCCGCTGCTAGTTTGTCCGCAAATTAAGCTCGCACGGGGGTGGCCCAAGGTTTCGTGGACTACTTCTCTTCTGATCGAGGTTCCCTCTGATACTACTTGTAAGAACCCTTTTTTTTCTTTTAGAACACTGGGGTCTTAGCCCTGAACTACTGCTTTGCGGTGGCACCGACTCATGGGAAGGCCGCCACTACAAAATGCCAATTTTGCCGGCCCTTTTCGATCACCAGAGAGAGAAGTAATTACACATAAATATAAACAAGTCCACAGAAATATGTAAATAAAAGTGAAACCACATCCAGTCCATCAGTGGATAATAACAAGAAATAGATAATAGAAGTACTGCAAAGATATAATTCAGATGAAATATAGATAGACGAGCTCGAGCCCGGTACATCAGAGTCCTCACTACAAATCACTCATCGCGGAAGCTATAAAAATACTAGTCACTCACGGAGCTGGTCGCAGGTGCACCGGTGCTAGACTGACCTACCTCCATGCGCACCGTACTCTGCTGGTGCTGGTCCCTGTCTCCCATTCATAGCTCCTGTAATGTTGTGGTTCGAAAACCATTAGTCATAAAGACTAAGCCCTATCATCCCCTACCCCTCCCCGACGGCTCCTAAGCACCGAGCGGAGAGTAGGAAAGGGAAGCTACAAAGGTGGAGAGTAATCAAGCAGGTGACAATGGAGCTAACCTAACAACTATCTAGAATAAAGTATGTCTAACAATCCTACGACAGTAAGTAATAAGAAAAACATGTAGTAAGTGGCAGATATATAAGAAGGCAGACAGAGAACAAAAATAAAGAAGTAAGTAACCTTAACTTATATGAATGCCCATACAAACTTATAAGTTAAGGGGTCTTCTGCAAGGCTCCTATCGTATAAAAAGTCCCATACCGATTTATACGTTGGGGTGTCAGTTGTATGCAAATATAAGTGTAGTGATATGCTATGCCATGATTCATGCAAGTGCAACACACACACACGACTCTATGCGCACAGACCTTTAGTTCCCCCTATTAGGGCAGCTAGCTTCACTCCCAGGAACCTCCGTAGTGGAAAACGGAGACAGTGGGTCGGGCCCCCCACTCCTAGGCAGGTATCCACACTACCGGGCCTAGCCCTTCCGTACGCCCCTAGAAGAACACAACCTAGAGTATCCGCGTACTAGTGCTGGCTATATCCACTAGACTTTCTTTGGCTAAGTGTCCCACACCGTTGAGTAAACTTACCGATGTCGGTGTGAACGACAATCAATATCGAAGACCCACCACCTTTATTCTGTACTCCAACCCTCGAGCCCTCAGCTCCCCAAACTGTCCCGTCCGTGCATCTACCTTCAGAGCTACCGTCTGAATGGCAAACAAAGCAACTTATTCTACCTTCCTAGATACCGAGGTGTGTGTATGTGCAACCCTAGTTATACTAGTTGCTCTTTTTGCTTATTATTCCTACGGTTTACGTTAGCCCAGGACTGCCCCCGGTATTCCCCACGAAGGGCTCTCAAAGGGCACTAGGAACTATGATGGTAGCTGAAGCCCACCGTTCCCTTTCACAAGGCACTTTTTGTTATTAGTTGTTACCCATTACCCGATCCATTTTTAAGTTACTTTAGATCTAGCCCTAGTGTATTAAGACTCTTCCACTCCTACCCGGGGTGGACGATCGTTCGTCATTCCCGAACGCCACTTAACCCTAGCCAATCTCACACTCTACTTATCCTGACTTCCAATAATGAACTTAAACTTAGCCTGCCCTATCCAACCAGCAACTACCTAAATTCCATCTCCCCAAGTTCATAATCCACTCTAGTTCAGTTTCTGCAGTTTTACTAAACGCAGACCATCCTAAGCTATATGAGGTATATAAGGGGAGGTACTCCAAATTGTCTTCCGAATCTCCAATAATATTTACTAGAGGTCTATCGTAACATAATATAGCTAAATCCATGAAAATAATAATTTTCCTATTTCATTTGACATTTAATTTATTTATTCTCAGCCTCCCAATTCCCTAGTATGAACATGAAGTGGACTAATGAGCCAACAATAAATCACCATAAAATCAGTAAAAATCCTATGAGGCATTTAAGCACTAATTCCAAATTTTGAGAAATTTCAGGGGGGTTTAGGCCTATATTTCCTAATTTACCGTTTTAGGCCACTTCTACCATATTGTGAAGCAAGTACCATAGATATATATCCAAAAATCACAATAAAATTATAGAAGATTTATAGTGACATAAAACCATCAGAAACCAAGTACCACAATTTTTCTCCAATATTTGAGTTCTGAACTTATTTTAATGTAAGATACTAATTTTCTTAACTTAGTGAAGGAGGTACTGTTTTTAATCATCTAAAAATTCCAGAGAAAATTACAGGGTGACAACCAAGGTTTGAAACACCCTCTGACCAACTTTCATAATTTTTCAAATAGTAATTGGGCATTATTTGTATTTTTGTCTGCATATCACAATTAGTACGTTAAAGAATAAGTTACCAAAAATAATCAGATAAAACTTCCAGGAAAATTACAGAAGGTATAACATGCTATAAAATGCCCTAATCCAAGATTTCATAACTTTACAATGAACATAAATTTCAGAATCATCAAAATAAATATCTAGGGCACAATAAGAGTTGTGAATGAAGTACAGTATAAATTTACCCACAAATCTCAACAAAATTATAACATAGCCATTTAGATCAGAAAATTACCCTGCCCAAATTTTACTTGATTACAAGTTTAGTTGATAGCATAATAGTTCAAATTAAGTTTGGTGACCTAAACTCGGGTTAGGATTTTAGGCAGCCTAACTGTCTCCAAATATCCTAAAATTTTGTACAGAGAACTATACTGGCCCTATGGTTCTCTCCACCAAATTTCAAGTCAGTCCAACGTCGTTTGACCCCATGACCTTTACAACCCTAAAAAAATCACCATTAAGGGACTTTCCCTAGGGTTCTAGGGCTACCCTACACCAAGCCACTCTAAACTCCCTTGGAGGGTGTGTCATGCCCTAAAAAGTCAGTGACAAAAATATCAGCCTCTATTGAGGTGATATGACCACTCAAATACCAAGGGGGTGTTGTATCCTAAATTATCCTATAAGGATCAACCTAGGGTGGAATAAAAACCTATACAAAACATCTCCAAATGAGATGAAATTTTTACCAGAACCTTATGATAAACCAAGGGACAACTCACCAAAATTTGGGAGGGTTTGTAAGTCATTTAGCCATCTAACTAAAATGTGCAAGGATTATTGAATTTTTCTAAAAACTATAGAAAAACATTTTCCAAAAATCCTAATTTTTGGATAGAACCTATATATAGGTAAGAATAGGCCACACCCCAAATTTCAAGTCATTTTGATGACTGGATTGGAGTGGGGAATTTTTCTAAGGTCAGGACAGCCCTATGGGTAGACCTCACTAAAATGAGTGCTGAGGTCTAACCAGTGGTCCAAAATGCTTGAAACAAATTTTAAAATTTCCTTGACTCATAGAGCTACAATAATGGTTGTTCGGATTTGTCTCCACAATACCTCAGATTTGTAGGAGGTCAGACCTTGAACTAAGATGAATTAAGGTGTATTTGATGCAGTGTTTAAGTTGTATGTGTGCAGGTCCTTAATGCCAAGTGTAGACCAATGCCAGTCTATAATGGGTCACCAAACACAGGACCATACAATGTAATCCCTCATTGTGTGATCCAAAGTGTTGGCCCATGTATAGCCTCTCTATTGGGATACACTTCCTATATGCACTTGGATTGATGGACAGAAGCATTGGAGCTAATTTCCTCAGAAAAATTTCTAAGTCCAAAATACTCGAGTAACCCCTTTGTTATACTCGAGTATCAGACTTAATACTCGAGTAGCTAGTTAGACATACTCGAGTAGTTAGTTAGACATACTCGAGTAATCTGTTAGACTTACTCTAGTAGGGTCTGAATACTCGTGTATATATTTCTATACTCGAGTAGTTAGTTAGTCACTCGAGTAAGTTGTTTTCATACTCGAGTAAGTAACTTAATCACTCGAGTAAATCATGTATCCTACTCGAGTAGATCTTTTTTCTTCTCTTTTCTGCAAGTTCAAGTAGTCATACTCGAGTAAGTATTCTGATACTCGAGTAAGTTGTTTTAATACTCGAGTAAGTATTTCCATACTCGAGTAATTGACTTTGATACTCGAGTAAGTGAATGTTTCCCGGATACATATTATGATACTCGAGTAACTTCCCCTTTCACTCGAGTATATCTTTCTTTCACTCGAGTATATATTTCTGATACTCGAGTATATATTTCTAATACTCGAGTATATCTCTTCTGATACTCGAGTAGTTCATCTTTCACTCAGTAAATTTCTCTTCCCATACTCGAGTATATCTTCTCTTACTCGAGTATAGCAGTTCTCTATTCCAGAATTCTTCTAAGTTCGAATTCGCCTTAAGTATTTTTGAATCCGTCATTTCTGATTGGTCCACGTGTCATCCTTAATTAAGATTATGACCGTTGGAGTCCACCTATAAAAAGGTCATTTCAGAATTGACTAATTAAAAAAAAAAAAACAAGATTACAGAGATATTCTCTTTAAGAAAAAGAAAATTCCGTGAACCCTAATTCTCACGCCGCCGCCGCCATTGCTGTTCACGGAAGAAAGTCTGGATCGTCGATCTCCGTCTTCAACGACTATTTCTCCAGTGATCCAGACAAAAGTGAATCACTCGATCTCGCCGAGCCTCAAAGATTTCAGATCTATCTTCTCGATCGAGGTGGTTCTAGTTTTCAGATTTGTGGATCTCTCTCAAGTCATCTTCAACCTTTTCTGATCAAGCTGAAGTTCCTAAAGAAGAAGACTGTCAAAGATCAAGATCTGAAATTTGTTGTTTTGAATTTTTATTCTCAAACCAAAATTTATTTGTAGGAGTTTTTCTCCGAGATTTGTAGGAAGATCTTTCTTCCGAGTTTTGTAGATCCAGTTGGATCGAGTTTTGTAGGAACGTGGTTCCGAGGTGTAGGATTGTTTTCAATCCGAGATAGTGGAGTAGCCGAGTCTAGTGATTTGCTAGATCGGTGAGGAAAGTGGACGTACCCAAGGTTGGGGAACCACTATAAATCTCTTGTCGTCTGTGAGTGCTTGATGTGTGCTGTGTTAATTTTTTAATTCCGCATTTGACACGCATTTCACCTATTCACCCCCCTCTAGGTGATTTAGGCTAACAACTTAGACCTCTCAATTGGTATCAGAGGGAGGTTGATCATTAAAAGGTTAACACCTTGATCGTATCCTTCTAAGTTGAGTATCAAGCATGAGTAAGACTAAGGATTTTGCCAAGCTCCCTATCTGCACCAAGAACAACTTTCCTATGTGGAAGGAAAGGGTCAAATTCTTCATGGAAGCTGTAGACCTTCGGATCTTCATGATTGTTGAAGAAGGTCCTCATGTTCCTATGACCGCATCAACAATAGATCCAACCAAAAAGGTACCAAAGAAATTGATGGATCTAGACAAGGATGAGATTGCACTTGTCTCTCTGGACAAGAAAGCAAAGAATATCATAGCAAGTGCAGTCGATGACTCAATGCTGCAAAATCTGATTCATTGCCAATCTGCCAAAGAGATGTGGCAATCCCTAGTGACTCTAATGGAAGGTACAGAGGAAGTGAGGGATGATCGGAGATCCCTTCTGAATCAAAAGTATGAAGCCTTCCGGCAAGGTCACAAGGAAGCCATAGCTGACACGTTCGAGAACTTCTTCAAGATAGTGAACGGCCTAAGAGTTTATGGCCGAGTCTTCACCAACGGGGAACTCAATGACAAATTCTTAAGATCCCTAACCAAGGAATGGGACAATAAGGTATGTGCCATTCGGGAGTTTGGAAGGTTAGCTGAGACGGACCCGCAGAATCTGTTCGGAAAGCTTATGTCTTACGAGCTGCAAATCAACTCAAGAAAAGCTGAAGAAGAGACAAGCAGGTCTGCATCCAAGGAGAAATCTGTCGCTCTAAAGGCAGATGGCTCAAGGAAGATAAATGCTAGCTCTCCTGCCCCAATTCCTGAGGCTGATGAAGAAGAATCATCTGAGCCTAGCTCATCTGGCTCAGAACTATCTGATGGAGAGTTCTCCCTACTCTCAAGGCAGTTCAAGAAGTTCTTGAACAAGAAGAAGCAATGGAGAGGCAAGGATGACTCATATAGAAGATCACGACATGACGGTGATCATCGGAAGAAAGGCTCAAGCAGCCATGACAGGTATAATCCTAAACAGAACAAACAGATCTCAACTGACATCATTTGTTATTGTTGCAATAAGCCAGGTCACGTCATCGCCGATTGCCCTCACAAAAAGAAAGAGGGTGGAAGAAGAGAGGAAAAGAAATCCTCACACCATAAGAACAGGAAAGAGAAAAGCTTAGTAGCCAAGAAGAGCAAAACTCTCAGCGACTCTGACTCATCTGAGTCGAGTGAAGAAGAGGAAGCTTACTTTGGGCTCATGGCTCATTCGGATGATGAACAAGTCCTCCAGTTTACTGGGGAGGTAAAATCTCACACTCCTCTCTCAGATTCTGATGATGACAATGAGCAAGAGGGATATTCCTCTGAAGATGAATCTGAGCTCATGGGTCAGTATAAGGAGTTACTCACCGCTTACGAAAAATGTCGTAGATTAATGAAAACTCAAGCCAAAGAGATAAATTCTCTACGAGCTAGTGAGAGCAGCTTGAGAGAAGAAGTCGATAAGACTAACTCTCTTCAAGAGAACCTCAATGCAGCTATGGAGGGATACAATAAAGCTCTCAAGCACATCGACCTTAAAGAGGAAATCATCAAAGAATTGGAACGACAACTCGAGGCTGAAAAGAAGCTTGTTGAGAGTTTTTCTAAGCCTAAGACAGTTCTTCCAATCGTTGCTGAATTCTCTGCTAAGGCCAAGGGTGCTGGTTTAGGCCACATTGTCTCTTCTAGTAAATCCTCTAGGAGAAACAAGGCCAAGAGAAAGAATAAGGCTGCCCGGAAGGCTCTAGCTGAAGAAAAAGGGAAAGCTCCCTTGGAACCTGTTGTGTTCAAGAAAGTTATCTTTCCCATGAACGAACTCGATTATGAGTCCACCTACGGACACTTTTCTAGGCCGATCCCTGAGAAGCCTAAGTCAAGATACCAAGGTTGGACTCGTCCTCGTAACTTTGGCGAGAGTGTCTTCAAGGCACCTTATGAGGAGATTCAGCTTCAAAGCTATGGACCTTATGCTCATGGTCATAATTTCAAAAAGACACCAAGAGTAAAACCCATTGTAGAAAAGCCTATGAAGGAGAAGACCTCATGTAACTGCCATCATCATGAAGCCTCCTCCTCCAAGAGTAAAGCTCCTGCTGGACCTTCATTCCAGAAAGTCAAGCAGGACTACACAAGGCAAAGATACAACAGGTTCAACTGTTGGTGCTGTGGCAGAATTGGTCATTTTGCCAGTGATTGTTGGTTCAATCCTGAAAATGCTGCAACCCCTAAAGTTAGCAACGTGAGAGTGACCACTCATGAGGCTAATACTAGTAGGGGGAGTACTCTAACTCGAGACCAAGGACCCAAACTTGTTTGGGTTCCTAAGGATAAATGATTGTAATTGCAGGTATGTCCAAAGGCCACCAAAATGCCAATCTGGTACTTGGACATTGGATGTTCTCGGCATATGACCGGGACAAGGAGCCTACTACAGAATTACACCTCAGTCTGCAACAGACCAAAGGTCATCTTTGGAGGTTCAGATCGAGGAATAACTAAAGGCTATGGTATGATCTCTAACGGTAGCGTATCCCTTTCGGATGTAGCCTATGTTGAAGGATTGGAACACAATCTCATTAGCATAAGCCAACTATGCGACAAAGGATACGTAGTTGAATTTCATGCTGACAAGTGTTTGATAAAATTGGTTAACAATATGGAAACTATTTTATCAGGCACTCGAAGCAGAAATATTTTCTGTCTAAATTTTATTTGTATAGACTCTTCGACACCAGTGTGTCTTTTGGCAAAAAGTAGTGCATCTCTTGCTGACCAATGGCACAAGAGACTAGCACACATCAATTTCAAAACTATTAATAAATTATTCTCTCAAAACTTAGTACGTGATGCGCCTAATGTCAAGTGCGTTACGGACAGCCCTTGTCACGCTTGTATTAAAGGCAAGCAAACAAGAAGTTCGTTTAAAAGCATAATAGGCAAGGATTCCAATAGAAGTTTACAGCTTCTCCATATGGACTTGTTTGGTCCACTGCAGGTTAGAAGTTTGGGAGGTAAGGAATATACGTTGGTTATTGTGGATGATTACTCGCGCTTTGCGTGGGTGTTCTTTCTAAAACACAAGTCAGATACCTTCGGTATTTTCACTAATTTTGTGAGGCAGATCCAGAATGAATACAACTGTTCCGTAGTCAAAATCAGAAGTGACAATGGAACGAAATTCAAATCTGGAGCCATGACAGAGTTTTGTGAAAGTCAAGGTATCTTTCATGAGTTTTCCTCTCCTCGCACTCCACAGCAAAATGGAGTAGCTGAGAGAAGGAACAGAACACTCATAGAGGCTTGTCGGACCATGTTGAGTGATGCCTCACTTCCGGAGTATTTCTGGGCTGAAGCCGTCAACACCGCTTGTCACGTGCAAAATCGAGCACTCATCAACAAGAACCATGATAAGACTCCTTACGAACTTCTAAAAGGCAGGCAACCAACCATTTCATACTTTAGAATCTTTGGCTGTAAATGCTTCGTGCTCAACAACGGGAAGTATCACTCTACCAAGTTTAGCGAGAAAAGCTTTGAAGGTATTTTTGTAGGATATAGTAGCCATAGTAAGGCTTATAGAGTATTCAATAGAAAAACTCTGGTGGTGGAAGAGTCGATACATCTTGTATTTGATGAGACGAGTCTGTTGCAAAGCAACTCGTCTAGTGTGCCTATTGTAGATGCAGGTACAAAGTTGAAAGAACTTAGCTTGGATGAACCTAGTGAAGATAAAGATGAGACATTCATCAAGGTCCCCTCTATAACCACCATTGGAGAGGTGAATGATCAAGATGAAGAAGACATCCCAGCTGAAGATGCAACTCCAGTGGCTGAAGAGATCCCAGATGCAAGTACTTTAGAGTTCAGACACTTGAAGGATCATCCTGTTGACCAAATAATAGGAGATCCTCGGGATGGCGTCAGAACTCGTCGAGGTACAACTAACGAGAATTTACACTTAAGTTTTCTCTCACAGGTTGAACCAAAGAAATTTGAGGAAGCCAACTCCGATGCATCCTGGATTCTAGCCATGGAAGAAGAATTGAATCAGTTCAAACGATGCAAGGTTTGGACACTTGTTCCTAGACCCAAAGGTAAGAATGTCATTGGGACAAAATGGGTCTACCGGAACAAGATGGATGAAGACGGGATAATCGTAAAGAATAAGGCCAGACTTGTCGCCAAGGGATATCGCCAAGAAGAAGGAATCGACTTCGACCAGACTTATGCTCCAGTAGCAAGACTGGAGGCGATCAGGTTATTTCTTGCCTACGCTGCACTTAAGGGCTTTACCGTCTATCAGATGGACGTAAAGTCCGCCTTCCTGAATGGTGACATAAAGGAAGAAGTGTACGTAGAGCAACCGCCAGGTTTTGTTGATTCAACCTACCCTAATTATGTGTACTTATTGCAAAAAGCACTATATGGTCTTAAACAAGCTCCTCGAGCTTGGTATGAGACTCTGTCTAGCTTCCTTCTTGAGAACAAGTTCACAAGAGGAAAGATAGACAAAACATTATTTCTTAGGGAAATAAAAGGCAAGATTTTGCTAGTGCAGATCTATGTCGACGATATTATTTTCGGCTCTACGGATAACAACCTCTGCAAGAAGTTTTCTAAACTTATGCAAGGGAAGTTTGAAATGAGCAGTATGGGAGAGCTAAAGTATTTCTTAGGGCTTCAGGTGAAACAATCTGAAGATGGGATTTTCATCTCGCAGACCAAATTCACCAAAGAGCTACTTAAGAAATTCGGAATGGAGAATGCAACCTCTATGAGGACTCCAATGGCCTCAGCTATGTCTCTGGACAAGGATGAGAAAGGGAAACCTTTTGATGAAACCAAGTACAGAAGCATAATTGGGTCCTTGCTCTATCTTACTGCGAGTAGACCAGATATAATGTTCTCAACATGTGTATGTGCTAGATTTCAGGTGAACTCTAAGGAATCTCACTACATCGCTGCAAAGCGAATCTTGAGATACCTCAAAGGTACACCAAATCTTGGCTTATGGTACCCAAGAAGTAATGATAGTGAACTAATTGGTTTTTCAGATGCAGATTTTGCAGGTAGCAAAGATGACAGGAAAAGTACCTCCGGGACTTGCCAATTTCTCGGAAGGAGACTCATTTCCTGGAGCAGTAAGAAACAAAACTGTGTAGCCATCTCAACGGCTGAATCAGAGTACATCTCTGCAGGCAGCTGTTGTGCACAGCTCTTATGGATCAAGAATCAGTTTGAAGACTACAACATAAAGTTCCAGAACATTCCCCTGTTCTGTGACTCTTCCAGCGCTATAGCAATAGCCAACAATCCAGTCTCCCACAGCCGGACCAAGCATATAGAGCTGCGCTATCATTTCATCCGGGAGCATGTGGAAAATGGAGATATAGCTCTACAGTATGTCTCCACAGACAGGCAAGTTGCAGATATTTTTACCAAGCCGCTGGACGAGTCCAAGTTCTCGTTCTTCAAAACTGAGCTTGGACTGCTCAACAAAGAAGACCAGTGATGAACTCTCAAATTAAGAAGATATCAGTAATGTTGGCTGCTCAGAGGTACAGCTTTTCAGTGGAAATAGACATCTACCAGGGCAATTCCTTCAAGTATTAGAGACTTGAGCATCGTTACACTTACACGAGTAAACGGCTAATACTCGAGTAAAAAGTTTCATATGCTCGAGTAATCCAAAAGATACTCGTGTATGAACTTCTTATACTCGAGTATGAAAATTCGTTAAGAACTTAATACTCGTGTATGCTGGTTACATACTCGAGTATGAATTATTGATTACTCGTGTATGTTGTGCGCACTCGAGTATACTAAACCTCATACTCGTGTATGCTGTCATCTTCTACTCGAGTACTCGGATTCCTTTTGATTTTCAAAATTTCTACTCGCACCCAGCAATTTGCCGCCTCGTTCAGGTATGTCATTATACTTAATTCTCTCTAAACCTAATTAGGATTATTTATATATATATTCAAAACGAAAAAGTCCTTTCCACTTCTCATTCACTCGAGTAGCCGCCGACTTCTCGTATTCCCGACTCCTGTTCTTCGTCTTCCTTCGCTGCAAGTTTTCCGAATCGCTAATGGCTCCTCCCTCCTCCAAGTTTGGAATCGGCTCTGAATTAGTGACAGATGGCATTGAAGATATTTCGGATGACTTCAAGAACCTACTGATTCTCCTGGATACGGCCGGATTGACCTTCGTTCTTCAAGAACCCTGCCGCCTCTTGCTTCCTGATGTTGAAGAGTTCTACAAAAATCTGAAGGTTAGACACAATGGCACCGTTCTGAAATCCAAGGTAAGGGGAGTTGAAATTCGGTTAGATAAAACCTCAGTCGCCACTCTGCTTCGGATGCCAGTGGTCGACGAAGAAGATGACTTAGACAAGGCAGATGCCGACCGCACCTCTCTATTCTGTGGTCGAGATCCTGAAGGTGGAGGTGCAACCTTGAATCGATCCTTGTTCAATTCAGAAGGGAAGTTTCTCGTTGACATCATTGCCAAAATCCTATGGTGCAAGACTTACTCCATTAGAGATGTATCCCAGAATCTATTCGACGTGATGCAAGCTATTGTCTGCAGGAAGAAATTCCAATTCGGAATGATGATACTGGATAAGATCCGAGAAAGCGTCAAACATCCCAGTTTTGCTAGGATTATCTCCCTCCTCCTCCATGAGATCAATCCTACAGTGTTTGACTTCTCTAATGGGACTCCTCTTCACCACATGAAGAAAGTTTCTATCTCTTCCATTCAGAGGTATGACCTCAAGATCCTGAACCCTGCCCAAGCCTCAAAGGCTGATGCCATCTCAGAACTACAACAAGACAGCAGCTTACCTGAAGACAGGATCCCATCTCCTCCTCTACATCAAACTATTGCTACCTCTGGTGCCTTAGTTGAGGGGGAGCCTGCCTCTTCTCTTTCTCAGCTTAAAGTTTCTTCTGAATCAGTGATTCCAGCACAAGAAGAAGTCAGAGTTGCTACTCCTCCAGTTTCTCCTACTCCAGCTCATCTTCAATCAGCAATTCCTGAATCTGACATTTCAGATCCAGCTCACCTACTGTCTACAGCTGAAGACATCAACAGATTCATTGATGAGCTAAGCTCAGATGATCCTCTTTTTCAGAATGTTTCAGCTGCCAAGTCTCCTACCAAATCTCCATTACAGTCTCCTGCCAAGTCTGCTGATAGTGAGCCAACCAACTCTGATCATGTTATCTTGTCTGATGATGAGGAAATGTCTTCAGATCCTGTGGAGGCACCTCTGAGGACTTTGGATTTCTCCCTGCCATCCTTCCTCAATCCAGAAGAAGCTGTTGTAATAAAACCCTTCAAAAGGGCTGTCAGCTCAGTGGTCCTAACAGAAATTCCTCCTTGGACTGCTCCTCCTCCTGCTCCTTCAATTCCTGCACCACCCTTAGCACCCTCTTCTTCAGATTTAGTAAGTCAGATTGCACAGTTGCTCCTTGCACAGAGAAACTATTTTGATGAATCTCTAGCATCAGTCAATAACAAAGTCACTACTCTTGAACAAGAGATGAGTAGAGGCTTTGCAGAAATCCAGGCAAATACTGATGAACTGAAAAGATTGTTCCAGCTAGGTGGCAAGGCCATAGATCACACTATCTCAAGCATAGGAGAACTGAGAAATCAGCAAGAAACTGTTGCATATAATCAGATCCATTTGGACAAGAATGCTGATGCCAATCTTATGAAAATTTGTGAAGAAGTTGGCAAGTTCAGAGATGAAGCTATAGCTCAGCTATCTGTAGATATCACCAAGGGGGAGAAGACAGTAAAAGAACAAGTGGAAAAACTATCTGAACAAGCTCAAGCAGTTATAAAAGAACAAGTTGACAAACTATCTCTCCAAGCTCAAGCTACTGTGGATGGTCTGGTAAAAGAAATGAAAGCAGAAATTCTCTCCCAGCTCCAGTCTGTAAAATTCTATACCTATGATACTGCTGTTTGGCTGCACAACATGAATTTCCCTAATGCCCAGCTCAACCCAGCCATCATTCCACACTTCTTGAATCCTCTTGAAGCTCAACCTCCTGCAGATGCTCCAGACCAGGCAGCCATTCCTGGAAGTATGCCAGCTTTCTCACCTAGATCTGAGGGTGATGTGACTGATCCTCCCCTATCCTATTCTGAAGCATGGCAAGATGATTTTCCTTCCAGTTCTCAAGGCCCTTCTAAGAGGAAAAGAAAATATGGTGACGGCGCTTCTGCCAGCCGTTCTGCACCAAGGAAAGAGCCAGCTCCTGAAGGTAGACCACCTATTGTTCATGCTGAAGTATGGAGTCCTACCTCTAAGTCCCTAATTCTTGATACTTTGAGGTTAGTGACTGATCTTGGGGAGAACAGAGATAATTACTACAGTTATTCAGAGTGGAAAGCCTATGAAGCATCTCAGATAAAGATCAGGCTACATGACAGAAATTGGGGGCATAACAACCCAGCTGCTCCTCCTAGGCCCAGGACTTACTTTCCAAAACCTTTCAGCTACCTAGAGAGGGAAGACCTGAAAAGAGAAAGGATGCACAAGGATGCCCCATCTTGAGTTGAACTGAGAATGTGGAATTGGACCTTTGTTTCTGTGCTTAAAACATTTATATATATATATATATATTTAATTCTGGTTATGGCTATTTCATTAATTAACCTGCTTTAGCTTATGTCTTGCTTTTCAAGTATATGTGCATTGTTCTTTTTACTCTGTATAATTCACCTTAGTATAGAGGATGCTGACATCTACAAATAGGGGGAGATTGTTGGGATTTGTCTCCACAATACCTCAGATTTGTAGGAGGTCAGACCTTGAACTAAGATGAATTAAGGTGTATTTGATGCTGTGTTTAAGTTGTATGTGTGCAGGTCCTTAATGCCAAGTGTAGACCAATGTCAGTCTATAATGGGTCACCAAACACAGGACCATACAATGTAATCCCTCATTGTGTGATCCAAAGTGTTGGCCCATGTATAGCCTCTCTATTGGGATACACTTCCTATATGCACTTGGATTGATGGACAGAAGCATTGGAGCTAATTTCCTCAGAAAAATTTCTAAGTCCAAAATACTCGAGTAACCCCTTTGTTATACTCGAGTATCAGACTTAATACTCGAGTAGCTAGTTAGACATACTCGAGTAGTTAGTTAGACATACTCGAGTAATCAGTTAGACTTACTCGAGTAGGGTCTGAATACTCGTGTATATATTTCTATACTCGAGTAGTTAGTTAGTCACTCGAGTAAGTTGTTTTCATACTCGAGTAAGTAACTTAATCACTCGAGTAAATCATGTATCCTACTCGAGTAGATCTTTTTTCTTCTCTTTTCTGCAAGTTCAAGTAGTCATACTCGAGTAAGTATTCTGATACTCTAGTAAGTTGTTTTAATACTCGAGTAAGTATTTCCATACTCGAGTAATTGACTTTGATACTCGAGTAAGTGAATGTTTCCCGGATACATATTATGATACTCGAGTAACTTCCCCTTTCACTCGAGTATATCTTTCTTTCACTCGAGTATATATTTCTGATACTCGAGTATATATTTATAATACTCGAGTATATCTCTTCTGATACTCGAGTAGTTCATCTTTCACTCAGTAAATTTCTCTTCCCATACTCGAGTATATCTTCTCTTACTCGAGTATAGCAGTTCTCTATTCCAGAATTCTTCTAAGTTCGAATTCGCCTTAAGTATTTTTGAATCCGTCATTTCTGATTGGTCCACGTGTCATCCTTAATTAAGATTATGACCGTTGGAGTCCACCTATAAAAAGGTAATTTCAGAATTGACTAATTAAAAAAAAAAAACAAGATTACAGAGATATTCTCTTTAAGAAAAAGAAAATTCCGTGAACCCTAATTCTCACGCCGCCGCCGCCATTGCTGTTCACGGAAGAAAGTCTGGATCGTCGATCTCTGTCTTCAACGACTATTTCTCCAGTGATCCAGACAAAAGTGAATCACTCGATCTCGCCGAGCCTCAAAGATTTCAGATCTATCTTCTCGATCGAGGTGGTTCTAGTTTTCAGATTTGTGGATCTCTCTCAAGTCATCTTCAACCTTTTCTGATCAAGCCGAAGTTCCTAAAGAAGAAGTCTGTCAAAGATCAAGATCTGAAATTTGTTGTTTTGAATTTTTATTCTCAAACCAAAATTTATTTGTAGGAGTTTTTCTCCGAGATTTGTAGGAAGATCTTTCTTCCGAGTTTTGTAGATCCAGTTGGATCGAGTTTTGTAGGAACGTGGTTCCGAGGTGTAGGATTGTTTTCAATCCAAGATAGTGGAGTAGCCGAGTCTAGTGATTTGCTAGATCGGTGAGGAAAGTGTACGTACCCAAGGTTGGGGAACCACTATAAATCTCTTGTCGTCTGTGAGTGCTTGATGTGTGCTGTGTTAATTTTTTAATTCCGCATTTGACATGCATTTCACCTATTCACCCCCCTCTAGGTGATTTAGGCTAACAACTTAGACCTCTCAATGGTGCTGACCATTTTTCCTGTAAGAGCTTCTAGGTATTTTTTCCTAAATTTTCTAAAGTGAATGTTATTTCCATACAGAAATTGCTTATAAAATAAAATCTAATTACATAGCACAGATCTTGAAGCAAGATCTAAGGGCTCTAGACTTGTCTTCTTCCTCCAGCAAAAGGACATGATCTGCCCGACCTGGAACTACTTCCAAGAGCAGCCACCGGCCGTCCAGCCTCCTCCCTAGCCGGACATCGCCACCACCACCTCTGTTGAGGTGGCGGCCATCGCTATGCGGCGGCGCAGCCGCCGGAGGGGCTTTTTCCGGCGAGCCCGAACACACGAATTTCATGAAAAATCCATGAAAATGAAAGCTCCAATCAGGCTCAGTTGAGCCCGATTCTCAATCCTATTGAATCCAAAAATCTATCCGCAGAAGAAGAGGGAGGGGAGGACCTTATTCGCGGGCTGGAGGTGTGCAGACCGTCGAGATGCCATTTGCGCGGTGGTGGCGTCTCCGGAATTCTTCAACAGCAAGGGGAGGCTCGAAAACTTCAGGTAACAGCTGGGAAAAAATCCCCTTGGGCCTCTGAAGGTGTTTAAAAGCTTGGACAAGGAGGGGGAACGGTTAAAAGCTGGTGGTCATTAATGGCCCATAATGGCTTGGCTCGGCCATGATGGAGGGGAGCTGAAACAGCTCTGTGACAGTTGGAGGAGGGCTGGAAACTCCTCCTCTCCCTGAGAGGAGTTGAATCAAGTCATTTCAGGGGAAGAGGAAAAGCCATGGCATCAAATGCCATTGATGGCCGTGACTGCAAGCTTTCGGCCATGGCCGCAACCGTCCTTTTGCAAAGCTAACGGTCCACGCGGCACAGCCTGACCGGTCAACTTGAATTAAATAAGACTTATCAGGTCTTATTGGAGAGAACGGCCCACCCCCAGGTCGGCCCGGTTCAGCTGAACCAGCACCTAGCTAGAAATGAAAATGCCAAAAAAAGTCTAAGTATAATGGCATTGAGTGAGCTCACTCAATGCCATCCGGATTATGGCGTTGAGTGAGCTCTACTCACTCAACGCCACCAAGAATATGTTCTTTTAGACGATGGCATTGAGTGAGCTTAGCTCTCTCAAGCCATCGAGGTTATGGCATTGAGTGAGCTCTGCTCACTCAACGCCATTCAGACAACACTAAATGGCGTTGAGTGCAGTCAGTGCACTCAACGTCGTTCAGCTTATGGCGTTGAGTGCACTCAATACACTCAACGCCATCCTGCCTGACCGTTTACGGCGTTGAGTGAGCTAAGCTCACTTAACGCCATCCAGTCTACGGCGTTGAGTGAGCTCAGCTCACTCAATGCCATCCTGCCGACACCAGATGGTGTTTAGTGCAGTCAGTGCACTCAACGCCATTCAACTTATGGCTTTGAGTGAGCTAAGCTCACTCAACGCCATCCCGCTTATGTCTTTGAGTGAGCTAAGCTCACTCAACGCCATTTAGCTTATGGCTTTGAGTGAGCTAAGCTCACTCAACTCCATCCAGCTTATGGATTTGAGTGAGCTAAGGTCACTCAACGCCATCCAGCCCACAGCGTTGAGTGAGCTTAGCTCACTCAACGCGATTCCCAGGTCACGGGCGTGACGAATCGGTCACGGGCATGTCAGGCCCGTGTTAAAATTTCCTAGCTCGACGATCGTATTCCTGAGGTAGACGATTGTCGAAGGGGTCACGCCCTAGGTCACGGGCGTGACGGGTCGGTCACGGGCATGAGCACCCCTTACCTCGAACTTTTTTGTCAATAATCTTCAACTCCTGGGTTTCCTAAGGTTCTGTTACGACAAAACCACTTCCAGGGGTCTAGCCGGAAATGGGATGTTACAGAACGAACCCGGCCTCCACTAACTCCTTAAGCTAGCTTCGAAATACCACCAACTCCTTTGGGGCCATTCGATAGAGAGCTCTGGATACCGGCTTAGCCCCTGGTACAAGCTGAATCTGAAAGTCCTTCTCTCGGTGCGGGGGTAGCCCTTGTAGCTTCTCTAGAAACACGTCAGCGAAGTCCCGCACTACTAGAATCTATAAAATGGAGTCCTTTGCCACGACCACCTCAAAAAGGACCTAATAAACTTCTTCCCCCTGCAGATGGGACTTAACGGCCTGTACAGGTGATAATAAGGTGCGGGGTGCTTGTATAATACCTTCGATGACAATGAAGGAGTCGTCGTGCCTCACGGTGATCCTCTTCGACATGCAGTCGATCTGGGCATGGTTCCAGCATAGCCAAGTGATGCCCAGGATCAGATCGTAATCTGGCATCTTAAGAATCGTCGCTAGTTCCTCAAATGCCTTCTCGCCGATCTTTGCTTCCATATTGCAATGAGAAGTGGTCATTATCTCTGATCCATCGGGTAGGCGCACCCTCATCATCTTCCCGATGA
The DNA here is from genome assembly GCA_039513925.1 of Platanthera zijinensis. Classification (NCBI taxonomy): domain Eukaryota; kingdom Viridiplantae; phylum Streptophyta; class Magnoliopsida; order Asparagales; family Orchidaceae; genus Platanthera; species Platanthera zijinensis. Next base: position 130,273,097 of record CM077085.1, on the reverse strand, counting down.
ATGGCTCCACACCTGCCAGTCCTTTAACGAAATCCTCCGACACGAACGAGTGTGAAGCACCAGTGTCGAAGAGGGTGTGAGCGGGCTTACCGCTAACGAAGACTATGCCTTGGGTAATTAAGTGTCTTAGTAATCTTGTTGAAGTTTCCTTCTCTTAATTTCTAACTAGGTTATGTCTAGAATACTAGTTCATATGAAGAAAACTTAAAAGTACTGCCATACTTGCGATAACCTGCTCCGGGTTCCGGGGCTATGTCAGGTCTAGAGCATACACCTGCTCCCTCTCTGGCCTGCAACCTCGATCCTGAAATCCTCGTCCTCGATCCTTTCCTCGTCCGCCAAACTGTTAGGGAGGTGGAGCGCCCAGATGTGCTGGTGGGGGTGCTCGCCTCATAGGGCAATTCCTCTTGATATGCCCCGGCTGATTGCACTGAAAGCATACTGGTGCCTTCTCTGCTTTCCTTGGCATCTCCTGCATATGTAAAAGGCTGGGGAGCCAATACCCCCTGACTCCTCTTCTCCCGCCCAATCTCCTAATGAGGCTGCTCCCCATTCCTTCTCTCCCCAATAACCTGGCCCCGAGGAAGGTATCTACGACCTCCAATCACCGTATCATCAGCCGGTCTCTTTCGGCTCCAGACAGTAAGCTGATCCGCTTTTCTCTTCTTAGCCATCTCCAGAATCCTGGCTAGACTCCCCTCTGAGACGAAGAGGAGGGCCTATCTCATGTCGTCTTGCAGCCTCTTATAAAACCCCCTTATATAGCCAGCATCGTCTAACTGGTAAGCGTCCGCATAGCGGGCAAGGTGAGTAAACTCCTGATAATACTCCACCATAGTCCTGTTCCCCTGCCTCAACCGCAAGAACCTATCCTCCAGGTCGTCCCTCGCCGACTGAGGTACAAAATGTCCTAGGAGTGCTGCTCTGAACTCCTGCCAAGTAATATCTGCGCAATCCATCCCCGCAAAGGTGGGGTCCAGTTGGGATTTCCACCACCTCTTCCCGTGTGACTCCAGGCAGGAGACTGCCAAAGCAACTGCCTTCTAAGTGGGGCATTGAATCCCCGCAAGCGTCTCGTAAATGGTATCCAACCATTCCTCCGTACGTACTGCATACTCTGTCCCCAGGTAGGATGGAGGGGAAAGTCCCCGGAAGACAGTCATCCAATTGGCCCCGGGGTTTGGCTATGGGGCCGGGGCTTGCTGAGCTCTGAAGGCCTCCAGAATTGCCGCCAGTGTTTGCCCCATCTCTGTCCTCTGGAACAGAGCTGGATTCGGCGGAGGCGGGACCACATTCGGAGCCTAGGGTGTCCCCTGCTATGATGTAGGGTTCGTCGCAGGCTACAAGGAAAAATTTCACTTGTTAGAGGATGTATGAATGGAATATAAGAAAGGGTAGGATGGACTTTCACATGTGATTTCCCTTATGGGCACACCACTTCTTCCGCAGCTAGTTTGTCCGCAAACTAAGCTCGCACGGGGGTGGCCCATGGTTTTGTGGACTACTTCTCTTCCGATCGAGGTCTGCTCCGATACCACTTGTAAGACCCCCCCTTTTTTTTCTTTTTCAACCACCGGGTTCTTTGCCCAAAATTGCCGCTTTGCGGTGGCACCGACTCACGGGAAGGCCACCACTATAAAACGCCAAATCTGCCGGCCCTTTTCGATCACAAAGGGAGAGAAGTAAGTATACATAAAATGTAAACAAGTCCACAGAAACATGTACGAATAGAAAATCACAACCAGTCCATCAATAGATAATAACAGAAAATAGAAGTACTGCAAAGATATAGTTCAGATGAAATGTAGATAAACGGGCTCGAGCCCGGTACATCAGAGTCCTCACTACAAATCACTCATCACGGAAGCTATAAAAAACACTAATCACTCACGGAGCTGGTCGCAGGTGCACCGGTGCTAGACTGACCAACCTCCAAGCGCACCGTACTCCGCTGGTGCTGGTCCCTAGACTGCTGGTCCCTGTCTCCCATCCGGAGCTCCTGTAATGTTGTGGTTCAAAAACCATTAGTCATAAAGACTAATCCCCATCATCCCCTACCCCCCCCCCCCCCACGGCTCCTAAGCACCGAGCGGAAAGGAGGAAAGGGAAGCTACAAAGGTGGAGAGTAATCAAGCAGATGATAATGGAGCTAATATCACAACTATAATGGTGTATAAACAACTATCTAGAATAAAGTACATCTAGCAATTCTACGATAGTAAGTAATAAAGTAGACATGTAGTAAGTATCAAATATATAAGAAGGCAGATAGAGAACAAATAAGTAAATAAGTAAGTAACCTTAACTTATATGAATGCCCATACACACTTATAAGTTAAGGGGTCTTCTGCAAGGCTCCCATCGTATAAAAAGTCCCATACAGATTTATACATTTGGGTGTCGGTTGTATGCAAAAATGAGTGTAGTGATATGCTATTCCATGATTCATGTAAGTGCAACTCACACACACAACTCTATGCGCACAGACCTTTAGTTCCTCTTGTTCGGGCAGCTAGCTTCACTCCCAGGAACCTCCGTAGTGGTAACAGAGATAGTGGGTCGGGCCCACCACTAATAGGCGGGTATCCACACTACCGGGCCTAGCCCTTCCGTATGCCCCTAGAAGAACACAACCTAGAGTATCCGCGTACTTGTGCTGTCTATATCCACAGGACTTTCTTTGGTTAAGTGTCCCACACCGCCGAGTCAACGCACCGATGTCGGTGTGAATGACAATCAAATACCGAAGACCCACCACCTTTATTATGTACTCAAACCCTTGAGCCCTCGGCTCCCTGGACTGTCCCGTCCGTGCATCTACCATCAGAGCTACCGTCTGAATGACAACCAAACAAACCTATTCTGCCTCCCTAGCTATCGGGGTGTGTGAAAGTGCAACCCTAGTTATACTAGTTGCTCTTCTAATTTTTTATTCCTACGATTTACGTTAGCCCAGTACTGCCCCCGGTATTCCCCGTGAAGGGATCTCAAAGGGCACTAGGAACTATGATGGTAGCTGAAGCCCATCGTTCCCTTTCGCAAGGCACTTATTGTTATTGGTTAATCTCCCTTTACCCGATCCCTTTTTAAGTTACTTTAGATCTAGCACTAGAGTATTAAGACTCTTCCTCTTCTACCCGGGGTGGACGATCTTTCGTCGTTCCCGAACGCCACTTAACACTAGCCAATCTCACACTACTTATCCTAACTTCCAATAATGAACTTAAACTTAACTTGTCCTATCTAATCCAGCAACTACAAAAATTCCATCTCCCCAAGTTCATTACCCACTCTAGTTCAGTTTCTGTGATTTTACTATATGCAGACCGTCCTAAGATACATGAGGTATATAAGGGGAGGTACTCCAAATTATCTTCCGAATCTCCTATAATGTTTACTGGAGGTCTATCATGACACAATATAACTATGTCCAGGATTTCCAAATTTTTCCTATTATCGGGCATTTAATTTATTTATTCTAAGCCTCCCAATGCCCTAGTATGAACATGAAGTGCACTAATGAGCCAACAATAAATCATCAAAAATCAGTAAAAATCCTATGAGGCATTTAAGTAGAAATTCCAAATTTTGAGAAATTTCAGAGGTGTTTAGGCCTATATTTCCTAATTTATCATTTTAGGCCACTTCTAACATATTATGAAACAAGTACTGTAAATATGTACCCAATAATCACAAGAAAATTACAGAAGTTTTATGGTGACCTATAACTATCAGAAACCAAGTCCCATGATTTTTCTCTAATATTTTGGGCTCTGAATTTATTTTAATGTAAAATACTACTTTCCTAGCTTAGTGAAGGAGGTACTATTTTTATTTGTCTAAAAGTCCTGAGAAGATTACAGGGTGACTATCTTGGTTTGAAACACACATTGACAAAAGTTCATAATTTTCCAATTAATAATTGGGCATTATTTGTATTTTCTACTACATATCCCAAATGGTAAGTTAAAGAAGCAAGTACCCAAAATAATCAGATAAAACTCCCAAGAAAAATATAGAAGGTATACATGCTATAAGATGCCCTAATCCAAGATTTCATAACTTTCCAGTGAACATAAATTCCATTATCATATAAATAAATATCTAGGGCACAACTAGAGTTGTGAATGAAGTACTGTATAAATTAACCCAAAAATCTCAACAAAATTATATTATGGCCATTCAGACCAGAAAATCACCCTGCCCAAATTTTATTTGATTTTTAGTTCATTTGTCAGCATAATAGTTCAAATTAAGATTGGTGTTTAGGACACTTCATTAAAATACACATGATTTATTAAATTTTTCTAAAACCTTTATGAAAATGTTTTCCAAAAATCCTAATTTTTGGACAGCACCTAGATATAGGTAAGATTAGGCCACACCCCAAATTTCAAGTCATTTTGATGACTAGATTGGAGTGGGGAATTTTTCTAAGGTAACGACAGCCCTATGGATAGACCTCACCAAAATGAGTGCTGAGGTCTATCCAGTAGTCAAAATTACTTGAAACAAATTTTAAAATTTCCTAGACTCATAAGGCTACAATATTTTTGTTGACAACTTTTTCTGTATGAGCACTTATGTATTTTTGTAAATTAATGCAAGTTACAGGCAGAAACATTATATAAAATATATAGAAATTACTTTAATCAATATGTTTGCACAGATCTTCAGGGTTGATCCGTCGGCAGGGAAGTTTCCTTCAACCTTCAGCCGACGGTCTAGAAAGCACGCACCTGGGAGCACTCATCCCTCACACAGCTGGCCGTCAAGCCTCCTCCCTGGCCGGCCACCTCCACCAACACCTCCGTTGAGGCGGTGGCCATCACCGGGCGGCGGCGCGGCCGCCGGAGAGGCTTTTTCCGTTGAGCGCAAGACTTCATTTTTGTGGAAAAATCAGGAAGAGAAGCTCTTCCGATCGGGCTCAATTGAGCCCGAATCTTAATCCTAAGGAAGCTAAGATCTACCCGTAGAGAGAGAGGAGGGGAGGACCTTGTTCGCGGGCTGGAGGCGTGCAGACCGTCGGGATGCAATTGGTGCGGTGGTGGCGTCGCCGGAATTCTCAATAGCACAATGGGAGGCTCTAAAACTTCAGGTACAAGCTGGGAAAAACCTCTTATTGGGCCTCTGAGGGTGTTAAAAGGCTTGGTAAGGGAGGGGGAACGACCAAAAGCTGGTGGCCATTAATGGCCCATTATAGCTTGGCTCGGCCATGGTGGTGGAAGGGCTGAAACGGCTCTGTGACAGCTAGCTAACGGCTGGAAAATCCTCTTCTTCCCTAGAGGAGATTAATCCAGCCGTAAAAGGGTAGGGGAAGGGCTGCCAAGGTGTCAAGTGCCATTACTGGCTATGAAGGCCGGGCTCGGCCATGGCCGTAACTGCTCCTTTTGCAAAAACGACGGTCCACGTGGAACGACTTCACTTGATCGGTCAACTTTCTTTAAAATAAGACTTAATTGGGTTTTATTATAAGAAAACGGCCCACTCCTAGACCGGCCCGGTTCAGCTGAACCAGCGCCCAGCCCAAAACCAATCTGCTAAAAAAAAATTGTAAGTACAATGGCATTGAGTGAGCTCAGCTCACTCAATACCATCCAAGCTATGGCATTAAGTGAGCTCTACTCACTTAACGCCATCCAAGACTATGGCGTTGAGTGAGCTCACTCAACGCCATCCGGATTATGGCATTGAGTGAGCTCTGCTCACTCAACGCCACCAGAATATGTCCTTTTTTAAAAGATGGCGTTGAGTGAGCTTAGCTCACTCAACGCCGTCCAGATTATGGCCTTGAGTGAGCTCTGCTCACTCAGCGCCATCCCGAAAACACCAAATGGCGTTGAGTGCGGTTAGTGCACTCAACGCCGTTCAACTTATGGCATTGAGTGCACTCAACGCACTTAATGCCATCCCGCCTGACAGTTTACAGCATTGAGTGAGCTAAGCTAACTCAACGCCATCCAGTCTATGGCGTTGAGTGAGCTCAGCTCACTCAAAGCCAACCAGACGATACCAGATGGCGTTGAGTGCAGTCGTTGCACTCAACGCCGTCTAGCTTATGGCTTTGAGTGAGCTAAGCTCACTCAACGCCATCCAGACTACGGCGTTGAGTGAGCTTTGCTCACTCAACGCCATTCCAAGGTAACGGGCGTGACGGATCAGTCACGGGGGTGTCAGGCCCATATTGAAATTTCTGAGCTCGCCGATCGTCTTTCTGAGGTCGACGATCGTCGAAGGGGTCACGCCCTAGGTCACGGGCATTACGGGTCGGTCACGGGCGTGACCACCCCTTGACTCGAAATCTTGGTCGATAAACTTCAATTCCTTGGTTTCCTAGGGTTCTGTTATGACAAAACCACTTCCAGGGGTCTAGCCGGAAATGGGATGTTACACCTAGCCGATCGCGAAATCACTGAAAGCTTATCGCTGCTCGCAAGAACGTCGCCGCCACTGATCTCAGATCTTATCTGATTGTCCGGCGACAGAACCGAGGCTAGCAGCCGGCCTCACGTATCTCTCTCGAGATCTCTTGTCTTCCGATTCGTTGAACGAGACCATTTCTCCCTTCCGAATCGGTTGAGACGTTTGATCCGATTGAGATCGTTCGAATACCTAGCTTGCTTCGTCAAAAAGTTTGGATATACAAAGCATCGCCGCCGCACTTACTTGCCACCGCCGATCTTGACAAGATCCATTCAAAGTTAGAAATCCGGTAGTGGACTCTTCGTACTTTTCGTGCTAGCTTCAACAAACGAAGAAGGACATCGGAATCTCCAAAGCATTGTTTGTATTTTATTTCACATTCAATTTTGTTGTAAAGGAATTTTCATTCCTAGTTATAAGGGTTGGGTGCAACCCATTGTGGTGGAGTTGTGACTCTGTTGTAAGAAGGGTTCCTTCCGTGGTTAGGGGAGCGTTGCTCCTAGTGTGAGGATTGGATTTCAATCCGTTTGAAGAAGTGACCGAGTCGTCCCTTGGTGGGAGATAGGTCGAAGGGGGAAGTGGACGTACCCAAATCGGGGAACCATTATAATTCTTTGTGTGTTTTCTGTGTTCTGTTTGCTTAATTGTGCAGGTTATTTTAATTCCGTAAAAGACTGCAATACACCTATTCCCCCCATAGGTTGATTAGGTTGACACTAGATACTTTCAGCTAGCAATGTACTAGTCCGAACTCGCCAACAGTCTCTTTGACGAGTTCTTACCCATCATCCTCCATGATGAAACTCTCAAAGCTTCCTGGAACCATCTTGCCGCCCTATACTCAAAAGAAGCAAAAACATCTTGAATTTACTCATTATATGCAGATCTCCTTGCACGCCCCACCATGACCTATATTCATTACTATCCTAAAAATGATGTTCAACAGAGTAACTCCTATGTTAATCGGGTCATGATGAAGAGCCAATATAACCTCTATGAGTGACGGGATAGGGACGAGGATAATCATAATAGTTTGAAAAATCTTTCTGAGGGGACTTTTTGTACCTGGACATAGGTGGACTTAAATTCCTCAAATAGAGGATTAGAATAACAATTGCTACTATAATATGACATGGGGTAATATATAGAACCTTGTCACGTGTATACTAAGTTAAGCCCGAACCTGGCTCTGACACCAATCTCACGCAGAACGATTCTGAAGTGATGGTGAAATTATGAATGAACACTCCTACATGCAACCAAACATAAATCTGATGATATTTTACTTGCAATAATTTATATTTATTGTAGGAAAATACGATTGGAGAGAGAAAAATAACAATATTTTATTAATTCCATATAAATTTCCATTGAATACAACACAAGTACATGTAAATATATATAAGAGGAGAGAGGAGAGATTAAACTTTATCCTAAGCTGTGAGATAAATCTCTAACAAGATTTTACATTGGTCAATTATATGGGTCTTTCTTTACAAGTTATTATAACACTCACTCGCAAGCTAGAGAATACAAGTCATAGGAACCATGCTTGGACAAGAACTAAACATATAGTGGTCACGGTAAGGCTTTGGCAAGAATATCAGCGATTTTCTCTGCAGCAGGAACATGTCTTAAGTCCAATTTTCTCAGTTGGACTTTGTCCTAAATAAAGTGGCAATCACCCTTAATATGTTTGCAACATTCATGCAACGCAGAATTTTTGGCAATATGAATAGCAATAGAACAAGATAGCAGGAGAGGAGAGTTTAACACCTAGGTCTCCCATAAGGCTTTCCAATCTGGTAAGTTCAAAGACAATGGCGATCATTAATCGATACTCAGCTTCTACAGATAAGAGTGTGACTACATACTGCTTTTTTACTTTGCCAAGTAATAAGATGTCGACCAAAGTATGTGCAGAAACCACTTGTGGAAAGACGGTAATTCATCAAGCATAATCAACATCTGAATAGAAAATAAGAGATAGAGACAAGAAGAACTTATATACAAGTCCTTGTCCAGGAGCAAAATTCAGATATCGAAGATGCACTCAACTGACTAGAGATGAGAAGTCCGTAGAGCATGTATAAACCGACTGACAACGTAAACAACAAAGGATATATCAGGTCATATAACTATAAGACAGATCAACTTTCCCACAAGATGACGATAGTACTCTAGGTTTGGTATGAGCATGTCATAGTATGAGATATAAGCGCAGAGCTTGTGGTTGAAATCCATGGGTGTGTCAGCTAGCTTGCAACTAGAGTAGACAACATCATGAAGAAGATCAAGGTAATAATTTTTTGAGATAATACAAGGCCATCAGGATGGTGAGCTACCTCGATTCCAAGAAAGTATCAGAGATTTCCTAAATCATTAGTGTGCATTATGGAGGAAAGGTGTTCCTTGATCATGTGGATTCCTTTTAAATCGTCACCCATAATTAAAAAATCATCAACATAAATCATGAGTATCACAATGCCTATCGGGAAATGACAGATGAATAGAGAGAAGTCAGTCGAGCTTTGAGCAAACCCAACATCACTAACAATCCAACTGAACTTGTCAAACCATGATCGAGTAGACTATTTGAGACCATGGAGAGATTTTTTGAGGTGACATATTAGTGACTCTCCCGTGATTTTAAAGATGAGAGGTTGATTCATGTAGACAGACTCAGCACGATTGTCTTTTGGAGAGTCATTTTTGACATCCAACTGATGTAACTGCCAATGACAATGAACATCCAGAGAGATCAAGATACAGAGAGTGTTTAACTTCATAACATGTGAGAAGATCTCTTCGTAGTCGAGTCTATGTTGCTGAGTAAAACTATGAGCAACAAGGCTGGAAATCCTTTGTCATTGGGATCAACCCCAATGTCAGCTGCAATCCCTTACCGCGATTAATCGCCCTATCGATGCGACTGATCTTCTCTCGGAGACCCTTCGTCGCCTTCAGCATTGTCGCACAGGAACGTTCCTCCCCGCCACACAACTTCTGCGACATCTCTTGCTTCAGATCCTCTATGAGGTCATGTAGGCCTTATTTCCCCTCTTCAAGTGTCGTGAGGTGTGTGTCGTGGGTTGCCATGGCCAACGGCGGAGGATGAATCCTCAGATACCCATTGATATGTTACGACTACTCCTACGAAAGAAAAGAGAGAATACCTGTGAATAGTTATTTATGCCCTAGGGGGGCGCCGCACCCCCTCGCCAATACCTAGCCGTAAATTAGCTGGGCCCGCGCGGTTTGGTTAAGAGGATGGAGAGACTGAACTGGTTGGTTCAGTCTCCTTATTTTTGGCCCCTTTCAATGATAGACCGCTCCAAAGCGGCTCTGGGTCATATCAAACTCCTTCACGGAGCACTCATGGTTGGGAGAGTAAGGTTGGCGACATCGAAAACAAAGACCCTTGCCGTGATGCTCATTGTAATCACTGTTCAAGATGCATTGATGGGTCAATGGGCAGCCCGGCCGGTTTCCCAATGGTGGGGGACACGGTGGAGGAGTCGTGGCTGGTGGTTGCTAAGGCGGCCGAGGATGGTGGTCGACTATAGGAGCAGGTGGCCAGGGGGAAAGATCGGCTTTAACTAGATGCATCAAGTCCATGGCATCAAAAATTGTGTGGGGGTGGTGTGTGCGAAGACGAGAGAGGATATGAGACAGTAGACCCTGAATGGAGAAGCACATGTAATGATCGGGAGGTAGCCTGAGAACATGGGAGACCTAGGTAACGAACTCATTAACATAGTCGTTCAGGCCGGCTATCTGGCAAACGCCGCAAAGACACTCAATAGTGGAGGATCAAGAGTAGCAGGTGTCAGACCACGGAATCATCTCCTGCTTGAGCTCGGGCAAAGAGAGGCACGTGTTGGATTGGCAAAGCCACTAAGCCCAGTGGAGGGCGAGCCGTCGAGGCCAACCATAGTTGTAGATATATTGGCATGCTCCTGTCTGTAATTTAGGTCAAAATATTGCTCCGTTTTGGCGATCCAACCCATCTGGTCAATGACAATAAAGGAGGGAATGTCGAGGTGGAGGGCAGACTGGCCCAGAATGGGTAGAGGAGTGGTCCTGGAGAGAATTTGCGGTGGACCAAAGCGAAGGAAAGAGCCGTTGTCCGCAGGTGAGCCAGAGTCGGACGTGGCGGAAATGGCGGTAGACACCTGAAGGGAGTTAATCTTCATGTGGAGGGAGAGGAGGGAAGCGTGCATGGAGGAGATAAGTTACACTTGATCCTCCACATAATGGCTAAGGACTTCAAAAGTGGTATCTGAAGAGGGGTCACCAGAGGAGCGAGTGTTGGGAGCAATTGGTCTGGAGACATCAGACGGAGGCCGGAAGGGGCTGATCTAGCTGAGATCGGCAGAAAAGAGGGTTGGTGGCCTTCTTGGGATAGATCAAGTAGAAAACTATGGATCGAAAGTTGCACAGGAGATGTAAGCCACAGATTATCGAACGCAAGCACAGAAGGAGTGAATCAGAGGCCCGACACTTAGAGCTGATCGGATCGGGAAGCGGTTTAAGTACGCAGGAGGAATCGGGATGCAGATCGATATGCGGTAGGCAGTAGATGTGCAGAATAGGAATGACAACGTAGGTGGAATTAGGAAATAGAGGAAGCGAATGATGTATTATTAAGCATCGGCGGCGAGATGTTAGGAAGTTAGGCAGGTCAGACCAAATTGATACGATCCCAAAGAGGAATCTTGCAAGGGAGAGGGTCGATGGTGGTGAGGGAGAGGAAGGAACAAGAAGAAAAGCTAGGGAGCAACCCTAAATCTCATACATCCAAGCATAATGAAAAGAGTATCCACAATCCCTTATAGGTGCGGGAGCGGGGTGCGGATAACAAAAAAATAGTGTGAATAATAAAGCGTACACATAAAGGAATGCAAATAAGATAATCATGTCGGCATCGTGTCTTTGGTCTCTCCTCCTCTGCACGGACTCTTCATACTCTTCCTCCGCGTTTGGACTCGCCGCAGTGACTCGTCGGCATGTGCGTGTCTAGTCGACATGCACAACCATAACAACATGATTTTATAGCTTTGATTTTGGTTTGATCAACGAAGATTACTTCTTTGAACACCACATCTACAAGAAAACAACACTAGAAGAGAAGAGCTCGCACTTATTCATCTTAGGAAATAATTTGAGGCGTCATGGGACTTCAAAGATTCTCTTCAAATAAATGAGATGCTCTTGTTATTTGTCATAACATCCAAGAATTTCGCAAGAATATAAAACAACATATTGCCAAAAAATATCAAAGGATATCATTGATAAGAATCATTAAAGTACTTGGCACGTTAGAGAGTCAAAAAGGCATGACTATTGATTCATAGAGATCTCCCATTATTTTGAAAGCAGTTTTCCACTCACTGCTTTCCCGCATTCGGATTTGATAATAACAACTCCACAAATTCATTTGTGAAAAAATAGATTAACCATAAAACTTCTATAATGTCATCTGGTAGAGGTATAGGATACATGTATTTGATTATGATATTGTTGACGGTGCAGCTATCCACGCAAACTCAGAAGGAGCCATCCTTCTTCAAGATGAGGAGCCGGAATGGAACACATACTCATACTTTCTCCAACAAGTCCCTTTTTAACAAATTCATCAACTTGTCATCATAATTCTTTTGTTGCTTTCGGGATGCTCCTATATGCGGCTTTGTCTTGAAGAGAAGCACCCATCACATCCATCTACCAACTTCTCATGAATGTCAATTACTTCTCAAGAATGTCAATTTCCATCACGTTATTTCGTAAATATTTGGTTCTTGCAACACTATAGTCACTATGATAACTGGAGCGCCATATGTCAAAAGCAGATTGGTAGGGATATTTACTTTTTGGTGGATCACAATGATTTGAAAATATTAAACATTTTGATCTCTCCTTTGACACTAAACATTTTTTTAAGAATTGGGTCTTTGGTATCATATTCTCCTCCAATTTGTAGTATCACCCTTTTCATCTCCCTTATACAGAGAAGAGCACCCTAACAACTAAATTACTCTAATAATCCCTTAGTGAGCAATTTACATTGATGCATAATCATACCATCATGTTAAAAGTAAAAGTTAACAAGGAGACTCTCTAAGTTATTGCTCGTAATGAGGGAATGCACGTTCTGGACAGGGTTACAATAGTAGATAGAGTAGGTCTTAAGACTATGATGACTGAACTGCTCATCATCATGTGATGGCCTCTCTTTTATTGACCTGTCAATAAGTTTGTCTTTGTAGGTCCATTTTCAATTATAGAACATTGTTTAAGTAATATAATCATTCCAAGCTATCTATTTTAACATAATCACACACACATACTACCATTCTCAATTTAGTCACACTCAATTTGAATATCAATAATTTTTTAATTTTGCAATGCTCTGACCCACAAAATATTGTGGATTTTCTATTTTATAAATTGTAACATTAGATCTCTAAGACATCCTCTTATTGTAAAATAAGATGCATCTACATTTTATCCACTTGAGCTTGACTCTAATGGTTATATTCTCATTCATATCTCTATTCCTTTGAAAAATAAACTCAAGACACTAAAGCTAATCAAACATAAGTATATTTTTAACTTAAAAAAAATTAGATTGACAATTAATTTAAGCACCCACTAAAATTGAATATATTGTACTTGATCCTGGGCCTACTAATTTGAAATTATCAATCCACTAATTAATATCTTCAATGTTTTAAATTTTGCTTAACTCTATAGACGACTTGCCGATGAAAACTATGCCATAAATAAAAGATCAAAAAAATGCAGACCTATATTAATCTTGTATGCAAGGCTTTCCTTACTTAGAACTTCAAATTTATGATGTTTCACTAGGGTTGCAACTCAGATCCGTTCGATTTGGTTTGGTTCCACCAAAATCAATAACCGACCGATATAGGTTTGGTTCCAAATTTTTGGAACCGAAACAGACCCACGGTCCATAAGCATAGAACCGGATCAGAACCATTCACTTCGTTTTGGTTCCTATTCGGTTCTCGGTTCTATCCATATCTCAAAATAATTGAAAATGTAGCCCTTCTACTCGTGATTTTTTTCCATATAACTATCAATATCTCAAAACAATCGAATCACATCTCTCTATAATATTGATTCAATACAACTATAAGGCTATAAATGAAGTTAAAAGTTAAGTTAAAATAATAAATTTTTAAACTTTAAAAATTTTTAAAGTTGTAAATATTAATTATTATACTTTATATAACCATTTCTCTTCTCCATTCTCTCCTTCTCAGCTCTCGAATTGAAAAGATTTGCAGGTAATGCCGCAATAACAATTGATATCTGACATATTAACTCATTGATTAAATAATCTTATACGAAGTAGGTAATGTAATAAGCATTGATTATCAATTCTCGGGTCAGTTCTGGAAACCCAGCCTGTGGAACCAGGAACTGAACCGAATTGTCGGTTCTGGTATTTTGAGAACTGGATCCAAACAAAGCATATTTGGAACTGACCCAAACCGTTTGTTTTGGTTCCGAACTAGTTCTCTGGTTATTTTTACACACCCCTAGGTTTCACCATATAAATATTGTATTCCCTATCACGACATATATGTAATAGTTTTTTTAGATTAATATTTGTATTTTATATAATAAAAGAATGTAGATTTATTTAAACAGGGTACAAAGCCCCATGAAATCTTTGTTTACTTTTTTCAGTATTGTTTAAGTTTAACTAATAAACTTGCATACAAATGCTGATATGTAACTGTGTTCACTGTATATTTAACTACAAATTGGCCTTCATTTGACTGTTTATGAATGTTTTTTTACTATTTCACAGGCTGCTATAACTTGACTAATATATGTTTGTTATCACAAAAAATGGGAGGAATAAGATTACATTACAACTTAACAAATTTATGTACATATACAATTTTCTCTACATATGAAAGTGAAGTCCAAGACTAATATATTAGTTTTTCTTCTTGCAAATGTAAGCAGGGGAGTCAGCTCCATATAGACGACGCCACAATAGTGGGGTAAAGGCTTGAGTGTTGTTGTTTTTTGTAATACTACATATTGCAGGATTCACGAGGGAGGGGCAGACCAATAAATACTGGAATAAAACTTTAAGGAAAGACATGATGTACTTAGGCATTAGTGAGAATATCACACAAGATTGGGAACAATGGAGACAAAAGATCCATATAGCCGACCCCACTATAGTGAGATAAAGGATTGAGTGTTGTTGTTGTATATGTAAGCAGGGGAGTAAAGATGAGTAATTGACAACATTGGATGAAGAAAACAAACACAAGTTTTCTTTAAAAATGGACTAAGTTCTCATTTATAATTTTAAAACAGTTAACAACTCAATAAGATCATACATTAAGTACATTATAGGTTCAAGGTAGAACTATCCTTGAGAGATTTGATTTATAGTGAGTCCTCTAATTCTTCAGGCAAGTTCACTTTCTCGATCGACGACTTTATGAACGCTACGTCAGTTGCAGGAGGCCTTAGATCCAAAGCAATTCCAAAATAAAACATTGCCATGTCAGGCTTGTTCAACATCTTGTAGATCCTTCCCATCAATGCATAAACACTACTCTCACGTAGGGAAAACTCTATCAACTGCTTCAAAACATTCAGTGTGTCCTCATATCTTTCCAGACTTACTAGTATGTTAGCCTTCTCATACATCGGAAGGGATTCTTCTTATCAGCTACAATATCCCTGTCGATCAATGCGAGTGCCTCATCATCTCTCTTCAAAGAATGTAAAGCCATTCCCAAATAGGACATGATGATGGAAGACCATGCATTTATGTTGTAAGCTTTGCGAAAATTATGAGTACAAACTCGAATTTCTCTTGGCGCAGGAAGACAACACCTAGGCCATACCAGGAATTGTAATGCCTTTCAATTACTCGAAGCGCATTATGAAAGCACCTTATTCCATTATCATAGTCCTCCAGGGCAATATGTTCATGGACACAAAGAGTATGAGCATAAGCGAATCTCAAATCAAGTTGAACCGCACATTGGAAATTCTTTAATTCCATTTCATGATCTATTTATAAACTGTAGGAATTACCCATGGCACACCACGCTTGTGGGGATAGCCTATCAATTGAGATAAGTTCTTGAGCAAGGTAACTTAGTTTTATATCCTCCTTCAGATGATACAGAATAGTTGAGTAGGCATCCATTCCATCCAATGTGCATGGCGATACACGTCGGGTTAAGTCAAAGATCCGGTCAGCCTAAAAATACACCACCAGTTCAAAGTATAGTTTTCCTACTTGGGATAACACCCAACCAATATTATAATGATGTTGTGAAAGTTTAAGATAAACTTCTAATGAATCCTGGCATCCGTATAGACATGAAAGCTTATATCCTTCTTGAAAGTCTTTAGTGTAAACTAATTCCACCTAGGGGGGGGGGGGGAATAGGTGAATTGCAGTCTTTTGCGGAATTTAAATAACCCACACAATTAAACAAACATAGCACAGAAAAGCACAGAAGCAATTATAGTGGTTCCCCGATTTGGGTACGCCCACTCTCCCCCTTCGACCTATCTCCCACCAAGGGATGACTCGGTCACTTCACCAAATGGATTGAAATCAAATCCTCACACTACGGAAGAAACCCTTCCAACCGAAGGAGTCAGTACTCCTCCACCACGGGTTGCACCCAATCCTTACAACTAGGAATCACAATTTCTTTACAATAAAACAAAAATAGAATGTACAAGAGATACAAACTACACATATGGAGAACCTGATGTCCCTCTTTGTTCGTTGAAGCGTTCTTGATGAAGACGAAGAGTCCACGACCGGAGTACTCTCTTTGAGAGGATCTTGCCAAGATCGGCGGCGTCAAGTGATTGAAGCGGCGATGCTTTGTAGATCCAAACTTCTTGACGAAGAAAGCAAGGTCTACCAACGATCTTCATCGGATCGGTCGTTTCAATCGATTCGGAATGAAGAACTAACCTCATTCAACAAATCGAGAGACAAGGGATCTCGAGAGAGAAGCGTGAGACGCTATATTAGCCTTTGTTCTGTCATCGGAAGATCAAAGAGGATCTAAGATCTGTGGCGGCGACTAACTTGCAAGCGGCGACGGCGAGCGGTGGAGTTCCGCGATCGGCTAGGTCACGCACGACTGATTTTGATTTTCCGTGAATCGCACCTTTGTAAGTTCAAAATACGCGAGTATATATACTATAGAACAACCCTAAATGACCGTTGTGGGGCCCACAAGAAGAAGCCCTAGTTCCAGTCAAAACAATGCACATCATCTTGGTTCGGTCCAGCGAACAGAGCAAATTTTCCTAAGGCAAATTCGGCGAGAATCATTGGTGATTCCCGTCAAAGTCGCTGGGAATCACTTGTGATTCCCGTCAAATTTGCCTTGGTAGGATTCCAGTTGAAACTCTTGTCATCCGGAGGGAATCGTAGGGAAGGCAAAGTCATTCTCGACGAATCGGCGGGAATGCACCGTCATTCTTGACGAATCGGCGAGAATCAGTTAGTGATTCCCGTTGATTCTGCCTTAGCAGAATTCTTGAAGGAGGAAAGTTAGCTAGATGAAATCGGCGGGAGTCACTGGCTGATTCTCGACGATTTGGCGAGAATCACTAGTGATTCCCATCAAATCGGAGAGAATCACTTAGTGATTCCCGTCAAATTTGACTTAGACGATTTTCCTCTTCCTTCCCATGAACTTGATCTTTGACCCATCTTTGCTCCTCTTCTGCTCTTGATCTATCTCAGCCCTGTACTTGAGAATAAGTACACTCCAATAGAGAGAGCACACGTGAGCCAACACACTGATATACTCAACGAGGGATTACGTTGCGCAGACTCGTGTATATTGACCCACTGTACCCTGACATTGGTGTTTACTTAGCATGTAATAGCTGCAAGCACAACTTAACAGAAGATTGTCAAATACATTGTGAATTTATCTTAGCTTGACTGGAGGCTTCTTCAAATCCAGGTAATTGTGGATACAATACCCAATAATCTCCCCCTATTTGAAGAAGCCAAAATCCTACTAGCTAAGATTAATTACACCAACCAGAAGAATATACAAAACAAAATAAGCGAGACAAGACACAGAATAATAAATGCATTCAGAACAACAATTGAGGCAACATGTGATCATATATATATATATATATCCAAAAGTTGTTCATATAAATACATGAAAGATATACACGCATAAAGAAAATTATAAGTCTAGATCCCAAGACTATTTCTCCTTAGCCTGATCATCCTTAAGTTATTTAGCCAGGAGATTCTTGCTTTGTCTCTCAAAGTATTCCTTTGGCTTCGGGTAGTATCTGGGGGGAGGAACTTTATGTTCTACAGTGTTGGTCTTGAAAAATATGTTTCTTTTAGCTTCATACTCTTTGTGCATCTCCCACTCATACTGGCTATACACTTCATTTCGATTAAGTTCTCCCCATTGTTGTAACATGAATGTGTCCAATATGATGCTCCTCAATGTAGGGCTCCATCGTTCATTCTTCACTTCACTTTCCTTCAATCTTACTTTCCTCTCAGCTGGAGTCTCTTTGGAAGTCCCTTCTTGAAGTTTTCTTTTTTCCTTTTTCAATGGCCTCTTGATCAAACATAGCCCTGAGAGCAGCTTTGGCAGTGGCCCTTGCAGCCTTTCTAGCATCAGCTTCACTCAAGGGAACCTCCTCAGCACTTGCAACCTCATCAACAACAGTTGTAACCTCATTAGGAGGAGGAACCAGAATTGGAATTTGTTACCGGATGCTTGCTGAACTCGCCAGTGACAGCTTTCAAAAACATACTTTTTTGACTGCAAGAAGTTGTCGACCATGATTTGTTCTAGCCATGCCATCTTAGCTGTATATTCATTCTCACCCTTTGTGGCTTCTAGGGCAATGGAGTTTGCATAGGTATGCAGTGACTCATCTATATGCTTAACAGTCTTAGTGAACTCGGTCAGCAGGGATGTCTGATTTGCGTTAAGTGTCACCATTTTGGCATCGAACAACTTGATGTTGTTGGCCACAATATGTGCATTTTGGTTTACTACTGCCAGATCAGCTGTATTCTTCTTAAGCCCTTGCATTAGAAGATTTACGGCAGTGTCGGCCTCTGCATACTTAGCTTCAAACTTTTATTCCATCATATCCAACTTATGATTTATCTCCACAACATTTTTAAGCATCAGATCCTCAGATTGCTTAATTTGTTTCAGCACCTTGTTTTGAGATCGTTCAAAAGAGGCCTTCAGTTCATCCACTATACCTTGAATGATATTTACCATGTGATTTGCCAGGCTAGGTCCTAGCGGATGAACTTGATGAATGGCCTGGTCATGCTCAGGGGGGATAGGACTCTGGGAGTAAGGATTTTCATCTGCAGATACACTGGTGGAGCTGGATAGATTGACAGTCTCTTGAGGGGGGATTGGGGCAGCCTCTGTCATTTTTTATATACTCATCATCCCCTGTTGGGAGGTCTCCCCCTCAATTGTTGCACCAGATACATAAGGAACTGCTACCTGAACCTGTTCCACAGAGGGGAGATCAACATCAATTTCCCTCATGTCCATCTCATTTCCAGCTTGGTCATTGTTCACATCATCAGTGGCCGCATTCTCCATATCATCATCAGCAGCATAATCCTCCATATCATCCTCCACTTCCTCCTCGTCAGCTTGATCAGTAGCGAGGGTATCCACAACATCCTTCGCGATAAAGGTAATATTAGCAATGACGTCTGCTTGATCAGAAACTGAGACATCCATCTTGAGGGCATCATAAGGAATGGTGAAAGACTCCCCCTCAATTTCTGCATGCAGCAGATCAGGAACTTCACTGGGCTCATCCAAAGGATTTCTGAGCTCCGGAGCTCTGTCTTCTTCATCACCATGTGCTTCAGCTGCACCTCCTTGGCC
Organism: Platanthera zijinensis; assembly: GCA_039513925.1. NCBI lineage: Eukaryota > Viridiplantae > Streptophyta > Magnoliopsida > Asparagales > Orchidaceae > Platanthera > Platanthera zijinensis. The sequence continues at coordinate 130,253,718 of CM077085.1, read as the reverse complement.
AATTCTCCTGTCCCATCTATCAAAAATGCTGGAGTCCATCTTCTTTAAGTACTGAAGAGGAACACCCTTGCTCATATCAAACCTGTCTCCGTCCATCTGATTCAGGTGTAGGCTGATGATTCTCCCAAAGTTCAGAGTTCGTAGGGTATCTTTAATCTTTTCAAACAACATGGCCCCCCAGTTGTATCTTTTTCTACACACAACAGCCATCAGGATTTTGAACATATCCTATGAAATATGATCATGGGAGCCCGGTTTGCAGATCAGGACCTTCCCAATGATATTAGAGATGATCTTTACTTCCTCATTCATGTCCTTGCATTTGATGGCCTTTGTCCCTCATGCTAATTCACAGAACAGTAGTGTCCGTGCACGATCATTCTCATCCAGGTGGTCCTCTTGTTCAAAGCTGTTGAGCTACAGATGACATGATAATTTTGTTGCAGACATCTTGATCCTTAGTCCAACAATCTTACTCTTTATCAAGGTGTCCTCGTGACGTAGCTTGGCGGTTGCATAGAATTCGAGAACTTCTTTATCTAGAATTTTGCATGGGTGCTCAAGGATAAAGGAGAGCCCTGCTTGCTCAAGCATCAAGATAATGTTCCTGAATTCATCGGAGGCATGGGCGAAGCCAGTCCTAACCAACTCACTCCTAGTGAGGAGCCCGACTGTGGTTTGAGGAGCCATTGTAAACCTAAATAAGTGACATCCAAGGGACTTAACTCTATCTCAATCTCTAGATTAGGAACTGGACAAGTTGCAAACAAGCATGAGATTCAAGGGGGAACGGTCATTACCCTTGCGCAGAGCGGAGAGAGTCCCTAGTCGGCTTGCGTCGGGACTTCTGGCGACGAGAGAGGGAATACAAAATCGGCAGGAACTTTTTGTCAAGTAGATGTCGGAGACGGGAGCACCAATCCGACAGAGAGAGGACAACGGCGTACTACAATCGACGGAGATGGAGTCGTCGGGAGGCAAGGGGAAGTCGATGAGAACACCGAGAGACTGAAGCACGGGAGGAGTTTCCGCACGACCGACGGGATTCGACGAGGTTTCCGCAGAGTCTACGGGATTTCCGCAGCGTACAGAATGCGAAGGGTCGGGATTTCCGTGGTTTACGCTATTTATCTCCTCCGAAAGCTGGGGTAGCTGATATTTCCGTTGTGAATAGCCAGTTTCTGCTGACCGTTTCAAATTTCGAACCTTTCAAAACTTTGCACTTTTTATTTCGAAACTTTGAGTTGTCGATTTGAATGTTGAAACTTTGCCCTTTTTTATTTCCTGGTCAGAATAGCTAAGTCGAGTCGAAGGGATGTTAACCTTAGAAATAAGCACTGGGTATTTCTTGGTGAGTAAAAAATGTACAGTTTTCGTTACAACTACTAGCACACGTCTCTTGAGTTTGATCTAACTGATTGACACCCATTGTCACACATTATCGATGATATATAAACCATTCATCAGATTCTAAGCTAAGAATCATACATTTATTAGCTCTAGTGTCCTACCATCAGGTGGGTGTATATATATCTAGGGGGAGAATCTACGTATTTGTTTGGATATATATATATATAAACATCTATGTAATGCGATTCAATTTTCGAAACAGAATGCGCATACTTGGGATCATTAAGTTAATCATTCAAATCCTCTATTTGAAGTACAACAGGTATCCAGTTGAAGTAGGCCATTGTAGTTAGCATTATCTCTCATTCCATATACTTGTTCCATACCATTCTTGGAACATCTCTTGTCTAAGTCCCATCATGTTCACGGGAACCTAGACTATCCGGCAAAAACGAATTACCTTACCTTAAGAACCCAATATGCATTGGGTCCTAGGTTCCTGTCAGCATAAACTATTGAATGCCTTCCTACAGGATTTCTGTCAGGAAGGCTATCTCTAGCCAAAGGAAGTGGACATACCCTTGCCCTTAGCACAGAAGGATTGTGCCAACAATCTATGTCAAAGTGACCCACTTTGCCACAACACCAACAATCATGAATGTTGTATCTCCTTTTCTGACCAGACTTACTGACTGAGTTAGTCATGATCTTAGGTCTGACAGGGGCAGAGCAGGTTCTGCTCACAGATTTGCCCTTTCCACCGAGTCACGAGGGATGGTGGATGGAGAACATGTGGTGAGTGTCATGAGGCCTGGGAGGTGGTTCCTTCTTTTCAACCATCACACATCCGGGGGCCCCATGGGTACTTGCTACATGTTTACCAACCCCCTTTCCCTGTGTCCTAGGGTGGTGAGAGTTACTGTGAGAGCTGGTTCCTGCACTTTCATGATGAGTTGGGGCTGAGGTCGTGAATACAAAAGGTTCATGATGCGCCTTGTGTATTCCCTCATGGGTAGCTATAACAGCTCTTGCACTGTGGGTATTTCCACATGAGGGCTGATTACTCTTGCAGTGACCATAGTTGTTCTTATGGTCATACCTAAAAGCATAATGTGTGCCCTTCCTACCCGGTGTGGGGGGGTCTGAACACAGTTTCCCCATTTCTCCACAAATTTATGATTTGCGAGATCTACCCGGCTTCTCCCTTTCTCTTAATAGCATCTATCTTGGAAAAGTTAGATACTATCCTCTTCTCGGTCTCTAGACTAGACTCTAGATCCGAGATCTTCTAGTCCTTCTCCTTGATGGATTCCAATTGGAGGTCCATCATGGTCCTAAGCTGAGAAATTTCCTTAGCTTTTTCCTCAACAAGTAAGTTGCTCTTCTAAAGGGATCTTTGAAGGGAATCAAGAGTTTCAATCCTTTGATTGAAGCTGTCAATCACCCTTGCATCACTTAATGGACAACCCTCTGGACTACTCCTATCTTCAGGAGATTTAAGAGGAAAGGAGCATGATGAGGAAGAAACCTGATCCTGACAGTAATGATAAGGGTTAGCGTTAAGATCTGTAGAGACAGATGTGTCAGCTTCATCAGAACTGCATTCCTCAATCTCTTCTTCAGTCTCAGAAAGAGACACGGGAGCCCTGATATTTAGAGATTGGTCTTGAATTTCATCTTCAGAGATGAGGAACCCAACATATGCTTTATCCTCTTGCAGGCATCCAGTCCTAGCAGTCTCCGATCCCTCCATGAGGTCAGAGATAGTTTGCCACATAGACTTTGCAGGCCTACACTTGTCCAATCTTGAACTAGATGATCCAGACCAGACGTCAGTGATTTTCTGACGAATCATCTTGTCCAGGTTGAAAAGTGAGAGCTCAGTCTCAGACATCTCTTCGGGACTCTTGGGGATTTGGGGATCTTTTCCAGATCCAGAAGACTTCATGGAAATGAAGGGACCCTCTTCCATAATGAATGATGCCCGAGGGTCAATGGCCTCCAGATAAAACATAACTCTCATCTTCCAGATGGGATAATACTCCGTTGTGCATGCAGGGAGTCTCAGAGGAGATACATCAGAGTATAGCTCCATGCTTGAGTCTTGTTTTCTTCTTGACACTAGAGGAAGGATCTTACTCAAGGTGTTAACCTTTTTGATGAGTAACCCCCCTCTGATACAACTTGAAAGTCTTTAGTGTAACCTAATTCCACCTAGGGGGGGGGGGAATAGGTGAATTGCAGTCTTTTGCAGAATTTAAATAACCTACACAATTAAACAAACACAACACAGAAAAGCACACAAGCAATTATAGTGGTTCCCCGATTTGGGTACATCCACTCTCCCCTTCGACCTATCTCCCACCAAGGGATAAGTCAGTCACTTCACCAAACGGATTGAAATCCAATCCTCACACTACGGAAGGCACCCTTCCAACCGAAGGAGTCACTACTCCTCCACCACGGGTTGCACCCAACCCTTACAACTAGGAATCACTATTCCTTTACAACAAAACAAAAATAGAATGTACAAGAGATAGAAAGTACACGTGTGGAGAACCCAATGTCCCTCTTCGTTCGTTGAAGTATTCTTGATGAAGACGAAGAGTCCACGACCGAAGTACTCTCTTGGAGATGATCTTGCCAAGATCGGCGGCGGCAAGTGATTGTGGCGGCGATGCTTTGTAGATCCAAACTTCTTGACGAAGCAAGCAAGGTCTACCAATGATCTCAATCGGATCGGTCATCTCAATCGATTTGGAATGAAGAACTAATCTCGTTCAACAAATCGAGAGACAAGGGATCTCGAGAGAGAAGCGTGAGACGCTATACTAGCCTCGGTTCTGTCGTCGGAAGATCAAAGAGGATCTAAGATCTGCGGCGGCGACTAACTTGCGAGCGGCGACGGCGAGCGGTGGAGTTCCGCGATCGACTAGGTCACGTACGACTGCTTTTGATTTTCCGTGAATAGCTCCTTTGTAAGTTCAAAATACGCGAGTATATATACTGTAGAACAACCCTAAATGACCGTTGAGGGGCCCACAAAAAGAAACCCTAGTTTCGGTCAAAATATCGCACACCATCTTTGTTCGGTCCAACGAATAGACCAAATTTGCCTAAGGCAAATTCAGCGAGAATCATTGGTGATTCCCTTCGAAGTCGGCGGGAATCACTTGTGATTCCCGTCGAATTTGACTTGCCAGGATTCCAGTTGAAACTCTTGTCATCCGGAGGGAATCGACGGGAAGGCAAAGTCATTCTCGACGAATCGGCGGGAATGCACCGTCATTCTCGACGAATCGGCGAGAATCAGTTAGTAATTTCTGTCGATTCTACCTTAGTAGAATTCTTGAAGGAGGACAGTCAGCCAGATAAAATCAGCGGGAGTCACTGACTGATTTTCGACGATTCGGCGAGAATCACTAGTGATTCCCATCGAATCGACGAGAATCACTTAGTGATTCCTGTCGAATTTGACTTAGACAATTTTCCTCTTCCTTCCCATGAACTTGGTCTTTGACCCATCTTTGCTCCTTTTCTGCTCTTGATCTATCTCAGCCCTGTACTTGAGAATAAGTACACTCCAATAGAGAGAGCACACGTGAGACAACACACTGATCTACTCAACAAGGGATTACGCTGTGTAGACCCGTGTATATTGACCCACTACACCCTGACATTGGTGTGTACTTAGCATGTAATAGCTGCAAGCACAACTTAATAGAAGATTGTCAAATACATTGTGAATTCATCTTAGCTTGACTAGAGGCTTCTTTAAATCCAGGTAATTGTGGATACAATACCCAACACTTCTCCAAGAATTCGTAGGAGGAATAATAACTCCTTAGCACTATTTACACCCGATTCATGAGATAAAGCTCCACTACCTGTGAAAATCCTTTTTCTTTTTCTGTATTTCCATCATCTAACAATAGAGAAGGTGCATTAGAAGCCTGAAACTAGGGGCATCTAGAGCACTTGATTTTCTCACATTTGCTCCAGTTTGTGAAACATGAAGACTGGCATTAGTTATTGCATCCCCTGAAAGTCTTGTACTTCGTCTCGTTCCGATGTCTGAACCAGAAAAAAGCCTCCCTGAAAATTTCTAAGCTTCACTTCATCAATGATCTTTCTTCTTGGGGCCTGAATGGTAGCATGAGGATTAGGTTTGGAAGGACCATCACCACCTATAGTTGGTAAGTATGTATTTATATATACCGGTGGTAGAACAGTACCAGATAGCTATGTTACTGGGGGAGAAGGTGTGTTATTGAGTGATAAATTGGAAGACACTCAGTTAGATCACTGAGGATAAGAAGGGATGTTGTTGATCGTATGTAGTTGCTTCGATTGTCTTGGACTAGAATCCTTTTTCAAAATAAGGTTATGATCCTCACTTGCTCCATCGAATCCCTGAGAACTTGTATCAAATGAAGAATGTAAATGAATCCGAACAGAAACTACATCGTTGAATCATTCATTTGCATCTTAAGTGTCACCTAGGGCACACAATTCCTCGTACGCGACCAAAAAAAGAGGATCTATAACCAATGCCTGCATAAAGTGATCTTTAGTCAATTTCCTTCTGCTAGTGTACCTGTAAATGAGTCCAAGAAGATGGTGACCAGATGCTCCATTAGGAATCTCCAAATTCAGTTCGTTAGCCGGACAAAGGGCTATTTCCGCTTCCCACAAGAGATTTATCTGGAAGCATGATAGTGCGAATAAATAGCGCGATAGAGCCATCTGTTTCCCTTTTAAAATATGGTAGGAGAAATAAGGTTGGTTGTTCCTCAAATAACAAGTGGCCATTAGTTGAAGGTTCAGCTCAGAAGGGAACTCAGTTTAGATGCGTTCATAGAGGAAGATGGGGTTCCAGTGCATGAATTGGCTTAGGCTGCTCTGTACTCGGTCAACCATTAGGGTTTCCATGACCGTATTACCCTTTTTGCTCGCTCGCCCGGCCGGTAGCCAACCAATTCTCTTCTTCGCTTTTCCTTTCAGTTAACTACTCTAAAGTCTATGGTTCTTGGGGTGGGGGAGGGGATTATAGGTCAGCTTGTTTAAGCTTTTGAACTCATGCTTGTTTAGGATAAACACAAGGTTGCAAATCTTTTTGTTTGCTTCTCTACTTCTATTCCGATTTTGTTATAAACAGTGTCTGAACGATTACATGGCGATACGTACTATTTGAACGCTGATACTTCTAATAATTACCATCAAAGACAATAAGCTTAGGCTTTATTCGTTTCTAAGGAATTTCAATTCTAACTGATGCAAGAATTAGAATTGAAGTCAATTTCTATTCTATTATTCAGCTCAATGCAAGAATTATGTTAGAGGAATTCGAAATTGAAATTACTAATTCCACTTTTTGGCTGCATATTAGAAATTTTTTCATGGACGCGCATTTTTTGCCCGGGCATGAATTCTTCGTTTTGGCACGCATTTTTCGCCCGGGGGCGCATTTTTTGACCGGACACATATTTTCGTCCGAGCGCACATTTTTCACTCGAGCGCGCTGTAAACCCCCTTGAGTCTTATGCCCAAATCAACCGCCTTACGCTAGCGTCAGCGCACGGGCTAACTTGTACCACAAGATGTCTATTCTGCCGGCTAAATTCCAATATCACATTGACAACTCATAAATAAAAGATAACATATAAGTCATGATACAAAAGAGTAAAATTTTAGGATAATACAACGATCATGAAGCTACACAAGCTCTTGTAAATATCAGAGTACAAAAATAGCTCGAACGGTTACAACAAAATGCTCAAAATCTCACATCTATCACTGAGGGGAGTGAATGTATCGTAGTGTTTGGCCCTATCTCCCTAGTCTAGCTACCCTCCTGCACGGGATGCTGCTGCTCCATCTGGGGTGTGTCCTAAAAAAAGTGGGTGTAGTAACCGTTAGTCATAAATGTTGGAGCCATCGGTTCACATATGCTAAGTTTTACAATATCAAATCATAGGTTGTATTTGATCACATTTTGTGTTTAGTAGAGTGTAGGTTTATAGGTTGAAGCAAAGTAAGGAAACTCTCCACTGGCACCTACCGCCGAGCTGTAGCAGTTACCGTCGGGCGGTAGCATGAATTTAATCGACATGAAGCTCGGGTTGTGTAAGACCCCCTCCCCTTACCAAGGAGGCTCTCGGTCTTATGCCCAGAACCGCCGTCTTATAGTGGCACTAACGCACGGGTTAGTTGACACCGCAACACGCTGATTCTGCCGGCTAGTACGATCATATAAGTTGTAGGCTAATATGAGAAATAGAAGAATAGCAGTATAAAAAATCTACTAGTCCACAAGCCACAGTACATATCATATAATTAAATGAAAGTACATCAGTCAAAAATGTGTACCAAATATGAAGAGTAAAAAGGGCTTATGCCCTGTAAATCATATATAAAAATCCATCTCTCTCTAGCAGTGGAAGACACTATCATATCTAACTCATCCCACCTACGGTAGCTCTGCAATAGAAGTAGTAGTAGGTGGTAGTCGAACTGGATCCTTAGGTCCTGTCACCTCGTCCTGCTAGTCGTGCTTGTACCCCATCTCCTCGAGCCCCTAAAAATTGTTGGTCACCGACCGTTAGTCAAAAGACTAAGTCGTTTCTTCCACACCTCGCCCGGCAACACCTAGGCACCGTGCGGGAGGAAGAAGCGGAAGGCAATAAGGGGTAGCAAGTATAAGCAGATGACAGTGGCCTTATACTAATAAGTACATGAGGAGTAATACTAGTTCTACACTAGCAGTTCTATGTAAGAGGCACAAGTACAGTAAGTGAAGAAAAGAACAACAGTAAATAAGTAATGTAACAGATGTAAGTAAAGTAGAGTAAGAGCAGTGCTACGCAGTATAGAAAGTAAGTATGCTCTTGTACGAGTGCCTATACAAACGTATATGTTAGAGTTCCAAAATTAACTTATCATATAAAAGAGCTCATACTAATTTATATGATAAGGATCCATGATACGTATGCCTACTATGTATGAATGCATGCGGATTATCATGCAACATGCAAGTGCAACTCACACACAATGACTCTGTGATCATAGACCTTTAGTTCCCGCTTTTCGGAGCTAGCATCACTCTCTGGTACAGACGTTTTGGCTACGACAGCAGTGGAGCGGGCGTCTCCACTCCTAGGCAGGTATGCACACTACCAAACCTAGACCTCCCATACGCCTCTGTACACGTCCTAGGTGCACTCTAGAGTCTTGCGTACTAATTACTGACTACCCGTCAGTCTTATTGGGTCGGGTGTGTGCTTTCGGGGATTGTCCTCCAGACCGCATTATAAACAACCCACTGTCCCCTCAAACCCTCACACCTTCCTGGTTCACTATACTGCCATCGGTGTGATGATTGTCTAGTTACCGCATGACCCGCCACTAATTTTATGCACATGCAAGTATTTTATCTCGAGCCTTCAGCTCGCAGGACCAACCTGTCTTGAATTCCTCCAACCCTTCATGGGTGAGCATATAATACGAATCCCTCAAACCCAGTACAGGTGAGAATGAACCACAATGTCTTAACCTATTAGCCTACTCTTGTCTACGAGTTATTATACTTAGTGATTTAAGGTTAATCCCAGGATTGCCCAGGGTATGTCCAGTGAAGGGCTCTCGGGGGCACTAGGAACTGTGATGGGATTACGCCCCAAGTTCCCTTTTGCAAGGATATTTACTTTTATTGATGTCTACCCCTTTATCCTTACTTTTCTCTCATTATTACTCTTGAGTGATCCTAATGACTTAAGATGTTCTAAGAAGGGCGACGGTCTTCCGCTGGCCTCCACTCCAGTTGCTATCCAAGGGCTTGCACTTTTACTCTCGTCACTAAGATAACACTACCCACCAAGGTTATTCTCGAAATGTAATCTCTTGTGCATCCGTCAATCTATCCCTCGGTGGTCCTTATAGTATAACCTACTTACACTACGCGCAACCCATGACCTAATACCACCCCGAAACGGAGCTTCCAATTCCTTGGGCCACCTGCCTCAAATGGTTTATCCTAGTATGGTATGGACTAATGAAGTGAGCATATTGATTTACATAATTTTCTTAAGTAATTAAAGCCTCTAATTAAATCATTTAATTAATTCCCTAGGTCATTTAAAACATGAAGTAATACAAATTATAATCCACTGACCAAAGGAATTTCTCCTGAGTTGTATCATGGTAAAATATTGTTGTCTATCAAAATTCATAATTTTCCTTTGAATATTTCTATTTATTCCTTAATTAATACAAAACTCACATAATTGCCATTTTCCAAATGAAGTATAAGGAATACATTACCCAAAATTCTTGGAAAATTACAGAGTATAAACATCATTAATTTAAGGCTAATGGTAGAGTTTCATCAACTTCTATAATGTAGTGACCAACCAAATTCAATTCTTACAAATTTACCAAAATGTCAATATGCTAGTTTAAAACTTATTATGGCATCCAAAAATTTTGAGATACTTATACAAGGCTAAGATAACATTTATACAACACTAAAATTTTTTACAACATTTTCTGATGTATATTTTAATCATAAATAAATTATTTCCCAAAAGGGCAAAATGGTCAAAAGTACATACTATCATTATAAAATCAACTAATAGGTGCAATAAATTTTTACAGGGATTAAAAATGACTCCCTTAATTTCTAGGCAAGATTTGAGAATTTTAACTCTTGAATAACCATATTTTCAATTTTTTATCCTTAAATGGCCTATCTTTCAAAAATTCAAAATAATAGGATTCTTGCTTCCAAAAAATCCCAAAATCTCTATGAGGGGTAAACTTTATTCTAATGAGCCTCTGGAATAAATTCCATGATTTTTGAATGTATCAAATAGGCTGAATATGCAATATTTCAAAAAATTTCTATTTGCACCCCAAAGCTATATATAACCAACACATGCAAGTGGGTTAACCCAACATGTAGTGGTCCAAATGTGCTGAAAAATTTACAATGCACATATTATGTACCCAAGGACCTGCCACCAAAATTTGGGGCCATTTGGAGTCATATTACTCCAAATATTTTATTAATTTAAATTTGTGTATTATGACAAAAACTATAAGAAATTTCTTCCAAAAATTTTCATATTTTCACAGGGTCTAAGTATGACACTAAAAAGTATTTGACCAAGATTTTAGGTCATGTGGATACATGGTTTATCTTGAGCATGTATTTGAACTTCTGCCCTTGCCTAGGACCAGTCCTAGGAGAACAACCCTACAGGGAGCCCTACAGCTCCAAATCCCAAGTTTAGGGTTGAAACTAAAATTTAAGAGCAAGGCCTACAATTTTAATTTAGGGTTCATGATCTGGAAATGCCTCTAAGAGGCCTATTTTTAACATGAAAAACTCTGTATAAAAGTGTGACAAAATAACACTATTCATATTAATTAATTCCATCAAATCAGATAGGATTTAAACGGACGGCATTTGTTCATCTCCTACCTCCAGCCAACGGCTGGGATGAACCCGTCCTAGGCCACCATTGCTGGCTGTATCCGGCCAGCTGAGCCACCACCACCGCCGGAGATTGTCGCCACCACCTCCGTTGAGGTGGGGGTTAGCGTTTCTCGACGGTGAGGCAGCCGGAATTGGCCCCTCCGGCAATCCCGAGCAAGAAGAAAAACTCGGTATTTTCTGCATTACCTCACTTGGCATCGGGCTCAATTGATCCCGATATCTCCCCTATTCGATCTAGAAAGATAGTGTGAGTAGAGGTCAGGTGAAATGGACATGTTCCAGGCCTTGGCGGCGGTTGCGGCGGCGGTTTGCCACGGCCGAATAGCTCCGGCAATCTCCTGCTCAAATCCTGGTTTCTCCACCAATTTATTCGATCTAGTAGTCAATTTCCACTCCTTTCCTCTCTCTAAAGCTAATGGTGGGGGTGATTTGGGCTGAGGTGGGCTATATGTGGAGTTAACTCAAAGGTGAGCTCGGGTTCAACTTTGGAGGCTTCACCCATGGTGCCAAGTGGCCACCATACAGCCAAATTCCTCTGAAATTGTTTTTGGGTGGCCGACCAGCATACTTGGGCAGAGGGAGCCAAGGCCAAATGGCCTCCTCCTCTTAAATCCACTTTCTCTCTCCTCTTTTTGGTGAATTCTCCAAAATGCCCCCATTCATGCACTTTCTCTCCAAATCCAGAAGGGTACGGCTGGTCTTTGGCACCTTGGGCTGATAATGGGCAAGGTTTGGTGGGATTGACCCAAGGGGAATGGGCTTAGCCCCCATATTCTTCTTTAGGCCACATGTTTGACCAAGTTTACTTTTTAGGTTGACTTCGTCAACATGGCTTGTGGGAAGACCGCACTTGAGGGTCATGGACCCTATGGCATGACCCAACATGGGTTGGGCCATGGTGATGTCCCACTTGGACCATTTGGGCCTTTAGGTGTAGGTTTGACCAACTTAGGGCTAAGATTTAGTTTGGTAACCTAGGGTCAAAGGGTGACCCAATGACATGCCTTAGGGTTCACTTAGATTGTCCTTAGTGTTAGGGAAATGTGGTGGGGGTCATGGTGTGGCTTGGGTTCCTATTTAGGCTAGTTTGACCTAGTTTTACTTGGGCGCTATAGTGGGCCCCACATGGCTACAACCCATTATCTAGGGTCAAACCTAGCTAATTTCCCTAACACCCACACCATGCCCAACCCAATCTAAGTTAAGGGGTCTAGAAGTTACATGGGATGTTACAAATCCTATATAAAAAAATAATAATTTCGTCCCCAAAATTTATGTTCGGGTCTACGAGGTTCTACTTGCAAGAGTTATAAAAAATTTAAATGCATAAACTAGAGTATACCTGAAGTAAACAGCTCTGGGTGTTGCTCCATCATCAGATCTCTCGGCTCCCAGGTGTGCTCCTCCCGTCCATGGTTGGACCACAACACCTTCACAAGAGGAACCTTCTTCTTCCGCAACACTCGGACATCTGTATAATAAATCCGGATAGGCTCCAATCAAACGGATCTGTCTGGTTCTATCATACCAACTGTAGTAGTGATGTGCTGCTCCGGCCGTAGGAGAGCTCTCTGTATTGAGGAGACGTGGAAGATGTCGTGCAAAGCCCCCAGCTCTGACGGCAGCTCTATCCTGTAGTCCAAGGTGCTGATCCGCTCTAGTATCAAATACGACCCCATGTATCAAGGGATGAGCTTCTTGTGCCTCCGTACTCGAGAGACACCGTGCACCGGACGTATCTTCAAAAATACTCGGTCCCCCACCTGGAACTCCACCTTTCGGTGCCGAGCATTATAATATTTGGTCTGCCTTCTCCGGGCCTCTAACATCCGATCCCTGATCAAATGAACCTGAGCCTCTGTATCCTCCACATAATCAGAGTTGAGAGCCTTGGTGTCCACATCCTGAACCCAAGACAGTGGTGTCCGGCACTTCCTCCCGTAAAGTGCCTCATATGGTGCAATCCTGATTCTAGCCTGGTGGCTGTTATTATAAGAGAACTCGATCAATGGTAGCAGCCTCTCCCAAGGCTTCCCTGTATCCAATATGCATAGACGAAGCAGATCCTCAATGGTATGGATGGTCTGCTCGGTCTGGCCATCGGTCTGTGGACGGAAGAGGTGCTAAAGGTAAGTCGGGAACCCAAGTAAGCATGCACTGCTCTCCACTCCCTAGAAGTGAACCGACAGTCACGGTCCGAGACAATAGTCCTGGGAATGCCATGGTACCTGACAAACTGCTCCACGAACAACCTCACCAGAACAAAAATTGGAGCATCCTTCCTAACTGGAATAAACCGCGCTACCTTGGTCAGCCTGTCGATTATTACCCATATAGGATCGTGCCCAAAGTGGAAGCGAGGCAGTCCGTGCACAAAATCCATAGAAATGTCCTTTAACTTCCACTCTGGAACTGGCAATGGCTGTAATAAACCTCCCGGGCTCTTGCATTCTGCCTTAACGCGCTGGCACATCTCGCAATGTGTCTCAAGGTGGGTAATCTCCCTCTTCATCCAAGGCCAGTACATAGTCCTCCGTAAATCTGCCCATATCTTGGAGATGTCGGGGTGCACTGAATATCTCGAGCAATGTGCCTCTCTAAGTATGTCATCCCGGATACTGCCTCCTACTAGTATATAAACACATCCACAGAATCGAAGGAGATCATCCTACAGCGTGTAATCCTCAACCTTGCCCCTTTCCAGGGCACCGAATATCCGCCAATGTGGCATCCAGCCTTTGATGTGCCATAATGCGCTCCCGAATGTCGTCATCTCTGACCAGTGAGCTCAGGTACACTCGGTATACTACTGGTTCGTCCTCAGAAACCATAGTAATATGCATGTTTTCCATCATCTGTATAAGCTTTATAGCCATCACCCGAGGCTCTGGTACAGAAGTACCGGACCTCCTGCTCAATGCATCTGCAACTGTGTTTGCCTTCCCCGGGTGATAGTGGATATGGTAATCATAGTCATAGAGGAACTCTAGCCATCTCCTCTGTCGCAGGTTTAGGTCCTTCTTCGTATCGATATATTTGAGATTCTTGTGATCTGAGAAAATATCACAGTGAATTCCATACAGATAATGTCGCCATATCTTGAGTGCAAATACTACCGCCCCGAGCTCCTAATCGTGTACCAGATAGTTATGCTCGTGCTTCTTCAACTGTCACGAAGCATAAGCAATAACATGTCCGTGCTGCATCAATACAACACCCATCCCCTCGTATAAGGCATCCGTGTAAATATGAAATCCTTCACTCCCAGATAGGAGTGCAAGGATGGGGGATGAGGTAAGCCGGTCCTTCAATTCCTAGAATGCTGCTTCACACTTGTCTGACCTAACGAACTCTGCCTCTTTCCTCGTCAAGGACGTGAGGGGAAGTGTTATCCTTGAGAATCCCTACACGAACTTGCGGTAATATCCGGAAAGTCCAAGAAAACTGCGTATATCGGAAGTTTATTTCAGTCGTGGCCAATAACGTACTGCCTCTATCTTGGCTGGATCATTGGCCAACCCGGCTCAACTGACAACGTGCCCCAGAAATGCTACCTCCTGTAGCCAGAACTGGTACTTAGAAAATTTTGCATATAACTGGTGCTCCCTCAATTTCTCCACCACATGCGCCAAATGCTCCATGTGCTCTTGATTGGTCCGGGAGTAGATCATAAAATAATCAATGAATACTATAATGAAGCGGTCCAAGTATGGCTCGAATACATGGTTCATTAGACTCATGAATGCGGAGGGGGCATTCGTGAGCCCAAATGGCATCACCGTGAATTCGTATAACCCATATCGCGAGCTGAAAGCCATCTTCGGAATGTCTTCTTCCCGGATGCGCAACTGATAGTAGCCAGATCTCAGATCTAGTTTAGAGAACCAGAAGGCCCCCTGAAGCTGATCAAATAACTCGTCTATTCGGGGAAATGGATAAGTATTCCGAACCGTCAACCGGTTCAGCTCCCGGTAATCTATGCACAGTCGTAACGATCCGTCCTTCTTCTTTACAAAAAGAACTGGTGCACCACATGACGAAGAGCTCAGACACACAAATCCTGACTCCACCAGTTCTTGAAGCTGAGTTCTAAATTCTGCCAACTCTCTGGGAGCCATCTGCTACGGTGCACGAGACACTGACATTGCCCCCGGCACTAGCTGTATACGAAAATCCACATCCCTAACTGGCAGTAGTCCGGTCAATTTCTCCGGGAATACATCGGAGAAATCCCAAACCACCGGGATATCAGCTATAGAAGTCTCTACTACCACCATCTTGAAGCAAATAAGGTAGATCTCCTCTCCCTGCTCGTGGGCCTTGACCGCCTGTACAGATGATACCAACATAAGAGGGATCGATCTAATACCTTTGATGATGACATAGGAGTCGCCGTGCCTCAGAGTGATCCTCTTTGATGGGCAATCAATTTGAGCATGATTCTAGTGCAGCCATCTCATGCCTAAGATCAAGTCAAAGTTCAGTAATCTAAAGACCGTCGCCGGCCCCTCGAATGCTTTACCACCAATCTCGACTTCCATATTGCAATGGGCTGTGGTCCGCACCTCTGACCCATCGGGTAAGCGTACTCACATCTCTATGTCTGGCTGTCTTTCCACGCCCTCCAGACCTTCTATAAAGGTCTCGGAGATGAACGAGTGAGTGGCGCCCGTGTCAAACAAGGTGCGTGCGGGCTTACCGCTGATCATGACTATGCCTGAGGTTGGTTGATTTAAAATAAAATGTTATTCTATCACCTTGGGTGTTATAAATGAAAATTGAATTTTAAAAAATCACAATAGTTTTGTACCAGAGATCACCTCCTCGGGATTTCTTAGTTCAGCGAGGTCCAATGCATACAACTGCTCCTATTCTCGTCCTCGACCGTGATATCCCCGGCCTCGGCCTCGACCATATCCCTGGCCTCAGCCTCGGCCCCGTTGTACTCGAGGGGCCACTAGAGGTGGAGGAGGAGGAGGCAGTGGTCAGAACTGCTGTGGACACTCTGATCTGATGTGAACGGGCTGGTGGCATCCGAAAAAAATGACCGACCGGTGGCAACGGCCATCCTGCCTCTCTCAGTCCTGCATCTGCAGAGGTGGGGGAGATAGTACTGTAGGAGGCCCCTACTCCTGCCTGATGTTGGGACGACGACGTCCCCCACCCCTCCTGTATCCAATAACCTTGCCTCTCTAGGGTGCCCTTCTACTTTCCCCGAATGATGACCCATCACGTGGTCTCTTCCCTCTGCTCGACACCATCAGCTGGTCTGCCTCCAGCTTCTTTGCCATCTCTATAATCTGTGTAGTGGTGCCATGAGATATGAATAATAAGGGCTGCCTCAAGGAGTCTCAGAGCCCGTGGTAGAAACTCTTAGCATACTTTTGATCATCCCAGTCATGAAATCCCGCAAATCTAGCCAGATAGGAGAACCCTCTTTGGTATTCGATCATGGATCTTCTCCCATGCTGGAGGTTCAGAAACCTCGCTTCCAAAGCATCCCTGTCTATGGTGGATATGTAGTGCTCTAAGAACGTATCGCTGAAATCCTCCCAAGAAATATCCACCAGCTCTCTATCAGCTTATACAGAGTCTCGTACAGACTTCCACCACCACTTCGCATGTGCATCCAGTATCGAGGTGGCAAGAGGGACTGCCTGGCAGACTGGGCAGCTGATGCCTGCCAACAGCTCCTGAATAGTCTCCAGCCACTCCTCCGTCTTCACAACATCCTCTGTCCCACGGTACACCGGTGGAGAAAGTCTCTTGGAGGCACTCAACCAGTTCGACCCCGGATTTGGCTGTGGGGTCGGGACCTGGAGGGCTCTGAAGGCTTCCAGGATAGCCGTCAAAGTTTGGCCCATCTCAGTCTGCAAAAATTGAGTGGCAACTGGAGGGGGAGGAACCATATTATGTTGCGGAGTGACCTGCGGAGGTTGCAAAACAGAGAAGGTTTAACAGGATTGACCTTACTCATTGTGTTAATTGGACTGATCGTGTGACTTTTACATGGGAACACCATCGCTTCCGCTGCATAGTTTGTCTGCAAACTAATGCTCGAGCGGGGTTATCAGGTGTTGTGGACTTCTTTCTCATATAATCATTTGTTCAAGTGATACCAGTTTGTAAGACCCCCCTCCCCTTACCAAGGAGGCTCCCGGTCTTATGCCTAGAACCGCCGTCTTACGGTGGCACTAACACACGGGTTAGTTGACACCGCAACACGACGATTATGCCGGCTAGTACGATCATATAAGCTGTAGGCCAATATGAGAAATAGAAGAATAGCAGTATCAAAAATTTACTAGTCCACAAGCCACAGTACATATCATATAATAAAATGAAAGTACATCAGTACACAATGAGTACCAAATATGAAGAGTAAAAAGGGCATATGCCCTGTACATCATATATAAAAATCCCACTCTCTATAGCCGCAGAAGACACTATCATCTCTTACTCATCCCACCTGCGGTAGCTCTGCAGTAGAAGTAGTAGTAGATGGTAGTAGAACTGGCTCCTCAGGTCATGTCACCTCGTCCTGCTGGTTGTGCTGGTACCCCATCTCCTCGAGCCCCTAAAACAATTTGGTCACCGACCATTAGTCAAAATACTAAGCCGTTTCTTCCGCACCTCGCCCCGCAACTCCTAGGCACCGTGCGGGATGACGAAGCGGAAGGCAACAAGGGGTGACAAGTACAAGAAGATGACAGTGGCCCTATACTAAAAGGTACATGAGGAGTAATAATAGTTCTACACTAGCAGTTCCATATAAGAGGTACAATTACAGTAAGTGAAGAAAAGAACAACAGTAAACAAGTAATGTAACAGCTGTAAGTAGAGTAGAGTAAGAGCAGTTCTACATTATATAGTAAGTAAGTATGCTACATCTAATCTATCATCACAGGAGTACCCTAACTTATACGAGTGCCCATACAACCATATAGGTTAGAGTTTCAAAATTAACTTATCATATAAAATAGCCCATACTAATTTATATGATAAGGATCCATGATACGTATGCCTACTATGTATGAATGCATGGGGGTTATCATGCAACATGCAAGTGCAACTCACACAAAATGACTCTGTGATCACAGACCTTTAGTTCCCTCTTTTCAGAGCTAGCATCACTCTCTGGTACCGCTGTTGTGGCTACGGAAGCAGTAGAGCAGGCATCTCAACTCCTAGGCAGGTATGCACACTACCAAACCTAGACCTCCCATACGCCTCTGTACACGTCCTAGGTGCACTCTAGATTCTTGGGAACTAATTGCTGACTACCTGTCAGTCTTATTGGGTCGGGTGTGTGCTTTCGGGGATGGTCCTCCAGACTACAATATAAATAACCTACTGGCCCCACAAACCCTCACACCCGCCTTATTCACCGTACTGCCATCGGTGTGACGATTGGCCTAGTACCGCATGACCCGCCACTAATTTTATGCACATGCAAGTATTTCATCTCGAGCCTTCAGCTCGCAGGACCAACCTGTCCTGAATTCCTCCAACCCTGCACGTGCGAGCATATAATACGAATCCCTCAAACCCAATATGGGTGAGAATGAACCATAATGACTTAACCTATTAGCCTACTCTTATCTACGGGTTATTATACTCAGGGATTTAAGGTTAATCCCAGGACTGCCCAGGGTATACCCGGTTAAGGGTTCTCGGGGGAACTAGGAACTGCGATGGGATTATGCCCAAAGTTCCCTTTCACAAGGATATTTACTTTTATTGATGTCTACCCCTTTATCCTTACTTTGCTCTCATTATTACTCTTGAGTGATCCTATTGACATAAGATGTTCTCAGAAGGGCGACGGTCTTCCGCCGACCTCCACTCCAATTGCTATCCAAGTACTTTCACTTTCACTCTCATCACTAAGACAACACTACCGACCAAGGTTATTCTCCAAATGTAATCTCTTGCTCATCTGTCAATCTATTCTTCGGTGGTTCTTATAGTATAACCTACTTATACTACGCGCAACCCATGACCTAATACCTCCCCGAAACGAAGCTTCCAACTCCTCTGGCCACCTGACCCAAATGATTTATCCTAGGATGGTATGAACTAATGAAGTGAGAATATTGATTTACATAATTTTCTTAAGTCATTAAATCCTCTAATTAAATCATTTAATTAATCCCTAGGTCATTTAAAACATGAAGTAATACAAATTATAATCCACTGACCTAAGGAATTTCTCCTGAGTGTTATCATGGTAAAATATTGCTGTCTATCAAAATTCATAATTTTCCTTTGAGTATTTCTATTTATTCCTTAATTAATACAAAACTCACATAATTGTCATTTTCCAAATGAAGTATACGGAATATATTACCCAAAATTCTAGGAAAATTACAGAGCATAAACATCATTAATTTAAGGCTAATGGCAGAGTTTCATCAACTTCTATAATGTAGTAACCAACCAAATTTTATTCTTACTAATTTACAAAAATGCCATTATACTAGTTTAAAAATTATTATGGCATCCAAAAATTTTGATATAATTATACAAGGCTAAGCATACATTTATACAACACTAGAAATTTTTCTAACATTTTCTGATGTATATTTTTATCATAAATAAATGATATCCCAAAAAAGCAAAATGGTCAAAAGTACATACTATCATTATAAAATCAACTAATAAGGGCCATAAATTTTTCCAGGGATTACATATGACTCCCTTAATTTCTAGGCAAGATTTGAGAATTTTAACTCTTGAATAACCCTATTTTAAAATTTTTATCCTTAAATTGAATATCTTTCAAAAATTCCAATAATAGGATTCTTGCTTCCACAAAATCCAAAAATCTCTATGAGGGGTAAAATTTATTCAAATGAGACTCTGGAATAAGTTCTATGATTTTTGAATGTATCAAATAGGCTGAATATGCAATATTTCAAAAACTTGCTATTTGCACCCCAAAGCTATATATAGCCAACACATGCAAGTGGGTTAACCCAACATGCAGTGGTCCAAATGTGCTTAAAATTTCACCATGCACATATTATGTCCCCAAGGAACTGCCACCAAACTTTGGGTCCATTTGAAGTCATATTACTCCAAATATGTTATTAATTTAAATTTGTGTATTATGACAAAAACTATAGGAAAATTTTCTCCAAAAATTTTCATATTTTGACAGGGTCTAAGTATTACCCTAACAAGCATCTGAACAAAATTTAAGGTCATGTGGATATATGGTTTGGCCTGAGCATGCATTTTAATTTCATCCCTTGCCTAGGACTAGTCCTAGGAGAACAGCCCTATAGGGAGTCCTACAGCTCCAAATCTCAATTTTAGGGTGGAAAATGAAATTTAAGAGCAAGGTCGACAATTTTTATTTAGGGTTCATAATCTGGAAATGCCTCTAAGAGGCCTATTGTTAACACGCAAAACTCTGTATAAAAGTGTGACAAAATAACACTATTCATATTAATTAATTTCATCAAATCAGATAGGATTTAAACGGACGACATCCGTTCATCTCCTACCTCACGCCGACACCTGGGATGAACCCGTCCTGGGCCACCTTTACTGGCTGTTTTCGGCCAACTGAGCCACCACCACCGCCGGCGATTGTCGCTACCACCTCCGTTGAGTTAGGGGCTAGCGTTTCCCGACGGTGAGGCTGCCAGAATTGGCCCCTCCTGCGATCTCGAGCAAGAAGAAAAACTCGGTATTTTACTCATTTCCTCACATGGAATCGGGCTCAATTGAGCTCGATATCTCCCCTAGTCAATCTAGAAAGCTAGTGCGAGTAGAGGTGAGGTGAAACGGACCTGTTCCAGGCCTTCGAGGCGGTTGCAGCAGCGTTTTGCCAAGGCCGAGCAGCTCCGGCGATCTCCTGCTCAAATCCTGGTTTCTCCATCGATTTCTTCGATCCAGTAGTCGATCCCCACTCCTTTCCTCTCTCTGAAGCTAATGGTGGGGGTGATTTGGGTTGAGGTGGGCTATATGTTGAGTTAACTCCAAGGTTAGCTCAAGTTCAACTTTGGAGGCTTCACCCATGGTGCCAAGTGGCCACCATGCAGCCAAATTCCTCTGAAATTCTTTATGGGTGGTCGGCCAGCATACTTGGGCAGAGGGAGCCAAGGCCAAATGGCCTCCTCCTCCTCTTAAATCCACTTTCTCTCTCCTCTTTTGAGTGAATTCTCCAAAATTCCCCCATGCATGCACTCTCTCTCCAAATCCAGACGGATAGGGCTGGTCTTTGGCACCTTGGGCTGATAATGGGCTAGGTTTGGTGGGCTTGACCCAAGGGGAATGGGCTTAGCCCCCATTTTCTTCTTTAGGCCAAATGTTTGACCAAGTAGACTTTTTAGGTTGACTTGGTCAACATGGCTAGTGGGCTGACCCCACTTGAGGGTCATGGACCCTATGGAATGACCCAACATGGGTTAGGCCATGGTGATGTCCCACTTGGACCATTTGGGCCTTTAGGTGTAGGTTTGACCAACTTAGGGCTAAGGTTGACTTTGGTCAATTAGGGTCAAAGGGTGACCCAATGACATGCCTTAGGGTTCACTTAGATTGTCCTTAGGGTTAGGGCAATGTGTTGGGGGTCATGGTGTCGCTAGGGTTCCTTTTTAGGCTAGTTTGACCTAGTTTGACTTGGGCCCTATAGTGGGTCCCAAATGGCTACAACCTATTACCTAGGGTCAAACCTAGCTCATTTCTTTAACACCTACCCCATGCCCAACCCAATCTAAGTTAAGGGGTCTAGAAGTAACATGGAATGTTACAGGTTGCTACCGAGCCGTGCTAGTAATACCGTTCGCGATAGCCTGAGGATTTAATTCAGCCTGGCGCTTTGTAAGATACCGCGCCGCGCTATGTAACACCCTAGTTTTAAGACCTGGAGTCGCTGGAAGCTAACACCTGGCGGTAGGGATACCGCGGGCGATGGGTCGCCAGTTTTGGCAGTTGAATATAGCGCACGATCACTGGATTTAGTGCGCACGACCACTAGTCGTGCGCCACTACTCATGCACACTATTCACCATTTTCCAAGTTCTGCCTGGGTGAATGCAAGACCATTAGACAGAGTGTGTACGACCACTATTCGTGCGCCACTGCTCGTGCGCGTTTATCCCTTTCTTTTTGGAGTTCTGCCAGTGGTGATCGCACGATCAGGGGATCTAGTGCGCATGACCATTGGTCGTGCGCCACTGCTCGTGCGGGCGGGTGCTGTTCCGTTATTTTCATTCATGACTGTCTGATGCTTCTTCGAAATCAATCCAATGACCCAGGATCATCCGCCCAAAGTGCTTATTTAGGGTTGAGAGGTTTTTCCCATCATTTTCTCAGCCTTTGAGAGTGTGAGCTAGGGATTGTGAGGAAGAGAAGGGAAGAGGAATGAGAGAACTTCTTCCGCCATTGACGGAGCTTCAGAGCTCTGATCGCCGTTCCGAGACCAGATCCGTGGAGACTGTGTGGAGGCGCTCGTGTCAAGCCATTCAAGCAAGGATTCGATGTCTAGGAAGAGGGGTCGTAAGGTAACGACATTTCTCCTCTTTGTCTCTAGGATACGTGCATAACATCTCTTTCTTTCAAGATTTTGGGCACCAGATCTCTCAAATGAGCGGGGTTTGGGTCGTCATGGTCAAGAGGAACCACCGGGTCGATTGTGTCTGTCCCCGACATAATATTGCATTAGAGATCCGCTCAATTAGTGGATTAGGCATTATGGGTGAAGCCGTAGTCGCGACCGTTAGTCCAACTCGGTGATGTTTCATAGAGAGACTTAAGGATTTTGTAGAAATCCGTTGCGGCAGGATGTTTTTTGTGATGTATGGGGTTTTCCCCTTTTTTTGAGTGAGTACGTGTAACCGGACCCGAACGAGGGTAGCTCCGCATTGGCGGTAGATGGTTTTCCTGGTGCGCGGGAATGTTGTCGTACGAATGATAGATTAGGGTGGGAAAGGCTATGGATTGTGATGTGCTAAGGTTCGGCTTGTCTCTGTGGTCAGCTGGAATCCCGTAGAGTGCAAGTCATGTAGGGAGAGTGTCCCGGCAAGGCTAGTCCCCTTCTATGAGACTGACGATAATTCCAAGCATAGGACAAGCCTGGGAATTGAAGCCCGCCAGCGGGTGGGGTCCTGTAAGGGTTCTCAAAATCGTTCTGTGTGTGAGACAGAATCCTGATGTGAGAAGTCAGAGTTTGCAGACTAGCCCGGGACTAAGACCCATGAGTGGGTGGGATCTTGGCAAGAGTTCTGTGTGGTGGCTAGTATGCCATTTGGGGAATTGCATTACCCCTTTTTATTTGCAGCTTAACGCCGATGGGGAAATTGAAATTACCAAATTGATGATACGTTATGATGTGTTAGATTCATACGCTTAGGGTGCCTCAGGTGAAACCCAGGATTGCATTCATGCTGCACTGTAGACCCCCTTCTTCATGTGCTCAACGTATAAACATGTTTCTGGAATGAGACTTCCAAACTTGTTTTACTACTTTACATGTTTATGTATTTTGCATATGAAGTGCTGACATACAGGGTTATGGAGTACCCCGGGGTCCGCTAGGGACAGCCGGGAGGAGATGTGTTGGTTACACAGTTGAAGTCAGCCCTTGTTGACCCACGCTACCACCTAATTTTTACAGGGCAAGGATCGCAAGCAGGAGCTAGCTCGCCGGCCAAAAAGGCCTAAGCCTCATGAAGTGTTTCAAGTTGTGTAATAACTCTATTTTGTGGGATTGTATATTTGATGCACTATGTTTCCGGCTTGCATGCAGAGGTAGTCTAGGAGTGCTTATGCACGTTGGTGTTTGATGTTGTTATTTGAGTTTTAGACTCTCTCTTTTGTTGTAAGGCCTTAAGGCCGAGTTGATACTCTATGGATATGGATAACTTCTAGTCTTGTTCTCTATTTCCTCTGTTTCTTTATCCTGAGTTATGAGTTGGGTAATTGATATCATCTTTTAATGCTAAAGCTGTGGTGACCATATGTTGTGGGGCCCCGACCGGACCCATATTATATGGTCGTTATAGGGGAGGTGTTACAATTTGGTATCAGAGGGAGGTTAGTGTCCAAGGAAAGGATTCGTGGTTGAATGTTATAATCGAATCGCATAAGAGTAGTTATCCACATAGGAGTATTGTGGGACCATGAGTGTCCTTATAATTGAGTCTTGTGATTAGATACTAATTTGTGTTTACTTTGCTTTTGTAAGGGTGCAAGCAGCGAGGCAGGGACATCAAGGCCACGAGAAGAGCCTTCGGCGAGCAGTGCTTTTGATCTAGGTCCGTTGGGCATGGGTGTAAACCCGGCCGATTTCTGTCGCATGCTTGCAGAAGCAATGGTGGCTGCCCAAGCTGCAGCGGCAGCGCAAGTTGTAACCCTAATATCTCAAGTAGCAACTCATGCTACCCTAGATACGGCGACGACCATGCCGGGTGGAGAAGCAAGGCAAACGGAGCCTTTGGATGTAAGGGTGGTTGTTGGGAACGGAGACCGGCAAATGAAGTATTTTTTAGGCTTCCATCCTCCAATGTTTAATGGAGTCGGTACGCCGACCAATGCGGAGGATTGGTGGGCGAGGATTCAAGAACTTTTGAGTGCGGCAGAGATGCCAGAGGAGAAGAAATCTGGGTTTGTGGCCTTCATGTTAGAAGGAGATGCTAAGTTGTGGTGGGTGAGCCATAGTGTTCAGCAGTTTCTTGATGCAGAGCTGAAGGTGTGCATGCCCAATGGGTCATCCATGACTACCGGGACGAAGGGGCGCATTTGTTGGAATCAAGGCGGAGTTTACTTCATGTTGATATCAGCGGTCCTACCGTTGGTTGAGTTCGATGTAATATTGGGAATGGACTTGTTAGCAGAGCAGCGTGCCAGTATTGACTGCCTATCCAAGGTGGTGACCCTGAGAAGTGAAGGGCAGGTAGAAGCTAAGTTTGAGGGCCTTAGTGGAGCGGATTTTTCCCTAATTTCGGCCATGCAGTTGGTGCGGGTAGTTAACAAGGGAGGAGTATCTCTTGTAGCATTATTGGAGGTTCGACTTTCCAAGTTATCATTTGGAGAAGTACCCGTAGTGTCAGAGTTCAAGGATATGTTTCCTGATGAGCTTCCTAGATCACCTCCTCGACGAGAGATTGATTTCTCAATTGAGTTAGTGCTAGTGGCTAGGCGTCGTCATGTACTCCTTTTAGGATGACACCAAAAGAGTTTGCCAAACTCAAAGTACAGTTGAAGGAACTGTTGGAGTAGGGATATATCAGACCCAGTTCTTCACCGTGGAGCGCGTTGGTGTTGTTCGTGAAGAAGAAAGACGGTAGTATGCGGTTGTGCATAGACTACCGAGAGTTGAATAAACTGACTATTAAGAATAAGTATCTGATTCCTCAGATAGATGACCTGTTCGACCAGTTGGTGGGATCAGTGGTGTGTTCAAAGTTGGGCTTGAAGTCAGGATACTATTAGTTGTAAATTTGAGCCGAGGACATACCCAAGACAGTGTTTGGTAAAAGGTATGGTCACTGTGACTTCTCGGTGATGTCGTTCAGGTTGACGAATGCACCATCCGTATTCATGGATTTGATGAACCGAGTATTTCAAGAATACTTGGACTCTTTTGTAGTTGTCTTTATTGATGACATTCTGGTTTACTCCAAATCGGAGGTGGAGCATGAGACTCACTTGAGAGTAGTCTTGCAAGTGTTGAGAGAAACTAGCTTTATGCAAAGTTCTCTAAGTGCGAGTTCTTGTTAGATAAGGTGGCATTTTTAGGCCATATGATTAGTGGGGATGGGGTGGCGGTAGATCCAACAAAAGTGGAAGCCATCAGAGATTGGCCAATATTGAGAACCATGGCGGAAGTCCGAAGTTTTCTTGGACTGCTGGGTACTTTAGAAGGTTTCTGTAAAACTTTCGCTGATAACTCTACCCCTCACTTCACTAACTCATAAGGACCAAAAGATTGTGTGGACTCAGGAGTGCAATAAGGCATTTGACACCTTTAAGGAAAGGATAATGACAGCTCCAATCCTAAGTCCGCCGAAAGGGACTGAAGGATTTCAAATTTTCAGTGACGCATTAGGATGCAGTTTGGGTTGCGTATTGGTGCAACATGGCAGTGTGATCGCCTTTGGGTCTAGGCAGTTGAAGCCTCACGAGAGGAATTACCCCGTCCATGACTTTGAACTGGCGGCAAGAATTTTTGCGTTGAAATTGTGGCGGCACTACCTTTATGGTGCAAAGGTGGAGATCTTCACGGAACACAAAAGCCTGAAGTATCTAATAGATCAGAAGAACTTAAATATGCGGCAGCGCAGGTGGGCTAAGTTCCTTTAAGAATACGAGGTGAAAATTCAGTATACGCTTGGAAAAGCCAATGTGGTGGCAGATTCCTTGAGTAGAAAATACTCTCGGCAAGGGAATTGGATCGAAGCTTATGATGAGCGGTTGGTGCGGGATTGGGAGTCCCTTGGCATCGAGTGTGTAGCGAGAGGCGAGTCTAGCATGGCTTGTTTGAACTGGATTGAGTTGCAAAATGACTTGTACGATCGTATTCGGGAAGCGACCCGTTTAGATGTGTAGTTCCCGCCATACGTGGTGGAATCTCAAAAGGGTGAGAGTAGCGCCTGGGAGTTGATTGATGGGATTCTGAGGAAGGACGGAAGGATTTGTGTACCGCAGTTCGGCAAGCTCCGTGAGGAGTTTATGTTTGAGGCTCATTTTACGAAGTACTCCATTCACCCGGGCAGTACAAAGATGTACTTGGATATGAAGAAATCTTTTTGGTGGCCTGGTCTGAAGCAGGACATAGCTTTGTACGTGATTCGATGCCAAACCTGTGCCTTGGTGAAGGCCTAGTATCAGAAGCTGGGTGAGTTCCTGAAGCCTCTTCCTATTCCCAAGTGGAAATTTGATGACATCTCCATGGAATTTGTGCATGGGTTACCTAGATCGCAGCAGGGTAACGACATTGTTTGGGTGATTGTGGATCGCTTGACCAAAGTAGCTCACATCATCCCAAATCGGAAAGAGGACAGCTTGGATAAGCTGGTAGAGTTGTATGTTGGCAACATTGTGCGACTATACGGGATTCCTAAGAGTATAGTCAGTGATCACGATGGACGATTAGCATCCAAAGACTGTAGGCTGGTTCAGAAAAGTCTAGACACGAAGCTCAAGTTCAGTATGGCTTTCCATCCTCAAACCGATGGACAAACTTAAAGGATTAATTGTACAATGGAGGATATGCTGAGGATGTGTACCCTTGACTTTGAGAAAAAGTGGGAAGACCACCTCTTCTTGGTGGAGTTTTCCTATAACAACAATTACGAGGCAAGTATAAAAATGACGCCATACGAAGCTTTGTATGGGAGGCGGTGTCGAACACCGATGTCTTGGACAAAGGAGGGAGACATCACTTTTGGGAAAAGAAGTGGTAGCTTATGCATGCGAGTTAGTGCGAACCATTCAAGAGCGCATGAAGGTTGCTCAAGATTGGCAAGCAAAATATTTTAATGCTTGCCATAGGAATGTGGAATTTGGGGTTGGCTACTGGGTTTATCTGAAGATCAAGCCGTTCAAGGGCATTTCACCGATTCACTGACTCAAGAAGTTGAGTCCTAGGTTTTTGGGACCTTTCGAGGTTATAGAACGGGTTGGAGAAGAAGCGTACCAATTGGCGTTGTCCACAAAGCTGAGTGGATTACACGATGTTTTACATGTCTCCGTCTTGAGGAAGACTTAATAGAGGCTAGTGTGGTGATCGAATCGGTATCGGTGCCGATAGAAGTATACTTGAGGACGTGAATTCATCCAATTAGTATAGAGGATACATAAGTTCGGCAGTTACAGAACAAAGAAGTCAAGCTTGTGAAGGTGCGTTGGGATAACTCGGGCGTGACGAGTTCTCTTGGGAGCGTGAGCAAGCAATGCGCGAGGACTATCCCAAGTTATTTGTGTATGACTGGTTTGAAATAGTAACCGATATGCAGCAACAATATTTTATTTGGTTGCAATAAATTTTCTTATTGTCTTCCTTAATGAAGATTAATTTCGGGGACGAAATTCTTGTAAGGGGGGAGGAGTTATAACACCCCAGTTTTCAGACCTGGATTCCCTAGAAGCTAACGCCCTGTGGTAGGGATACTACGGGAGATGGGTTGCTTTTTTCGGCAGTTAAATATAGCGCATGATCACTTGATCTAGTGAGCACGACCACTGGTCGTGCACACTATTCTCAATTTTTCCAAGTTCTTCCTGGGTGAATGCACGACCATTGGACAGAGTGCGCACGACCACTGGTCGTACGCCGCTTCTCATGTGCGTTTATCCCTTTCTTTCTGGAGTTCTTCTAGTGGCGATCGCACGATCATGGTATCTAGTGCGCACGACCACTAGTCGCGTGCCACTGCTCGTGCGGGCGGGTGCTGTTCCGTTATTTATGTTAATGGTCGTTCGATGCTTCCTCAAAATCGATCCAACGGCCCAGGATCTTCCACCCAAAGTGCTTATTTAGGGCTGAGAGGGTTTTCCCCTCATTTTCTCAGCCTTTGAGAGTGTGAGCTAGGGTTGGAGAGGAAGAGAAAGGAAAAGGAAGGTGAGAACTTCTTCCGCCATTGACGGAGCTTCGGAGCTCCGATCGCCGTTCCGAGACCAAATCTTTGGAGAGGGCATGGAAACACTCGTGTCAAGCCATTCAAGCAAGGATTCTATGGCTAGGAAGAGGGTTCGTAAGGCAATGACATTTCTCCTCTTGTTCTCTAGGATGCGTGCATAACATCTCTTTCTTTCAAGCTTTTGGGCACCAAATCTCTCAAATGAGAAGGGTTTGGGTCTCCATGGTTCAAGGGGAACCACAAGGTCAATTGTGTCCATCCCCGACATAATATTGCATTAGAGATCCACTCTGTTAGTGCATTAGGCAGTGTGGGTGAAGGCGTAGTCACGACTGTTAGTCCGACTCGCTGATGTTGCATAGCGAGCCTTAAGGATTTTATAGAAATCCGTTACGGCAAGATGCCGTCTGTGATGTATGAGTTTTCCCCCATTTTTCGAGTGAGTACGTGTAACCGAAACTGGATGAGGTTAGCTCCGTGTTGATGGTAGATTATTTCCTTGGTGCGCGGGAATGTTGTTGTATGAATGATGGATTAGGGTGGGAAAGGCTATGGATTGTGATGTGCTAAGGTGCGGCTGGTCTCCGTGGTCGGCTGGCTATCTCGTGGCATGCAAGTCATGTGGGGAGAGTGTCTCAGTGAGACTAGTTCCCTTTTGTTAGACTGACGAGAATGCCAAGCATAGGACAAGCCCGAGCAATGAAGCCCATGAGCGGGTGGGGTCCAGCAAGGGTTCTAAGAATCGGTCTGTGTGTGAGATGGAATCCTGACGTGAGAAGTCTGAGTTTGTAGGCAATCCTGGGCCTATGACCCGCGAGCGGGTGGTGCCTTGGCAAGAGTTCTGTGTGGCGGCTTGTATGCTGTTAGGGGAATTGTGTTATCCCTTTATGTTTGCGGCTTGATGCTGATGGGGAAATTGAAAGTACCCGATTAATGATGCGTGATAATGTGTTAGATTCATACGCTTTCGGTTCCTTGGGTGAAACCCAGGATTGCATTCATGCTGAACTGTAGGCCACATTTTTCTTGTGCACAACGTAGAAATATGTTTGTTGTGTGAGACATCAAAACTTGTTTTACTTCTTTACATGTTTATGTATTTTGCATACAAAGTGCTGACCTGCAGGGTGACGGAGTACCCTGGGTCCACTAGGGATGATCGGGAGGAGATGTGTTTGTTACACAGTTGAGGTCAGCCTTTGCTGGCCCACGTTACAACCAAATTTTTACAGGGCAAGGATCGCAAGCAAGAGCTAGCTCGTCAGCCAAAAAGGCCTAAGCCTCATGAAGTGTTTCAAGTTATGTAATAACTCTGTTTTGTTGGATTGTATGTTTGATGCACTATGTTTCTAGCTTGCATGCCGAGGTTGTCTATGAGTTCTTATGCACGTTGGTTTTTGATGTTGTTATTTGAGTTTTGTACTCTCTCTTTTGTTGTAAGGCCTTAAGGACAAGTTGATACTCTATGGATGTGGATAAATTCTGGTCTTGTTTTCTATTTCCGCTGTTGCTTTATCCTGAGTTATGAGTTGGGTAGTTAATATCACATTTTGTTGGAACACCCTAATTTGGATTTGGGTCAGGATCACTATGTCTTTAGGATTATTAGTTTGACCCATCAATGTATAGCTAAGGGTCATAGGGTGTGCTAAGTCAAAGGCTCTCATAGTCTGAAGAAATCAGCCAAGAGAAATCAGTCAGAGAAGAAATCAGAATTCAACCATGGCATCGAGCTCAGATCGACGTTTTGAAGTTCAGGTGTCGAGCTGAGATCGACGATCTCTGAGCTCAGGTCCACGAGGCATCGAACTCTGTTCTACGATCGCCGAGCTCAGGTCGACGATCATCATGTTGAGATCAACGATTTCTGCCATCTCTCTGAACGCAAGTTCCCAAGCAGATTTTCAGGATATTCTTGATCCAATCAATGTGAGCCGTTCATATTTTAACACAGCTTTATTACAGGACAGTTACAAGAATGTATTTATGGAGATTATAGCTATTGGAGTAACAAAGAGGCAGCTGTAATAAATACAAAAATTCAAATGACCATTGGTATCCTATCAGAATATATATCATAAAGTGACAGAGAAAAAGTAGCAGGCATATACAGATCATCTTCATCTTCTTCATCTGCTCCAGGCTTTCAAGAGACACAAAATCAATATCAGTCAAAAAGCTTGCTGGAGAGCAACATCAACTTGAAGACCTATCACCCTATGCAAAGCTCTCCTTCCTGAACAATTGCAAATCTCAGAGGAAGCTTTGACAACATCATCAAAATCCACTTATGCTTCTCTTTGATTGTTGAACAGAGAAGACAATATCAACTCTCCCTTCCCCCCTATAAAAGGGTTCTTGAACTCCCTTCAAAAGTTCTGCTTGGTTTCTGAGACCTTATCAAAACTCAGTGGTGGCAAGACACCTTATCAAAAAATCTAGATCTGGTTTTTGAGCACCTTATCAAAAGCTCATTGGTGCCCAAGACACCTGATCAACTCATCCTGCAGTGGATTCCTACCTAGGGTGGTAGAAGAGTGGACTACCCAAGTTTAGTTGAACCACTATAAATTTCTTATGTTGTCTGGTTTGCCTTTATTTCTTTTCATTATTATTCTTGCTATGTGTTTGCTCTAATCTCTAGGATATATCTCCCTTTCAATTGGTATCAGAGGGAGGTTTGTTATTCAATAACTAGATCTTCACTAGTTTTGTTGTTTATACAGGCTAACACCTGAACCAAAAGATCTCTCTTAATCCATCCTAGTTAGATTAATTATTCTGTTTTTCACATAGCAAGAATATGGAATATTCTAGCACCAGACCTCCTAAGTGCAACATAAACAAATTTGCACTTTGGAAGACAAGAATTAAGTCATTTATGCACAATATTGATGAAGAAATATTTTATGCCATTATGACAGGTCTCCCAACCTCAACAACAACAACTAAAAGAGCCAGACTAGCTGATGCTAGAGCCATGAATATCCTAGCATAGTCATTATCTGATGACTTGTTCCAGGAAGTTGTTGAATGCTCAATAACTAAGGAGATATGGGATTCTCTTCATCAAATGGCTTCTGAACCAGTGGATGGAACAACAGAAAGAAGCCACAACATCTTATTTGAAGGAGAATCAGTATCCCTAGATGTTATTTGGGATGTATCAGATGATGAATCATCATTTGAAGATGAAGAGGAGGAAGCAAGGGCCAAACAATTCTGCTTAATGGCCATCAATACTTCCTGCAGCAATTTAAAGTCTGAACAAATAGATGGAAAATCAAAACCTGAAGAGGATCAGGTATTATCTAACTTTGTTTTCAGTTCAGTTAACTTAGAACTTCAATTTTAATGCCAAGATTCAATAAAACCTGAGGAGGAAACAAAACTTCTCAGAGGAATGATTTCAGAATTTATTCAAAGTAAGAAGAAACATATTAATCAAAATGAGTTCAGATCGTCGAACTCAGATCGACGATCCTATATAAAATCGTCGAACTCAGATCGACGATCTTATATAAAATCGTCGAACTCAGTCTGCTTTTTCATAAATTTGTTTTATAATTATAAGGATAAAGTATTTAAAATATTTTCAAATCCTTTTCCTATTTGGAACAAATTTATTAGGAAACATCTTTTCTTAAGGGCTGCGTCTATCCTTTTGATATCTTGTTCAAAATTATGTTAGGATTTCTGTATGAGAATTCTCTGTCAGATAACTTTATATTTCTTATAGATCTTTTTCTAAATTCATCTAGATTGATTCCTCTACTCTAGTTGCATTGGTCAGCAGTGATCATGGCACTGAGTTTGAATCTCTTCTGATGAAAAGAAATTCTATAGGAAGAAAATATCAGACTTTGTTTTTCAGATTCAGAATCCTAATAAAATTTGCTGGACAAATATCATTTTTTATGCTAACATATCCTTTTCAAGGAGAGAGCAATCTCTACCATAGCCTTCTGCAGGTACCATCTATAAGAATTAGCTGGATGACTCAATCAAAATCAGATTTTCAAAGTCATCCCAGCCTCCTCCAATCACAGTTACTGCATCAACATAGGGGGAGTTTTGTAAAGCCAGCAGCAGTAAGTTTTAACAGCAACAGAAGTCAGCAATGCAAAGCTTTTTCTTTTTATATCTTATGCTTTGTAATGTTTATTGTAATATTTTCATTTTCATGTAAATAGTAATCCTAACCCAAATAGGGGGAGATTGTTGGAACACCCTAATTTGGATTTGGGTCAGGATCACTATGTCTTTAGGATTATTAGTTTGACCCATCAATATATAGCTAAGGGTCATAGGGTGTGCTAAGTCAAAGGCTCTCAGAGTTTGAAGAAATCAGCCAAGAGAAATCCGTCAGAGAAGAAATCAGAATTCAACCTTGGCGTCGAGCTCAGATTGACGTTTTGAAGTTCAGGCGTCGAGCTGAGATCTACAATCTCTGAGCTCAGGTCCACGAGGCGTCGAACTCCGTTCGACGATCGCCGAGCTCAGGTCGACGATCATCTTGTTGAGATCGACTATTTATGCTATCTCTCTGAACGCAAGTTCCCAGGCAGATTTTCAGGATATTCTTGGTCCAATCAATGTGAGCCGTTCATATTCCAACACAGCTTTATTACAGGACAGTTACAAGAATATATTTATGGAGATTATAGCCATTGGAGTAACTAAGAGGCAGCAGTAATAAATACAAGAATTCAAATGACCATTGGTCTCCTATCAGAATATATATCATAAAGTGACAGAGAAAAAGTAGCAGGCATATACATATCATCTTCATCTTCTTCATCTGCTCCAGGCTTTCAAGAGACAAAAAATCAATATCAGTCAAAAAGCTTGCTGGAGAGCAACATCAACTTGAAGACCTATCACCCTATGCAAAGCTCTCCTTCCTGAAAAATTGCAAATCTCAGAGGAAGCTTTGACAACATCATCAAAATCCACTTATGCTTCTCTTTGATTGTTGAACAGAGAAGACAAGATCAACTCTCCCTTCCCCCCTGTAAAAGGGTTCTTGAACTCCCTTCAAAAGTTTTGCTTGGTTTCTGAGACCTTATCAAAACTCAGTGGTGGCAAGACACCTTATCAAAAAATCTAGATCTTGTTTTTGAGCACCTTATCAAAAGCTCATTGGTGCCTAGGACACCTGATCAACTCATTCTGCAGTGGATTCCTACCTAGGGTGGTAGAAGAGTGGACTACCCAAGTTTAGTTGAACCACTATAAATTTCTTATGTTGTCTGGTTTGCCTTTATTTCTTTTCTTTATTATTCTTGCTGTGTGTTTGCTCTAATCTCTAGGATAGATCTCCCTTTCACATTTAATGCTAAAGTTGTGGAATCCGTATGTTGTGGGGCCCTGGCCGGACCCATATTATATGGTCATTACAGGGGAAGTGTTACACGTTATCTCTCTACCACGCAGTTCTAGCCCATTCAACGATCGACGAGATGGATTCATCGAGAAGACAGCTTTACCGCCAGGCAGTAACTACTTATCGCACCGCGCTAGCACAAAAAAGAGAAAAATATTCTTTTTGGATAGTTTTCCAAATTTGCAGGATAGCTGTCAGCATCAAGCACGTCAACCTTCCGCCGGGCGCTAGTGTTACCGGCGGCGGTAGTCTGTTTTTACGAAGACGTATAAAAGGCATCTCGTTTTCTGAATTCCAAAAAAAGAGATGAATAGATATTCAGAACTTTCATTCCTAGGTTTCGGTAGCCGCCTCTGTGCACCGTTCCTCCGTCTCCGTCTAAGGAAGAGGAAACTACCTCCCTCCTGTTTGCGCACGAAGAACTTTGGCGAGCCAAATACATCAACGACTATTAAGAGTTGATCGGTTGCATCTACACAAAGATCTCAAGCACCAGTCACGGATCGCATAACAGAGAAATTGTCTTGAGGGAGATTCAAACTTTAATCTTTTATTCTTGTTGTACTTTTTCTCGTTTCTTTATTCTTGTGGTGAGGGAAATCGACCGGTAGAGATCGCCGGAATCCGGGGAGGATTTCGTGAGAAATCATCTCGGAGAAGGGACGTCTAGATTTGGGGATCTAGTAGGGCTCTTAGACACTTTCTTGCATGAAGGTGAAGAGCCGGCTCGAAGACCTTTCTTTGAGGGAAAGGAAGAGAGCCAACCGGTCCGGGTAGTGCGTCAGTATAGAAAACCAAAAGAGTTTCTTCCTTCACCGCCTCCGATCTCCAGCGTTATAGAGATAAAGTTTTTGTAATTATTAAAAGCATTATTGATTCAGTTTAATGAAATTCATTTCCTATTTTTCTTATCTTGCTTAAAATGTTGTGATTGTTAGTCATTGAGTCTCTAAAGGGTGTGTTGATCTCCAATGAGGAATTTGCCCAGAAAAACGAGGTATGTGACCTACCCCGAGCGTTAGCTACCTAACGCCTCACGGTAGCCTTCAGAACTAGTTTCTCTTGACCAAAATATTTCGAATTTCCAATTAACTCCCAAAACCTTATTCACCCCGCCTCTAAGGTTGGCCACTGGATCCAACAAGTGGTATTAATGGCAAGTTACTTTGAAAAGGCTTAAAAGCTCAAAGTAAGATGGCCAACGTGGTTCACGTGTTCCCGGAGGGACAAGGTGTGAGTAGGCCCCCACTATTCATGGGGAGTGACTACAGTCACTGGAGAATGCGAATAAAAATCTCTTTGATGACACAAAGCATGAACGTGTGGGCCATGATCGAAACAAAATATACGGCACCCACTACCACTATAGGTGATATTGTCGTAATCTAAACGCGGTATAAATAGGATGATGTTGAAAAGCTCAGATGTACGAACAATGCCAAAGCCATGAACTCTTTATTCTGTGCATTGAATAAAACTGAATTTAATAGAATTTATAATTGTGAAACTGCGTAAGATATATGACGATTACTTGAGCTTACTCATGAAGGTACCTCGCGGGTGAAGGGGTCGAAGTTGTTCCGACTTGAATCTGAATACGAACAATTCCGGATGGATATCGACGAGGAAGTGGACAACATATATACCCGCTTCACCAAGATTGTCAACGCCTCAAGATCCCTCAGGAAGAGCTACTCAAATAGAGATCTGGTGAGGAAGATCCTGCGATCTTTGCCTCCACATTTCAACCCAAAGGTAACTACTATTCCTGAATCACATGATATCAGCACCCTAGAGATAGAGAGTCTAATTGGAAACTTTAAGACACATGAGCTCGAATTAAAGATACAAGCTGAGGAATATCCAAGGGAAATAAAGAAGAAGGGGTTAGCACTAAAGGCTGTGAGGGAGAGAAAGGCTGCTGAAGAATCAAAGGACGACGATGAAGAAAGCCTTTATGTCCGAGAGTTAAAAAGGTTCATGAATAATCCCAAGAGGCAGGGAAAGTTTAAGAAATTCCTGAAGAAAGGTGTTGAAGAAACCAGGAAGTGGAATAAACCATCAAAGGAGATGGAGAGAGATCATGAGAAGACCCTACCCAATTGCTACCACTATCAAAAGCCTAGGCATATAAAGAGGGAATGTTCAAGGCTCCATAAGGAGGAAAAGGAGAAATAGAGCCAGTACAAAGGAAAGAAGAAGGTACTAAAGGCACTAATATGGGACGAGGATAGATTTGATGAGTCAAGCACCTCCGACTCAAGTAGTGAATACGAGGAAAATCTGTGCCTTATGGGGAGGAATCAAAATGAGTTTGAAGAGGAGTCTAGTGTCCAGAGCAGAATGTAGTGTTGAAACTGGGAACCGACTTCTGTGGAGTTCGAAACTTTTTGGAAGGGGTGACCGCACACTTAATTCTCCTAGTAAGCTGGATTGACCGAAGACTTGGAACTCAAAACTGACCCAAGACTCCAGCACAGAGGTCCCACCACACACCTGAAAGATCTTAGAGTGCTTACCCTCCTTAGCCAGTGCTGAGCTAAGGGTGTTGAAACTAAAATTCGGCTTTTGTGGAGTTCGAACCCTTGGGAAAGGGGTGACCGCACACTTACTTCTCCCTAGAGAGCTTGAATGACTAAAGACTTAGAATCGAAAATTGACCCAAGGCTCCAGTACAAAGGTCCCACTACACACCCGAAAGATCTTAGAGCGCTTCCTCTCCTTAGCCTGTACTGAGCAAAGGGCACCTCATAAAGCACTCGAAGATCAAAGATAAGGAGAGTTGGAATGCTTGAAAGATTGCCTTCTGAGGTATTCCCTTGGGTCTAATTATAGTTTTTGAAATTGGTCTGCCAACAGTGTACCCCCAGTATTTTGAATGGCTATATATAGTCCAGGTTGGCCTACCAATAACATAACTCCACTTTTATGAAATGCTATATGCAGGCCAACGAGGGTGGAATGGTAAAAATACATAATATATCACTTGGCGAGCGACCCATGAAAACCTCCACTCGCATGGAGCGGCGAGTACTCGATGGGGCTGACACTCACCACCTTCTAAGGCCTTGAGTGAGAGGAGGCTCGGCTTGCCCCACTATCCTACTGCTTTCGAGAGCTAAAGGAGAGTATGAGCCCACTTGCACCACTCACCCCAAATCCATCCCGCCCACTTGGGCGAGACGGCGAGGTTGTAGAGCTCTAGCCTCCATTCCAACTCGCATAGGACTTGGACTGCCTAAAATGGCCACCACGGTTTGCGCCGATACCACTCGCCTCACTCAATGCCAAAGGCAAAAGGCGCTGAGTACACTAGTCTCACTCAATGCTAGGCAATTTTAAGGCGCTGAGTGCACTTGCCTCACTCAACGCCAAGGAACTGAAGGCGTTGAGTGCACTGGCCTAAATCAATGCCAAGGAAATGAAGGCGCTGAGTGAACTGGCCTCACTCAACGCCAGGCGAGCTGAAGCGTCGAGTGAACTCACCTCACCCGATGCAAAAATCTGGACTCGTGCGGTTTGCTCAGCGAACACGTGGAGGGGGCTTGCTGCGGGTTCAGCTTCTGAAGATCTCACAATGCATGGATCCTGGAGGGGAAGTTGCTCATCGAATATGGGCTTGTACATAATCCTCTCTCTTTGCGAGCTTTCGAGAAGGTCAAAAAGAAACATCCAACCCCAGGTATTTGATAAGTGTTGCGAGAGCGGAAGGGAATCTTTTGGTGGGGTCCAAAAGCTACTATAAATATTCGCCCCTCTACCTGGGCGACCTTTACCAAACCCTTACTCTAATTCAACCAAGATGCCTCTTTCCAAGGAGCTCCAAGAGAGGCTTAGCCGCGCCCAGGAGCTCAATGCTTCTCGTACTGCCGAGCTGACCTCCCTATCGCCTAGCTCTTTACCACACGAGCTCTTAAAACAGGAGCCTGCCAAGAAGGCCAAAACTACCCCGAGAGCTGCCGAGTCCGTCTACCATGACCTGACCTCCACCCCAGATCCTAGACTTGCTTCCTCCTCAAAGTTAGCCGCCAAACTAAAGGGAAAAGAGAACATTGACCTTCCAATCGGTGCGGACACTCACCACAATAGTACCAGAACTGCTGTATTGCGAGTAGACTCTCCTCGCAACGACACACACTCCCAATCCTCTCCTGAAGGCCGTACGAGAGACCCATCGCCCCCCTTCAGTATCACTAGGCTGGGCTCACTATTGATAAATTCGCTGGCCTGGGAGCTGCCTCGGGTTCCTACCCCTGATCCTCTACTTGTAGAGGGAGGTATTGGGGACAACCCCATCCCCAACTTCAATATGATCTCCCCAAGCTCTCAAGCTCCGAGTCGCAACAAGGCTCTTCAGCCTCCTCTCTCACGCCCATTTTAGGGTCAGACCAATTATTCTTGGCAGCTCAACCTCGGCGGGACCAACTCGCGAAGTTAGTCTGTTGTATTCTTCATTTCTCTAAACCTCGACTCATATGGATTTGATGTTCTCGCAAAACTTCCTGACCACTCTGAAGCCAAAGAATCTTCCGAGCTTTCTCACCACTCGACACCTCCTTCGCCCAACGCGATAGAGGATTTCCTATATGCCTTGTTGGACCCTGCCGAGCTTAGGAGGTGAACTGAGGAATTGCTCAAGAATAAGGGACTCGCGATGTGCCGGATCTAGGAGGAGAACACTCTAGGAGAGTAGAGGCTACTGGCGCTGTAGCGAGACTATGTGCTACTATCAGATGAGGTGGGCTGATGCTCGGTAAGTGGGATGACTTCTCCTACAC
The DNA here is from genome assembly GCA_039513925.1 of Platanthera zijinensis. Taxonomy (NCBI): domain Eukaryota; kingdom Viridiplantae; phylum Streptophyta; class Magnoliopsida; order Asparagales; family Orchidaceae; genus Platanthera; species Platanthera zijinensis. The sequence continues at coordinate 130,215,114 of CM077085.1, read as the reverse complement.
CGCTTATGGAGAGAATCAATGAGAACCTGTGACTAATACAACAAGATTTAGAGCTGATCCACGAGTTCAACAACCCGCGACGACCTCTAGGGATGGGGACGTGAGGCCGGGGTTGATGGAAATGGCTGTCTAACTGAGCCTACCGGCACTCTCCCCCCAGTCCCCCCAGCTCGCCTATTATAATAGTATTTCTGTTGAACTGATTCTTTGACCTTGGCCTGTAATAACTTAAACTGTTTTCCTAAATTTAATTTTCTAATACTTGTGATTTGCGAACTGCGTTATGATATGGAATCGGCTAGCGTTAGGGTAGAGCAGGTCGTAGGGTTTGGCGAGTCGGGGATGGCGAGCCGGACTGACCGGGCGGCTTGACAATTAATTTACTTTCTATAAATAGGCCCCTTACCTACCCCAGACCATCGCCTTTACTGCAGAATCATACCCCCCTTTTCTTTCCCATCTCGCTTGATGTTTTTAGTTGTCTACCTAAATCACCTAGAGGGGGGTGAATAGGTGAGGTCTGTTTTTTTTTTGCGGAATAAAAACATGTAATAGCAGAGCACAAAAAATAAACAAACAAGCAACAAAGAACATAAGATTTATAGTGGTTCCCCAACCTTGGGGACGTCTACTCTCCACCTCATTGGTCTAGAAACACGCTAGACTTGGCTACTTCACTATTATCTCGGATTGAAAACCAATCCTACAACTCGGAGCAATGCCCCTACAACTCAATCCTCAAAACATGATCTACACTCAGAAGAAAGATAACTTCCTACAAAACTCAGAGACAAAATCTCCTACAAGAGTTGTAATAGATTTTACAACAACAATAAAATAAACTTCACTTTATATCTGAGAACTTCAGATTTCTTCCTTCTTGAAAGTTCAAACTCTATTAGAAATAGATCGATGAAGACTATGGCGAAATCTTTGGATCTGAAAATCTTGAGATCAACATGATCAAGAAAGAGATCTATAGAAGTTGAACGCCTTGATGTGTTGATAACTTCTTGTTCTAAATCACTTGAATCGGAGAAGAGAGGCAGCAAAAATGATGATGAAGAGTGGTGGCTTTCCCAATTTAGAATGAATAGTGTGATTTAGAAAACTTATTTTCTGGTGTTAGGGTTAGTCGATTTTGATAAGACCTTTTATAGGACAAGCCTAACGGTCATAATCATAAATGACTGTACACGTGGACTAATAAGAATCAAGGTTAATTTGAAATCATTTCTGTTTGGACTTAGATAAAATTTCGGAAAAACATCTACATTTCTCGAGTGAATAACATACTACTCGAGAACAGTATTGTTTCTCGAGAAGAGGAAGTATGGATCCGAGAACAAGTCCTTAAGGAAAATACGAGAAACGATATCTTGCTTCTCGAGAAAAGACTTCTATTACTCGAGAACTAGACAAAGACTTCCCGAGAGCTAACTTTACTTCTCAAGAACTAGATAAAGACTTCTCGAGAACTAACTTGACTTCTCGAGAACAAGTAGACTTCTCGAAACTTGACTTCTTCTTACTCGAGTATTGGTCTTCTGCTTCTTGAGACAAAGTCTTGGCCTACTCGAGTAATGGCTTCTGTTACTCGAGTACTAGACTTAGAAAAATTCTGAAATTATTTTTCAGTAAACTCAAGAAAGAGATAAGTATTATTCGAGTACTCCATGGCTTTCTCGAGTACTAAACGAAGACTTCTCGAGAATAGCTTTTGGTACTCGAAAACTACACTGAGAAGACTCGAGAATTTTCTCCAACACTACTCGAGTACAAGATGTCCTACTCAAGTAATGGACTAAGAAAATTTTTTGACTTTCAGAAATTTTTTTTCTTCAAGGCATTTCAGCAACTATTCTTTCTCCTATAACTTTAGTACCTAAGAATGAAGTGTGTCTTAATAGAGAGGCTACACATGAGTCAACACTATGGATCACACAATGAGGGATTACATTATATGGTCCTATGTTTGGTGACTCATTGTAGACTTACATTGGTACACACTTAGCAATTATAACCTGCAAACACTCAACTTGAAAAGAGCATCAAATACAAACTTAATTCATCTTAGTTCAAGGGTGACTTCATACAAATCTAGGTTATTGTGGATACAATACCCAACAATCTCTCCCTATTTGTAGAAGTCAGAACCCTCTACACTAAGGTGAATTACATCAACATAAACAAAACAAACTGACAAGTAAACAAAGTAATTATGAAAAAATGCTAAGCAATGAAAAATCAGATCATCAAAATTAAAAGATTTATATTTATAGATTTTGTCCATGAAAAGTCCAAATCCACAAAATTGCATATATAAACTCTCTGATCTTCTTCTATTATTACTTTCTTTGCTAATGTTGTTGTTTCTCCTTCTTCTCTTGTTGTCTCTTCTGGTAGCAGTAAGGTTTAGGATAGAACTTTGGAGATTTGAGAGAAGCCTTAGGATTGTTCTTTCCATACTCTTTGTCATAAATTCTCCTCTTGGTGATAGATTTCTAAAACAATTCCCATTCATGGGAGCTGTAATGATCATGTCTATTCTCATTGTAATAAATCACACGTTTGAGAGTACCAAGAATTAAAGATTTGAAAGTTGGGCTCCATATTTTAGCAAACTCTTGAGCTTTCCTTCTTTCAGCCTCTAGATTAGGAGTAGACCTGCTAGCAGAGGCACCATAACCATACTTTCTTCTTTTAGGAATTTGCACATCAGGAGGTGCTTGAGAAGGCACATCAGTCTATTCAGATTCCCATACTTGAGCATAGCTTTATGGAGGAGGAGCATCAGAACCTTCAGGTATTGGAGAGAATGATGGCTGCTGGACAAGAGGATGATAAGCAGTTGGATTAAGATGATGTGGAATAACATTTGGTTCAACTAGGAATTCAGGGAAAATTTGGTTGTGAATCTAAACTGCTGTATCATAAGTGTGAAACTTGACACCATCAATCTAGTTGTGAACATCAGCATGTATCTCATTCAACTTTGCTTTCCATTCTATCTTCTTTCTTGCATCAAATTTTTCTAAGTATTCCTTTACTAAGCTCTCCCCCTTTCAGACTTCTATAGATAGGGTGGCTATGACGTCCTCTTTGAATTTTCCAACCTCTTTATAGTTCTTGAAGTTATGTTCTTGAGCCTTCTTTTCCAGTTGGATTTGATTGTTTGCTAGAGTTATTGATTGATCCATCACCTGACCAATGCTTGTAATGGTGTGATCTAGAGCTTTCCCACCTATTTTTAACAGGTGTTTAAGTTCATCAGTATTGTGTTGAATCTCAGCAAATCCTCTGCTAATTTCTTCTCGAGAGCAGTGACTTTATCTGTGATGTCCTTGAGAGACTGATCAAAATACTCTCTCTACTGTTTTAGCATGACTTCAATCTTACCAAGAATGGTATTATCAAGAGTTTCTATGGCTGGAACTGGAGCAGGAGGTACTATTGGAGCTGTCTAGGGAAGTATTTCTTCAATGATAACTGAGCTCTGGGCTCTAGTGGTATGAATCAAGACATCTCCTTGCTCACCAAGAATAGTAGGAAGGGAGAAGTCTTGGCTCTTAAGGGGAGCTTTAAATTGTTCAGGAGGTTCTTCTTTTTCATCAAAAATTAAAACTGTTTCCTCTACATGTACATCTACATCAAGAGACTGAGGGTGAGGGGATCCTGTTTCAGAATGATAGTCTGAGGAGTTTGTTCTGGAGGAGGATATTTATATGTATGTAGAGGGGAAAGAGTTTCTTTAGAAGTGAGTTCATCAAACATTCTATTGATATCATCTTCTGTAGTTAGAACTTGTTATTGCACTTGTGCATCAAAAAGAATATCTTAAGCAGGAAGATCAAAATCAAGAATAAAACGCCCCAAATCTCGAGTTTTTGATTGGGCTACGTAGGTTGAGCAACACAGCCTGGGACATGGGCGTATCTAAGGCCGTGTCCTGCTCTATGTACTCGAGTGTGGCGTAAGACAGTCTTGAGTGTGTCTGGAGTAAGGCACACGGCTTGTGACACGGGCATGTCAAGGGCTGTGTCCTACTACGAGCTCGATGAAATGCACTCGACGATCCTCGAGAGGCAAGTCGTGTTGGGCACACGACCTGTATCACGGGCATGTTAGGGGCCATGTCCTTCTCTATGTTTGGCAAGGTTTGTGAGGGCTGTTGAATATGGGCTAGACATGGGCGTGTCCGAAGCCGTGTTTGGCATATGGCCTGTGACACGGGCGTGTCACAAGGCCGTGTCCTGTTCTGGCAGAGTCAGTTTCTTTGCGGCTTAAGGCACCCTACCCTTGACACAGGCATGTCACAAGCCGTGTTTGGACTAGGAAATTGAGTTTCAGGGCGATTCGTGGCCGTTCATTTCCTTCAATTAGGATCCGACAGTCCATAGCTATCCATATTATGTTAAGGCCGAGAGTTGAAGGATAAACTCTCCTTTCTATCAAGCCTTTGTCTTTCTAAAGTGTTAGAGAGTGGTGAGAGAAAGGAAGGAGGAGGAGGAATCCGGCTACCAGTGGAGCTTCAAATCCCCGAATCGCGAGCCGAGTCCAGATTTATGGAGGCAAGGCCGTTGCGGTGCTTTTCATCCGGATTGTTTTCCATGGCTCCAAAGAGATCGTCAAGGGTAATGATCTTTCGTCCTTGGACATGTGAAGTCCTTGTTTTGGACATTGCATGGATTTCTCCCACCAAAAGGTGAATTATGGAGAGATTTCCCTTGGGTTGATTCTTGATATCCCCAAAAAGTCTTGCATATAGATCTGAAAATGTATAGTACGGAATAGGCTTGCTGTGTGAAGCCCATCTGGACAGGTTGGTCTGGATTGGTGATGTTTCATTTTGCGCATCGGAGAAGAATCCGCATATTAATGTTTATGTTGTGGAGTCGATGGTTGTTCTTGTGAAGGGTTGTAACATGAAGTACTGGAGTGGAATTCCAAGAAAATACCCTCGTGATTCTTGTGATGTATGTTATGTTTGGGTTGAATTTGGGTGCAGAAAGAGAGCTTCTGTTGAACCCATCAAGCGACTGCGAGGAACGCTGGCATTAGCTCCCCTTTTAGATTATGAAGCCAGTCCTTGGTGGACAGTGTGGCATTGTGAGCTGCGAGCTCTTAAAAAGCTTAGTGCCAAACAGAAAAGGTGAAGCTGGCCTGCATCTGCCATTGGGCAATGAGTACTGCGGTATTTGGAAATGGTATGACGACTTGAGCAATGGGTAATGGTGGAGTCGGACCTGTGTTATCTCAGCTTGACAAGGGAGCGTCAAGGCTTTGGGCATTCGTCGGTGGCATAATGAGAGGCTTAGGCATGCACATCATTAAGACTAAATGCTCAATACCATTGGGTTGCAGACCGTGAACGGTATTGGAATCCTGGTTCACCGGTACACCAAGAATATGCCCTTAGTGCACGAATCGTCGGGTCACGTTGCCGGCGTTTATGATATATTGATTATGCGTGAGTGCACATTGTGTTATATATCTGCTTGTGAAATGTTATGCCTACAGGGAAGGAATACCACTGCCCCGAGAAAGGGGTAGGGTTGTTATAAATTTGTCAGCTAAATGCTGACTGTTGTCTTGTTTGCCACCATCTTAGGGGGCTGTCCCTGTGCAGGTGCTAGAGAACCGAGCAGAAAATAGAAGGCTGAAGCCCATGCTACTGTTGCTGCTGCTGCTGGCCCTCGAAGGTTGAGCAAAGAACTTTGTTACTTTCATGTGTGGCCGGTCTGCGCGCCGATTTTTGTAATCCACACTTATAAAGCTTAACTTTAAGGCCTTAAGGCCAAACTTTTGTGTATTTGATGTACATTCCTTCGGGATGATATATAAATGTGGTTGTTTATATATAGTGGACATTCGTGGTTGTTGAGTTCAATATTAATATTAAGCTTCCGCTGGCATGCTTTGAGTTAGGATGCGAATATGTTTTGGTATTAACCTGTAACCTAGCCGCCTGTTTATGACATATGGTGTGGGGCCCTGGTCGGACCCTCAATTATATGTTATTTAACGGATGGGGTCATTACAAAGAATACCTGGGTCATCTGGTTCGGTAGGAGTGTTCTTAGCAGCAACATCTGAATGAAGATCTGGAGGAGGAGTAGACTAACTTGCCTCTGGGATTGTAGGATCAAGCTCCTCCTCAGCAGCTACACCTAATGTGCCAGCAACTTGATGTAAAGGGGAAGATGGGGTCCTGTCCTCATCCTCATGAAAATCATTGGCTTTTGTAACTTGAGCAGGGTTTTGAAGCTTGAGCTCCCATCTTTTTATGGAGGTGATCGAGACTTTCTTCATGTAATGTAGAGTAGTACCTTTAGATAGATCAAAAACTTCTGGGTTGAGTTCATGAAGGATAAGAGAGATAATCCTGCCAAAATTGGCGCCTTAGTGCTTTCCTTGATTTAATCAAAAATCATCATGCCCCGTTTAAACTTCTTCCTGCAAATCACTACTGTCATTAAATCAAAGATGTCATTTGTAATGAAACTGATAGAACTTGTTCTGCACAGAAGAACTTTTCTAAGTATATCCAAAAGTAATTTGCTCTCTGGATTGAGATTAGGGCGACGAATTGTGCTCACACAAATAGAGACACCACAAAATCCGCAGGCCCGATCGTAATCTTCCTCAGTTAGGTCATCTTCTTCATCAATGACTGGCAGCCGAAAAAGCTTAGAGACAATAGGAGTAGTTAGCTTAACCTTGATTCCACAAACTTTGGATTTCAGAATCCTTCCATTTCTCTTAAGTCTGGCATTCTGGAAAAATTCTTCAACATATGGAAGTAAAACTTTGCACGGGTGTTCCAAAATGAATGAGAGTCCGGCGACTTCCAATAACAGTAGAAGGTTGTGGAAATCATTTGACAGTTCGATAATTGTAGTAGAAATGAGTTCATTGCGATTCTAATCTTCGACGGAGGGGCCATTGATCGAGAGAGATGAACTGAAATCTTTCCTTTTGAAGGAACCACTGAAGCGGCGACAAGAGAGCGTTGACGACAGAGAAGACGAAGAGTTTTTTATTTTCTCGAGAAAGGGTTTGAAATTCGGGTAATTGGATTTTTCAGACGTTATTTATTTGTATAATTCTTAATTTATGATGATTAAGGAAATAATAATAATGGCATACCTGAAAATATGGCGGTAGTAGAGTCTGGGTGCGAATATCAAAAATTTGAACTTTAAGATGAAAATCGGTATTTGACTTCTCAAAAGGTAGGTCATTTCTCGAGAGAAGATAAGAAAGTTCTCGAGTAGAAAGGTTCTTTCTCGAGAATCAATTCTTAAGTTCTCGAGAAGAAGACTTGAGGTTCTCGAGAATCAATCTAGTACTCGAGAAGTAATTTTCGAGAGTCAACCTTATTTTTCGAGTAGAATCTGTAGTACTCGAGTAATGACTATCTTCTCGAGAAATGAAGTCCATAGAAGAATTTTCTTGAATTTTTTGAAGTATAGCCTGATCCTTTAACTCTGTTGTGAGACCTTTTTCTTCAATCTTCTTTGTTGAGCATGCCAAGTTCTGTTTTGAAGAACGAGAACTTGGCCTCGTCCAGTGGCTTCATGAAAATGTCTGCAACTTGCTTGTAAGTGGGAACATATTGGAGATTGATGTCTCCATGCTCCACATGCTCCCTGATAAAGTGGTACCTCAGGTCTTTATGCAGTGTTCTGCTGTGAGAGACTGGGTTGTCAGCAATTGCAATTGCACTAGAGGAGTCACAAAACATTGGAATGTTCTTGAACTTCATATTATAGTCTTCAAATTTGTTCTTTATCCATAGCAGTGGTGCACAACAACTTCCTGCAGAGATATACTCAGACTCGACTATTGAAATTGTGACACAATCTTGCTTCTTGCTACTCTAGGAGATAAGCTTTCTTCCTAGGAATTGACATGTCCCAAAAGTGCTTTTCCTGTCATCTTTGCTTCCTACAAAATCTACATCTGAAAAACCTATCAGTTCGCTATCATTACTTCTTGGGTACCATAATCCAAGATTTTGTGTACCTTTAAGGTATCTCAAAATCTGCTTTGCAGCAGCATAGTGAGATTCGTTAGAGTTTACTTTAAATCTAGAACACACGCATGTTGAAAACATTATGTCCGGTCTACTAGCAGTTAGATAGAGTAAGGATCCAATTATGCTTATGTACTAGGTTTCATCAAAAGGTTTCCCTTTCTTATCTTTGTCCTAAGACATAGTTGAACTCATTGGAGCCCTCATAGAGGTTACGTTCTCCATTCTGAATTTAATAATTAACTCCTTGGTGAATTTCGTCTGAGAGATGAAATGTCTATCTTCAAATTATTTCACCTGAAGTCCTAAGAAATACTTCAGGACTCCCATACTGCTCATTTCAAACTTCCCTTGCATAAGTTTGGAAATTTTTTTGCAAAGGTTGTCATCAGTAGAACAAAATATGATGTCATCGATATAGATTTGTAGTAGCAAAATCTTGCCTTTTATTTCCCTAAAAAATAATGTCTTATCTACCTTTCCTCTTGTGAACTTGTTCTCAAGAAAAAAGCTAAACAACATCTCATACCAAGCTCGAGGAGCTTTTTTCAAGCCATATAAACCTTTAAAAAAAGATAAACATGCTCAGGACGTGAAAGATAGGGGATATACCTGATTTACTCTGGAGGGGGGGGGGGGGGGTGGGTGAATAGAGTAACTTAAAACTTTTAGCTGTTTTTAAATTATATCAGAGAAATTAGTGATAATAGTAGTAGTATAGAAATGAAATAAAAACAAGGCTAAGCTACACTATCACAGCATAGAAAAACAAAAAAAGAATGATCACAAAGACGACATAAGAATTTTTTAGTGGTTCCCAAAATCTGGGTACATCCACTCTTCTAACACCAGGGTAGGAATCCACTATCAGGTTTTTTATCAGGTGACTTCCACCACTGGTTTTTGGTCAGGTGCCCTATCACCAAAAGTTCAATTTGCAGGGAGATCTCACAGCCCTTTAGGCTTTTGATCAGGTTCCCAAAAACCAACGCAAGAACTTTTGAAGGGAGTAAATAAACCTTTTTTACAGTGAGGAAGGAAGGTGATGTTGTCTTCTCTTTTATCTATACAATAGAGAAGACTAGTGGATTGTTATTGTCAAAGCTCCCCCTAAAATGTTGAATGGTTCAGGAAGACAGGAGCTTTGCTCAGGGTTTAGGTCTTTGGCCTTGTCTTGATGAGATCCAAGAATTAGCAGACTGATCTAAGAGTTGTTGTCCTTGACGATTCCTGGTGTAGAAGTTGAAGAAGACTCTTGATATATGATTAATGTTCTTCTTCAGTCTTCTATAAGATCAAGGGAAACTCATTGTTTTCTACAAAAAGAAGAAGCAGATATTCTTCTGTATATTTCTGTTTCACTTCTCTGTAATACTTCTGGAGTTCTCTGTATTATTTCCTATATGTACTCTTGTATTGTATGTCGAGCCGTCTAAAAAAATTCTCTTTTATATCCTGCTATCTAATTCTCTTTCGAATTTTGAATTGCAAGCATTAATTGCAGATTGGATTTTTGAGAATGAAACGGCTGAACATAATCTTTAATCAGTTTCCCCAATTGTCCCAATAAAATAAGCAAGTAATTAACTCTTATGAAATCCATATTTAATGTTGCCATAAACAACTATATTCTTGAGAATATGAGCATTAATTACTCAGAGAATAATTTCCAAAGAATAAATTAAATAGAGGGACAGATATGGAAAAACATATCATTCTGACTTGGGGTAGAATTTATCGACCTCTGGGCAGTTTTCAATTACCGGAGTTCCATGTTCGTCTAGCTGAGAAATCCTATTCGTCGACCTGAGCTCAACGAACCTCAATCTGGAAATATCTGATAAATTTGCGCTCCAAGATCGTCGACCAGAGAATCTGTCTAGAGGAATAAATCGTTGACCTGAGCTCGAATATCGTCGAGCTCAACTCAGAGAAAGAACTCTGAGTTCGTCGATCTGAGAACGACGATCGTCGAGCTAAGTTCCAAGAACTTCGAATTGATAATCTAAACTTTGAATTCATCAATGTCTTGAGTCTCTTAAAGTCCACTGCAGGCTGTTCCATGAAGATTGATTCTAATGACTAGCCTAAACTCTCAGACTAACAGACTTGACCCTGACTATACAAGGTGGGTCAAACATCATAATTAGTGAATCTAGCCCAAATCCAAACTAGGGATCCAACAATCTCCCCCTATTTGGGTGAGGTCACTAAACAAAAATACAAAATACAATCATAATGCATGATAACAGACATCTGGTAGAGAATGAAAATCTAGCAGATATATACAATAAGTGCTTCATGATGAATTAACAAAAGTAGTTCAGAAAATAAACTTATTAAAAAGTTATTTGTTTTTCTTGGAGTTTTCTTCCTCAACTTTCTTAGAAGGCTTTCTGAATATGATTTCTTTGTTGGGATTAGCAGCTTCTTTCTTGGACATTGTCATGTCAGCAGCTCCAATAATATTGCAAGAAGTAGCTCTTGGTACAACAGCTTCAGTATGGAGACTCATGTAACCATCTACATTGAAAAATTTGTTTGCTTTATCATACCTTTTTAGCTCTTATTTTCTATAGGAGGACATAGTGAGATGGATCCTTGCCTTTTGCTTTTGCTTTGTTAATCAATGATTGTCCAATTAACTCTTGAAATCTAGCTATTTTGGTAGTCTTCTCTTATTCTGGATCCACAAAGGGAATTGGAGGATATTATGGCCTTTTAGGACTGGTCTCCTTCTTTGAATAATCAAGAGATATTGAAAAACTTTTCTTCTCTGTAGATGGAGGAGGATTGCTCTTTGAAGATTACTGTTGTTGATCACTGCTATCTTGATAACTTAGCTTGGAATGTCTTTGATAAGTTCTGGTGATTGGAGTTGATCTGTGAGAGACACTTCCAAAGGTGCCAGCTGATGGTGGAGGAGGTGGAGGAGGGTCTTTCCTGAATTTCTTGGGAGGAGACTTGTACCTTCTTCTCTTCTTCCTTTCCTTCTGCTCATTATTAGACAGCCATATCCATTGAGGCATGCCAGGGTAAGGAGTAATCTTTTCCAGTATGTAGTATGGTGTGTCATGAGTTGGATTAGGCTTGGAAACAGCCTTAGGAGTAGCTTTTCTTTTTTAGATATCTTCTTCTTAGCTTTGGGTTAATCAGAGTCTTCAGAGTCCTCATAATCATTGTCATTAGAGGAACTAGGGGGATTATCATATAAAGCATCAATTTGTTCAATTAGCTTAGATTAATCTTTCTTAGAAGCCACTAGCTGTACAATCTCAATCTCTATACCACCCAGATCAGGAGCATTCTGAACATTTTCAGGATCTTGTACAATATCTTGAGCAATTAAATCATCCAGATTAGGAATTGAACTTTAATCCATAATATAAGTTGGACCAGAAAAGCTTGGCTCAACCTTACTTGTTGTAACATATGAAGGTTCCAGAACCTTTGGGACAGTAAAACTTTCCTTTAGTTGCTCAACAACTTCAGGGCTTATTGGGGAGGTATAGCAAACAATAGCTTTAGATTGCTCTTGAAAAACTTCAGGAAGATAATTTATATAGGCAAAATCAAAAGACTTAAATAACTAAATAAATCCACTGTAGGATTGACAAAGCAATCACCAACAGTTAAGATCTTTGGTAGATCTTCCTGTTCATCTATACACATCATGTCAATCTCAATTGTTGTATCAATATATTCATTTGCATCTGCTACTGTTACTGCTGCTACTGCTGGAGGAGAGAGATCTGAAACTTCTACATTAGACATCTCCCTCTGCCTGGTTTCAGAGGGTCCTTAAGCCAAGCCCCTAGAAGAAGAAGGAACAGTGGGGGAAGCAGCAAAGAGAGCGGAAAGAGAGGAAATTGAATCAACAAGAGGTTGAATTGCCTCTGCTATGAGATTTTTAAGGATAAGAGTGATGAGTTCCAGGAGATGGGAGATGGAAGTAGAATCCTGCTGCATAAACTCAGGTGATGTTTGAGTTGAGGCAGTGGAATGGATGATGGTAGATGGAGATGGAAGGATAGGAGGGATGGGAATGATATTAGTCATATCTTTATCTTGGATGGGTGAAGATGGAGGAGTATGTGAAGGAGATGAAGTATGATTGTGTTGTGGAGATGAATGTGCAGATAGTAGATTAAAGTTTATGGACGACTTGAGGTTTTGTGGTGTTATGTTGGGAAGGTGAGTTGGAAGAGGAGATGAAGGTGGAGTGATGTGTTCTGGAGATGCAATGGGAATTGGTTCATGCACTTGTGAGGCTGGTAGTGTTGGAACATCCTCTTGTATTTGGATTGGGGATTAAGGAGGTGGAGATAGAAGTTGTGATGTTGAAGTAGTGGTTGGTTGTTGGAGGGGAGTTGATGAAGGAAGAGAAACCTGTGGAGGAGTAGGTTGTTATTGAGAGGGAGGTAATGGAATCTGAATGGAGTGAATATATTCTGGAGGGGGAGGGGAGGCTATCACTGCCCTGGTATGCTCAGTAGTTATGAAAGAGGATGAAGCCTTGGATGGATTAGAGATGGTCCTCTCCCATCTTCTAAACAAGGCACAAGTCAGCCTTTTGGAAGCATTGATGAATATGGTATGGGAGACCAGTGATTCAAATGCTTTTTCTTGAAGGAAAAACCCTAAGATCCTCCCAAAGAAAACTTCCTTCTTACTATTTTTCTTTTTGATTAAATCAAATAGTATCCTTGCCCAATTCACTGCTTTCTTATTCACCACAGCACACATTACCAAAATTTTTGTGCCTAGTAATGTAGGCATGAGCAGTATGCTTGCCTTGCAAGACTTTTCGCACAACATCAGCCAAAAACTTATATTCAGTAGATAAGTTTTTCTTGAGAAGCTTATTAGGGTTCTCTCCAGTATGTCCAATTTTTATTAATATATCATCAAGATCAGAACTTTCTATCTCTATATCCTCTTCACCATTAACTAAACAAAAAATTTCAGTTAGAACTGTGGGGGTTTGACTAACCTAATGTCCAGAGATAGTGTCGGTCATAGAGTCGGCGTCTGGAGTAGTTGAAGTATACACCCATTCTCTAATCTCAGTCGCTGCTATCTTTATCCTAGTAGTCATGAATTTCTTCAGTTGCTGATCCTCAAACAACTGCAGAATATCCAAGAATATCTGATCCAAGTGTTGAAAAGATTCAAAATCAATATCAAAACTGGTGTCGAATTTCATGCTGGTGAGGGAACTTGATGGAATCGCCATTGTCTTCCTACAAAATGAAAACAAATATCAAGTGCGATATAACTGAAAGCGTGGGATGGGGATCAAAGAAAACCTAGTTATTAGGTTTTCAGAATATGAACCGCCAGACTTTGTCCTGTGAAAATAAACAAAATTCTTCGATCTGAGTTCGACGAAATATTTTATTGACAAAAGAGTTCGTAAATCTCAGTCTTAAGAGGGGAAAACTTTTCGCCATTCTCAGGTCGACGAAAACATTTCTGAAGTAATATCGTTGATCTCCGTTCGACGAATAAGACTTCACATAGAGAGTTCGTCGATCTCAGGTCGACGAAAAATCTCAAGAAGATCTCTCAGATCATCAATCTCCGTTCGACGGACTGTGACAAATTCTTCGACCGTAGACAGAAATTAGTGATAATAGTAGTAGTATAGAAATGAAATAAAAACTAGGCTAAGCTACACTATCACAGCATAGCAAAACAAAGAAAGAATGATCACACAAACAACACAACAATTTTATAGTGGTTCCCCAAATCTTGGTACATCCACTCTTCTACCACCCTGGTAGGAATCCACTATCAGGTTTTTATCAGGTGATTGCCCCAACAGGTAATTGCTCAGGTGCCCTGTCACCGCAAGATCTATTTGCAGGGAGATCTCACAACCCTTTAGGCTTTTGATCAGGTGACCAAAAACCAACACAAGAACTTTTGAAGGGAGTTAATAAACCCTTTTTACAGTGAGGGAGGAAGGTGATGTTGTCTTCTCTTTTCTCTATATAACAGAGAAGACTAGTGGATTTTTGTTGTCAAAGCTCCCCCTGAAATGTTGAATGGTTCAGGAAGACAGGAGCTTTGCTCAGGGTGTAGGTCTTCAGCCTTGTTTTCATGAGATCCAGGAACTAGCATAATGATCTAAGAGTTGTTGTCCTTGATGATTCCTGGTGTAGAAGTGTAAGAAGACTCTTGATATATGATTGATGTTCTTCAGTCTTCTATAAGATCAAGGGAAAACTGATTGTTTTCTACATAGAGAAGAAGCAGATATTCTTCTGTATATTTTTATTTCTCTTCTCTATAATACTTCTTGTATTCTCTGTATCGTTTCCTGTGTGTACTCTTGTATTGAATGTGGAGCCGTCTGAAAAATTCTCTTTTATGTCCTGCTGTCTAATTCTCTTTTGAATTTTGAATTGCAAGCATTAATTACAAATTGGATTTTGGAGAATGAAACGGCTGGAACATAATCTTTAATGAGTTTTTCCAACTGTCCCAATAAAATAAGCAAGTAATTAACTCTGATTAAATACATAATTAATGCTGCCATGAACGGCTTTATTCTTTAGAATATGAGCGTTAATTACTCAGAGAATTATTGCCAAAGAATAGAATGAATAGAGGGACAGATATGGAAAAACTTATCATTCTGACTCGGGGTAGAATTCGTCGACCTCTGGGCAGTTTTCGTCGACCGGAGTTCCAATTTTGTCGAGCTGAGAAATCCTGTTTGTCGACCTGAGCTCAGCGAACCTCAATATGGAAATATCTTGATAAATCTGCGCTCCAAGATCGCCGATAAGAGAATTTGTTTAGAGGAATAAATCGTCGACCTGAGCTCGATTATCGTCTAGCTAAACTCATAGAAAGAACTCTGAGTTCGTCGATTTGAGATCGATGATCGTCGAGCTGAGTTCGAAGAACTTCGAACTGATAATCTGAACTCTGAATTCTTCTAAGTCTTGAGTATCTTGAAATCCACTGTAGGCTGGTCCATGAAGATTGATTCTAATTATTAGCCTCAAATCTAGGAGTAACAGACTTGACCCTGGCTATATAAGGTTGGTCAAACATCTTAATTAGTGAACCTAGCCCAAATCCAAACTAGGGATCCAACGGGATGGTTAGAATAAACAAAACCTGGAGGTTGTTCCACATACACTTCTTCCTTTATGTCACCATTAAGGAAGGCCTACTTCACGTCCATTTGTTAGATAGTGAAGCCCTTAAGTGCTGCATATTCTAGGAACAACCTGATTGCCTCCAGCCTTGCCACTAGAGCATATGTCTGATCGAAGTCGATTCCTTCTTCTTGTGTGTATCCCTTGGCGACGAGTCTGGCCTTATTCTTTACAATTGTTCCATCTTCATCCATCGTGTTCCTGTAGACCTACTTTGTTCTGATAATATTCTTACCTTTCGGTCTTGTAATAAGCTTGCAGACTTGGCAACGTTTCAATTGATTCAGTTCTTCTTCCATTATCATTATCCAAGATACGTTTGAGTTTTCTTCTTCTAACTTCTTTAGTTAAACCTGCGAGTGGAAACTTAAATAGAGATTTTCATTAGTTCTACCTCTACGAGTTTTGACACCATCCCGGGGATCTCGTATGAATTGATCAATTGGGTGATCTTTCAAGTGTCCGAGCTCTAGAGTTCTTGCATCTGGAGCTTCCTCTATTACAAGAGTGACTTAATCAACTTGGATGACCTCTTCATCATGGTGATCATCCTCTCCAATTGGGGTTGGAGTGGTGATCTTAATGAACTTTTGAACTTTTTCTTCTGTCAGCTCACCTGTTGGGGCCGCGGTCCGGAATCGCCCCCGCGCTGCGGTGCTATGCGGTAATGGCTTAACTGGCTACCCCGTGGATCCGCCCGAGGACCATTGATATAAAGATTAGTTGTGCCGTCCTCCATCAGTCTGGGCTTTTGGTCGAGTTGGTTGCGCTAAGTCCTCTCAAGTGGTATCAGAGGGAGGTTGCGGGTTCGAAACCCCGGGGTCGTTTCCGGGGTGGGGGGATTATTGGGGTTGCGGTCCGGAATCTCCCCCGCGCTGCGGTGCTATGCGGTAATGGCTTAAATGGCTTCCCCGTGGATCCGCTCGAGGAACTTTGATATAAAGATTAGTTGCGCCGTCCTCCATCAGTCCGAGCTTTTGGTCGAGTTGGTTGCGCTAAGTCCTCTCAAGTGGTATCAGAGGGAGGTTGCGGGTTCGAAACCCCGGGGTCGTTTTCCGGGAGGGGGGATTGTTGGGGCTGCGGTCCGGAATCTCCCCCGTGCTGCGGTGCTATGCGGTAATGGCTTAACTGGCTGCCCCGTGGATCCTCCCGAGGACCTTTGATATAAAGATTAGTTGCGCCGTCCTCCATAAGTCCGGGCTTTTTGTCGAGTTGGTTGCGCTAAGTCCTCTCAATTGGTATCAGAGGGAGGTTCACTGACTGTACAGGCTAACACCTGAGTCACAAGATCATGATAGATACCAAGATTATAGATATTCACTTCATGGCCCAGTCCAAGGATTACTCTAGCACAAGACCTCCAGCTTGCAACTTAGCTAAGTTTAGCATCTGGAAGGCAAGAATAAAATTATATATGAACTCTATTGATGAAGACATTTTCTCTTCTTTTTTGACAGGACCTCCAACACCTCCTACTGTAGCCACTGCTACAACATCTACAAATCTCAGTGCAGTGCCTCCTCCAGATTATAATGATGCCTACAAGAAGGCAAAGATAGCTGATGCCAAAGCTATGAACATTCTGGCTCAGACTATGTCTGATGAAATCTTCAAAAAAGTGGCTTATTGCACCTCTACAAAAGCCATGTGGGACTCACTGAACCAGATTGTAGCTGGTTCAGCTGATGAAAGGAAGGATAGAAGGTCCAACCTTATATCCCAGTATGAAAACTTCAAGAAGACTGAAGCTAAATCAGTTGAAGCCATGTACACCAGGCTCAGCTCAATCATAAATGAGTTGAGAACTCTTGATAAGGAGATTACATTGACAGAGGTCAATGATAAGATACTGATGTGCTTCCCCAGCACATGAGATCTTAGGATCTGGCCTATCAAGGAGGCTAGAAGTACAACTGAAATCTCAACAGAAGCTCTCCTTGGCAAGCTCAAGTCTTTTGAGCATGTGCTGAAGACCAGGGAAGCTGAGGCTGAAGCAAAGACTCCAACTCCAGCAAGAAAAGAGCAAACTCTTACTCTCAAAGCTGCCGATGCTTCTGAAGGAAGCCAATCCAATGAGGAGCTGATGACACTCTTTTCCAAAAGGTTTCTCAAGATGGGAAGAAAAGACTTCAGAAAGAAATCTTCAAGATATGAAGATAGGTATGACAGATCTCCTGCTAAAGAAATTATTTGTTATGGTTGCAGGAAACCTGGACACACTCTACCAGAGTGTCCAGAGGAAAAGAGCAATGAAAAGAGAAAGGAAAAAGAAA
Organism: Platanthera zijinensis; assembly: GCA_039513925.1. Classification (NCBI taxonomy): domain Eukaryota; kingdom Viridiplantae; phylum Streptophyta; class Magnoliopsida; order Asparagales; family Orchidaceae; genus Platanthera; species Platanthera zijinensis. The sequence continues at coordinate 130,197,628 of CM077085.1, read as the reverse complement.
ATCACAAAAAACACTCCAAGTCCTCCTCCTACAAAAATAAGAAGAAGGAGAAAGGATTTGTTGCTGAGACCTGGAGTAATTCAGATGAGGAATCTTCCTCCTCAAGCTCCAGTGAAGATGAGGAAGAAAAGAAGGCAAAGGAAATCTGCCTTATGGCAATTGATGCCTGCAGCAATCACTCAGCTGTAGAGAGTTCTGATGATGGTGAAGAAATGCCTACAGAAGATTAGGTATTATCTTCATATGATTTTTCTTCTTCTGAATTTAAATCCCTTTTCTTAGATTTAATTAGTTCAGAAAAGGAAATTAAGGAACTTAGAAATAAGTTAGCTGAATCAGAATCTATTTCTAATGAAAATGCTAGGTTAGAAGCAGAACTCACTAAGTCTAGTGAAGAAATAAAGTTTCTTAAAAATTAACTAGCAAAGTCCAAGAGATTAGAAGAATCTTTAAATGGTAGAAGCCTTAAGCTGCTAGAAATCACCAGCATGACAAACACTAGGTCAGGCAATAATAAGCTAGGCTTAGGAGCCTCATCAAGTGAACCCCCATTGGTTCTAAAAAATCATCTTTCAACTCCAGTGAACTTTATTTCAGCAGATGGAATAAAGAACACTGAGCAAGTAAAATAAGTTAATCAAGCCTTAAATAAAGCTATGAGAGAAAAGAGAAAGCAAAAATTTAAGGAGCTACAAAAAGCGTCGAACGCTGCTGACAATCGAAGGCTCAATGGTCGAACGAAGCTCGACGATCTAAGCATCCATCGTCGAACGCTGATCGACGATTTCAATTAGATTTTCAAAATTACAACCAGAACCTTAGAAACCCTAATATAAATAGAAACCCTAGGTTTGTGGACCCATTAACTGCTTGGAGTATCCCACGTAGGAGATCTTACCCTTTAGGATATAAACCTCAACCTGCTTATTCTTTTATTTCAAGTTTTCATTATGTGAAGAATAATGGACCCAAGGTTACCTAGGTCCACAATGTCTAATCGTCTATTCTGCAGGTGAAGACCTATCCATATACTAAAGACAAATGGTATTTGGATAGTGGCTATTCCAAACATATGACAGAAAATAAAGACAGTCTGTCAAGATTCAAGGCCAAGCTTGGACCAAAGGTGATCTTTGGGGATTCCAACTGCGGTCAAACTAAAGGATATGGTAGGACTACCATTGGAGCAGTAACCTTCAAGAGGGTTGCATATGTAACTGGACTGAAGCACAACCTTATCTCAATAAGCCAGATATGTGATGCAGGATATCAGGTATCTTTCACTAATACTCTCTGTAATAGTACTTTAAATAGTAATGTTGTGTTAGTAGGCATTAGACAAGGTAATATTTATTTAGTAGATTTTAATTCAACCCATTCTGAAATCTGCTTATTTAATGAAGTAACAAATAATAACACCTTATGGCATAGGAGGCTTAGCCATGTTAACCTCAAGAACATATCTAGGTTATCTAAATACAACCTTGTTAGAGGTTTACCTTCTTGCCCCTACAAGAAGGAGAGTCTATGCAAGGCTTGTCAATTAGGCAAGCAAACCAAAAACTCCTTTAAATATGTAAATAAAAGAGATTCACCTAGAATCTTGTATTTATTACATTTGGACCTTTTTGGCCCAATTAATGTACAGAGTCTAGGAGGGAAGTTTTACACTTTAGTAATTGTAGACGACTTCTCTAGGTTCACTTGGGTGTTCTTCTTGAGAACTAAGGCTGATAACTTCAAAGTTCTTACAGATTTTCTACTATGTGTGCAGACTGAGTATTCTACTCATGTTGCCTTGATCAGAAGTGATCATGGTACTGAGTTTGATTCTCTTCTCATGCAAGAATTCTGTGAGAAAGAAGGTATCAAACATAGCTTCTCTGCTCCTAGAACTCCCCAACAAAATGAGGTAGTGGAAATGAAGAATAGAACCCTGATTGAAGCCGCTGGTACATTATTGGCAGATGTTAACATGCCTCTTTCTTATTGGGCAGAAGCTGTTAGCACAGCTAATTATGTCTTGAACAGAAGTCTTATACACAAGCTTAAGAGTAAACTCCTTATGAGTTGCTTAAAGGAAAGAAACCTAAAATTAATTATTTTAGAGTATTTGGTTGTGTAGTATACATTCATAACAATAACAAAGAATACCTTAGAAAGTTTGAAGCAAAAGTTTCAATGAGAATTTTTCTTGGATATTCCCAAGTAAGCAAAGCTTATAGGGTATTTAATAAATCAACTTCTAAAATTGAGGAATCTGTACATGTTTCTTTTGATGAATCTCAGATGTTTTACAAGGAGAAGGAAACTTCCCCTTCCTCAAGTTCATTGCAGGTACCAGAATCTAATAAAGATGTCACTCAAGAGATTCTCTATCTATCAACTCTTCATATCACAGATTCAGACAGTGATGAAGACTTTGCAGAAGTTGTTGCTGTACCACCAACAGTTGATCCAATTCCACCTGAGGAATTAATCCCAACTGTTGCTGAAGATCACATCCCACCTGCTGATCTTGTCACACTTAGAGATCATCCTACATCTCAAGTGATTGGAGACATATCAGCTGGTGTACAAACAAGACATCAATTAAGATAGGATATGATGTATGCTTGTTTCCTTTCATAGGTTGAGCCCCTCACCATAAAAGATGCTGAGCTAGATCACCACTGGATCATTGCTATGCAAGAGGAACAAAGTGGGTGTTTAGAAACAAGTTGGATGCAAATGGAATTATTGAAAGGAACAAAGCTAGGCTTGTAGCTCAGGGCTACAGACAGGAGGAAGGTATAGATTATGACCAAACCTTTGCTCCTGTTGCAAGGCTAGAGGTAATAAGGATCTTTCTAGCCTATGTAGCCTATATGAAGTTTAAGGTCTTTTAGATGGATATCAAGAGTGCCTTCCTAAATGGTGAGCTAAAGGAAGAGGTATTTATTGAACAACCTCCTGGGTTTGTCTCTTCAACTAAGCCCTCATTTGTGTACAAGTTGCAAAAAGCTCTTTATGGACTTAAACAAGCACCCAGAGCCTGGTATGAGACTCTAGCTAGTTTCCTGTTAGAGCACAACTTTGTTAGGGGATTAGTTGATAGAACCCTTTTCGTTAAGCACCATAAGGACACAATCCTGTTAATTCAAGTGTATGTGGATGATATTATTTTTGGCTCCACTGATCCCAAACTTTGCAAAAAGTTCTCTGACTTGATGCATTCTAAGTTTGAGATGAGTAGTATGGGTGAGCTGTCTTACTTTCTTGGTCTATAAGTAAAGCAAGATGCTGATGGAATCTTCATCTCCCAATCCAAATATGCCATGGAATTGGTAAAGAAGTTTGGGATGGCTGATGCTTCAGCAATGCATACACTTATGGCTACTAATATAGTTATAGATTCTGATGATCAGGGTAAGCCAGTTGATCAGAAAAACTATAGGGCCATTGTTGGTTCCCTATTGTATTTAACTGCAAGTAGACCAGATATAATGTTTGCTACATGCCTATGTGCTAGATTCCAGGTCAACCCCAAGGAATCTCATTTGATTCATCTCAAGAGAATTTTGAGATACCTAAAGGGATGTCCAAATCTAGGACTATGGTACCCAGCAGAATCGGAATTTGAGTTAATTGGATACTCTGATTCTGACTATGCTGGTTGTAGAGTTGACAGGAAAAGTACCTCAGGAACTTGTCAGTTCCTGGGAAAGAGATTGGTCTCTTGGTTCTGTAAGAAGCAGGCTTCTGTCTCAACTTCAACTGCAGAAGCTGAATATATAGCAGCTGCTAGTTGTTGTTCACAGATCCTGTGCATTCAAAACAAGCTTTTTGATTATGGGTACACACACAAGAACACCAAAATCATGTGTGACAGTACTAATGCTATCTCCATTGCACAAAATCCTGTACACCACTCTAGAACCAAGCACATTGAGATTAGATACCATTTCCTGAGAGATTGTGTGGAAAAGAACAAGATCAGCCTTGAGTTCATATCCAGTGACCTTCAGAGAGGTGATATTTTCACCAAGCCCTTAGATGAACAGAATCATCTGTTCTTTTTGGTTCAAATAGGCATGATTAATGGAAAAGACTAAGTCTGACGTCTGCCTTTGTTGAAATCTGTTAGAAGATCGTCGAACGACGTTCGACGATGGTCGAACAGGTTGAGCCTATCGTCGACCTACGAGCGACGACAGCTTATTTGTTTGTGAAGACAGAAATAGTCGAACGATTTATCGACTACTCTACTTTAGGAAAAGATCGTCGAACAATCATTCGACCATCGTCTCCAGTATCTGTTAAAATAGATCGACGATTGCTGTTTTAATATAAAACGGATGGTCGACCTAGGTTAAGAGATCGTGCTTTTTGTCGTTGACGGAGATCGCCTTTTCATATTCCGTCTTTCTGCTTGAGCCATGCCTCGTGCTCTCTACCGTTTCGCTTTCGTCGTCTCTCTCGTCTTCTCCAACCCAATCAATGGCGATTGCTCCAGCCCTTTTGTCGGTGATGAAGTTCGACGCCGGCTTCAGCGTAGATTTTGAGTCTTTTAGCGCATGTGATTCTGAGATAGTAGAAATCCTCCAGCTATGCAAGGAACAAGGTTTGGAACGACTAATGTCCACAGGATCAAGATAAACGTCCCAGAGATTAAAGACTGGGCCTTCACTTCGTCTTCCAATGACAAATCTATGACTGGAATGATTGGCGGCGAAGAGGAAATTCTGACTCCCACAGTTTTAACTGATATTTTTGGATTACTGAACGGTGAAGAAGAATATGAACAAGAAACTCCAGAGTTTTGGAGGATGTTGATTGAATTAGGAAAGGCCGAAGGAATTCCTTCAAAATTGCTAAAGGTTAATTTTCCGTTGAGGATAAATTTCTTTGCTGAACTAGTCGGAAAAGTGCTTCTGGGCAAGCACTCTGCTCATGATAACATAACCAGGCAACAGTTTGCCCTGATGTGTGCAATAGTAAACAAGAAACAGATAAATTGGGCAGGAGTTATGTTTGATTTGATAAGAAATAAGAATAGCAAGAAGGAAGTCACCCTAGGTAGGGTACTTGAGATATTTCTAAGAGAGAAATATCCCCATCTGTTGGTTACAGTCTCTACTTCCATGAATGCCAGCAAGAAGATGGATCCAACACTGTTTGTTAAGTGGAAAATGAGTTTTCAGAAGCCTTCTCCAGCAGGGGTAGCTCCAGTTGTGTCTGAGAGCACAAAGACTGTTTCAGTCACTCCCCACCTACCTGAAGCAGGCTCATCCATTCTCTCCATTCCATCCACTTCTTCTGCATTACCATCCACTTCTACTGAAGTGCCATCCACATCTGCATTACCATCTACTTCAATTGAAGTTCCATCTACTTCATTTGAAGTACCTTCTACTGCCTCTCTTCTTCTTGATTCCTCCATAATTCTCTATGCATCATCACCAGCATCTCCACTCCCTTCTCATCTTGCTAGGATTTCTCATCCTAGTTTTGATTTATTGGTTTCTGAGCTATCCACTCCTCCTCAGTCACCAATTCCTCATTCAGATCATATTTATCTTCTTGCATCCACCCATCAATCACAAGTTCACTCTCCATCTCATCAGGAGAACACCATCCCCGATGATCATCCATCTACTGTGATTCCCCCACCTTCATTTGAAATAACCCCAGCCTTCATTTCAAGCATATTGGAGTTAATTACTCCTTCAATCAAAACCATGATTGAAGAAGCAATTGCTCCTCTTGTATCTTCCATCTCTACCTTGTCATCTTCCATCTTAGCCCTCTCAAAATCTGCTGAGCCATCTTCAGTTAGGGGCCTGACTTTAGTTTCTACTGAAATTAGGCAGGGGGAGATGTTCGAGGAAGATGCCTCAGGACTGCCTCTTGTTTCTCGTCTAGCAGATCCCCAAGCTCAGATTCAAGAAGTAGCAGCAGCTCCAGTTGACATTGCAACATCTTCAACAGCTCCAGCATCAGTTCAGAAGCCTTCCGATATTATAATGGAAGCATAGTTTGCGTTCAAAGTATGTCTTGAAGAAGCTTATACTCCATTAGTTGCTCTGTTCCTAGAAGGAGTCATTACCTCCTTTCTAGATGACTTGTGGGAGTTAGGAAATTCTGAGGAAAATCCTAAAAGGTAATTCATTTACTCATTTTCTTGATATGTTAACTGACATGCTTGTCTGTGAATACCTAGAAGGGATGTTTCAATTTCATTTAGTAAATCTGTGTTCCTGATACTACAGATCTAGTGGAAGAAGTTCTAGCTATCCAAGAACCTGTTGAACAACCTGCTCAAGAACCAGTGCAATAATCTGCTAATCAAGAGACTGTATCTTCCCCTCCAGCTCCGGTAGCTATGAATGATGAACTGGTCCTCATGACAGTTGTAGTTGAGATAGAGAAAGTTTCAGATATTCAAGAAGAAAAGTCTATAGTCAGGGATGACACCCAAGGACTGGATCTGGATACTCTTCTTAGACAGGATGCCTTGGAAGAAGTGATAGAAAAAGCTGGTTTAAAAGATTAAGAAAAAGCTGTGCAAGAAGCTTTTGATCCTTATGATCATCCTCCATCATCTCAATCTGATGATGAGGATGACTCTGATGATTCAGAAGAATCTAAGAAAAAGAAATCTGCTAAAAGGAAAAGGAAAGCTGTTGCTCCTCCTCCACCTAACCCTGACCATGACATTCCTTATTATATCTTGAAAGGAATAGATTCCAAGTCCAAGGAATATCAACACTGGATGGGATTCTCCAAGAATCAGCAAAAGCAAAGGAAGAAATTCAAAAGATATGATAGTCCAGCACCTAAATGGACCCCTAGAGGTCCTCTTCCTCCACCTCCCAGTGCAGGAGCGTCTGGTAATATGTCTGTAAATCCTTCAGCCCCTTCTGCCAGATTCACTCCATCAAAATCTCATCAAAGGAAGAGCAATCCAGGATATCAAAGCAGATCCCAATCTGGATATCAAAGGTAAGATGTTGATGCAAGAGAGCAAGTAAAGGAGGTAGTTTATCAGAAACCAACTTTTTCTCCTCCTCCTTCTCCCAATAGAAGATCATCTCCTTCCTAAAAAACCAAGAGCATATCTTCTTCAAAGCCAGCTCTAGCAAAGGAAACTGATTCAAAAGGTAAAAGGATTATTTTCTCTGAAAATTCAAGTAAGAAATATGCTGAGTTTGCTCCTCCTTCTTCATTAGTTATTCAAGAAAATAGAGAGCCAACTGCAAGCATGTTATAACTTTCTACTAAATTTAAAGCTATAAAACCTTTAGATCCAACTTGTGAAAATGAATATGAAAGTCAAGAGCTTAATCCTGATTTCAGGATGGCTAGATTTCTTGAACTAGTTGGATCAGCCCAGATCAGAAAAGCCAAAGTAGAAGGAAAAGATTAACGACTATGTCTAAATTCAGAAAGAAGGAGCTAGCTAAATTCCAGGTTAAACATGAGGTCTTTAATCCTTCAAAATATATGGAAAAGCATCCTGAAGCAGTAGTTCCAAGAACAGAAGAATCTAGAATTATTAGAGAATAAGATATAAAGTTATCAAAGAAAGAAGCTTTAGACCCTTTCAGAAAAATTTCTTTTATTCCTGGTTCCTCTGTATCTAAACCAGATTCTGATGCTTCTTAAATTTCATTGATGGACAGTTGTTCATTTGTCTGTTTGATTGATGCCATCTGCTGCTTAGATATTTCCTTTCCTGTATTATATTTATTTCCAGTAGTTTGATCTATTTGTTTTGTATTGAGAGACTTAACCCAAATAGGGGGATATTGTTGGTACACTAGTTTGGATTTGTGTTTAGTCTTCTCTTTTAGTCTCTTGACCCAAGATTTATCTATGGTCAAAGGTTAGTTGTTTAGTTAGATTGCTCTAGTTGTAGAGTTGTCACTTATCCAGATGAATATTTGATTAAGTTATTTTTGGTTCGACTATGATCGAACGCCACTCGACTATCGTCGATCAACTGTTCGACGATCGTCTATCAGTTGGTCGACTATCGTCAGTCAGCAGATCGTCTATCTCTGAGTTAGTTTAACTCTTGTTAGCTCGACGTTCTGTGGAATATGCCTCATCGATCGTCGAACCCCGCTCGACTTCTTTTGACCAGACAGATTTCTTGATAGCTCAACTATCTGCTTGGATAGTTCAACTATCTGATAGTTCGACTATCTGCTTGATAGGTCGACTATCTGTCTTGCTTGATAGTTCGACTATCTATTTTGATAGGTCGACTATCTGTTCTGTTTGATAGTTCGACTATCTGATTGGATAGTTCAACTATCTGATAGCTCGACTATCTATTTGATAGGTCGACTATCTGTCTTCTTTGATAGTTCGACTATCTGTTTGGTAGGTCGACTATCTGTTGTGTTTGATAGTTCGACTATCTGTTTGATAGGTCGACTATCTGTTGTGCTTGATAGCTCGACTATCTGCCTTGATAGGTCGACTATCTGATAGTTCAACTATCTGTTCTGATAGGTCGACGATCTCTGTGCTTTGGTCGACGATCTCCGAGGGTCGTTCGACGTTCTTCTGTCTGTCTTTAGTAATTGTGTACTCCTTCTATTCTATGATTTAATTCCTATTTATTTAGCATATTTTATTAAAAATTATTTCGTTGATTTTGTGCATACATCTCAAGGAAATCTTTGTCCCATCCTTTGTGCATAAGTCATGCTTTATCTGACAAAGTTCTTTGTCTTATTAGTTGAAATATCTTTTTGCTTTATCTGCCATGCTGTCCTTTATAGCTGTTAGACTCAAAAAGTCTTCTTTGGCCGCAAAGAGTTTAGTCTGATGTGACTTTCTTTAGTACTCCTTTTATCAGATTGGATTTGCAGCTTCTTAGAAAGCTTTATCCCCTTATAACATGTCTGCCTGCAGGATATATTTTTGCTTTATGCTTTTTGCAGCCCAGATTGTAGATCTCAAAAGAAGACAAAATTCAAACCAAGATTAGAGCCGTTGCAAAGGCCCATATATAAAGAGCTTCTTTTGAAAGAAAAAATAATGCACAATAACAAGAGACACACGATATAGAGATTCAAAGCAAGAAGAGATACAGCTCTCAGTCATTGATACATTCAACTGAGAAGATCATCCCTCTTCAACATTCTTCTTCAACCCTGAGTCTATCCTGCTTACAGGAACATTTTTACTCAGTTCCTAGAAGAAGAAGAAGAAGAAAGGAAGCTAATTAAAGAAGAACTACCTATTCCAAATCAAGAGTCTTCTTCAAGCTTCTCCTTCAGAACTCCAAGACAGTTCTTTGTCTCAAGTTCAGAAGAGTTCCTGCACCCTGAAGCAAGACTTCTTCCTGGATATTCTCTAAGCCAGGGGGAGCCTTGATTCTTTAGAGCTTTCTAGATCTGTGCAATCCACTAGCTTCTCTAATCTGTTTTAACAATAGAGAAGAAAATTTAACTCTCTCAACCTCTTGTATAAAGGGTTATTAATCCCTTCAAAAGTGAACCTTGGTGGAAGGGCACCCGATCAAAAACCTGTGTTGGATTTTGAGCTCCTGATCAAAAGCTCAAAGGGTCTACTTGATCTACCTGAAGCAGATCTGTTGGTGGCAGGGCACCTGAACAAAAACCTATAGTGGATTCCTACCAGGGTGGTAGAAGAGTGGACGTACCTATTTAGAGGGAACCACTATAAACTTCTTATGTCGTTTGTGTTGCTCATTTAATTTATTGCACTGTGGTTGTGAGTAGAAATAACTAGGATTGCTAGTTGCTGTGATAGGACCAAAGCTCAACTATAATTACAGTTAGCTTTATCTAGTGCACTTCACTTTGTGTTAGGCTCTAGGGTTTCAAATATCTATAAACTCATTCCGTAAATTAACTCTAAGGGAGTTGAGTAGGGTGTCATAATTTTTGAATACCTTTTTCAGATCGATGTTTTCCCTCTGATACCACTTATAAGACCCCCTTATTTTCTTCTTTAAACCACCGGGGTCTTAGACCCAGAATCGCCGCTTTGCGGTGACTCTTTCACCCCCTGAAGGGTCTTCACCACAAGGCGCCGATTCTGCCGGCCAATTCGAACACAGAAAGGTAGCACGATAATTGAAGTATGTAAAAGTAAGTCCACTGGTAAATCACATATATAGAAATGAAATCTCCACGAAGCGAGTGTCCACCGAATAATAATCAAAGTACTAAAAATGCGGGCTTATGCCCGGTACATCATATCCTCACTACAATCACTCATGCGGAAGCAAAAACAAAACTACCCAAGATCGAGACTCACGGTCCCGGTTGTGTGAATTCCGGAGCTAGACTGCCCCATCTTCAAGTGCACCGGTCTCTGGGGCTGCTCCCCCATGCTGGGCTCCGCAATTCCCTAAAATGATGTGGTTCAAAAACCGTTAGTCATAAAGACTAAGCCTTATCATCCCCTACCCCTTGCCCCATGGCTCTTAGGTACCGAGTGGAGAGGAAGAAAGGAAAGGACATGAGGGTGGAGAATGAATCAAAAGCAAACAGGTTGCAGCGGAACTAATCTAGCAATTCTATAATAAACAATGGCAATAACAGAAAGTAGGAAATGTAACCTTAACTTATGTACAGAAGCGCATAAGCCAAGGTATCTTCTGCAAGGCTCCCATCGTATAAAGTCTCCCATTCCACTTATACGTTGGGGTGTCAGTTATCAAACAACAGCATATATATTGAATTTAACCTTAATTTATAAACTTGCCGACACAAGCTTATAGACCAAGGGGTCGTATTGCAAGTCCTAATGTATAAGCGTCCCATTCCACTTATACTTTAGGTGTTAGGGGTTAAATGAATCGATTATGCTATGACATGCAAGTGGGTATGATGGAACATGCAAGTGCAACTCACACACCGGACTCTGTGCACACAGACCTTTAGTTCCCCCTTTCGGAGCCGTTACCTCCCAGGATACCTCCATAGTGGCAGACGGAAGCGGTGGGTTGGGCCTCGCCCACCTCTAAACCAGTAAAGCACTACCGGTCAGACCTATCGTATGCCTCAACGCTTGGTGCACTAAGCGGACGCCTGCGTACTCTTGTCGACTGGCGTACCGGACTTCTGTTGGCGAAGTGCTAACCACACTTGCCGAGTCAGCGTATTGGCGTCGGTGCATCGACCCTCCAATACCGAAGACCCACAACCTTAGTTTTCTTTACTTTTATGCACATGCAAGTTTAATCGTAATCACACAAAAACAGAGCCGAAGCTCCCCAAAACAAAATGTCCGTCTCTTAACCAACCGAGCCGAAGCTCCCCGGGCCATTCCGTCCGTCTCTTAATAAACCGAGCCGAAGCTCCCAACCATCTTCCGGTACTAACGGTGTTTGTGAAACGTGCAACCCTATTTACTAAGTTACTCTTATCAGTTTTTTTATTTGAGTTTACGTTAACCCAGGATTGCCCTCGGTATCTCCTATGAAGGGCTCTCAAAGGGCACTAGGAACTATGATGGTAGCTGAAGCCCATCGTTCCCTTTCGCAAGACACTTATTGTTATTGGTTGATTCCCTTTACCCCTTCCCTTCTCATATTATGATAGACTATCCTAGGGTGAATTTTAACCTTCCTCTCTTCGGGAAAGACGATCTTTCGTCGAACCCGAGCACCTCATAACTCTAGCCATCACAACTTCTCACTACCCTTCCTATCATTTTGTTACCAAAATCATCCACACCTATCTACCCAGACTAAATGAATAACTCCAACTCTGTCCCAGATCATGTCCTATTGCAATTTAGCAATTAGCAATATGCAGACCAACCTAGACTATCTGTCAAACCGATTAGGCAATGAACCAATACTTATCCGAATGCCCTAAATTATTTACTGGAGACTTACCATGACATTACTAGCCTAAATCTAGAAAATGGTAATTTTCCTAATTTATCTGGCATTTAATAAATTTCCTCAAAAATTCAAAGGGCTACCGGTTTGAACATGAACTACCCTAAGTTCTCATGCAAGATGTCCAACAAAATTATATTAAGTAGTATGTTATCTCAATATGGTAAATCCAAAGTCTCATAATTTTTCTATCATCAAAAAGGCACTAAAGAGATTTTAGTAATATTTTCTATAATTCGTTATTTGTGAATCAAGTACAGAGAATATTCATCCAAAATATATAAATTAATTATACTATGCAGAAAAAACCATAAAAATAGCATTGGCCTAGTTTCATAATTTTTCAGCAAGTAGTAATCTCTGAATAAATTAATTAGCAAACACCTCTTTAAAGTGGTCTTGTAAATAAAGCGCCGTAACTACAATTCTAAAAATCATGAATAATTGTCGACAAGCATATAATGTCCTGAAAGTTTCGAATCCTAAGACTCATAATTTTTCAACAGAAATATCATCCATAATTAATTTTTAAACCATCAAAGCCCTTTTTAACATTTGTGAAGGAAGTACTAGATTTACTCCACTAAAAATTATACAAAAATTCAGAATCAATCATTCTGACTTAAAATATTTACTTCCAAGATTTCATAGGGTTTCAATGAACAGAAAGATCTAAATAATTAAAACATCAAATAGGGCTATAACAAACGTTACAAATGAAGTGCTAGAAATAGACATCATAAAATTCCAGTAAAATTTCTTTAGCTTCTACCGACTCCAAAACTCACCCTACCCGAGTTTCACAGCTTTTAGATAATGTTTAGTGACCTATTTTACTTATATGGTATTTTACCCTAAGGCTAAGATTAGGGTTTTGCGGTATCTACCTATCACCAAATCCTTCATGATTCCATCCAGATGACTCATATCATGCTAATATCAATTCTACTGAATTTCAAGGCAATACGAGAGAAATTACCATCATATCTTTCACAACCCTCAAAAACCCTCCATCTAAGGTTTGAGTTTTGATCCTAGGGTAAACCGACCCTAAATCACACCATTTTCTCCAAGAGGGCTATAATAACCCATCCAAGTTAGTGGTCAAAACATCAGCCTAAGTTGAGGTGATTTGACCGTTCCAACCTCTAGTGCACTTTTACTCAAAAATGCCTCACTGTTGCCTAGTTAAGAATAGGTGACTCCCTATCCAAAACTCATCCAAATGAGTTGTAAATTTGTACATCACTAGGTGTTATAGCCAGGGACCACTCAGCAAAATTTGGGAGGGTTTCGAGGTCATTTGACCACTTAAATAAATTCCTCTAAGTTTATTAAATTAAAAAAAACTTTATGCAATATATCTCCAAAATATCTAATTTTTGGACAGCCTCTAGATATGGCTAAGGGTTACCCCCTTCCCAAATTTTAGGTCATTTGGAAAAAGGAAGAAGAGTGGACATCCATTTTAGTTTCTGCCCAACTCTAGGTACAGGCCCCATTAAAACGGGTTCTGCGGTTAAACCGCTTACCCAAACGAGTGGAAATCAATTTTAAATTATCTAGACTCGATGAGCTACCACTTTCGTGACTGGCAATTTTTCCTAAATTGGCCTCCAAGTGCCTCGTTTTCACCCCTCAAAATATACTCAATTTATGTATCTTTTCATTATGTATTATATACAAAATTTATATATTATAAAGTGATTTTACTATTCATCTCCCCTACCAAACAGAACTCGAAACAGAAACTCAGAAAACCGTATTTCCTATAGCCTTTCCATGATCCGTCGCCGGCTGTCCGATCACTTCCCTGGCCGGCCACCACCACCACCACCTCCATCGAGGTGATGGCTATCGGTCGGCGGTGGTTGGGCCGCCGGAGGTGGCGGTTTCCGGCGTGCCCGAAAATATATTTTTCATGGTTTCTCTATGAAAACGTACGATTGGTCCGGCTCTATTTAGCACGAACTCCTTTCTAAGATCCTAAGATCAACCCACAAACGAAGAAGTAGAGGAGGACCTTATTCGCGGTTCGAAGGCGAGATGAACGTCGGATTATCATGGCGCGGTGGTGGCATTCCCGAACTTCTTCGACAGCAAGAGCAGAAATCTGAATTCGTTTGGTCTAGAGTGTAACCTTCTCCTCTTGCTCTAAGGAGGCTGTTATAGATCTCCAATTGGGGTGGGGGAAGGGTGAATCATTCATGGCAATAAAAGCTCCCTTAACGAATGGCTTTTCGGTTATGGTAGAGAGAAGGAAACGTTGGAATAAGAAGAGGCATTTACCAGGTGGCGATTTCCTATTGGACCTCACTCTCTCTTTCTTATTAAGTAATTAAAGGAGGAAACAGCCCATAATTACTCCTGCTGTAATTTCCCATAATCAGAATTGATTATGAATCGGGTTACAGAAATTTCCAGTCTGGTTGACGTTTCGGCCTTTGTCACGGGCGTGACACGTGGGTAACGGGCGTGACAGGCCCGAGTGGCAATTCTGCGTTCGACGATCGTCGATCTGAGAACGACGATCGTCGAAAGGTGGTCACGCCCTTGGTCACAGGCGTGATACGTGGGTCACGGGCGTGACCGGCCAAGATGCAAATTCCGCGCTCAACGATCGTCTCGCTGAGATCGACGATCGCCGAAGGGGGTCACGCCCTAGGTCACGGGCATGACACATGGGTCACGGGCGTGACAGTGCTATGACGCAAATTCTGCGCTCGACGATCATCGCGCTGAGATTGACGATCGTCGAAGGGATCATGCCCTTAGTCACGGGCGTGACACATGGGTCACGGGCGTGACAGGGCCATGATGCAAATTCTGCGCTCGACGATCGTCGCGCTGAGATCGACGATCGTCGAAGGGGTCATGCCCTAGGTCACGGGCGTGACACATAGGTCACGGGCGTGACAGGCCCGGGTTGAAAATTCTGCGCTCGACGATCGTCTCCATGAGATCGACGATCGTTGAAGGAGTCACGCCCTAGGTCATGGGCGTGACGGGTCGGTCACGGGCGTGACCAACCCGTGACCCGAAATCTCGGTCGATGTATTTCAATTTTTGGGCTTCCTAGGGTTCTGTCACGACAAACCGACTCCTAGGGTTCTAGCCGAAAATGGGATGTTACACTTTTCCTGTCTTCTTTCCAACATGCAAAATCTGCATCTGAATACCATGTTAGTAGAAAATCTATATTCTTAGGGTACCAAAGCCAAGGATTATGTGTTCCCTTAAGATATCTCAAAATCCTTTTAACTGCAGTATATATAGATTCTTTAGGGCTTGCTTGATACCTAGTACAGACACATGTAACATACATGATGTTTGGTCTACTAGCAGTTAAGTATAAAAGGGAGCCAATCATCCCTCTATTCAAATACTCATCTACAGGTTTTCCTGCATCATCTTTGCCTATAGGCATACATGTCCCCATTGGAGTTCTCATGGTGGAGGATGAATCCATTCCATACTTCTTAATTAACTCCTTAATGAACTTAGACTGGGATATGGACAAACCATCATCAGTCTGTCTAACTTGGAGTCCCAAGAAGAATTTTAGTTCACCCATACTGCTCATCTCAAACTTCCCTTGCATAAGTTTTGCAAACTTCCTGCAAAGGTTGTTTTTGTTGATCCAAATATAATATCATCAACATATATCTGGACTAGGATAATCTTGCCTTTAGATTCCCTAAGAAATAGAGTCTTGTCTATTTTCCCCCTTGAAAATTTGTTCTCAATGAGGAAAGTAGACAATGTTTCATACCAAGCCCTGAGGGCTTATTTTAGCCATATAGTGCTTTCTTAAACCTATAAAAATACATAGGATAAAGAGGATCTACAAAACCTGTGGGATGTTCAACATAGACTTCCTCTTTTAAGTCACCATTTAGAAATGTTCAATTTACATCCATTTGAAATACTTTGAACCCTTGATAAGCTGCATAGGCAAGGAATAGCCTTATTGCTTCCAATCTTGCCACTGGAGCAAATGTCTGATCAAAGTCTATTCCTTCTTCCTTCCTATAACCTTTGGCAACCAGTCTAGCTTTGTTCTTGACTATGATGCCATTTTAATCTAGTATATTCCTGTAGATCCACTTAGTCTCAATCACATTGTGATTCTTTTGTTTTGGAACCAACTTCCATACTTTACATCTCCTAAACTGATTCAGCTCCTCTTGCATTGCATCAATCAAGTTTGAATCTTGTATGGCTTTTTCAAATTTCTTCGATTCCAACTGAGACAGGAAGCTTGAACATAGAACTATGTTCATGTTCCTTCTTCTGGTTTGAACCCCATGTCTAGGATCACAAAAAATTTGGTGTGCTGGATGCTCCTTTAGATGTCTAATAGCAGGAGGCAATCTGTCTACAGGTTGAGCTTCTTCAATCTCCCCATCATACTATACTTCATAGTCTTCATCAGCATCTAGTGGGTCTTATACTCCCCTTGGAAAACAACCATCATTTTCTTCATTCTGCCATACAGTCTGGTCTTCTCTAATGGTAAGCATGTCCAACTTTTCTTTTAAACCTATAGAACTACAAGAATTACTAGAAAACTCATAGTTAATAAGCTTAGATTCATCATACACTATATGAACAGACTCTTTTACAACTTGTGTAGTCAAGTTGTAGACCCTGTATGCCTTACTCATGTTGCTGTACCCAACAAATATCCCATCTTGGGATTTGGCAGCAAACTTAGTTAGGTAAGTCTTGCCATTATTAAGTACATAGCACTTACTACCAAAGAACCTAAAATAGGATATATTTGGTTTTTTGCCTTTAATAATCTCATAGGGTGTCTTCTTCAGGCTTTTGGTTGTGGATGCTCTATTGAGAACATGACATGCAGTATTTACTGCCTTAGCCAAGAAATATTCTGGGAGAGAAGTGTCACTTAGTAGTGTTCTTCCAGCCTCAATGAGTGTCATATTCTTTCTTTCAGCAATAACATTTTGCTGAGGAGTTCTAGGTAAGGAGAATTCTTGATGAATCCCAAATTCTTCACACAAGTTTGTCATACTTTCAGACTGAAATTTAGTTCCATGGTCACTTCTGATTTTGACCACTGAATTGTTAAGTTCATTCTAAATTTGTTTAAAACAATTGTGGAAGATGATTGGAGTTTCAGATTTCTGCCTCAAGAAAAAAACCCATGTAAATCTAGAATAGTCATCCACAACTACAAAGGTATAGACTTTCCTACCTAGACTATTAACTGTCATAGGAACAAATAGATCCATATGCAAAAGGTACAGAAACCTCACTGAGTCTTTGGTATCAAGACTGTGAAAGGAGGATTTGATCTGCTTGCTTTTTTTACAAGCTGAGCATATGCCACCCTTAATGCACTTAACTTGAGGACCATTCCTCAATAACTCTTTACTAAAGAGCTGTCCAATAGTCTTGTAGTTAAGATGAGGTAGCCTCTTGTGCCATTTGACACAATGAGAGGCTTTCTCATCAACAACAAGACAAACATGAGAATCATTCTTCTCACTTACTATGTCTAGGCAATAAACATTTCCTTTTCTATAACCAGACAAGATGACCTGCTGATCACTTGTCCTTTTAATCTGACACCCATTCTTAATAAATGAAGTGTTATAACCAAGATCACTCAATTGGCTTATGCTTATCAAGTTATGTTTCAGACCCTTCACATAAGCTACTTGGGTGATAGAAATAGAACTGTTAGAAATGTTACCAAACCCTTTGATAACTCCTTTTTCAGATCCACCAAAGATTACTTTGGGTCAATTCTTTATAGAAGAGTAGTCATTCAACATTCTCCTTGTTCCAGTCATGTGCCTGGAACATCCACTGTCCAAGTACCATATAGGAGTATGGCCACTTGGACTCACCTGCCTCAAATAAAATTAATTAACCTTAGAACCCCAATAAATATTGGGTTCTAGGTTCACGTTAGACTGAAACCTGTCAAACTTATAGCAGTCTTACTTACAGGTAAGCTGACATTCTTCCTGACAGTTGTGTTGTACCAACAGTCTATGGCATACTGGCCCACCTTGCCATAACACCAGCACTCATATCTATTATATCTTCTTTTCAATACAGTTTTAATAGCATTGCTGTCAGTAGTCTTTAAAACTGTAGGTTGAGTGGTCCTTTTCTTGATAGCTGGGGCTAGAGCATCAACCACTGATTACTCATGATGACCATGTGTGATATCACGATCAAATCTGTTAGTTGGCTTTGTTGGTACCCTAGTTTGATTTGAGTTTAGTCTTCTCCTTTTGTCCCTTGACCCAAGAAATATCTATGATCAATGGTTAGTGGTCTAGGTGTTGAGTCCTCGCTTTTCCAGATAAAGAATTTGGTTAAGTAGTTTGTTCGTTCGACTATCGTCGAACGCCGCTCGACTATCGTCGACTGACTGTTCGACGATCGTCTATCAGTTGTTCGACTTTCAGTCTGCGAGGATAGGTCAACTATCTGTTCTCGCTTGGTAGTTCGACTATCTGCTTTGATAGTTCGACTATCTGATAGTTCGACTATCTGTTGATAGGTCGACTATCTGTTCTCGCTTGGTAGTTCGACTATCTGCTTTGATAGTTTGACTATCTGATAGTTCGACTATCTGTTGATAGGTCGACTATCTGTTCTCGCTTGGTAGTTCGACTATCTGTTTTGATAGTTCGACTATCTGATAGTTCGACTATCTGTTGATAGGTCGACTATCTGTTCTCGCTTGGTAGTTCGACTATCTGCTTTGATAGTTCGACTATCTGATAGTTCGACTATCTGATAGTTCGACTATCTGTTGATAGGTCGACTACCTGTTCTCGCTTGGTAGTTCGACTATCTGCTTTGATAGTTCCACTATCTGATAGTTCGACTATCTGTTGATAGGTCGACTATCTGTTTGTTTTTGATAGTTCGACTATCTGTTGATAGTTCGACTATCTACTTCGCTTTGATAGTTCGACTATCTGTTGATAGGTCGACTATCTGATAGCTCGACTATCTTCTGATAGTTCGACTATCTGCTATGATAGTTCGACTATCTTCTGTGATAGTTCGACTATCTGGATCGTTTGACTATCTGGATCGTTCGACTATCTGTCCGATAGTTCAACGATCTCCATGCGTCGGTCGACGATCTTCGAGGGTTGTTCGACATTTTCTGTCTGCCTTTTTATTTTTTGTATTTATTTATTATATTTAATTAATTAATACATTATCTGGCATATCATTTTAGCTGTTTTATGATAATATTTCCAGGCTATATTTGCTCCATCTCTTTTGCCTGAGTCAAATCTTTTCAGATAAAGTTGTTTGTCTTATTAGCTGACATTGTATTTTACTTTATCTGCTGTCAGCCCTTTATAGCCGATAGACTGAAAAGTCTTCTCTTTGCTATAAAGAGTTTGTTTCTGATATGACTTTATTTAGTACTTTATTATCAGATTACTTCCTGCAGTTTCTTCGAAAGAGGTTATTCCTTTTATAGAATGTTTTTGCTGCAAAGATTGTTTTGTCTTCTTGATATTTACAGCCCAGGTCTCAAGTTTCAGAAGAAGACAAATAATTCAAATTGAAGAGAGCCGTTGCTTGTTACTGCCATAAAAAGGATCCTTTGAAGAAGGATTCAAGCTAGCTAACTAGTTATTCTTTCAAGCCTTCATCAAGTTCAAGTTTTCTTCTCTCAGCAATTTCCATCCACCTGAGAAGTGTTAAGATCTTCTGCTCTTCTTCAACCTGAGTTTTCCTGCTTCCAGGAAGATTCAAACTCAGAGTTCTTTTGAAGAAGAAGAAGAAGAAGATAGCTGCTTGAAGATCTATAATTTTATTATTTATTATCTTCTTGTAGTTTTTTCCTTCAGATCTTTCTGAAGAGTTTTCTGCACTGAAGCAAGACTTCACCTGGACATCTTTGAGCCAGGGGGAGCCTTGATTCTTTAAAGCTTTCTAGCTCAGTGCAATTTTTTGTGCTTCTCTAATCTATTATAAAATAGAGAAGACATCTTAACCTTCTTCCCCCTCCTGTACAAGGTTATTACTCCCTTCAAAAGTATCCCTTGGTGGCAGGGCACCTGATCAAAAACCTGTGCTTGGTTTTTAGACACCTGATCAAAATTCTAAAGGGTTTCTGGATCTACCTGAAGGAGATCCTGTTGGTGGCAGGGCACCTGATCAAAAACCTGTAGTGGATTCCTACCGTGTGGGTAGAAGAGTGGACGTACCCAAGTTGTTTGGGGAACCACTATAAATTTCCTTGTGTCGTCTGGGTTGCCTTGTTTAATTCCTGCATTGTGGCTGTGATTAGATATAACTAGGTTGCTAGTTGCTGATTAGGATTTCCAAGCCTTAACTGTAATTACAGTTAGCTTGAGTTTGTGCATAACACTTGTGTTAGGCTTTAGGGTTAATTCTATATCTATAATCTTTTCATTCCGCATTTCACTCCAAGGGAGTTGAGTAGACCATTAAGTTTTGTCTAGTGCAAAATTTGATAACTCTATTCACCCCCCCTCTAGAGTAGTATCTATCCCTTCACTTTCAATTGGTATCAGAGGGAGGTTTGGCTGACTGTATAGGCTAACACCTACGTCACAAGATCCTGATAGATACCAAAGCTTATAGATATTCACTATCATGGCCCAGTCCAAGGATTATTCTAGCACCAGACCTCCAGCATGCAACTTAGCTAAGTTTGGCATCTGGAAGGCAAGGATAAAATTATATATGAATTCTATTGATGAAAGCATCTTTGCTTCTATTTTGTCAGGACCCCCAAGAGCACCTGCTGCTGCTACTACCTCATCATCTGATATGAGTGCAGTGCCTCCTTCAAATTACAATGATGAGTACAAGAAGGCCAAGATAGCAGATGCCAAGGCGATGAACATTCTGGCTCAGACAATGTCTGATGAGGTATTCCAGAAGGTTGCTGACTGCTCTTCAGCAAAAGCCATGTGGGATACACTGAACCAGATTGTAGCTGGTTCAGCTGATGAAAGGAAGGACAGAAGGTCCAACCTTATCTCACAATATGAGAACTTCAAGAAAACTGATGCTGAATCAGTTGAAGCCATGTACACCAGGCTCAGCTCAATCATCAATGAGCTGAGGACCCTGGACAAGGACATATCATTGACAGAGGTCAATGATAAGATTCTTATGTGATTCCCTAGCACATGGGATCTAAGGATCTGGCCCATCAAGGAAGCCAGAAGCACCAATGAGATTTCAACTGAAGCCCTTCTCGGCAAGCTCAAGTCTTTTGAGCAAGTGCTGAAGACAAGGGAAACAGAAGCAGAAGCAAAGACCCCTACTCCAACAAGAAAAGAGCAATCTCTAGCTCTTAAGCCTGCTGATGCTTTTGAAGACATCCAATCAAATGAGGAGCTAATGGCATTGTTTGCCAAGAGGTTTCTCAAAATGGGGAGAAAGGAGTTCAGAAAGAAGTCTTCACGCTATGAAGACAAACCAAGGTCTGACCGTTCACCTGCTAAAGAAATCATATGTTATGGTTGCAGGAAACCTGGACACATCTTACCAGATTGTCCAGAGGAGAAAAACAAAGACAAGAGGAAAGAAAAGGAACACCACAGGAAGCACTCCAAGCCATCCTCTTACAAGAATAAGAAGAAGGAGAGAGGTTTCATTGCTGAAACCTGGAGTGATACAGAAGTGGAATCTTCCTCCTCAAGCTCTAGTGAGGATGAGGAAGAGAAGAAGGCAAAAGAAGTTTGCCTCATGGCAATAGATGCCTGCAGCAACCACTCAGCTGCAGAGAGTTCAGATTCAGATGAAGAGATGCCAACAGAAGATGAGGTACTATCTTCTTATGACTTCACTTCTGAAGAATTTAAATTAGATTTTAAATCTTTATGCTTAGATTTGATTAGCTCAGAAAAGGAGATAAAAGAACTTAGAAATAAGTTAGCTGACTCAGAATTAATTGCTACAGAAAATATTAGGTTAAAGGAAGATCTCACTACTTGTAGTGAAGAAATTAAATTTCTTAAAATGGAGTTAGCTAAATCTAAGAGGTTAGAAGAATCACTTAATGGTAGAAGCCTTAAGCTGTTAGAGATTACCAGCATGTCTAACACTAGGTCAGGTAATAACAAACTAGGCTTAGGAGCTTCTCCCAGTGAACCCCCAGTTCTTCTTAAGAATAATCTTTCAACTCCAGTGAACTTCATTTCAGCTAGTGGAATGAAGAACACTGAGCAAGTAAATCTAGTTAATAAAACCTTAAATAAAGCTAAGAGAGAAAAGAGGAAGAAATTCTTTAAAGAAATGCAAAGAGCGTCGAACGCCGCTCGACGATCGGATGCTCAATGGTCGAACGAAGCTCGACGATCTGAGCGCCCATCGTCGAACGTCGATCGACGTTTTCAACATGATTTTCAAAATCATCATCAGTACCATAGAAACCTAAATGAAAATAGAAACCCTAAGTTTGTTGACCCATCATCTGCATGGAGAATCCCACCTAGGAGATCTCACCCATTAGGTTATCACCCTCAGCCTGCATTTTCATTTATTTCTAGCTTTTCTTATGTGAAAAACAAAGGACCCAAGGTTACCTGGGTCCACACTGTCTAAATAAATGTCTTGTAGGTGAAGGCCTATCCAATCACTCAAAATAAGTGGTATTTGGATAGTTGATGCTCTAAGCATATGATAGGAAATAAAGATCTTCTGTCAAAGTTCAAAGCTAAGCTCAGCCCAAAGGTTATCTTTGGAGACTCCAGCTGTGGTAAGACAGAAGGCTATGGCAAGATCACAATTAGAGATGTTACTTTCAAGAGAGTTGCATATGTGACAGGACTGAAGCATAATTTGATTTCAGTCAGCCCGCTTTGTGATGCTGGCTACCAGGTTTCATTTTCTAACTCTTCTTGCAATATTACTTTAAATAATAATGTTGTTTTAGTAGGTATTAGAATAGGTAATATTTATTTAGTAGATTTCAATTCATCTCACTCTAAAATCTGTTTATTTAATGAAGTAACAATTAATAATAATTCTTTGTGGCATAAGAGGCTTAGTCATATTAACCTTAAAAATATATCTAGGTTATCTAAGCACAACCTTGTTAGAGGTTTACCTTCTTGCCCCTACAAGAAGGAGAGCCTATGCAAGGCTTGTCAGCTAGGCAAGCAAACCAAAAACTCTTTTAAATCAGTAAATAAGAGTGATTCTCCTAGAATCTTGTACTTATTACATTTGGACCTTTTTGGCCCAATAAATGTACAGAGTTTAGGAGGGAAGTATTACACCTTAGTAATTGTAGATGACTTCTCTAGATTCAGTTGGGTTTTCTTTTTGAGAACTAAGTCTGATAACTTCAAAGCCCTTACATACTTTCTACTATGTGTGCAGACTGAGTACTCTACTCATGTGGCCTTGATCAGAAGTGATCATGGTACTGAGTTTGACTCTCTTCTCATGCAAGAATTCTGTGAGAGAGAAGGTATCAAACATAGTTTCTCAGCTCCTAGAACTCCCCAACAAAATGGGGTAGTTGAAAGGAAAAACAGAACACTCATTGAAGCTGCTAGTACATTGTTGGCAGATGCTAATATGCCTCTCTCTTATTGGGCAGAAGCTGTTAGTACAGCCAATTATGTCTTGAATAGAAGTTTGATACACAAGCTTAAGTGTAAAACTCCTTATGAGTTGCTTAAAGGAAAGAAACCTAAAATTAATTATTTTAGAATATTTGGTTGCGTAGTATATATTCATAATAACAATAAAGAATATCTTAGAAAGTTTGAAGCAAAGGCTTCAATGGGAATTTTTCTAGGATATTCCCAAGTAAGCAAAGCTTATAGGGTTTATAACAAATCAACCTGTAAAATTGAAGAATCTGTGCATGTATCTTTTGATGAGTCTCAGATGTTTTACAAGGAGAAGGAAAATTCTCCTTCCTCTAGTTCATTGCAGGTACCTGATGCCCCTCAAGAAATTCTTCAACTATCAACTCTTCAGATCACTGAATCAGATAGTGATGAAGACATTGCTGAAGCTGTTGTTGTACCACCAACAGTAGATCAAATTCCTCCTGAGGAATTAATCCCAACTGTTGCTGAAGATCACATCCCACCTGCTGATATTGTCACACTTAGAGATCACCCCATATCTCAAGTGATTGGAGACATATCAGCTGGTGTGCAAACAAGACACCAATTAAGACAGGATGTGATGCATGTTTGTTTCCTCTCACAGGTTGAGCCCCTCACCTTTAAAGATGCAGAGCTAGATCCCCACTGGATCATTGCTATGCAAGAGGAACTCAATCAGTTTGAGAGATGTAAAGTTTGGACTTTGGTTCCAAGACCTAAAGGCCAACTGATCATAGGCACCAAGTGGGTGTACAGAAACAAGTTGGATGCAAATGGAATTATTGTAAGGAATAAAGCAAGGCTTGTAGCTCAGGGCTACAGACAGGAGGAAGGTATAGATTATGACCAAACCTTTGCTCCTGTTGCAAGGCTAGAAGCAATAAGGATCTTCTTGGCCTATACAGCCTACATGAAGTTTAAGGTCTTTCAAATGGATGTCAAAAGTGCATTCCTGAATGGTGAGCTTAAGGAAGAGGTGTTTGTTGAACAACCACCAGGGTTTGTTTCTTCAACTCAGCCCTCACATGTGTTTAAGTTGTAGAAAGCTCTTTATGGACTAAAGCAAGCTCCCAAAGCCTGGTATGAGACTTTAGCTAGTTTCCTTTTAGAGCACAACTTTACTAGGGGAGTAGTTGATAGAACCCTTTTCGTCAAGCATCACAAGGACACAATCCTGTTAGTTCAGGTGTATGTAGATGATATTATTTTTGGCTCCACTGATCCCAAACTTTGCAAAAGGTTCTCTGACCTGATGCACTCTAAGTTTGAGATGAGTAGTATGGGTGTGCTGTCTTACTTTCTTGGTCTCCAAGTTAAGCAAGATGTTGATGGTATCTTCATCTCCCAATCCAAATATGCCAAGGAATTGGTAAAGAAATTTGGGATGGCTGATGCTTCAGCAATGCCTACACCTATGGCTACTAATGTAGTTATTGATTCTGATGATCACGACAAGCCAGTTGATCAAAAGAATTATAGGGCCATTGTTGGTTTCCTATTATATCAAACTGCAAGTAGGCCTGATATAATGTTTGCTACATGCCTTTGTGCTAGATTCCAGGTCAACCCCAAGGAATCTCATCTGATTCTTCTCAAGAGAATCCTGAGATACCTGAAGGGATGTCCAAATCTAGGACTTTGGTACCCAGCTGAGTCAGAATTTGAATTAATTGGATATTCTGATTCTGATTATACTAGTTGCAGAGTTGAAAGGAAGAGCACCTCAGGAACTTGCCAGTTCTTGGGAGAGAGATTGGTCTCTTGGTTCTGTAAGAAGCAAGCTTCTTTCTCAACTTCAACTGCAGAGGCTGAATATATAGCACTTGCTAGTTGTTGTTCATAGATCCTGTGGATTCAAAACCAGCTTGTGGATTATGGTTACTCACACAAGAATACCAAAATCATGTGTGATAGTACCAGTGCTATCTCAATTGCACAAAATCCAGTGCACCACTCTAGAACGAAGCACATTGAGATTCGGCACCATTTCCTGAGAAATTGTGTGGAAAAGAACAAGATTTGTCTTGAGTTCATATCCACTGAGTTTCAGAGAGGTGATATATTCACCAAGCCCTTAGATGAATGGAAGCATCTGTTCTTTTTAGTTCAACTAGGCATGATAAATGGACGAGACTAAGTGTGATTATATCTGCCTATGATGAAACCTGCTTGAAGATCGTCGAACGATGATCGAAGATCGTCGAACGGATCAAGCCTATCGTCGACCTCTGGTTAATGATAGCTTATCTGTTTGAAGATCGTCGACCGGCGTTCGAAGATCGTCGAACAGGTCGAGCTTATCGTCGATCTCTGGATGACGACAGCGTGTTGTTTAAGAAGCCAGAAATAGTCGAACGATGGCTCGACTACTCTGCTTCTGGGCCCATCGTCGAACGGCCGTTCGACTATCGGGTCTACTATCTTTTAAATAGATCGACTATCTCCGGTCTAATATAAAGCCGATAGTCGACCTAGGTTAAAAGATCTTTTGTTTTATCGTCGACGGAGCGTGACTTTTCGCATTCTGTCTTCCCGCTTGCGATTTTCTGCTGCTTCGTCCCCTTCGTCTTCATCGTCTTTCTCGCGCATTCTCCAGCAATTCCATGGCGATTTCTCCCGCAGTGTTAGCTGTTGTTAAGTTCGATGCAGGCTTCAGCGTCGATTTTGACGCCTTCAGTTGTTGTGAAGCAGGAATTGTAGAAATTCTTCAGTTATGCCGGGACCAAGGTCTAGAAAGATTAATGTCATCAAGGATAAAGTTAAATGTCCCCGAGATCAAGGAATGGGCTTTCACTTCGTCATCCACTGACGATTCGATGACTGGCACCATCGGCGGAGAAGAGGTAATTTTAACTCCGGCCGTTCTGACTGATGTTTTTGGATTAATAAATGGCGAAGATGATTATGAGCAAGATGCTCAAGAGTTCGGAAGAATGCTGACTGAGCTGGGACATGCAGATGGCATTCCCACCAAGCTACTCAAGGTCAATTTTCCCTTTAAGATTAAATTTCTTGCTGAGATCGTTGGAAAAGTGCTCCTTGGAAAGCACTCTGCTCATGACAATATTACAAAGCAACAATTTGCACTGATGTGTGCAATTGTTAATCAGAATAAGATTGATTGGGCAGGAGTAATGTTTGATTTGATAAGGAAAAAGAATAGTAAGAAGGAAGTTACCCTCGGAAGGGTTATTGGAATTTTCCTGAAGGAAAAGTATCCTCAGCTGCTGGTCTCCGTTGCAACAACCATAAATGCAAGCAAGAAGATGGACCCAAATCTGTTCTCCAAGTGGAAGAGGACTTTTGTGAAACCCGCTCTCACAGGGGTTGCTCCAGCGACATCAGAGAGCACCAGGACTGATTCGGTCGCTCCTCACCCGGTAGAAGCTGGCTCAGCTCTTTCCCTTCCCTCATCTTCTTCTGCTATGCAGTCTGCTTCAGTTGAAGTTCCATCAACTTCAGCTGAAGTACGACTTTCCCCTTCTCCTGTTCGAGAAACAACCAAGGTTGTTCTTCCTTCCCCTCCAGCATCTCCTCTTCCTTCTCATCTAGCTAGGATATCTGCTCCTAGTTTTGATCTGTTAGGATCTGAGAGGATTCCAACACCTCCTCAGTCTCCTATTCAATCCCCTGTTCATTCTCTAGTTAACACTCTTATTAACTCTCCAGCTCCATCTCCAATTCGATCTCCAGTCCACACCACTTCTCATCCTAACACTACAACCATCTCTGCTGCATCTCCATCTACTACAATTCCATCATCTTTTGAGATCACCCCAGCTTTCATTTCTAGCATTTTGGAGATGATTACCCCTTCAATCAAAATCATGATTGAAGAGGCAATTGCTCCACTTGCCTCCTCCATTGCCACCTTGACTGCTTCCATCCAATTACTTTCTAAATCTGCTGAGCCCTCTTCCTCAAGGGGCCTGGTTTCAGTTTCCACTGAAATCAGGCAGGGGGAGATGTTCTGTGAAGATGTCTCAGAGGCTCCAGCCTCCCTTCCAGCAGTTCTTCCAGCAGTTCAAGAAGAGACTGATGCAGTTTGCTTAGAAGATCAATCAGTTTCTGTGTTATCGGAAAAAGAAATATCTGATGCTATTATGTTATCTGAATTTGTTGTGAAAGTTTGCTTAGAAGATCTAACCACTCCCGTGGTTGCCCATTTCCTAGAAGGGATTATTACATACTACCTAGATGAGTCTTGGGAGTTGGTAAAATTTGAAGGTAATTCACTCATCCGCTTTATTGACGAGTCAATTAATTTGATAGCTTGTGAATACCTAGAAGGAATGATTTTAGCTTATTTAGCAGATTTGTGTTCATAAATCTACAGATTATATTAAAGAGGATTTAGCTGCTCAGGTTATAGCAGTTGTTTCAAAAGCTGCTCCAGATGTTTCTGAGGTTCAAGAAGATCCAGAACTGGATTCTTTTTTAGATGATATAGAAGATGTATCTGGAAATCAAGATGAAATAAAAGAGAAAGCAAGAGTTGCTTGGAATCAAAGAGTTCAATCTTTGTTAGAGGAAAAAGAAAAAGATTTGCAAGTTGAAAAGTCAACTATTTGGGATGATTCACCAGGGTTGGATTTGGATCTCCTTCTGGCTCAGGATGCCATTGAAGAGGAAAAAGAGAAAGCTGCTTTAAAGGAAAAGGCTGTTTCTGAAGCCTATGATCCATATGACAATCCTCCTTCATCTCACTCTGAAGATGAAGAGGATTCTGATTTATCTGAAAATTCAAAGAAAAAGAAGGCTGCTCAGAAGAAAAGGAAAGCAATTGCTCCTCCTCCTCCCAACCGTGATAATGATACTCCATACTATATTCTGAAAGGAATAGACCCTAAATCAAAAGAGTTTCAGCATTGGATGTGGTTCTCCAAGAACCAGCAGAAAGAGAGAAAGAAAGCTAAGAGATATGATTGTCCTACTCCTAGATGGACACCCAGAGGTCCTCCTCCTCCACCTCCTGGTGCAGGAGCCTCTGGGAATTTATCTGCCAATCCGTCTGCTCCGTCAGGAAAATCTGGTCCGTCTCAGTCTTCGTCAGGAAAAAGCTCTCAAGGTTTTCATGGAAAATCATATTCTGGCCATCAAAGATCTGATACAGTAAGAGAACAAGTGAAGGAGGTTGTGTTTCAAAGACCAACTTTTTCCCCTCCTCCTTCTCCAAAGAAAAGGATTTCATCTCCTATGCCAATGCATTCTGAAAAAGATGTTTCAAAAGGTAAGTAGTTTATTTTGTTTAAAAATGCTAGCAAGAACTTTGCTAAGTCTGCTCCCATGTCTTATCTAGTTATTCAAGATAAAGAACAAGATGATATTTCTTCTGAGTCTGTGTATGAAAGTCCTGAGCTTGATCCTAACTTTAGGATGGCTCGTTTTCACGAATTGGTTGGAGCAGCTCAAATCAGAAAAGCAAAAGCTGAAGGAAAAGATACTACTGGTTTAACCACTATGTCTACATTCAGAAAGAAGGAATTCGAAAAGTTCCAGGTTAGCCCTGATGTATTTGACCCTTCAAAGTATATGGAAAAGCACCCTGAAGCAGTTGTTCCAAGGGCTGCAGAATTAAAGATTATTGGTGTGCAGGACTTGAAGATGTCAAAGGAAGAAGCTATTGATCCTCTGAGGAAAATTTCTTTTGTTACTAGTTCTTCTGACCCTATGCCAGATTCTGTAGACTCTTAATTTTTGATTGACTGCTGTTTTATATCTATCTATTTGATAACTGCTAGTTAATTGTTAACTGTTTCCTGTATTAATTTTTATTGCTCTTTAGCTAGCTCTATGTTTTAGTTTTTGAGAGACTTAACTCAAATAGGGGGAGATTGTTGGTACCCTAGTTTGATTTGAGTTTAGTCTTCTCCTTTTGTCCCTTGACCCAAGAAATATCTATGGTCAATGGTTAGTGGTCTAGCTTTTGAGTCCTCGCTTTTGCAGATAAAGAATTTGGTTAAGTAGTTTGTTCGTTCGACTATCGTCGAACGCCGCTCGACTATCGTCGACTGACTGTTCGACGATCATCTATCAGTTGTTCGACTTTCAGTCTGCGAGGATAGGTCGACAATCTGTTCTCGCTTGGTAGTTCGACTATCTGCTTTGATAGTTCGACTATCTGATAGTTCGACTATCTGTTGATAGGTCGACTATCTGTTCTCGCTTGGTAGTTCGACTATCTGCTTTGATAGTTCGACTATCTGATAGTTCGACTATCTGTTGATAGGTCGACTATCTGTTCTCGCTTGGTAGTTCGACTATCTGTTTGATAGTTCGACTATCTGATAGTTCGACTATCTGTTGATAGGTCGACTATCTGTTCTCGCTTGGTAGTTCGACTATCTACTTTGATAGTTCGACTATCTGATAGTTCGACTATCTGTTGATAGGTCGACTATCTGTTCTCGCTTGGTAGTTCGACTATCTGCTTTGATAGTTCGACTATCTGATAGTTCGACTATCTGTTGATAGGTCGACTATCTGTTTGTTTTTTATAGTTCGACTATCTGTTGATAGTTCGACTATCTGCTTCGCTTTGATAGTTCGACTATCTGTTGATAGGTCGACTATCTGATAGCTCAACTATCTTCTGATAGTTCGACTATCTGCTGTGATAGTTCGACTATCTTCTGTGATAGTTCGACTATCTGGATCGTTCGACTATCTGACCGATAGTTTGACGATCTCCGTGCGTCGGTCGACGATCTTCGAGGGTCGTTCGACGTTTTCTGTCTGCATTTTTATTTTTTGTATTTATTTATTATATTTAATTAATTAATACATTATCTGGCATATCATTTTAGCTGTTTTATGATAATATTTCCAGGCTATATTTGCTCCATCTCTTTTGCCTGAGTCAAATCTTTTCAGATAAAGTTGTTTGTCTTATTAGCTGACATTGTATTTTACTTTATCTGCTGTCAGCCCTTTATAGCCGTTAGACTGAAAAGTCTTCTCTTTGCTATAAAGAGTTTGTTTCTGATATGACTTTATTTAGTACTTTATTATCAGATTACTTCCTGCAGTTTCTTCGAAAGAGGTTATTCCTTTTATAGAATGTTTTTGCTGCAAAGATTATTTTGTCTTCTTGATATTTACAGCCCAGGTCTCAAGTTTCAGAAGAAGACAAATAATTCAAATTGAAGAGAGTCGTTGCTTATTACTGCCATAAAAAGGATCCTTTGAAGAAGGATTCAAGCTAGCTAACTAGTTATTCTTTCAAGCCTTCATCAAGTTCAAGTTTTCTGCTCTCAGCAATTTCCATCCACCTAAGAAGTGTTAAGATCTTCTGCTCTTCTTCAACCTGAGTTCTCCTGCTTCCAGGAAGATTCAAACTCAGAGTTCTTTTGAAGAAGAAGAAGAAGAAGATAGCTGCTTGAAGATCTCTAATTTTATTATTTATTATCTTCTTGTAGTTTTTCCTTCAGATCTTTCTGAAGAGTTTTCTGCACTGAAGCAAGACTTCACCTGGACATCTTTGAGCCAGGGGGAGCCTTGATTCTTTAGAGCTTTCTAGCTCAGTGCATGTTTTTGTGCTTCTCTAATCTATTGTAAAATAGAGAAGACATCTTAACCTTCTTCCCCCTCCTGTACAGGGTTATTACTCCCTTCAAAAGTATCCCTTGGTGGCAGGGCACCTGATCAAAAACCTGTGCTTGGTTTTTAGACACCTGATCAAAAGTCTAAAGGGTTTCTGGATCTACCTGAAGCAGATCCTGTTGGTGGCAGGGCACCTGATCAAAAACCTGTAGTGGATTCCTACCGTGTGGGTAGAAGAGTGGACGTACCCAAGTTGTTTGGGGAACCACTATAAATTTCCTTGTGTCGTCTTAGTTGCCTTGTTTAATTCCTGCATTGTGGCTGTGATTAGATATAACTAGGTTGCTAGTTGTTGATTAGGATTTCCAAGCCTTAACTGTAATTACAGTTAGCTTGAGTTTGTGCACAACACTTGTGTTAGGCTTTAGGGTTAATTCTATATCTATAATCTTTTCATTCCGCATTTCACTCCAAGGGAGTTGAGAAGACCATTAAGTTTTGTCTAGTGCAAAATTTGATAACTCTATTCACCCCCTCTAGAGTAGTATCTATCCCTTCACTTTCAGGCTTCACAACTTTCTTGAATGAAATAGGGGGTTTGAAGACCAATGACTGAACTGGGTATTTGCCTTTTATTTTGGAATTTGCAGCCCTTGCATTTCCCAAAAAGCCCAAACCTGTCTTGCCCTTTTGAGGAATGAAGTTATCAATCAAGGGTATGACTTATTTTGGCTTAGAGAATCTAGCCACCAGATCCTTCTCTTTCTGAAGTCTTACTTCCAGACTTTTGATTTGATCATTCTTGAATGTAATTGTACCCATCTAAATAAATGTTATATTTTTCAGTTTGGCAATCTCATTCATCTTCTTATCCAGCAATTTTTCTAAAGCAGATATAGTCAACTTAAGTTCAGCAATTTCCTTAGTCTTACTTTTGATAAGGTTTCTGCTTCTCTTAAGTGTATACAATAAGTCAACATATTCATCAATGAGTTGATGAAGATCTCCTTCAGGTTCAGATCCATACACATCTTTTGATGCAGATGCTTCTGATTCTAATCTAGTGTAATAATCAGAATCTGCAGATAGGCTGTTTACATTACTGGGGCCAGGCTGATCCTGGCAGTGATCTTCATCAGCCATGACCATCAGCCCTTTGCAATTATTATCTTCATTCTTATTTATTGAATCTAGCATCTACAAGAACTCAGTCTCTTATGAATCCTCTTCAGTTGTAAACAGACCAATGTATGCTTCAGCTTCAGCTTCAGCTTAAGCGTCAGAATCTGATGTTGAGGAATCTGTCCAGCTTTTTTGTTTCTTAGCAACAAAGGATTTCTCCTTCTTGCTCTTGTATTGAGGTTTCTTTTTGTCAGAAGATTCCTTTCTTTCATCAGGGCGCTCAATAACTATATGTCGAGGTCTATTGCAATAATAATAAATAATCTTAATTGAAGTTGATTTGCTATGTTTAGTGACATACCTGTCCTTCTAAATGATTTCCTGTTCTGATAATAATCATCCTTGGACTGTGAGGAGGATGGCTTGGATCTTCACTGTTTTTTCTTTAAGAATCTTTGAAATTGCCTTATGAAGGCAGCAAAGTCCTTATCAGAATTAGGCTCTCTGATGTGTGATTGTCAGAACTTTCTAAGACAACTTCAACAACTTTCTTAGGAGAAGATGGAGACATCCTCTTGACTTTTATTTTGGCTCCAGCCTTGAAAGCAACAAACTTTTCTCTGTGTTCAACCTTATTATTTTTCTCTTCCTCTTTTCTGAACATAAGATGCATTTCATATGACAGCAGTTTTCCAAATATAGTAGGAGGAGAAATTTCTGCAAGTCTGGCCACCTCCCTGATTGCACATATCTTGGTGTCCCAGTCCTTGGTTAGGGATCTAAGAAATTTATCGTTTAGTTCATATGTGTTGAAAACTCTTCCATATGACATTAGTTCATTGACAATTCTGAAGAACTTCTTGTAGCACTCAGTAATACTGTCAGTTTTGCCTTGTCTAAAACTTTCATATTCCTTATTAAGTATAGATTTCCTATCTTGTCTCACTTCTTCTGATCCCTCCATGTAAACAATCAAGGTGTCCCACATCTCTTTGGAGGTTTTGCAGTGAATCAAGTTTTGGAAGGTTGAGTCATCTATAGCACTGACTATTATATTATGTGCTCTTTTATCTATGGTAGCTAAGATGATCTCATCCTTGGACATTTCAGAATAATCTTTTGGTTTCCTGAGATTTGCATCATGAACTGAGATTTTCATTGGAATAAATGACCCTTCTTGAACGATAATATAGATTCTTGGATCAGATGCTTTCATAAACAATCTGATCCTCTCCTTCCATATACCAAAAATTTCTTTCATGCAAATAGGTAGGTTCATGGATCAAAGTTCCTTGTGATTTTCTCCTGAACCCATTTTGACTACCTTATTTCTACCTTGGAGATAAGCTCAGACTGTTAAGTCTAATTTTTTTAGCAACCTCCCTCTTATAGCACTTGAAAGAATTTGTTTCAAGATGTTCTAAACACCTAGAGGGGGGGGGGTGAATAAGTTCAATTCCTTTTTTTAATACTTAGGCAGATAACTCATGCAAGTAAGATTATATCATCTGTAACTATCACAACACAATATTTAAATTACCACAGCCAATCACAGAATGCACACAGATTTATAGTGGTTCCCCAAATGAGGGGTACATCTACTTTCCCCCTTCGCCTATCTAGTAGTAAAGTAGATTCGGCCTAACTCCCTTTTTCTTTATCAGATCCTCAAATCTTACAGCTCAGACCTCTAATATGGTTCCTACAACTAAGAGTGAATCCACACTCCTACCTCAGGCCGTTGCCCTACCTAATCCTTTATAGATTTAGGCTTACAACTCAGAGAGACAACTCTCCTACCAAAGGCACACAACCCTACCTCAGCCTTTACCCAGACCTACAGCTCAAATCTATAAAAGACCCTATAGTAAAATGATAAGAAGATGTATGAAACCTTTACCCAAGTAGAGAGAGAAAGGGTAGATGATTTCTTGGTCAGTTCTTGATAGATCTGACAATTTTTAGTTTCAACCTGTCTTAGCTTTCTTCAAAACTTCTTGAATTGAACAAAGTAAGGTTGATCTTCTTTAAGTTGATCTTCAATCAGCTTTCTTCTTCTCTTAAGAATTTAATCTGAATTCTCCTTGCAAAATTGATCTTGATTTGCTCTTAGAGACTTGCTGATGATTGTCTCTTTTTTCACTTGGATACTTCCATCTCTCTATCCTTTTTATTTCCCCAAAAGTTCTCCTTTTCTTTTAGATGATAGAATATGTCTTTATATAGACTTTTTCCAAGGTTACCGGCTGATCCGGTTTATAATAAACTTCTAACAACTCTGACACTTGCAACAACCTTGTTGATCATGACACCTGTCAAGTCACCAGTCATTCCATGAGTCATTTTCTTAGTCAGCAAAGTGTCGAGTCATTGCTTCATATGTGTCGACACAAATAGATTAAGTGTCGACACAATCCCTGGTGAAGTCGACACAACTCCCATAGTGTCGACACAGCTTCTTGACATGGCTTCTTTATAATGTGTCGACAAAAGTCCTGTGTGTCGACACAGCTTCTAGTCTTGATTGAGTTCTGGAATGTGTCGAAACAAGTCTTGTGTGTCGAAACAATTGCTGTTGACATAATCCATTTATGTGTCGACACTAGTCCTGTGTGTCGACACAGTTGTTGTTGACAGATTTTCTATGTGTCGACACAAGTCCTGTGTGTCGACACTATCTGTCTTCTGATGTCGACAAAACTTTCTACAAGTGTCGACACTTGTACTTAAAACATTTCCTTTGCAATTTCTTAACCTGCACAAAGTAACTTAAAATACCATCAAATACACA
Organism: Platanthera zijinensis; assembly: GCA_039513925.1. Classification (NCBI taxonomy): domain Eukaryota; kingdom Viridiplantae; phylum Streptophyta; class Magnoliopsida; order Asparagales; family Orchidaceae; genus Platanthera; species Platanthera zijinensis. Next base: position 130,162,680 of record CM077085.1, on the reverse strand, counting down.
TTGATTAATATCATTGAGTTAAGTGAGGCTTCTCCAAATCTGGTACACATTTTCCAATATACCCAACAGGGTAGCAATCCTTAAATCATGATTTATTCAAAAGTGAAAAGTCTACACACACTCTCCACCTCCCGTCTCCTTTTTTTACCATTACCATGTTGGTGACCCAGCCTGGATACTGGATCTCCGATACAAAACCTACCTCGAGGAGCTTCTTTACCTCGTCACGGATGGGCTTCTCCAGCTTTGTGGCATCAGTCCTCATCTTATGGAAGATGGGGGGGTGTCCTTGGGTCCAAATTAAGATGTTAGCATGCCACGTCTGCATCGATTCCCAACATGTCTGTTGCGCTCCAAGTGAAGACGTCGACGTTCTTTTGGATGCACTCCCGCATCCTCTCCTGATCCTCAGTGCTCAAGCGGCCACTGATCCTTACCTGCTTTACCTTCCCCGGCTTGGTGAAGACCTCCACCTCCACGACCTCCTCCACCGGCTCCAACTGGGACTGCTCTCCTCCGACCCTTGGCTCTCCACCCTGCTCGGGTTCTTCCACTTCTCTTGTTTCCTCAACCTCCATCACCTCCAACTGACTTCCCTGTAGCTCCACATTTACGCCCCCTTGGGCCTCTACCCCTGCTTCACCTTCTCCCTACTCCTACTCCCCAGCTTACTCCCTGACCTCTTCTATGTTTACTTTTCCTCTGCCACCTCCTCTTGCACCTCCAGTTCCTTCTCCAACTCCTCCACCTCCCCCATCAAGGATATGGTGTTGAAATCATCATGTAGCACTGCCTGGCCACCTTCGGATCCCCCCTGATCCGGACCTAGACTCCTCCACTACTGAACCTGAGACATTGATGGAATGAGGAGGGGATGCAATGAAAGGCGTTGATGAGGGGGAGCCCAAAGATGACATTATAGTTGCTCGGAGAGTCAACAATGACAAACTGACAGTTCCTCGATACCCCCATTGTCACGTGTAGTGCCACCCCTCCCTCAACTTCCTTCCTCTCCCCTGAGAACTCGAACAATAGCTAATCTGAGGCCAATACCCGCCGAGCCTCCACCTTCATCTCATCAAACGCCTTCTTGAAGATCTCATTCACAAAGCTCCCATTATCCACCAGAATCCTGGAAACCGTGAAGTTCTCTATGGCCGTATGGATCACCAAGGCATCATAGAATGGGTCCTCATAGTCTGGCATGTCCTTCGACGAGAAGATGATCCTTTCCTCCTGGGTGGGAAGGGAGTAAGGGAGGTTGAGGCGACGCTCCTCCTGTACATGATTTAGAAGCTCCCCTTATGGGTGTCCTCAATCCCCACTCCCCTGTGGATCACTTCGATCCCTCCTCGGGCTCCCACATATGTCCGGTCCCCGCGCCTGTATTCTCCTCATCTTGGTATAAATTTCTCGATCCTCACGGGAGGCTGCTACTAAACTTGCGCCCTTGCTTCTCTCATCTCCAAAAACTCTGGGCAGGTGGCCATCGCATGACCCTCCTCCCGAAGAAAGTTGCAGAAAGGCAATGCCACCCTGGCTTCTCTTCTCCTTCATCCTCCCCTAGCTCCTCTTCTCTCTCCCCATGCTTGAATGATTGCCATCGCCTCCTGCTGTTGTGGGAGAGGGTCCTTATACCCCTGCCTCTAAGCCGGTGGATTAAAAATTAACTGGCTGCGTAATTTCTCCCCTCCTTGGAATCCTCCCCCTGCCCCGGAGGGGGGGGGGACCTTCTTGAGGCCTCTAGGAAAACTGGTTGTTCGTCTCCCTATGCCACCAACCTTGGTACTGACCCTGATGCCCCTGAACTCAATGCTCCTCTCTCCTCCTCTCCTCTCCTTGCTCTCTCTACTTCCCTGATTCTGCCTCCTTCACATCATCCTCCGCTATCACAACCCGCATTTTCACCGCATATAAAATCATATCAGAGTAAGGGAAAATGCGCGTCATTATGCCACGTCAGCAGGAGATAACAGCGGACGCTCAGACAGAGACCTACTTAATCATGAAGAAAAATTATTTAAATTATTTTTTAAGGAAAAAATTAGTTAAGTGCAATAGTTATCCGTATCCCTCGATAAAGGCTCATTTAGTCCACGAATCAAAATATAGTTATACGCTGCGGAAAAATACTTATTTAGGTTGACTCCAACATCCTACATGTGTATAAACGTCCCCGAAAGACAACTCATGCTATGAAAGACTCTAAATTTATAATAGTAATAATGATAGTCTTTATGGTCGCTAAATATAACAAGTTAGAGTTTTTAAATTATGCATTGCATGAAGTTATAGTAATAGATTTTATTCTTAAAAATACCTAACATGCATTTCTAGCATAAATCCTCCCAGAGAGCAAGTAATCCACATCCACATAGAGGGAAATTAGCAGCTAGCAAGTATCATACAAATAACAAAACTGTGGGCGCCAACAACTGACATGAACCCACTTACAGTAAGGTAATTCTGAACCAGTAACTAAATAAATAACAGTCTACCTTGTTGAGATGAGGTAACACCCACTGCCAACACTGCAGTCTAGAAACACCAAAACTAGCTCTTCTACCTGCTACTGCTCTGAACCTGGGGCATTCCAAAGACAGAACACCTCAGCAAGAAAGTACAAATGGTGGCAGAGAATAAATAAGCCAAAATAAATAAAGATTAAGGGGTACAGACCCAAGACTAATAATACTGAAATAAAGCATCGAACAGGAAAAGAGAGAAATACTACGTGAATCGTGACGTACTCCAACAAATACATCAGATTTCCCAAGGCAAAAAAGGGAACAAAAATAAGTAAAAACATAAGGAAGAAAATTTAACTACCTTTACTAAGCACTTAATGTCGACTCTACCCCAAAAACACGGGCGAGGTGGTCACTCAACTGGACACACCCCTCACGAATTTTTTATCCGCTTAACTGCGAGGGAGTCTCATACTTTCCACCATACACCACAGATGCCCAAAAACCTGGTAGACTTCTACAAGGTACAATAAAGGAGTCAGACAACACATAGGTGGTTTTTATAGACTAACTCCTGCAATTGTAGAAACCCAAACAAGCAACAACACCTACGTATATATATCTCGAGCTTTGGCTCGTCAGATTCTACTTGACACTTCTAGTTTCAAGTCATGGTTGATCAACCCTTAGGAACGATTTACAATCCTAAATTACACTAATCCATTCAATAATAAAATCTAAGATGTTTAAAGCCATCAATAAGACACTTCAAGAATGATCAAACATATCCGGACAAAAAAATCAAGTTCACCATGACACAACGTACAACCTCATGTGATCATTGAGAAAGTTAATCATAACTATAATTTGGAAGAATAAGCGTAGAAAATTTTAAGGAACATGAAAACATAGCTGTTAACATCAAATCAGACAAGGAGAAATGAGGGGAAACCACCACTTGCCTTGGTTTTACCGGAAAAGTCCTCCGAATCACTCCACGTTGTAGATCGGGGCAAAAGAACACGGGAGGAGTTGAAATCTAAACAAAAATGGCCAAAAAGGGGGTTAGGGCCGAAAAACCCAAATGAGAAAACTCAAGGAAAGGGGAAAAATTTACCACGATAGCATAGCTCTCGGTGAGAGCTTTCCAGATCTACGTTCGGTTGAAGATTTCGAGCACCAGAGCTCCGTCGACGGCCACAGGAAGATTCACGAAATAAAACTTCTCCCTCGCTCACGCTTCTGGTTCGGAAGAAAATTAATATCGGAGAAGAAGAAGTCCTGTTCTAAAACCTAAGTCTAAGAATATGTATATATATATATATATATATATATATATATATATATATATATATATATGTAAAAGTACTTATAATTTTTTTTTGTCTAAATATTGGTTTATTACGAGCAGTATTGAGAAAATCAAAATTCGAGGTCTAGGATGGCTCCAAATCGAACAGTGTTCAACTTGAAAGTTTTAGATCTTGTCGAGGCGAATAAATTTCATGTTGACCTTTGTTTTCGTACAACACCATTTTTACCGTCAAAATGGTGCCCGAACTCTTACTACACAGGACTACTCGAGAGGAAAGGGTCTACTCGAGAAGAACATATAGTTCTCGAGAAATGGGCTATAGTTCTCGAGAGGAACATTGGTTCTCGAGATTGAGAGGCTAACGTTCTAGAGAGAAACCTTAGTTCTCGAGAATAAGGCTATAGTTCTCGAGAGAAACAATCAAACGGGCCACCTATGAGCAGTTTTGCGAAAATCGAAAATAGATATCTAAGATGGCTCCAAATCAAAAAGTGCCTAACATGAAAGTTGTAGATATCGTCGAGACGAACCAATGTCATGTTTATAATTTTTTGATATGATGCCATTTTGACACTCAAAATAGCACCCGAACAAAGGCCAAAATGAACCTCTCGAGAAGAGCAAAGGACTTCTCGAGAATAGCAGAGGACTTCTCGAGAACATCATAGAAATTCTCGAGAACAGCAAAGGACTTCTCGAGAACTAGGATAGAATTCTCGAGAATCACATAGTACTTCTCAAAAACATTAAGTCATGACTTCTCTAGAACAACTTGGAGTTCTCGAGAACGAAAAGGGGGGATCTCGAGTACAAGCAGGACAAATTGCAGAAGTTCCGATTTCACTAATATTTTTGAATGAATCGCTGACTCTACGAATTAGTAGCGCATACAACCTTAGAATCCGACATACCTTTCTCGAGATATTAAATCACGCACCGAGATGACAAAAATTCTCGGATTGCGACGAAACTTGACAAGCAAGTCCAAAATTTCAAAATGCAAAAATTTTCCCAATTACAACAAGATTTCGGCCGACTCAACCGCACAAACACGAAAATGCCTTAACGGCATTACGCCGTCAACTCGACGTTAAAAGTAATGTCATGATGCCGTAAATATGACGTTTCCCATTTAAATAAAATCATCGAAAAATCGGGGGCGTTACAATCACTCCCCCTCAAAAGAAATTTCGTCCCAAAACTTAACATAACTCCAAAACCAAATCAAAACGATAAGATCAAACATAACTGAAAACATAACGACATACCCGAACTAAGAGAAGAGGTTTGGATGAGATTCTCTCATTGCTGATTCCAATTCCCACATTGCGCTCTCGACGTCTTGATTTCTCAAAAGAATCTTGACCATGGGGATGGTCTTTCTTCGCAAAATACGCTCTTGAGAATCTAGAATATGAACAAGTTCTTCCACATACGTAAGGTTTGGATTAATCTGGGGCATCGAGACGAGGACTTGACGATCATTATGAACACACTTCCGCAACTGTATCACATGGAACACATCATGGACACTAGGGAAGGTTGCAGGCAACTCAAGCCTATAGGTTGAAACTCCGACGCGTTCAAGAATCTGAAAAGGTCCAACGTATCGGGGGTCTAACTTGTGGTTCCTTCCAAACCTTTTAACGCCAGACATCCGAGATACTTTAAGAAAAACCAAGTCCCCAACGACAAACTCCAGATCAACCCTTCGACGATTAGCATATTTCTCATAACGCTATTGTGCTACACGGAGCTTCTCTCAAACTTGAGTCACATCACAATTAATCTCCTAAAGGTCTTCCGGACCGAGCAACGGTCTCTCACCAACTTCAGCCCAAAACAACGGAGTTCTACAACTCCTCCCATACAAGGCCTCAAACGGGGCCATCTGCAGACTATCTTGATAACTATTATTGTAGGCAAACTCCATTAGCCTCATACGCTCATCCCACGCTCCACCGTGGTACAAAATGTAACAACTAATCATGTCCTCCACAATCTTATTTACTCTTTCTGTTTGCCCATTCGTCTGCGGATGGTAGGCGGTGGAATACCTCAAGTCGGTACCCAACCCCTCTTGCAAGCTCTTCCAAAAACGAGACGTAAATCTTGAGTCCCGATCTGATACAATGCTAACAGGCCCTCAATGCAACCTGATGACCTCTTCAAGATATAGCTCAGCTATCTTCTTTATCGAATACCCAATCTTAAATGGAACAAAGGGAGCACACTTTGTCAATCTGTCGACTATCACCCACACAGAGTCATTCACACGAGGAGATTTTGGTAGACCGGTGATAAAATCCATTTAAATACTCTCCCATTGCCAACTTTGAATATCGAGCGATGACAATTTACCACCAGGCCTTCTATGATCAGCCTTTACATGCTGGCACGTATAATATTCTGATACAAACTTTGCTATAATGCTCTTCATCCCTGACCACCAAACAATTTGTTTTAGATCCTTATTCATCTTAGTGGAACCATGGTGATAGGATACACAGGAACCATGAGCTTCAGCATAGATCTTAGCTCGAACATCGCCAAAGACAGGAATACAAAATCTACTCTGATATTTCAGAGTACCTAGCTCGTCCAAAGAGAAATCAGGTAACTCTCTTTTCTCAGTTCTCTTCAAGAGGTGTAATTAATCTAGGTCCTCCTTCTGGTGCATTCTTGTAAGGGAAATCCAAGAGGGCTTTTCTGCTTCCAAACCAACAGGCATAGAACTACTCCCAACCTAAACATCCATCAATAAGAATTCTTCCACCAGGGACTGTACAGACAGATTGAAGATTTCAGCCGTCTTTCTACTCAAAGCATCAGCTACTACGTTAGCCTTTTCTGGGTGATAAAGGATCTCTACTTCGTAATCGGCTATATACTATAACCACCTACGCTCGCGCAGATTTAACTCTTTTTGAGTGAAGACGTACTTGAAACTCTTATGATTTGTGTAGATATTACACAGTGCGCCATACAATAAATGTCTCCAAAGCTTCAACGCATAAATTACTGCCGCAAACTCTAAATCATGCGTAGGATAGTTTCTTTCAAGAAATTTTAATTGCCTTGATCCATACACAATCACCTTTCCTCCTTGCATCAGAACACAACCAAGTCCAATGTGTGATGCATCCACATATACAGCATACTCAAGTCCTTCAGTAGGCAGAGTTAAAATTAGAGCAGTACACAGTCTCTTTTTCAGCTCTTGAAAGGCTTCCTCACATTTATTGCTCCAAATAAATGCGGTGTTCTTCTGTGTTAGTCTTGTTAGAGGGGAAGACAACACAGAGAAACCTTCCACAAACCTTCTATAATAACCAACATGACCTCAAAAGCTCCTAATCTCCTTAGGAGTAGAAGGTCTCTTCCATTCCACCATAGAAAAAATCTTTGTAAGTCTACGGAAATACCGTCCTTACTCACAACATGCCCCAAAAAGGACACCTGGGGTAACCAAAATTCACACTTACTCAACTTAGAATAGAGTTTTCGCTCCCTCAGGGTTTCTAAAACCAAACGCAAGTGTTGAGTATGCTCCTCAACATTGCGGGAATACACTAGGACGTCGTCTATGAACACAATAACAAAATGGTCCAAGAAATCCTTGAACACTCTATTCATTAAATCCAAGAATGCAGAGGGTGCATTAGTTGGTCCAAAGGAAATCACCAAGAACTCAAAATGCTCGTGTCGGGAACGAAAAGCTGTTCGGGGTACATCAGCCTCACGGACTCTCAACTTGTGGTAGCCTGAACGAAGATCATTCGTCGAAAACAATGCTCATCCCCACAACTGATCAAATAAGTCATCAATCAGAGGCAACAAATATCGGTTCTTAATGGTTACATTATTTAATTCTCGATAATCTAAGCAGAGCCTCATAGAACCATCTTTCTTCTTAATGAATAAAATAGGAGCACCCCAAGGATAAGAACTTAGCCTAATAAAACCACACTGCAGCAACTCATCCAGCTGAGTGCGCAATTCTTCTAACTCACGCGGCGCCATACGGTAAGGTGCCTTAGCAATTGGACGAGTACCTGGCTCAAGGTCTATCACAAACTCCACCTCTCTTTCAGGAGGAAGTCCTGGAAGACTATCAGGAAAGACATCTGGAAACTCTCGCATCACCGGGACATCCTCAAGACGTGGTGTAACAAAAGCTGTTTCCAGAGCATGAAGTAATAGTAATAGATTTTACGGTCGCTAAATATAACAAGTTAGAGTTTTTAAATTTTTCCGGGTCATGAAGAAATAATAATAGATTTTATTCTTAAAAATACCTAACATGCATTCCTAGCATAAATCCTCCCAAAGAGCAAATAATCCACATCCACATAGAGGGAAATAAGCAGCTAGCAAGTATCAAACAAATAACAAAACTGTGGTTGCCAACAACTGACACGAACCCACTTACAGTAAGGTAAGTCTGAACCAGTAACTAAATAAACAACAGTCTACATTGTTGAGACGAGGTAACACCCGCCGCCAACACTGCCGTCCAGAAACACAAAAACTAGCTCTGCTACCTGCTACTGCCCTTAACCTGGGGCATTCCAAAGACAGAACACCTCAGCAAGAAAGTACAAATGGTGGCAGAGAATAAACAAGCGAAAATAAATAAAGATCAAGGGGTACCAACCCAAGACTAATAATACTGAAATAAAGCATCGAACAGGAAAAGAGAGAAATATTACGTGAATCGTGATGTACTCCAACAAATACATCATTTTTCCCAAGGCAAAAAAGGGAACACAAAAAAGTAAAAACATAAGGAAGAAAATTTAACTACCTTTACTAAGCACCTGTGGTCGACTCTACCCCAAAAACACGGGCGAGGTGGTCACTCAACTGGACACACCCCTCACGAATATTTTATCCACTTAACTGCGAGGGAGTCTCATACTCTCCACCATACACCGCAGATGCCCAAAAACCTGGTTGACTTCCACAAGGTACAATAAAGGAGTCAGACAATACGAAGGTTGTTTTTATCCATTAACTCCCGCAATTTTAGAAACCCAAAGAAGCCACAACACATACGTATATATATCTCGAGCTTTGGCTCGTGAGATTCAACTTGACACTTCTAATTTCAAGTCATGGTTGATCAACCCTTATGAACGATTTACAATCCTAAATAACACTAATCCGTTCAATAACAAAATCTAGAACGTTTAAAGCCATCAAAAAGACTCTTCAAGAATGATCAAACATATCCGGACAAAAAAATCAAGTTCACTATGACACAACGTACAACCTCATGTGATCATTGAGAAAGTTAATCATAACTATAATTTGGAAGAATAAGCGTAGAAAATTTTAAGGAACATGAAAACATAGTCGTTACCATCAAATCGGACAAGGAGAAACGAGGGGAAACCACCACTTGCCTTGGTTTTACCGGAAAAGTCCTCTGAATCACTCCACGTTGTAGATCGGGGCAAAAGAACACGGGAGGAGTTGAAATCTAAACAAAAATGGCCAAAAAGGCGGTTAGGGCCGAAAAACCCTAACGAGAAAACTCAAAGAAAGGGGAAAAATTTACCATGATAGCGTAGCTCTCGGTGAGAGCTTTCCGGATCTATGTACGGTTGATGATTTCGAGCACCAGAGCTCCGTCGGCGGCCACCGAAAGATTCACGAAATAAAACTTCTCTCTCGCTCACGCTCCTGGTTCGAGAGAAAATTAATATCGGAGAAGAAGAAGTCCTGTTATAAAACCTAAGTCTAAGAATATGTATATATATATATATATATATATATATATATATATATATATATATATATATATATATATATATATATATATGTGTGTGTGTGTGTGTGTGTGTGTGTGTGTGTAAAAGTACTTATAATTTTTTTTGGTCTAAATATTGGTTTATTACGAGCAGTATCGGGAAAATAAAAATTAGAGGTATAGGATGGCTCCAAATCAAACAGTGTTCAACATAAAAGTTGTAGATCTCGTCGAGGCAAACAAATTTTATGTTGACAACTTTTTCGTATGACACCGTTTTGACCCTCAAAACGGTGCCCGAACTCTGACTGCACAGGACTACTCGAGAGGAAAGGGTCTACTCGAGAAGAACATATAGTTCTCGAGAAATGGGCTATAGTTCTCGAGAGGAACATTGGTTCTCGAGATGGAGAGGCTAAAGTTCTAGAGAGAAACCTTAGTGCTCGAGAATAAGGCTATTGTTCTCGAGAGAAACATTAAAACGGGCAACCTATGAGCAGTTTTGCGAAAAATGAAAATAGGTTTCTAAGATGGCTCCAAATCAAAAAGTGCCATACATAAAAGTTGTAGATATCGTCGAGACAAACCAATGTCATGTTTATTATTTTTTGATATGATGCCGTTTTGACACTCAAAACCGCACCCGAACACAGTCCAAAACGGACCTCTCGAGAAGAGCAAAGGACTTCTCGAGAACAACAGAGGACTTCTCGAGAACAGCATAGAAATTCTCGAGAACAGCAAAGGACTTCTCGAGAACTAGGATAGACTTCTCGTGAATCACATAGGACTTCTCGAAAACATTAAGTCATGACTTCTCGAGAACAACTGGGAGTTCTCGAGAACGAAAAGGGGGGATCTTGAGTACAAGCAGGACAAATTGCAGAAGTTCTGATTTGACTAATATTTTGGAATGAATCGCTGACTCTACGAATTAGCAGCGCATACAAACTTAGAATCCGACATACCATTCTCGAGATATTAAATCACGCACCGAGACTCCAAAAAATCTCGGATTGCGACGAAACTTGAGAAGCAAGTCCAAAATTTCAAAATGACAAAATTTTCCCAATTACAACAAGATTTTGGCCGACTCAACCGCACAAACACGAAAATGCCTTAACGGCATTGCGTCGTCAACTCGATGTTAAAAGTAATGTCACGACGCCGTAAATATGACGTTTCCCATTTAAATAAAATCATCGAAAAATTGGGGGTGTTACAGTAACTCCCCCTAAAAAAAAGTTTCGTCCCGAAACTTAACTCAACTCCAAAACCAAATCAAAATGATAAGATCAAACATAACTAAAAACATAACGACATACCCGAACTAAGAGAAGAGGTGCAGATGAGATTCTCTCATTGCTGATTCCAATTCCCACGTTGCGCTCTCGACGTCTTGATTTCTCCAAAGAATCTTGACCATGGGGATGGTCTTTCTTCGCAAAACAGGCTCTTGAGAATCTAGAATATGAACAGGTTCTTCCACAAACGTAAGGTTGGGCTGAATCTGGGGCATCGAGTCGAGGACTTGATGATCATTACGAACACACTTCTACAACTGGCTCACATGGAACACATCATGGACACCAGGGAAGGTTGCAGGCAACTCCAGCCTATACGCTGAAACTCCGACGCGTTCAAGAATCTGAAAACGGTCCCACATACTGGGGGTCTTACTTGGGGTTCTTTCCAAACGTTTTAATACCAGATATTGAGAAACTTTAAGAAAAACCAAGTCCCTAACGACAAACTCCAGATCGACCCTTTGTCGATTAGAATATTTCTCATAACGCTCTTGTGCTACACGGAGCTTCTCTCGAACATGAGTCACGTCGCAATTCATCTCCTAAAGGGCTTCCGGACCGAGCAACGGTCTCTCACCAACTTCAGCCCAAAACAACGGAGTTCTACAACGCCTCCCATACAAGGCCTCAAACGGGGCCATCTGCAGACTGTCTTGATAACTATTATTGTAGGAAAACTCCATTAGCCTCATACGCTCATCCCACGCTCCACCGTTGTCCAAAATGTAACATCTAATCATGTCCTCCACGATATGATTTACTATTTCTGTTTGCCCATTCGTCTGTGGATGGTAGGCAGTGGAATACCTCAAGTCGGTACCTAACCCCTCTTGGAAGCTCTTCAAAAAGCGAGACGTAAATCTTGAGTCCTGATCTGATACAATGCTAACAGGCCCTCCATGTAACCTGATGACCTCTTCAAGATACAACTCAGCTATCTTCTTTATCGAATACCGAATCTTAAACAGAACAAAGTGAGCACACTTTGTCAATCTGTCGACTATCACCCAAAAAGAGTCATGCACACGAAGAGATTTTGGTAGACCGGTGATAAAATCCATTGAAATACTCTCCCATTGCCAACTTGGAATATCGAGCGGTTTCAATTTACCACCAGGCCTTCTATGATCAGCCTTGACATGCTGAAACGTATAATATTCCGATACAAACTTTGTGATAATGCTCTTCATCCCTGACCACCAAACAATTTGTTTTAGATCCTTATACATCTTAGTGGAACCAGGGTGATAGGATACACTGGAACCATGAGCTTCAGAACGGATCTTAGCTCGAACATTACCAAAGGTAGGAATACAAAATCTACTTCGATATTTCAGAGTACCTAGCTCGTCCAAAGAGAAATCAGGTAACTCTCTTTTCTCAGTTCTCTTCTAGAGGTGTAACAAATCAGGGTCCTCCTTCTGGTGCATTCTTGTAAGGGAAATCCAAGAGGGCTCTTCTGCTTCCAAACCAGCAGGCATATAACTACTCCCAACCTCAATATCCATCAATAAGAATTCTTCCACCAGGGACTGTACAGACAAATTGAAGATTTAATCCGTCTTTATACTCAAAGCATCAGCTACTACGTTAGCCTTTCCTGGGTGATAAAGGATCGCTACTTCATAATTGGCTACATACTCTAACAACCTACGCTCGCACAGATTTAACTCCTTTTGAGTGAAGACGTGCTTCAAACTCTTATGATCTGTGTAGATCTTGCACATTGCGCCATACAATAAATGTCTCCAAAGCTTCAACGCATACATTACTGCCGCAAACTCTAAATCATGCGTAGGATAGTTTCTTTCATGAACTTTTAATTGCCTTGATCCATACACAATCACCTTTCCTCCTTGCATCAGAACACAACCAAGTCCAATGTGTGATGCATCCACATATACAGCATACTCAAGTCCTTCAGTAGGCAGAGTTAAAACTAGAGCAGTACACAGTCTCTTTTTACGCTCTTGAAAGGCTTCCTCACATTTATCGCTCCAAATAAATGCGGTGTTCTTCTATGTTAGTCTTGTTAGAGGGGCAGACAACACAGAGAACCCTTCCACAAACCTTCTATAGTAACCAGCATGACCTAAAAAGCTCCTAATCTCCTTAGGAGTAGAAGGTCTCTTCCATTCCATCACAGCAGAAATCTTTGTAGAGTCTACTGAAATACCGTCCTAACTCACAACATGCCCCAAAAAGGACACCTGGGGTAACAAAAATTAACACTTACTCATCTTAGCATAGAGCTTTTGCTCCCTCAGGGTTTCCAAAACCAAACGTAAGTGTTGAGTATGCTCCTCAACACTGCGGGAATACACTAGGACGTCGTCTATGAACACAATAACAAAATGGTCCAAGAAATCCTTGAACACTCTATTGATTAAATCCATGAATGCAGAGGGTGCATTAGTCAGTCCAAAGGAAATCACCAAGAACTAAAAATGCTCGTGCCGGGAACGAAAAGCTATTCTGGGTACATCAGCCTCACAGACTCTCAACTTGTTGTAGCCTGAATGAAGATAAATCTTCGAAAACACAGCGCATCCCCACAACTGATCAAATAGGTCATCAATCCGAGGCAACAAATATCGGTTCTTAATGGTTACCTTATTTAATTCTCGATAATCTATGCAGAGCCTCATAGAACCATCTTTCTTCTTAAATAATAAAACAGGAGCACCCCACGGATAAAAATTTGGCCTAATAAAACCACACTGCAACAACTCATCCAGCTGAGTGCTCAATTCTTCTAACTCACGCGGCGCCATATAGTAAGGTGCCTTAGCAAAGGCCAGAAATTTGGCAAGATAAATAGGGAATCATAAAACTCCTTGGCTGGATATCACCGAATAACCGGAGGGAAGCTTGACATTGAAGGAGTCTCCCAATTGATCCACATTCAGGCGATGTCTATCAACAAATCTCCGGGCCACAAAGGAATGGGTGGCACCCGAATCGAAAAGAACGCACGCCCACCTATTTCGCACCTTAAACTCCCCTAAAAACATAACATACATATCTAATCGAACGACAACTAGGGCAACAACGATAAATAATAAGGCTATTTTAAACTTGGGCTAACCTGATATCACTTGCGTAGAGGTTTGAGCTTCCTCATTGGTCATCACGTTCAGCTTTCCTTTTCCTTTGTCTTGGCTGGTGGAGGTGGCAGAGCTCGAAGTGGGGTAGGCTGTAGTGTGGACTGAGCCTGAGGGCACGATGACTTCATGTGTCCCTTCTGCCCGCACGGGAAGCAAGTCTTTTTTTAATCCAACAATGATTCACATCATGACCCTTCCTTGCACAAAACGAGCACACAAGCTCTCCCTTGTGTTCACCTTGAATGGCCTTCACCTGCTGCTGCTTCAAGGTGGTAGTCCTCTTGAAACACCTTTCGTAAGGGTGTTCAGGACGACCACAGAAGCTACACACTTCCTTTCTTTTCTTTTTCGAAGAAGGGCCAGACGCCCTGGAGCAACCATCCACAACACCTTTCCTTTTCTCTTTCCTTGCCGCAGCACCACGGTTCTTAGCATTTTCAATCGACTCCACTTTCAAAGCGTCTTCCACTTCTTCAGCATAACTTTCAGCTCGGTAAGCGCATGCCAACTGCTGGACATCGCTTCTTTATCCTCCCAAGAAACATTTCACTCTACCCTCCTCAGAAGCTACCAAATAAGAAGCAAACCTACTCAATTTGTGAAACTCAATCTCGTATTCGCTCACCGTGAGCTGTCTCTGCTTCAGAAGTAGGATGTTATTCATGAGACAGTCCTGCTCGACCGAGAGCAGAAACTTTTTCAGCAGCATCTTCTTAAAAGAGTCCCAGGAGCAGCCTTCCTTCTAACTATCCTTTTCACGAATCCACTAACTCTGTGCAAGGCCTTTTAACTGATAGGTTGCAATCATAACCTTCTAGGCTTCTAGAATTCCGGAATACGAAAACATCTCTTCGATGGAGATGATCCAATCATCTAAAATCGTGAAGTCAGCACTCCCGTCATAAGTAGGAGGTCTCAATCGCTGGAAATGTGAGATGAAATTCATCTCTTGTGGAAGCGTCACCGGGGGCACGAAAGGAGCAGGGGAATTAGGTATAGCTTGATCCACGATAGGATCTCGCACTAATGGTTGTTGCGTGGGAGATGCAGACAACATGGTCTGAATTTGCGATTGCATTGCAACTACTTGCCTTGAAAGAGCCTCGTTGCTCTGTCGCAAACTCTCGATCAACGCATCACTCTGCGCACCTGACGACTCACCCTCCGACTGGGGAGTCGACCTCGTCACAATAAGCATTGGTGGAATTTATAAAAATGCAAACAAACAACCCATCAAAATCCTATATTGCGACTAGGGCAAACAAAACTAGTTAAGACCATACTTAAAAGACACTTGCTTAAGCTATCACTTGCTCTAGGATTATATGATGATGATATGTCCTACTCAGTATGATATCCAATCATCCTATTGACTCATGTGCCTTTGATATGAATGCATGGATTCTTTACTCTTATTTAAAATCATGTGTGTACATATGTCATCATGTAAATCTTTAGCTTGGCATGATTTGCTTATGTTATGTTATGCTATATATGCAGTGTTATACATCCTAAAAAGGCCTTAATGCATGTTTTGAGCGGCATTTACATGAAATGTTATGCATCCCATACTACATAAAATTGCATGCAACGAAAAAAAAGGAAAACGTGCTAATGGGCATTCATGTGGTGAGGTAATGCATCCCATACTACATAACCCTCACATGTTGCCACCTATGGTGGATCCATATACAAACACATATTATGCATCCCATACTATATAATATGCCCCATATACTTCTAATCATGCTTATGAGTGTAGTGTTCATGCTTATGCTAAGACATACTGATGACACATCGGTGTGTGTATCATATGATGCTAAAAAACTAACACTAACAAGGGAAGGTTGCCTGACCAATTATCAAGCAA
Source organism: Platanthera zijinensis (assembly GCA_039513925.1). Lineage (NCBI taxonomy): Eukaryota > Viridiplantae > Streptophyta > Magnoliopsida > Asparagales > Orchidaceae > Platanthera > Platanthera zijinensis. The sequence continues at coordinate 130,146,858 of CM077085.1, read as the reverse complement.
CCTCCCTCTGATACCAAATGTCACAACCCGCATTTTCACCGCATATAAAATCATATCAGAGAAAGGGAAAATGCGCGTCATGATGCCACGTCAGTAAGGGATAACTGCAGACGCTCAGGCAGACACCTACTTAATCATGAAGAAAAATTATTTAAGTTATTTTTTAAGGAAAAAATTAGTAAAGTGCACTAGTTACCCGTATCCCTCGGCTTAAAGGCTCATTTAGTCCACGAATAAAAATATAGTTATACACTGCAGAAAAAAATACTTATTTAAATTGACTCCAACATCCTACATGAGTATAAACGTCCCCGAAGGACAACTCATGCTATGCACGACTCTAAATTTATAATAGTAGTAAGGATAGCCTTTACGGTCACTAAATATAACAAGTTAGAGTTTTTAAATTATGCAGTGCATGAAGTAATAGTAATAGATTTTATTCTTAAAAATACCTAACATGCATTTCTAGCATAAATCCTCCCAGAGAGCATGTAATCCACATCCACATAGAGGGAAATAAGCAGCTAGAAAGTATCAAACAAATAATAAAACTGTGGGAGCCAACAGTTGACACGAACCCACTTACAATAAAGTAAGTCTTAACAAGTAATTAATTAACAACAGTCTACCTCGTATAGACGAGGTAACACCCACCGCCAACATTGCTGTCCAGAAACACCAAAACTAGCTCTGCTACTGCTCTGAACCTGGGGCATTCCAAAGACAGAAAACCTTAGCAAGAAAGTACAAATGGTGGCAGAGAATAAATAAGCAAAAATAAACAAAGATGAAGGGGTACCAACCCAAGACCAACAATACTGAAATAAAGCATCGAACAGGAAAAGAGAAAAATACTACGTGAATCGTGACGTACTCCAACAAATACATCAGATTTCCCAAGGTAAAAAAGGGAACAAAAATAAGTAAAAACATAAGTAAGAAAATTTAACAACTTTTACTAAGCACCTGTGGTCGGCTCTACCCCAAAAACACGGGCGAGGTGGTCACTCAACTGGACACACCCCTCACGAATATTTTATCCGCTTAACTGCGAGGGAGTCTCATACTCTCCACCATACACCGCAGATGCCCAAAAACCCGATAGACTTCCACAAGGTACAATAAAGGAGTCAAACAACACGGAGGTGGTTTTTATCCACTAACTCCCGCAATTTTAGAAACCAAAAGAAGCCACAACACATACATATATATATCTTGAGATTTGTCTCATCAGATTCTACTTGACACTTCTAGTTTCAAGTCATGGTTGATCAGCCCTTAGGAACGATTTACAATCCTAAATAACACTAATCTGTTCAATAACGAAATCTAAGACGTTTAGAGCCATCAATAAGACACTCCAAGAATGATCAAACATATCCGGACAAAAAAATCAAGTTCACCATGACACAACGTACAACCTCATGTGATCATTGAGAAGGTTAATCATAACTATAATTTGGAAGAATAAGCATAGAAAATTTTAAGGAACATTAAAACATAGCCGTTACCATCAAATCGGATAAGGAGAAACGAGGGGAAACCACCACTTGCCTTGGTTTTACCGGAAAAGTCCTCTGAATCACTCCACGTTGTAGATCGGGGCAAAAGAACACGGGAGGAGTTGAAATCTAAACAAAAATGGCCAAAAAGGGGGTTAGGGCCGAAAAACCCTAATGATAAAACTCAAGGAAAGGGGAAAAATTTGCCACGATAGCGTAGCTATCGGTGAGAGCTTTCCTGATCTACGTTCGGTTGAAGATTTCGAGCACCGGAGCTCCGTCGGCGGCCACCGGAAGATTCACGAAATAAAACTTCTCTCTCGCTCACGCCTCTGGTTCGGGAGAAAATTAATATCGGAGAAGAAGTCCTGTTCTAAAATCTAAGTCTAAGAATATGTATATTTATATATATATGTAAAAGTACTTATATTTTTTTTTTTGTCGAAATATTGGTTTATTACGAGTAGTATCGGGAAAATAAAAATTAGAGGTCTAGGATGGCTCCAAATCGAAAAGTGCCAAACATGAAAATTGTAGATCTCGTCAAGACGAACATATTTTATGTTTACCATTTTTTCGTACGATACCATTTTGACCCGAACTCTTACTGCACAGGACTACTCGAGAGGAAAGGGTCTACTCGAGAAATAGAGCATTAGTTCTCGAGAAGAACATATAGTTCTCGAGAAATGGGCTATAGTTCTTGAGAGGAACATTGGTTCTCGAGATGGAGAGGCTAAAGTTCTCGAGAGAAACCTTAATTCTCGAGAATAAGGCTATAGTTCTCTAGAGAAACAATCAAACGGGCCACCTATGAACAGTTTCGGGAAAATCGAAAATGGGGTCTAATATGGCTCCAAATCAAAAAGTGCCCAACATGAAAGTTGTAGATATCGTCGAGACAAACAAATTTCATGTTTACTATTTTTTGATACGATGCCGTTTTGACACTCAAAATGGCACCAGAACACAGGACGAAACAAACCTCTCGAGAAGAGCAAAGGACTTCTCGAGAACTGCAGAGGACTTCTCGAGAACAGCATAGAACTTCTCAAGAACAGCAAAGGACTTCTCGAGTACTAGGATAGACTTCTCGAGAACCACATAGGACTTCTCGAAAACATTAAGTCATGACTTCTCGAGAACAACTGGGAGTTCTCGAGAAGGAAAGGGGGGGGGATCTCGAGTACATGCAGGAAGAATTGCAGAAGTTCTGATTTGACTAATATTTTGGAATGAATCGCTGACTGTACGAATTAGCAACGTATAATATCTTAGAATCCGACATACCATTCTCGAGATATTAAATCACGCGCCGAGACTCCAAAAATTCTCAGATTGCGACAAAACTTGACAAGCAAGTCAAAAATTTCAAAAATGCAAAAATTTTCCCAATTACAACAAGAATTCGGCCGACTCGACCGCACAAACACGAAAAAGCCTTAATGGCATCTCGCCGTCAACTCGATGTTAAAAGTAATGCCACGACGGCGTAAATATGATGTTTCCCATTTAAATAAAATCATCGAAACATCTGGGGCGTTACATCAGCCAACTTGGACAGCTTCCTGGTGAATTCCAGGTTGGGCGCTTCAATCTCTATCTCCTTCGCTTCCCTCTCCATCAGCTCTTCAAAAGAGATGGGGCACTCTTTTCAGCTCTATGCTGAAGAAACCAGATTTCAATCCCAGGGTAAATGCGAGCATCAGCATGTACCCCAGGACCTCCTGACCTAGAAGGTTCTCCTCTTGGAACCGATCAACATAATGTCCCACCGTCTCCTTCGGCTTCTTCTTGATGGCGAATAAGCTCTCCACCCCCTTATTCCTCTTCTTCGACGTGGAGAACCTCAATAGGAATAAACGATGCTGATCTTCGAAGCAATAGATTGAACTCGCGGGAAACTGGTGAAACCAGTCCCTTGCCTTCTCCTTCTGGGTGATGGCAAAGAGCCTGCACTTGAAGGCATCCTACATCTGCCTGATGGAGACGGCATCCATGAACCACTAAACATGTTGCACTGGGTCATCCCTGCCTGTGTAGTAATACATATATGGATCTCTGAACTCGTCGGGGACTTGTGTAGAGACAATCAACTCACTGAAAGGTCTCCCGCCCATGACCTAGTGAGAGGGCACATCCCGCGTCCTCGGCTCGCTAACCCTGTCAGCACTAGCTTGCTCAAGGAAGAGTTCCTGCTTGGCAATATCCCTCTCGGTACTCTCCTCCGGAATCTCCTTCTCGGGATGGTGTCCGGGAGTGTTCTCGCCAAAAGAAGGAGCCGTAACCACTGGAACCTAAGGCATTTCCAAGTTGCTTCTCACAGCGAAAGCCAACTGGATGGTCTGAAAGTCCTCCCGCCTGAAGTCTTCCAGCATCTGAATCGTCACCCCACTCGTCGGTTATGGATAACCTCCCGAGCCTGCTCCTCCATCCTTGCCTCTAGCAATGAGACTTAGACTGAGATTTTCTAATATCTGCTACGGTCCATTCTCACCGCACTAGAAATGTTGGATCCAAAAATAGGCCCCAACAAGATTTCGGACCCTAGGGTGTAGCCAACACCTACTTCTCCCAAACTCTGACACTTGAATAGTTGCTGAGTACTAAGGAACTGACCTTGGGCTATAGTATGGAGGTTCCTCCACTAACCCAGAAGATCTCAGAGTGCTTCCCCTTAGCTAAGTGCTTAGCTAAGGATACCTCAGAAAGCGCTACAAGACTTTAGAAAATGAGAAAACTTGCCTTCTAAGGTACCCTATGGGTCTATTTATAGAATCCAGAAAGATGGTCTGCCAACAGTTGTTCAAATGTGCTATATGCAACCCAAAGTGGTCTGCCAACAACCAAACTCCGCTGTTTTGAGGTACTAAATGCAGACCTCTAAGGGCATCAAGGTAAATTTTCGTCTGGACCAAACTTGGCGGGAGGCTTCTTGTATACCTAGGCCGAAGCCCTTCTGCCTCCTCCTCTTATCTGACCGGACCATCCTAGGCCCAAGGAAATCCGTCTAAGTACTGGTACGTTGAGAGCGAGAGAAGTTACACTCAATTCCTAAGACAAAAAGTGTTGAGAGCGTTGAGTGAAGGATCTGCACTCAATGCCTTAATGCAAAAACATTGAGAGCGTTGAGTGGAAAGGCTTCGCTTAATGCCGGAGGCGAAAAGGCGTTGAAAGCGTTAAGTGGAAAGGCTTCACCTAATTCCAGAGGCGGAAAGGCTTCAAGAGCGTTTTGTGGAAAGGCTTAACTCAATGCCAGAGGCGAAAAGTGTTGATAGTGTTGAATGGAAAGGCTTCCCTCAATGCAAGAGGCGAAAAGCATTCAGAGCGTTGAGTGAAAAGGCTTCACTCAATGCCAAAGGAGAAAAATGTTGAGAGCGTTTAGTGGAAAGGCTTCACTCAACGCCAGAGGCTAAAAAAGCTTTGAGTGAAGGGGCTTTTACTCAGCACCTTCAATAAGGACTCTACCGACCCTGTGGGCTTCTTGCCTACCCAGGCACAATACTTTTCGCCTGTCTTGGCGGGAGCCCTTTCGCCGCTTTACTCTCCTACCCTAATTAACCTGGGCCCAAAGTCCCACTCAGTAAATATGGGGTTGTACAGTTGGTGCTTTGGTAAAGTGGGTCATTTTCCCATAGTTGCTGGCACAATCCAACTATGCCCAGAGTAAGTGCCAGTCTTCCTATCAAAAAATCTGCAGGAAGACATTTTCATTTTCAGGCAAACCAAAACCAAGGACCCAATTCCAATTGGGATCCTTAGATAACATAAACTATATTTTGCAGGATAGTCCAAGTGCCCATACTCCTATATGGTACTTGGACAGTGGTTCTTCCAGGCACGTGACTGAAATAAGAAGCAACCTGAAGGACTTCAGTCCAGTGAAGAATGGACTTAAAGTAATCTTTGGTGGTTCAGACAGAGGAGTCACAAAGGGATATGGTAAGATTACCAATTGCATAGTCTCTATCTCAAAAGTGGCTTATGTGGAAGGGTTGCAAAAAACCTAATAAGCATAAGCCAACTCTATGATCTTAGATATGTAATTGTATTCATTAAGGATGAGTGTCAAATTAAGAGGTCAAGTGACCAAGAGGTTATCTTGACAGGAACTACGAGTGGAAATGTTTATTGTATAAACTATCTATGTTTTAAGTAAAGACTCTCCTATATATATAGTTACAAATAAGAAAGTCACATACTATGTTCAATGGCACAAAAGACTTGCCCACTTGAACTATAAGGCAATCAGTAAGCTCTTTAGTGAAAAGTTGGTCAGGAATGGTCCCAAAATGAAGTGCACCAAGGAGTGCATTTGCTCTGCATTCCAAAAGGGCAAGCAGACCAAAGCTTCTTTTAAGAGCATTGGGGTCAAAGACACTGTGAGGTGTTTATACCTCCTACATATGGACTTGTTTGGTCCTATGCTAGTTCATAGTCTAGGTAGGAAAGTCTACACCCATGTGATTGTTGATGACTTCTCTCTGTTTACTTGGGTTTTCTTTCTTAAGAAAAGTCAGAAACCCTTGATATCTTCAGGACATTGGTCAAACAAATTCCGAATGAATTAAACAGTAATATGGTAAAAATAAGAAGTGACCATGACATTGAATTTCAATCTGAAGGCATGACAATGTTCTATGAAGAACAAGTGATTCACCAAGAACACCCCAGCAAAATGGGATTGCTGAGAGGAAAAATTGAACTCTTATAGAAGCTGGCATGACATTACTAAGTTACACAACTCTCCCAGAATATTTCTGAGCTGAGGCAGTAAATACTTCATTTCATGTCCTAAATAGAGCTTTTATCACCAAGGATCATAATAAGAGTCCCTATGAGATAATGAAGGGTAGAAAACTAAACCTTGCATATTTTACGATCTTTGGAAGCAAATTCTATGTGCTTAACAATGGGAAATCTTACATAACTAAGTTTGCTGCCAAATCCTATGATGGGATATTTGCTGGGTACAACAATCATAGTAAAGCATATAGGTCTACAACATGAAAAATCAAGTTGTGGAAGAATCTATAAATGCTGTATTTGATAAGTCTTCTATCATTAACAATGGGCTACCAAGCTCGTCATCTAGATCTATAGGTATAGAATTGGTGATGGACAAATTATACATTAAGGTAGCTTCTCCTGGAGCCCAAGATGATGATGAAGGAGTGTGCATTCTAGAAGAAGAACTTAGCATACATGATGTGGATGAAGTATAGCAAGATCTACCATTGAAGCTCAAGATGGTGATGTAAGAATGCCCCTAGCAATCAGACATCTAAGAGATCATCTCAGACATCAGATTATTGGTGATGCCAGCCAAGGGATCACAACAAGGAGCAAAAGTGTGAACATAGCTATGTACTCTAGCTTTTTGTCTCAAATTGAGCCCAAGAAATTTGAAGAAGCAAACTTAGACCAACACTGGATTGTGGCAATGCAAGATGAATTGAACCAGTTTAAAAGATGTAAGGTCTGGATGTTGGTTCCTAGACTATAAGGACATAACATCATTAGAACCAAGTGGATCTACAGGAATAAACTTGATGAAAATCGTGTTATAATTAAGAACAAGGCTAGGATGGTGGCTAAGGCACATAAAAAAGAAGAAGGAATTGATTTTGATCAAACCTTTGCCCTAGTAGCTAGGATAGAAGCCATCAGACTATTCCCTGAATATACTACCCACAAGGGATTCAAAGTCTACCAGATGGATGTGAAGTCAGCCTTCCTCAATGGTGACTTAAGGGGAGAAGTCTATATTGAGCAGCCATCAAGTTTTGTTGTTCCTAACTCTCCTGATCATGTTTATAGACTTAGGAAAGCTTTGTATTGGTTTTAATAGGCACCTAGAGCTTGGTATGAAACCCTATTTATCTTTATCATTGAGAACAAATTCTCAAGGGGAAAGATAGACAAGAGTCTATTCCTAAGGGAATCTAAGGGCAAGATCATACTAGTCAAAATTTATGTAGATGACATAATTTGTGCGTCTACTGATGAAAACCTCTACAAGACGTTTGCCAAACTTTTGCAAGGAAGTTTGAGATTAATAGTATGAGTGAGCTTAAATACTTCTTGGGCCTCCAAGTAAGACAGAATGAGGATGGACTTTCCATCTATCAATCTAAGTTCATTAGGGAGTTAATTAAGAAATTTGGAATGGAGAGTGCCTCCATAATGGAAACTCCTATGGGGTCAAACATGTCAATATACAAGGATGAGATAGGGAAACCTGTTGATGAATCTATGTATAGAGGCATGGTTGGATCCCTCCTCTATCTTACTGCTAGTAGGCCAGACATCTTGTATGTTACATGTATTTGTGCTAGATACAAGGCTAGCCCTAAGGAGTCTCACTATTTTGCAGTTAAAAGAATAATGATATATCTTAAGGCCACACTAAATCTTGGCCTATGGTACCCTAGGAATAGAGTTTTTGAGCTAACAGGGTATTCAGATGCTTATTTTGTAGGCTGTAGAGAAGATAGGAAAAAAACTTTTGATTCTTTTCAATTCTTAGGTAGAAGACTTGTCTCATGGAGCATCAAGAAGCAGACTAGTGTTGTAATATCAACAACTGAGTCAGAGTATATATCAGTAGGAAGTTGCTATGCACAGTTGTTGTGGATCCAGCACAAGCTTCAAAACTACAACCTAAAGCTAAGTAACACTCTATTATTTTGTGATTCTACAAGCGCAATCTCTATTGCTAGGAATCCTGTCTCTCATAGAAGGACTAAGCACATATAGATTAGGTATCATTTTATTAGAGTGGAATGTGAAGATATTAGTCTTGAATTTGTCCCCCACAGATAAGCAAGTGGCTGACATATTCACTGAACCACTAGATGAAGCAAAATTCAACACCTTTAAATTTGAATTGGGTATGTTGAATTTATCTCAGTTTTAGTAGCTCCACATATAGCTTCTGCTTATTGCAGGTAGTTTTAATCTTTGCAGGATACATCAAAGAAAGTGGCTAAGGGTCAAGGCGTCGAGTGCACTGAGACATGACAAGGCGTGAAGTGCACTGAGTCTAAGTGCTCAGGCGTCAAGTGCGTCGAGTGAGTTGAATGAATTACAAGCATCGAGAGCGTCGAGTTCACTCAACACATGCTTCTAACGAAAAAATTTTATGGCTAAGTGTTTGGATCAATCCAAGCCATTAATTACTTCGTGAGCATAAATAGGTACGCGCCTCTCCACTTTTTTAAAAAATAAAATACTATAAATAGAATGTTGTGTGCGTACATAAAATACACTGTTCCTTGCCTTTCTCTGCCCTTGTGACAAATCAACGGAGAGTTTGGAAAAACTACTGTAATTTATAGAAGATATGGCAGCAAAGAGATTGGATTTCTTATTTTAGGGTTCAGAACTGATCCGAAATGGATTCAAAGACACACCAAAAGAAGTTTAGCTTGTTCTTCATCTACTTCAGGTCGCCGACCTAGAGTATGTTCTATCTGAGCCGTGTCTACTGTGGAAGAGAGAAGTACTGGATCTATGCACCACTGCTAAATTCAACTCCTCATCCCTCAAAATCAGGTTTATCATTAGTGGTAACAAGGTTAAGATAACCTCCAAAGACTGAGAAAGGCTCTATTGCTGCATAATTTCAGAGTTTCTGATGAAGAAGATGAACTCGATCAAGGTGATGTCAAAGATGATCTTAAGTGGTGTGGACTATCAAGACACACCACTGGATCCATCCTGAGAAGAGAGATAAATCTCAAAGGGAAATTCCTTGTTGATGTCATTGGGAAGGGACTATTGAGAAAAACTGGCTCCCATGATAAGATTTCTAAGAAAATGTTTGAGTAGATGGCCAGGGTTATCCTTTCCAAAAAGACTGATTGGGGATGAGTAATTTTAGACAGGATTATAGAATGTCTCCAAGAACCAAACCGGGGTAGAATTTTATCTTTGTTTTTGCTTAATAGTGTTCTAGGGATCCTTAACCATTGGCTAGGAACAAGGATCCACCGCATGAGGAGGATGGGTTCTAACATGCTTAAGATATGGGAAAGAGTTCTGCAACCACAATAATAGTAAGCATCAAAGAAGAAGAAATAGACAATCACAGTTCCAAATTGAAAGTCCACTAAGTGCCAACAAGCTTCACCTATGGGGGGGGATAGGTGTCTTGTGGGGTTTTTGCGGAATTAAAAACTGTACCTGCACAAGTAAATCAAACAACACAGCACAGAAAAGACTCAAACAATTTATAGTGGTTCCCCGATTTGGGTACGTCCACTTTCCCCCTTCGACCTATCTCCCAACCAGGGATGACTCGGTCACTTCACCAACTGGATTGAAATCCAATCCTTGCACTAACGGAAGGAACCCTACCATACGTAGGAGTCACCACTCCCACAACACGGGTTGCACCCAACCCTTACAACTAGAGACCAATCGGTCCTTTATAAAGAAATTGAAAATAGATTGTATAAGAAATACAAACAACTTATGGAGATTAAGGTGCTCTTCGTTCGACGACGTGTTCTTGAAGTCAACAAAGAGTCTACAACCTTAGATCTCTCTTGGAATGAACCTTCCCGAAACCGGCGGCGGCTTGGAGCGGCGGCTAGGTTCTCGGAATAAGCGGCGGCGACGGAGAGCTGCTGCAGTGCGATGGGGATTCAAACTTCGTAGCAAAGGAAGCAAGGTCTTCCAACGATCACACTAGGATAGGTCGTCTCGATCGATTCGGAAGGGGAAGGTTTTTCATGATCAACGAATCAAGAGATAAGGGATCTCTGGTTAGACGTGTGAGACGCTATGCTAGCCTAAGCTTCTGTCACCGGAGATCTGGAAGAACTTGAGATCAACAACGACGACAACTGCACGAACGACGGAGACGGTCGGCGGAGCAAGATCGCGATCTAGGTCACGTCGGCGGCTGTTCTTTTTGAATTCGAGTATTCATGTGTGTTTCCGCTCATACATACGGAGGTATAAATACCTTAGGTCAAGCACATGACCTTTGTGGGCCCCACCCACAATAAGACCTAAGTCCGGTTCGAAATACCGCAGGTAACATGGACCGTTCCAGAAAGAATCGGAAAATTGCCCAAGTCAAATTCGGCGAGAATCATAGGTGATTCTCGACGAATCGGCGAGAATCACCTACGATTCTCGCCGAATTCTTCTTAGCTGAATTCTGGCTGCACTGATATAGAAGCCGGGGAGAATCGGCGGGAATCACACTTGATTCTCGACGATTCTGCCTTGGAGAAATTTCTGGTGCATCGAGACAGCCGGCTCCAACCGGCGAGAATCAACCAGTGATTTTCGACGACTCTGCGAGAATCATTAGTGATTCTCGCCGAATCGACGAGAATCACTTAGTGATTCTCGTCGATTCTTACTTAGACAATTTTTCCTCTTTCTTTCCGAGAGCTGGTCTTTGGCCCATCCTTGCTCCTTGTCTGCTCTTGCTCTATCATAGCCCTGTACTTGAAATTAAGTACACTCCAATAGAGAGAGTACACGTAGGCCAACACACTGATCTTCTCAACGAGGGATTACATCGCGCAGACCCTTGTATATTGACCCACTGCACCCTGACATTGGTGTGTACTTAGCGTGGAATAACTGCAAGCACAACTAGAAGGATTTCATCAAATACATAGTCAATTCACCTTAGCTTGTCCAGGGGCTTCTTCAAATCAGGTACATTATGGATACAATACCCAACAATCTCCCCCTATTTGAAGAAGCCTAAACCCTACAAGCTAAGGTGAATATAACGGCTTGGAAGAAAACACAACTTTGAAAAACGAGAGTGAGTTGAAATTCCATACCATTATCTTTAGAGCATTTGGAGCATACATCTTAGCACCTTAGTCGACCAAGAGGGTAATCTCCCCCTTTTCGGCTTCTGCAAATCTGGGTCTGGTGCATTTGACACCATGCTCCCCCTCAGTTCTTGCACATGTGCTTACACTTGAGTTCCTGGCAGATGCTCCCCCTAGATGCACGAGCCTAGAGCTTCTATTCTTCATTCCTCATAGTTTAGCATCCCCAATTAAGTTTTGAAGAGACTGAACTTGGCCTCGTCTAAGGGCTTTGTGAAAATATCTGCAATCTGCTTGTCCGTGGGGACATAGCAGAGAGAGATGTCCTTGTTCTCCACGTGCTCCCGAATGAAGTGGTAGCGCACTTCAATATGCTTCGTTCTGCTGTGCGATACCGGATTGTTGGCAATAGCAATTGTACTAGAGGAGTCGCAGTACATTGGTACTTCCTTGAACTGAAGGTCATAGTCTGCTAACTAATTTCTGATCCATAGGAGTTGTGCGCAACAGCTGCCAGCCGAGATGTACTCAGACTCTGCTGTGGAGGTTGCTACATAATTCTGCTTCTTGCTATTCCATGAGATGAGCCTTCTTCCAAGGAATTGACACATCCCGGAAGTGATTTTCCTGTCATCCCTACTCCCTGCAAAATCAGCATCTGAAAAACCTATTAGCTCGACATCATTGTTTCTCGGGTACCACAAGCCAAAATTAGGGGTACCTTTAAGGTATCTAAGAATTCGCTTTGCAGCGACATAATGAGATTCCTTAGTGTTCACCTGATATCTGGCACAAACACATGTGGAGAACATGATATCCGGTCTACTTGCAGTAAGATAGAGCAGGGACCCAATGATGCTTCTGTATTTGGTTTCATCAAAAGTTTTCCCTTTCTCATCCTTATCTAGAGACATGGTGGATCCCATTGGAGTCCTCATAGAGGTTGCATTCTCCATTCCGAATTTCTTGAGGAGTTCATTGGTGAACTTTGTCTGAGAAATGAAAATTCCTTCCTCAGACTGTTTCACTTGAAGTCCCAAGAAATACTTTAGCTCTCCCATACTGCTCATTTCAAACTTTCCTTGCATAAGTTTAGAAAACTTTTTGCAAAGATTGTTGTCCGTTGACCCGAATATAATGTCATCGACATAGATTTGCACTAGCAAGATCTTGCCTTTGACTTCCCTGAGAAACAATGTTTGTCTATTTTTCCTCTAGAGAACTTGTTCTCAAGAAGAAAACTAGACAAGGTCTCATACCAAGCTCGAGGAGCTTGTTTTAACCCATATAGAGCTTTATTGAGAAAGTAGACATGATTAGGATAAGTAGGATTGACAAAACCTGGAGGTTGAGCGACGTATACTTCCTCTTTCAAGTCTCCATTCAAGAATGCCGATTTCACGTCCATCTGATAGACAGTGAATCCTTTATGAGAGGCATAGGCTAGGAACAGACGGATTGCCTCGAGCCGTGAAACTGGCGCAAACGTCTGGTCGAAGTCAATCCCCTCCACCTGTCGGTATCCTTGAGCCACCAGCCTGGCCTTATTCTTTATGATGACACCATGTTCATCCAGTTTGTTTCTAAAGATCCACTTGGTGTCGATCACGTTCTGCCCCTTTTGTCTGGGAACCAACGTTCAGACATTGCATCTTTCAAATTGATGTAGTTCATCTTGCATGGCCAATATCCATGCTGCATCTTTGTTCGCCTCGTCGAGCTTCTTTGGCTCAACCTGTGATAGGAAACTAAGATGCAAAATCTCATTAATAGTACCTCTTCAAGTTCTGATACCATCGCGAGGATCTCCGATGATCTGATCTCTAGGATGATCGCTCACGTGTCGGAGCTCTAGAAGTCTTGCATCAGGAGCTCTAGCGATTTTTGGGCTCCTTCCTCTTCAGGGAGGACTGCTCCATCCTGATTGTCATCCTCTCCGATTGGCGTTGAGGTGGAGACCTTGACGTATTTTGGAGTTGCATCTTTCTCGGGCTCATCCAGGTGTAGCTTTTCGAGTCTGGCACTTGCATCTTCAAGAAGACCACTAGAAGACTTGCAATTAAGCAAACTTCCCTCATCAAATATAACATTTATTGATTCCTCTACCACTAGGGTTTTCCTGTTGAAAACTCTATAAGCCCGGCTATGGCTACTATAGCCCATGAATATGCCTTCGAAGCATTTTTCACCAAACTTAGTACGCGGGTACTTCCCATTATTCAGTACATAACATCTGCAACCAAAGATCCTCAAATAGGACATGGTTGGTTTCCTTCCTTTCAGTAGCTCGTAGCACGTCTTACGATGACTTTTGTTGATCAATGCCCGGTTTAGAACATGACAAGCCGTATTGACAGCCTCGGCCCAGAAGTATTTTGGGAGTGAAGCGTCATTCAACATTATCGTGCAGGATTTAATGAGTGTTCTATTTCTCCTCTCCGCAACTCCGTTTTGTTGAGGAGTGCGCGGGGAGGAAAACTCATGAAAGATACCAAGTTATTCACAAAACTCTGTCATAGCACAAGACTCGAACTCTGTTCCATGGTCACTTCTGATTTTGACCACTGAGCAGTTAAGTTCGTTCTGAATCTGCTTGACAAAGCTGGTGAAGATGTCAAAAGTATCAGACTTGCGTTTTAAAAAGAACACCCAAGTAAACCGAGAGTGATCATCTACAATCACTAGCGTATAAGAATTCCCTCCTAAGCTATGAACTTGCATTGGATCAAACAAGTCCATGTGAAGAAGATAAAGACATCTGGAGGAGTCTTTGTCTGGGATGCCCTTAAAGGTAGCCCGAGTCTGCTTGCCCATCTGGCATGCAGGACAGGGACTATCTTTAATGCACTTAATAATGAGAGCATCCCTTACAAAGTATTTGGAAAACAACATATTAATTGTCTTATAATTAATATGTGCCAATCTCTTGTGTCATTGTTCACAAAGAGATGCACTGCCTTTTGCAACGAGGCATACTAGGGTAGAAGAATCTAGACTGAGAAAATCTAAGCAGAAAATATTTCTGCTCCTAATACCAGTTAATACTGTCTCCAAAGAGGCACATGATATTATCAGGCATTTATCCTTGCAGAACTTAACGTCATACCCTTTATCACATAACTGGCTTACACTGATCAGGTTATGATTTAACCCCTCAACATAAGCTACGTTAGAGATAGAGAGTATACCGTTGGAAATCGTGCCGTAACCTCTGGTGACTCCCCGATCAGATCGCCCAAATATAACTTTGGGTCCATTCTTGACTGGAGAGTACTCCCGCAGCAGGCTTCTTGTCCCAGTCATATGACGGGAGCATCCACTGTCCAAATACCAAATGGGAGTTTTGTTGGCCTTTGGACATTCCTGCAAAACAGAATTAATTTGCCTTAGGGACCCAATCGAACTTGGGTCCTAGATTCCTCATTAGCATACTCCCCCTCGATTGGTTAGCCCTACGAGTGGTCGGCCTCGCATTGCCAACATGAGGAGTCTCGTTATTCCTTGGATTAAACCAGCAATCCATGGCAAAGTGATCAACTTTGCCACAGCACCAGCAGTCAAACCTGTTATACCTCCTCTTAGGCGCCTGCTTCACCCTTGGAACGTAGGGTTTAACTGGGGCCGAGGACCTGGAGGTGGAGGCATCAAGATGACCACAGTCACATGATTTCTTCACCTCTTGGATTTTCAGTGTGACAGGCTTGGCCTTAGGTGCCTGCTTCCGATTATGGCCGCTAGAGAAGTGACCATAATTTTCCACGCAGATTTCCTCAAAAGGTGCCTTGAAGACACTCTCACTGAAGTTGCGGGGAAAGGTCCAACCATCATACCGGCTCTATGGCTTTGCAACCGAGGTCCTGAAGTGATGGCCATATGTTGACTCAAAATCATGTTGGTTACAGGGAAAGCTGGGCTTTCTGAACTCAACAGGGCTGAATGGGGCCTTTCCCTTTTCAGCAGCAGAGGCTTTCTTAGCAGCCTTATTCTTCCTCTGGTTCCTATTTCTCCTGGAAGAGGAACGAGGTGCCCTTACGTGCCCCAAACCAGCTCCTTTGGTTTGAGCAGTGAAGGTATCAACTAGTGGAAGAACTGTCTTAGGCATAGAGAAGCTCTTAACGATCTTATTTTCTGCCGCAAGTTGTTCTTCCAAATTCTCGATTTCCTCTTGCTTAAGATCGAGGAGCTTAAGGGACTCGGAATGCTTTGAAGTCAGGTCCAAGTGCTCCTATCGGAGGGAGATTAAACTAGTGATCTCTTCCCTTAGGGATACACTCTCACATTTAAGGAATTTAACTTCCTTTTTCTCAGCCTTCAGTCTCATTCGACATTCCTCGAAAGTATTGAGCAGAAGCTCATACTTATCGAGGAGCTCAGCTTCACGGGCCGAAGGGCTATCCTCAGGGTCATCATCCTGAGACTCAGGATCAGAGTCAGAGTCGGAGAGAGGGGTGTGAGCTTTTACCTTCCCAATAAATGGGGGGCAATCTCCTTCCGAGTCACAGCGACCCATTAGCCCAAAGTAGGCTTCCTCGTCATCGCTGGTGTCTGACGTGTCAGATTCACTCAGCGTCTTTGGATTCTTCGCGATGTAAATCCTCTCTTTCTTCTTGTCTTTTGAGGACTTGTGCTCCTCTCCATTTCCCTTCTCCCTCTTGCCTTGATGGTAGTCGGCCACGACGTGTCCTGGCTTCTTGCAACCAAAGCAAATAATGTCAGACGAGCGGTGTTTGTTCGGTTTGGAAATATACCTGTCAGAAGAATAGTTCTTCTTCTGATCCCTTGAGGAGGAGCTATCTCTCTTTCTCTGATTCCTCAGCTTGAGGAACTTCTTGAATTCCTGTGTAATAAGAGAGAAGTCTTCCTCAGACAATTCTGAGTCGGAGGAGCTTGGCTCAGAGTCTTCCTCTTCAACCTTCTTCCACGCACGGGAAGAAGCAGCACCCTTACCCTTTCTGGAATGAATGGCTTTTAGGGCCACGGTCTTTTCTTTGGCTGCGACTTTCTCTGCTTCCTCTTCAGCCTTCCTTCTATTCAATTGAAGCTCATAGGACATGAGCTTCCCGAACAGAATCTGAGGGTCGGTTTCCGCAAGTCTGCCAAACTCCCGGATGGCGCAGATCTTCGTATCTCATTCCTTAGTAAGGGACCTAAGGAACTTATCATTGAGCTCACTGTTAGTGAACACTCTTCCATATCCCTTGAGTGCATTGACGATCTTGAGGAAGTTTTCGAAGGTAACTCTGATCTCCTCCTTGGGTCCTTGCCTGAAGGCCTCATATTTCTGGTTGAGGAGGGATCTCCGATCGTCCCTCACTTCATCTGTGCCCTCCATTAATATAATCAGGAAGCTCCAGAGATCCTTGGCTGTCCTGCAGTTGCAGAAGTTCTGCATCATAGAGTCGTCAACTGCGCTTACCAGGATGTTCTGAGCTTTCTTGTCGAGTCCGAACAACACCATTTCGTCCTTGTCCATTTCCGAAAGTTTCTTGGGCACTTTCTTAGTAGGATCAATGGTGGAGGCCTTAGTGGGAATGTAAGGTCCCTCCTCCACGATCATGAAGAGTCGGGGGTCGACTGCTTCCATGTAGAATCTGATTCTTTCCTTCCAGATAGGAAAGTTCAGTCTGGTGCACACTGGGATTTTGCCGGAGTACTTGAGTCCGTCCATGGAACATATCGGTCTTCTTCTTGACACTGGTGGCAGGATTCTACTCAAGGTGTGAACCTTTTTGATGAGTAACCTGCCTCTGATACCACTTGAAAGTCCACCTAGTGCCAACTAGCTTCACCTATTGGGGGGGGATAGGTGTCTTGTGGGGTTTTTGCGGAATTAAAAACTATACCTGCACAAGTAAATCAAACAACACATCACAGAGAAGACTCAAACAATTTATAGTGGTTCCCCGATTTGGGTACGTCCACTTTCCCCCTTCGACCTATCTCCCAACCAGGGACGACTCGGTCACTTCACCAACTGGATTGAAATCCAATCCTTGCACTAACGGAAGGAACCCTTCCACACATAGGAGTCACCACTCCCACAACACGGGTTGCACCCAACCCTTACAACTAGAGACCAATCGGTCCTTTACAAAGAAATTGAAAATAGATTGTATAAGAAATACAAACAACTTATGGAGATTAAGGTGCTCTTCGTTCGACGACGTGTTCTTGAAGTCAACGAAGAGTCTACAACCTTAGATCTCTCTTGGAATTAACATTCCCGAAACCGGCGGCGGCTTGGAGTGGCGGCTAGATTCTCGGAATAAGCGGCGGCGACGGAGAGCTGCTGTAGTGCTATGGGGATTCAAACTTCGTAGCAAAGGAAGCAAGGTCTTCCAACGGTCACACTAGGGTCGGTCGTCTTGATCGATTCGGAAGGGGAAGGTTTTTCCCGATCAACAAATCAAGAGACAAGGGATCTCTGGTTAGACGCGTGAGACGCTATGCTAGCCTAAGCTTCTATCGCCGGAGATCTGGAAGAACTTGAGATCAACAGTGGAGACAACTGTACGAACGGCGGAGACGGTCGGCGGAGCAAGATCGCGATCTAGGTCACGTCGGCGGCTGTTCTTTTTGAATTTGCGTATTCGTGTGTGTTTTCGCTCATACATACGGAGGTATAAATACCTTAGGTCAAGCACATTACCGTTGTGGGCCCCACCCACAATAAGACTTAAGTCCGGTTCGAAATACCGCAGGTAACATGGACCGGTCCAGACAGAATCGGAAAATTGCCCAAGTCAAATTCGACGAGAATCATAGGTGATTCTCGACGAATCGGCGAGAATCACCTACGATTCTTGCCGAATTCTCCTTAGCCGAATTCTGGCTGCACTGATATAGAAGCCGGGGAGAATCGGCGGGAGTCACACTTGATTCTCGACGATTCTGCCTTAGAGAAATTTCTAGCGCGTCGAGATAGCCGGCTCCAACCGGCGAGAATCAACCACTGATTCTCGATGACTCGGCAAGAATCATTAGTGATTCTCGCCAAATCGGCGAGAATCACTTAGTGATTCTCGTCGATTCTTACTTAGACAATTTTTCCTCTTTCTTTCCGAGAGCTGGTCTTTGGCCCATCCTTGCTCCTTGTCTGCTCTTGCTCTATCATAGCCCGGTACTTGAAATTAAGTACACTCCAATAGAGAGAGTACACGTAGGCCAACACACTGATCTGCTCAACGAGGGATTACGTCACGCAAACCCATGTATATTGACCCACTGCACTCTGACATTGGTGTGTACTTAGCGTGGAATAACTGCAAGCACAACTAGAAGGATTTCATCAAATACATAGTCAATTCACCTTAGCTTGTCCAGGGGCTTCTTCAAATCAGGTACATTGTGGATACAATACCCAACACAAAGGAAAGCACATATAACAACTCATCAAAACAGGTTGAGGAAGAGACTCATGATCCAAACCTTTCTTAATCTTTTGAAGAGACAAGGAGAGACACAAGTTCTTAGGTATGATTTTCTTCTAAACCTGTAGCAATGGTTCAAGTTAGCATGACTCAATCTAAAGAACTTGTTATAGATAAGGCAATGGATATACCTCCAGTTGAGTTTGATGAAAAAGTTGTTGAAGACATAGTGATGAAGATTTCTGATGAGATAGTAGAGGAGGCTGTCAAGACTCAAGCTCAAAATGAAGAAGAAACTACTCGCAAAGGCCAAGTTCTACAAGGTGGATATAACCCTCAAAGTGAGGGAGGAACTTCTAGAGCAAGTGATAGAAGAGGCTCTTGCTGAGGGGGAGCAAATACAGATTTTGCAAGAAGACATTCAACTTCCTCTTATGACTGAACAACCTACCGATACCATCATAGGTTATGCTCTGGATGTCCCTGTGGACATGGCAAAGATTGAGGGGGAGATTCAAACCGAACTCCCTGATCAAGGCATAGCTTACAATATAGAATCTTCAGAATCAGATAAGGGAACTGCTGCTACTGCTCATAATATGGAAACTCAGCATTCTTCAGAGTTTGATGTGGCTGATTTTGCAGTAGGGGAAGATCTTAATCCAGTTCAACAACCTATACCAGTTAATAATGAAGGTACATCCTGTAACATCCCATTTCCAGCTAGACCCCTAGGAGTGGTTTTGTCATGACTAGGTCATGACAAAACCCTAATAAGCCCAAGAAGAGAAAATGAGCTTAGGCATGAAGGTGGAGATCACCATTGTCTGCAAATAGTAGAATTCTAAACACTAGTTTACGATGACCATAGGGCTTCACCATGATCCCATCATGACACATCCAACCCTAAGGGAGGCCAATATGTCGCTAAGGACCCATCGGGATCAACCAAAAAAGGCCAAGTTGACTCAAGTCCAAGAAGCGTCGAATGAGTCGACAAGACTCAACGAGTAGATCAAGTATCTACTTAGAAAGGTTTTTACGCTCGGGCGTTAAGTGCGTGGAGTGCACTCAATGCTATGGGCTGAATTGCGTTGAGTCCGTTGAGTGAACTAAACACCATCTTACTTGGAAAGAATTTTGAGCTCTGACATTGAGCGTGTTGAGTCCACTCAATGCCATGGGCTGAATGGCGTTGAGTGCGTTGAGTGCACTCAACGCCATTTTTTCTTAGAAGGATTTTTGGGCTCGTGGCGTTGAGTGCACTAACCGCCATGAGCTATATGGCGCTGAGTGCATAGAGTGCACTCAACGCCAATTAACATGAAAGGACTTTCTAGAATCATGGCATTGAGTAAGTTGAGCTCACTCAATGCCATAGAATGAAAGGCGTTGAGTGAGTTGAGCTCACTCAACACCATAGCCTGAATGGCATTGAGTGAGCTGATCTCACTAAATGCCATTGTACTCAGAAAATTCCTGGCGATTTCGGCATTGATTGTGGAGGCTTGTCTCAACGCTTTTGCCTTAGAGAAATTCTCGACCCTGTTTGCTGGTTCATATGAAGAGGCTGAACCGGGATCTTCTCGGGAATTGAGCAAGATGGATTAATTATCCCGTTTCTTTCATTAAGACATATTTAAACAATAATAAGTGGTCCAGTAGTAGGGTGCCACGTGGCAGAAGGTTTAACCCAAACTCCTTTTTAATGGAGGAGAGTGAAAAAGCCCCAAAGCCTTGGCCGAAATTTGGCTTTCATGGCCATTAATGGCACTTGATGCCTTGGCCTCATTCCCCTCCCCCTTTTATTGCTATATTCAACTCCTCTGGGGAAGAGGAGGAGTTTTCAGCCGTTTCCTGGCTGGATTGAGCCACATTCATCCTCCTCCACCATGGATGAAAAGCTCTTAAAGGAGCATTAATGGCCACCACCAGCTAGACCCCTCCCCTCCCCATTTTATCATTTTAAAAGCATCACAGGACTATTAGGATTCATTTCAACCAGTTACTTGAAGGAGCCAAAGAACTTCACTGTGTTGTTGCAGAAACTGAGCGCCGCCACCACCACCAATGGCTTCTCGGCGATCGGCGGGTTTCCAGGTCGCTAGCAAGGTCCTCCTCTACTCCTTCTTCTATGGATAGATCTTAGGAATCTTTTAGAGCCAAGATTCAGGCTCAATTGAGCCCGATCGGGAGAGGGCTTCTCCTGGTTTTTCTGCATAATTAAGCTTGACGTTCGCCGGAATCCGCCCCTCCGGCGGCCATGCCACTGCCCAGCGATGGCCACCACCTCGATGAAGGTGGTGGTGGTGGCGGCGGTGGCCGGCCAGGTAGGTGGCTGAGTGGCCGACAGTGGTGGCTGGAAGGAGCTCCAGGTCGGGTCAATCCTGACCGTCGGCTGGAGGAAGAAGAAGGCCAGCTTCCGCCCGATCTACTTCAAGATCTGTGCTAAATTGAATATATTAAATATCGATTTTAGTATTTTCTATTACATTTATACAGTTACCCTGTAAATAAATTTAAAAATACCTAGAGGCTAAATCAGAAAAAGTGGTCAACATATAAACTGTATCCCTATGGGTCTCTTTTCTTTTAAAATTGATTTAAACCATTTTAGTTAAGTGGTTTGACCAGGGCACCCATTTTGGTGGGGTCTATACCTAGCGTTAGTCAGAGATTAAAAGGTTTGCCCCCACTTCATCTCTTGTCCAAATTACTTGAAATTTGGACTGGGAGTCTCCCTAGTCTATATCTAGGTCCTGCCCAAAAATGTGAATTTTTGGGGATAAGCTTCCTATAGTTTTTGTAATTATTTAATAAACAATGATTAAATTATTTAAGGGACCAAATGACCTCCAAACCATCCCTAATTTTGGTGGGTGGTCTTTGGGGTCATCATAAGGTTCTGGATAAAATTTCATCTCATTTTGAGAAGATTTGGATTGATTTTTTGCAAACCCTAGCCATACCATAATAAGTGTATTTGGGTCAAAAGTGCACTTTGAGGTTTGAGTGGTCAAATCACCTCAATAGAGGTTAGAATTTGGGATACTGTGTTGGTACCCTAGTTTGATTTGAGTTCAGTCCTCTCCTTTGTGCCCCTTTGACCCAAGAAATATCTATAGTCAATGGTTAGGAGTCTAGCTGTAGAGTCCTCGCTTTTCCAAATTGAGAATTTGGTTAAGTAGTTTTTCGTTCGACTATAGTCGAACGCCGTTCGACTATCGTCTATCGACTGATCGACGATCGTCTATCAGTTGGTCGACGCCTTGGTCTGCGCTGATAGTTCGACTATCTGTTGATAGTTCGACTATCTGTTCTGCGCTGATAGTTCGACTATCTGTTGATAGTTCGACTATCTGTTCTGCGCTGATAGTTCGACTATCTGTTGATAGTTCGACTATCTGTTCTGCGCTGATAGTTCGACTATCTGTTGATAGTTCGACTATCTGTTCTGCGCTGATAGTTCGACTATCTGTTGATAGTTCGACTATCTGTTCTGCGCTGGTAGTTCGACTATCTGTTGATAGTTCGACTATCTAGTGTGTTTTGATAGTTCGACTATCTTTTGATAGATCGACTATCTGTTTTCTGAGGTAGGTCGACTATCTGCTTGATAGTTCGACTATCTCTGTGCGCTTGATAGCTCGACTATCTGTCATAGATAGATCGACTATCTGATAGTTCGACTATCTGCCCTGATAGTTCGACTATCTGCTGAGGTAGCTCGACTATCCATTTGATAGCTCGACTATCTGGATCGTTCGACTATCAGCCCGATAGTTCGACGATCTCCTGGCGTCGTTCGACGATCTTCGAAGGTCGTTCGACGTTTTCTGTCTGCCTTTGGATTTTGTATTTATTTATTATATTTAATTATTTAATACATTTTCTGGCACAGTATTTTAAGCTGTATGATAAAGTTTCCAGGCATTATTTGCTCTATTCTTATTGCCTGAGTTAAAATCTTTTAAGATAAAGTTGTTTGTCTTATTAGCTGTCTATTTAAATTACTTTATCTGCTGTCAGCCCCTTTATAGCCGTTAGACTGAAAAGTCTTCTTTTGCTATAAAGAGATAGTTTCTGATGTGACTTTATTTAGTCTATCTGTTTATTTGATTTATGCCTGCAGCTTCTTAGAAAGAGGTTTATTCCTTTTTATGGAATGTTTTGCTGCAGAAATATTTCTGTCTTCTTGATATTTACAGCCCAGGTCTCAAGGCTTAGAAGAAGACAAACAATTCAAAATGGAAGAGAGCCGTTGCTTGATGATGATATAAAAAGAACCCTTTGCAGAAGGATTGAAGCTAGTGTTACACACATATTCAAAAGCACTCAAGCCTTCATCAAGCTCAAGCTTCCTGCTCTCAGCAAACTCCATCTAACTGAGAAGTGTTAATATCTTCATCTCTTCTTCACCTGAGTTCTCCTGCTTTCAGGAAGTTCAACTCAGAGTTTCTTTGAAGAAGAAGAAGAAGAAGAATAGCTGCTTGAAGAGATTTCTTTTTGTTATTTATTTTCTTCCTGTAGCTCCTTCCTTCAGAATTTTCTGAAGAGTTTCTGCACTGAAGCAAGACTTCACCTTGACATCTTTGAGCCAGGGGGAGCCTTGATTCTTTAGAGCATTCTAGCTCAGTGCAAGCTTTTTGTGCTTCTCTAATCTATTGTAAAATAGAGAAGACATCTTAACCTTCTTCCCCCTCCTGTACAGGGTTATTACTCCCTTCAAAAGTATCCCTTGGTGGCAGGGCACCTGATCAAAAACCTGTGCTTGGTTTTTAGACACCTGATCAAAAGTCTAAAGGGTCTCTGGATCTACCTGAAGAAGATCCTGTTGGTGGCAGGGCACCTGATCAAAAACCTGTAGTGGATTCCTACCGTTTGGGTAGAAGAGTGGACGTACCCAAGTTGTTTGGGGAACCACTATAAAATTCCTTGTGTCGTCTGGCTTGCTTATTATTTTTCTTGTACTGTGGCTGTGAATAGATATAACTAGGTTGCTAGTTGCTGCTTAGGTTTTCCAGGCTTTAACTGTAATTACAGTTAGCTTGTGTTTGCACAACACTTGTGTTAGGCTTTAAGGTTAAACCAAAATCTATAATCTCTTCATTCCGCACTTCACTCCAAGGGAGTTGGGTAGACAGTTAAGTTTTGTATTGTGCAAAATTTGATTACTCTATTCACCCCCCCTCTAGAGTAGTATCTATCCCTTCACTTTCAATTGGTATCAGAGGGAGGTTACGGGTTCAAGACCGGGGGGGCGCTATTAAATCCTGATTTTTCCCTTCTACCTGTGTGGGTCCGGTGGGTCAGGCAACCGTGGATATGTGGTAACCCCACCTCTGAGCCGTGTGGGCCATGTGGTAACCCCACCTCTGAGCCAACGGGTTGTGCTGGACGCCGGGGGGGGGGGGGGATTGTTGGGTCCAGCGTTCCTTCACTTGACCCGTGGCGCTCTGCTACTTATATAAAAAATTAAGTAGCGCCCTCTCCAACAGTCCGGACTTTTGGTGCAGTTGGGTATGCGCTTGATCCTTCATACTGGTTTGGCTTAATATATAACACCCTCATATAGGATATGGGGTGGTTTGGGATTGAATTGCCTTAGGACCCAAGTTCAAACCTATGTTTGGGCCTTGGGGGTTTGAGAAGGGCATGTGGTCAAAAGACCTTGAAATGATTGAAATTTGGTGGAGAGGACTCTGGGGTAGTTAGAATCCTCTGGTGGAAATCTTATTGGATTTATAAGTTGTTAAACCTCTCAAAACCCTAACCCTAGTTTAGGGCAAAAACCTTGTAGTTATAGAATAGGTAATTAAAACTCATTGAACAGTGATGAAACTTGGGAAATGTAGTCATAGGGTTAGTATGAACCTCTGGAAATTTAATTAGGAATTTTTGAACATTAATCTTAGTACTTCCTTTGTAATGCATGAGTTAGCCCTACTTAATTATTTGGATATTGTGAACTCATTGTCCATTGGAAAGTCATAAAAACATTTGGTAGAGGGAGTTTTAGACCATTATGCTCATGTATGAATTTTATTAGAATTTTTAAACACATATTTACAGTACATACTTCACAATCTCATCAAAATGGAAACTTGTTCAATAATTTATTCAGAGCTCAATATTTATTGTAAAATTATGAAACTTGATCAGTAGTGTTCCTAGGTTATTATGCTCATTTGGTGATTTTATTAAAAGTTTTAGATGAATAATTGCTGTACATAGTTCATTAACCAGTTAACTTGGATTACTAGGAGAAAATCAAGTTTAGAGTTTATTATTCACTGATAAATTATAAAACTTGACTTGAAGTGTTTATATGGTTTTATGATCATCCTTTAATTTTCTCAGAAGTTTGGGAAGTATATTGGCAGTACTTGTCTCTTTAAAATTATTAATGTAGATTGTATTTAAAATTCGATTTAGAAGGCTAAACCTTGCTGGAAAATTGGGAGACTCTGGTTTTACTATTAAATTTTCATCATGTAATTATCATAAATTTTGTAAAGCATTTGCATTTCTAAAAGTCGTACTTCATGTTCAAACTTAGGTCTTTGATTACATAGGAAAACTTAAATAAATTACTAATTAAGTTAGGAAAATAATGAATTTCTCGATTTAGCCTAAACATGTCATGATAGACCCTCAATAATTAATATAGGGATATTGGATGACAATTTTGAGTACCTCCCATTGTATACATTGTACAGCTTATGATGGTCTGCGTTTAGTAAAACTGCAGAAATCATGCTATGGCGCAAAATGAACCCAGAGAGTTGGGATATTTGTGTATTAATTTGGTAAGTGGATAAGGGATACCATTGGAAGTTGGGAAGAGTAGGTAGTGGAGTCGTCTAAGCCAAGGTGGTGCTCGGGATCAACGAAACATCGTCTTCCCCGTGGGGAGAGAGAAAGAGTCAAATTCACTAGGGTTAGATCCAGTACAACATTAAAGGTATTGGGAGTTTGGTAACAACTAATAATAATAAGTGTCTTGCGAAAGGGAGATTTGGGCCTCAGCCCATCGTAGTTCCCAGTGCCCTTTGAGAGCCCTTCACGGGGTATGCCGGGGGCAGTCCTGGGCAAACCTAAACAGTAGGAATAATAAACTTCAAGAGAAACTAGTATAACTAGGGTTTCACTTTCACTCACCTCGATTTCTCGGGATGTTAGGTTGGATCCCACGGGCTGTAGGCCCGAGGGATTTTGGTGACAGGCAGGTTGGCCCGGCGAGCTTTGGCTCGGTTGTCGATTGTGACAGACGGAATGGTCCGGGGAGCTTAGGCTCGGTTGTTAGTTGTGACGGACGGGATGGTCCGGGGAGCTACGGCTCGGTAGGTGATATATAAGGTTGCATGTGCATAAGGTATAAAGTGGTGGGTCTTTGGTATTGGAGGGTCGATGCACCGACGCCAATACGTCGACTCAGCAAGTAAGGTTTAGCACTTCTCCATAAAAGTCTGATGCGCCAGCCGACAAGAGTATGCAGGAGATCCACTTAGTGCACCAGCATTGAGGTGTACGATAGGTCTGACTGGTAGTGCAATTATTGGTTTAAAGGTGGACGAGGCCCAACCCACCGCATCTGTTTGCCACTACGGAGGTATTCTGGGAGGTTCGGCTCCAGAAAGGAGGAACTAAAGGTCTGTGTACACTTTGTCGAGTGGGTGTATTGCACATGCATGATTCACAACATAACATACTTGCATTTTATAGCATAACCATTGCATATAACCTCTGACACCTATTGTATAAAGTGGTATGGGACGCTTTATACAATAGGCTATGCAAAATGACTCCTTGGTTTATAAGTTCACACGAGGGTGCTTATAAGTTAAGGTTTTTTTATTCGGTAAATATATATACCATACTTGCTAGAAAACCGACACCCTATCGTATAAATTGGTATGGGACTTTTTATACGATAGGAGCCTTGTAGAAGACCCCATAACTTATGTGTCTCCATATAAGTTAAGATTACTTATTTCTTGATTAGTTCTTCGTACTTTTATTATTGTCTTATATACTCATAGAGCTGCTAGATTAGTTCCACCGTCACCTATATTTGTCATTCTCCACCTTCATTACCTCTTAATTCCTCCTCCCCGCTCGGTGCCTAAGAGCCATGGTGGAAGGGGGGATGATAGGGCTTAGTCTTTAGACTAACGGTTTTCGAACCACATAATTTTAGGGGACCGTGGAGCCCAACATGGAGGAGCAGCCCCGAAGGTCGTCACGCTTGGATATGGGGCGGTCTAGTACCGGATTTCAGATTATTGGGACTGTGAGTCTAGATCGCTAGTAGTTTATTAGTTTTGCTTCCTCTATGAGTGATATATGTAGTGAGGATTTGGATGTACTGGGCATGAGCCCTTATTATAGTACTTTTATTATATCTGTGGACACTCTCTTCATGGAGAATATATATCTTTATATGTGATTCCTGTAGACTTGCTCTTATTATTTTGCTACTATTGTGATCGAGTTTGGCCGGCAAAATCGGCGTTTTGCAGTGGCGACCTTCCCGGGTGTGAAGGTGTCACCGCAAAGCGGCGGTTCTAGTCCTAAGACCCTGGTGTTTTAAAAAAAAAGGGGTCTTACACATCCACAGATCAATTTTCAGGAACAATCTTGGCTCGGCTGAAAGGGTTACTGGATGACCAAAGGAGACAACTTGAGAATTTTGTTGATGATTCAAAGAACCTCAGGAATGACTTGTCAACAGAGATCAAATCTATTAGATTTGAGGTTAATCTTCTGAAGGCACAAACTGTAAAATTGTTCTTGAGAGTAGCTCCTGCAGTTGACTTCACTCAGGACAAGTTGGAAGAACTTGACACTCTTCACAATGAACTTATGAAAAATTATAATATTCTTTCTAGAAATATGGCTATCTATAATGCAGATAAGACACTGTTGGAAAATCATAAAAATATTCTTGAAAGAAGGATGGATGCCTGTGCCCAAGTTCTAGATGATCATATGCTATCAGTCAAGAATCATGTCACCCTTGGCATTAACAATCTTGATAGTTAGTTGACTAAGGCCAATACCTCCCAGACTCAGAAGATATGTGAAGAAGTCAAAAAGGGGGAGAAGGATGTCAAAAGGGCCAACACTGAAAATGCTGTCTGTACTACAAATGTGCTAAGGGGATCATTTGGGCTTGAACATCTATCATATGATAATATCCTTATTGTTCCATACCAGATTCATTAAGGACTGCAAGAAGGGACTTATGGTATCCAATACCCTGATTAGCATGCAAAACAGTATGATACTCAATAGTATGACACTCAACAGTATGATACTCAAGATGGAGCACTAGTGGGCTGAACCCTCATTAGCTGCTGAAGGTCCTACATTCAGCCCCACTATTGAGCAAGAGTTAAAGGCTAAAGGAAAGTCTGTTGCCAAGGAAGAAGAGGAAGTAAGGATGAGCAAGAGGAGATTAAGGGAAGAGATGGAAGTAAGGCCAGATTTTGAATAATGGGGTCCTCAGTCCAGGACAATCATTCTGTCTCCCTGAGATTTTTTCAAAAATAAGAAAACTAAAAGGGGAAGCTGTACTGCTCCCTAGAGTGGGCGAACCTTGAAAAGAATGAAAGAGATAGAAGAAAGTTTAAGAAGGACATGTGGCTAGGCACTTTACCACCAGATGCAGTGGAGCCTATCAAATATTTCCCAAAACCATACAGCTACTTCTAGATGAAGAAATAAAAAGAAGTCAGAAGAGAATGTGGAGAGAGTAGCCTAGAAGCCCAGCAGGGGCATAGTGACAAGAGAACAAGAAACTTTAAAAAAATGTTTCGTGTCTTTCTTAAGGGCTGAAGGAATTGTGTCAATTTTGTATTATGCACATTATAAAAACAATCATTCCTTCTGTTCAATGAAAAATGAGATGTTTTGTTGTGTTTTCATTATTTATGTCTTTGGAAATGTTTTACATGTTGTTTATGTGTTGGTGTATATCATTGTCCAAGGTTTTGACTATTTCAAATAGGGGGAGATTGTGTAACACCCTAGAAATCTCACAAAAGCCAAAGTGGGATTCAGGTTGGCTGATACGGCCTGAGACACGGGCGTGTGTCAGGGCGTGTCAGGTGTACACGGCCTGGGACACGGGCGTGTCCCAGGGCGTGTCCCTAGTCTCGACAAGTACTCGAGACCTGATCGTCGAGTATGGAACACGGCCTGTGACACAGGCGTATCACAGGGGCGTGGTTGGCACACGGCTAGGGACACGGGCGTGTGCCTTAACCGTGTCCTGCTCGGGTAATTTTTGAGATCGTGTTACAGGGGTGACACGGCCGGGTTCACGGCCGTGTACTGTTTGACACGGGCGTGTCAGGCTTCACACGGGCGTGTCAATGCCCATGTTCTGGTTTATTTTCAGTCGGTTGTGCCCTCTTCAGGAACACGGCCTGTGACACGGGCGTGTCACAACCCGTGTTCGGCCCAGGAAATAATATTCAGGGCTGATCAGAGCCGTTCATTTTCTTTGACCAAGATCCAATTGTCTGGGCTCTTCCCTGGGTTGTTAAGGCCGGGATTGAAGAAGAGAAAGCTCATTTGAGTTTCATCATTCCCTTTCTAAATTTAAGAGAGAGAGGAAAGCAAGGCAAGGAAGAAGAAGAGGAATCCGGCCACCGGTGGTGCTGCGGTGGTCCAAATCGCGAGCCGAGTTCGGATTTACGAAGTCAAGGCTGCGACGAAGGCTTTCATCCGCCTCAATTCTCTCTATGGATCCGAGGCAAATTCCAAGGGTAACGATTTCCGTCTTGGACATGTGAAGTCCTACTTTCCTGCATTTGCATAGGGAAAAACCGTCCCTGCGAGTGTGCGGTGGGTTGTGGTGTCCCTTGGGGTAAATATGTGAAGTCCCCCTTGTTAGAGTCCGGAATTGGAGTACGGATCTATGCATGCTATGTGAAGCCCATCTGTATGTGTTGGTATGGATTGGTGATGCTTTGTTTGCATTTCGGAGGATCCTCCGAGTATTTGATTGTTTGTGTGCAATATGTGGTGGATACCTGTCACTTGGTGTAGTAGGAAGAACTAAAGGAAGTCTAGGAAATTGTGCGAGTTGAGTTCAACTCTTGTGGTGGATGGGAAAGGTGAAGCTGTACCCGCGTCAGTCCAGTCTTGAGTCTGACGATGTGAGCAACGGGATAGGCGGATCTGTACCCGCATTATGGTTGTCAAACCTTGGGTGCTTAAGGCCCTGTTAGGATCACATAGCGAGAGTCGACGGCTTGCGTGCCGATCAAGACTAGAATGCTTATTGGTGGGATCCGGTGTTTCCGGTACACCCGAATGTGCCCTGAGTGCACGGAGCGTCGGGCCGTCGTGCCGACGTTTGTGATATGTATTGACTGTGCGGTCGTGAACGTCTTGCGTTGTTTGCTATATATATCATATTGGAAAATGCTATGCAGGGATGGAATTCCGCTGCCCCGTGCTAGGGGCAGGGTCGTTATAATTGGTCAGCTTAATGTTGACCGTTGCCCTGTTTTCCACCGCTTGGTGGATTGGTTCTTGCAGGTGCTGGAGGTGCTGGTCCGAGCGGGACTTAGCGTGCTGAAGCCCAAGCTGCGTTGCTGCCCTCGAAGGCTTTGTTTTGTTTCTTCTTGTTCATGTGTGGCCGACCTGCATGCCGATGTCTGTAAACCACACCTTGTTAAGAAAAATTTGTAAGGCATTCAGATACTTTGGTTGTACACATTCCTATGTTTTACTGGACAGTTTTTGTTACTCTTGAGTTCAAGTTTTCAATCGTGAAGCTTCCGCTAGAATGCTCTGTGTTAGGATGCATTGGTTTTGATATTATTTCGTAGCGTCTCCGCCTGTTGGTGGAATATGGTGTGGGACCCCGACCGGACCCTCTATTATATTCTTCTTGACGGGTAGAGGTTTTACAATTTGGTATAAGCTTGTTGGTCGATCTCTTCCGAATTCGCGGACAAATTGTTTTGAGAGGTGGTGAGCACGTGTCTGTGCTGTCGTTATAACACGTAACTTGAACTCAAGAATGCCCACTTAGGAATGCAAATACACTTGTTTGTTTAACTTGTGTATTCTTTTTGTATGTTTGCCGTTTTACTTGGTCGCTAAATTGTGTGTTTTACACATATAGGTGACTAGAAGTGTTGTGGGTCAATCTGAACCTCAACATTCTGTAGAAAGTACGACACCAGCTGAGGTGCCCACACCTCCTCCATCCGCTGAAACGGTACGTTTCATCACAGAAACGGTACTTGATGTCATGAATGCTCATCAGGCTGGGCAGGCACGTCCTGCAGTGGTGCCAATGCATGCTGGGGTACGGCAAGAACCGGTAGAAGCTGTAGTTGATCAGCGGGCAGCAGATCAACAATTGAAGCAATTCTTGAGCTTCAATCCTCCACAATTTACTGGGGCAAGGTCACCGGCCAAAGCAGAGGATTGGCTTGCAAGGATAAAGAGGATTATCAGAGCGATCAAGGTTTAGGAGGGACAGAAGGTTACGTTGGCCACTTTCCTAATGGAAGGAGAGGCTCGCTTATGGTGGGATGAGATTGAACTGCATCACTTGGTCGGTAGACAACTTGCAGAAGTCTCGATGGACGAATTTTCTCGGTTGTTCTTGGCACAACATCTACCAATGCAGCAAAGGATATCGATGGAAATGGAATTTCAACGGTTTACTCAAGGAGATCGTAGTGTGGATGATTACCTACATGAGTTCACACGTTTGGGAAGATATGCGGGTACAATCTTCGCCGAAGAAGAGCGTAAGACTAGTAGGTTTTATGCGGGACTGCGAGATGAGCTGCGGTATTTGCTCTCGAGTTCTGTGAATCAGGAATTTTAAGCCTTAGTCTGTACGGCTCTGTCTTTGGAGACGGACATGAAAAGAGGGCAGGAAATAGGGACCTTGGCTGTGACAAAGCCAGAGTTCAAGCTGCTGCATCCGGAGAAGTTTGGGTACCGTAAGAGATGGGGAAAGAAGTCAGAGTCTACTAGACAAGCTCCTTCTGCGACTGTGACAGAGACATCTAGGTATGGATCTCGCGCTTATTTTACGTGCGGGAAGTTCGGACACTTCGCACGTGATTGCCGAGTTGGTCCTACAAAGTGTGATAAGAAGACGGGAGCGTCTTATGCGGAGAAAGGGAAGACTATGGTGGAGTCTTCTGCCTCGCACGCACAGCCCAGTGTCTTCAACCTTGGACAACAGGAGGCCATTAAGCAGGCGGATGTCGTCACAGGTGCGCGCAGTTTTAATGTTATTTTATACTGTGTGCTGTGCTTGTTTTGATTGTGATGTTTTAGGGTTTGTCCTTATACGAGAGTATCCGGCGCGAGCACTGTTTGACATAGGTGCTTCACATTCGTTTCTGTCTGAAGATTTCGCCTTTCGTGTTGGGGTACCAATCCAGACCACGACAGACAGTGTAAAGGTGTTGTTACCCAACGGATGTTTGATCTGCGCGGAAAAATCTTGTGGTCTCTAGGTCAAGATAGCGAGTCGGGAGTTCAAGGTGGAAACATTAGTATTGCCGATCAAGGAATTTGATATAATCTTTGGTATGGACTGGCTGTCAGAGCAGCGTGCCTGTATAGATTTCTCTTCAAAAGAGGTCACACTCGGGCAGAATACCGAACAAGAGACCAAGTTCATTCGTATACAAGGGTTGAGTGGGATGTTGTTATCTGCTCTCCAAGTTGTTAAGGCAGTTTGGAAGGGTGCGGAGTTGTTCTTAACACTCGTAGAGGCGGTGGCGCCGAAGGCCAGTTTGAGTGAAGTGTCGATTGTGTCGGAGTATGCTGATGTGTTTCCAAAGGACCTTCTGGGGTTACCTCCCCAAAGGTAAATCGACTTGCTATCGAGCTGGTGCCGGGTGCGAAACCTGTGGCCCATTCGCCGTATCGGGTAGCGCCAAAAGAGATGGCCAAACTAAAAGTTCAGTTGCAAGAACTGTTGGAACAGGGATACATACGCCCAAGTATGTCACCTTGGAGCGCGCTTGTTCTTTTTGTGAAAAAGAAAGACGGTAGTTTGCGGCTATGTATTGATTATCGCGAACTGAATAAGCTGATGAAGAAAAACAGGTATCCGATTCCACGGATCGATGACTTGTTTGATCAGCTAGCAGGCTCAACCGTATATTCCAAGTTGGATTTGAAATCCGGGTATTACCAATTGCAGATTAGGGAAGGTGACATTCCCAAGACAGCGTTTGACACATGCTACGGTCATTATGAGTTCACGGTGATGTCGTTCGGCTTATGTAATGCGCCTTCGGTATTCATCGATCTCATGCATCGAACATTCCGCGAATACTTGGATCTGTTTGTGATTGTGTTCATTGATGATATCCTCGTGTACTCACAGTCGGAGGAAGATCATGCAAACCATTTGCGATTGGTATTGCATACCTTGCGGAGAAATAAGATGTATGCCAAGTTCTCTAAGTGTGATTTATGGCTCTCATCGGTGGCTTTTCTGGGCCATGTGGTAAGTGGAAAGGGCATAGCGGTGGATCCGGCAAAGATAAGTGCCATTCTTGATTGACCAGTGATGTCTTCGGTGGCCAAAGTCAGAAGTTTTCTTGGACTGGCAGGCTACTATAGATGATTTGTGGCGAACTTATCCCGGATTGCTTTGCCTTTGACTACGTTGACGAGAAAAGTTCAGAAGTTCATTTGGACGCCGGAGTGCGCGCGAGCTTTTGAGGAGCTAAAAAGTCGTTTGACCATGGCGCCTGTTTTGACGTTGCCTTGTGGTACAGACGGTTTTGAGATATACAATGATGCATCAGGAAGCGGCTTAGGTTTCGTTCTCCTACAGTTTGGCAAGGTGATCGCTTATGGCTCACGTCAATTAAAGGTGTATGAGCGTAAATACCCCGTCCACGACTTGGAGTTGGCGGAGGTGATCTTTTCGCTAAAGTTGTGGCGACACTATCTTTATGGCTTGAAGGTAGATATTTATACAGATCATAAAAGACTGAAGTATCTGCTCGATCAAAAGGATTTGAATATGCGACAAAGGAGGTGGATGGAATTCCTAGGGGATTATACCTTCGACATTCACTATGTTCCCGGAAAGGGAAATGTGGTTGTTGATGCCTTGAGTCGTCGGACTCTGATGCGGGCAAGTTGGTTGCGGATACATGATGAGCATCTAATCCAGGAGTTGGAAGCGGTTGAGATATCTTGTGTTGAGAGGGATTCTTCGGCCGATGCTGCTTGAACTTGATGGAAGTTCAATATGACCTTGCGGACAGGGTTCGGCGGGCAACGGAGCTTGATGAAAGTCTCCAATGCTATGCCAAGGAAGGGTCTGGTGACCAATTCTCCTGGGATGACGGGTTATTACGGAAGGATGACCGATTGTGCGTCCCTTGTGCGGGTAAACTGCGAGAAGAATTGTTATATGAAGCACACTTTACAAAGTACTCAATTCACCCTGGGAGCACAAAGATGTACAAGGACATGAATAAATTGTTCTGGTGGCCTGGTTTAAAGAAGGACATAGCCGAGTATGTGGCTAAGTGTCGTACTTATGCTCTGGTAAAGGCAGAATGTCAACGGCCGAGTGGTTTCCTTAAATCGTTGCCGGTTCCGCAGTGGAAGTTTGAGGATATTTATATGGATTTTGTGCACGGATTGCCGAGATCTCAACATGGGAATGACTCAATCTGGGTGATTGTAGACCGGTTGATAAAGGTGGCTCACTTTCTACCGAACAAGCGGGACGATTCAGTGGAAATGTTGGCAACGCTCTATGTGCAGCAGATTGTTCGATTGCACGGTATTCTCCGAAGCATCGTCTGTGACCGTGATGAGAGATTTACTTCGAAAGATTGGAGGCTAATTCATCAGATGTTGTGCTCGAAGTTAGCATTCAGTACGACCATTCATCCGCAAATGGATGGCAAAACTGAACGAACCAACAGAACAATGGAGGATATGCTCCGTATGTACACCCTGAACTTCGGTAAGAAATGGGAAGATCATCTTGTTATGGCTAAATTTGCCTACAATAATAGCTACCAAGCGAGCATCGGCATGGCACCATTTGAAGCTTTGTATGGTCGAAGGTGTCGTACACCGTTAGCTTGGGCAGAAACTTGCGAATCCAAACTTTTGGGACAAAAGGTAGTCGTGGATGCTAACTCAACAATACGCTCTATTCGGGAGAGACTAATAATAGCCCAGGATCGGCAAGCCATGTACTACAATGCTAAGCACCGGAACGTGGAGTTTGCGGTAGGTGACTGAGTGTATTTAAAGATTAAACCCTTCAAAGGCGTATCTCAGATTCGGCGGTTGAAAAAGCTAAGTCCGCGATACCTTGGTCCGTTTGAAGTGGTGGAGCGAGTTGGGACAGCTTCTTATCGACTAGCTCTTTCATCGGAATTGGGTGGACTGCATGATGTATTCCACATCTCGGTACTACGAAAAGCAGTCAAGGATCCAGCTCAAGTGATTGAGAATGATCGGGTGTCGGTTGAGTATGGGCTAACGACAAAGGTGAGGCCCATTCGGATTGAGGATCGAGCCGAGAAATAGTTGCGGAACAAAATGATCGGGATGGTCAAAGTCCGGTGGGAAAATTGTGGCCAAGAAGAGCTAACATGCGAGCGGGAGCAGACCATGCGAGCTGAGTTCCCCGAGTTATTTGTGTAAACTGTTTGCTTGTCTGTATAGTTTTGCAACATATATGTAAAAGTATAACTTTTTATGTCATGCTTGCATCTCCCTACTTCATCCAAATTTTTGGACGAAATTTTATTAAGGAGGGGAGGATTGTAACACCCCAGAAATCTCATAAAAGCCAAAGTGGGATTCAGGTTGGCTGACATAGCCTGAGAAACGAGCGTGTCTCAGGGCGTGTCAGGTGTATACGGCCTGGGAAACGGGCATGTCCCAGGGCGTGTCCCTAGTCTCAACAAGTACTCGAGACCTGATCGTTGAGTGTGGAACACGGCCTGTGATACGGGCGTGTAAC
Source organism: Platanthera zijinensis (assembly GCA_039513925.1). NCBI lineage: Eukaryota > Viridiplantae > Streptophyta > Magnoliopsida > Asparagales > Orchidaceae > Platanthera > Platanthera zijinensis. The sequence goes on along the minus strand of CM077085.1, from coordinate 130,111,166 downwards.
AGGGGCGTGTTTTGCACACGGCTAGGGACACGGGCGTGTGCCTTAGCCGTGTCCTGCTCGGGTAATTTTGGAGATCATGTTATAGGGGTGACACGGCCGGGTATACGACCGTGTACTGTTTGACACGGGCGTGTCAGGCTTTACACGGGCGTGTCAATGCCCGTGTTCTGGTTTATTTTCAGTCGGTTGTGCACCGCTTCAGGAACACAGCTTGTGACACGGGCGTGTCACAACCCGTGTTTGTCCCAGGAAATCAAATTCAGGGCTGATCAGAGCCGTTTATTTTCTTTGACAAAGATCCAATGGTCTGAGCTCTTCCCTGGGTTGATAAGGACGAGATTGAAGAAGAGAAAGCTCATTTGAGTTTCATCATTCTCTTTCTAAAGTTAAGAGAGAGCGGAGAGCAAGGCAAGGAAGAAGAAGAGGAATCCGGCCGCTGGTGGTGCTGCGGTGGTCCAAATCGCGAGCCAAATTCGGATTTACGAAGGCAAGGCTGCTACGAAGGCTTTCATCCGTCTCAATTCTCTCCATGGCTCCGAGGAGAATTCCAAGGATAACGATTTCCATCTTGGACATGTGAAGTCCTACTTTCCTGCATTTGCATAGGGAAAACCCGTCCCCGCGAGTGTGCGGTGGGTTGTGGTGTCCCTTGGGGTAGATATGTGAAGTCCCCCTTGTTTGAGTCCGGAATTGGAGTACGGATCTAGGCATGCTGTGTGAAGCCCATTTGGACGTGTTGGTCTGGATTGGTGATGCTTTGTTTGCATTTCGGAGGAGCCTCCGAGTATTTGATTGTTTGTGTGCAATCTGTGGTGGATACCTGTCGCTTGGTGCAGCAGGAATTACTGGAGGAAGTCCAGGAAATTTTGCGAGTTGAGTTCAACTCTTGTGGTGGACGGGAAAGGTGAAGCTGTACCCACGTCAGTGTAGTCTTAAGTCTGACGATGTGAGCAACGGGATAGGAGGATCTGTACCCGCGTTATTGTTGTATAACCTTGGGTGCTTAAGACCCTGTTAGGATCACATAGCGAGAGTCGACGGCTTGCGTGCCGATCAAGACTAGAATGCTCATTGGTGGGAGCCGGTGTTTCCGGTACACCCGAATGTGCCCTCTGTGCACGGAGCGTCGGGCCGTCGTGCTGATGTTTGTGATATGTATTGACTATGCGGTCGTGCACGTCTTGCGTTGTTATATATATATATATCATATTGGAAAATGCTATGCCGGGATGGAATTCCACTGCCCCGTGCCAGGGGCAGGGTCGTTATAATTTGTCAGGTTAATGCTGACCGTTGCCCTGTTTGCCACCGCTTGGTGGATTGGTTCTTGCATGTGCTGGAGGTACTGGTCCGAGCGGGTCTTAGCGGGCTGAAGCCCAAGCTGCGTTGCTGCCCTCGAAGGCTTTGTTTTGTTTCTTCTTGTTCATGTGTGGTCGGCCTGCGTGCCGATGTCTGTAAACGACACCTTGCTAAGAGAAATTTGTAAGGCCTTAAGGCTAGATACTTTGGTTGTGTACATTCCTATGTTTTAGTGGACAGTTTTTGTTACTCTTGAGTTCAAGTTTTCAACCGTGAAGCTTCCGCTAGAATGCTCTGTGTTAGGATGCGTTGGTTTTGATATTATTTCGTAGCGTCTCCGGCTATTGGTGGAATATGGTGTGGGGCCCCGACCGGACCCTCTATTATATTCTTCTTGACGGGTAGAGGTGTTACAGATTGTTGGGTCCATTGTCCCCAATGTCCCATATTTTAAGAAGGCCTATATGATAATAGTATACACATGTTTGTATTTGATGCATGCTTTAAGTTCAATGTATATAGATTGTCACTTGCTATACTGATTAGACAGGTGGTCTAAGTAACAATGATAGGTGGACACAAGGAAAGATGCTGACAAGATAAAAATCTATCTAAGTGCACAAGCATTGAGTGAAGCCAGTTCACTCAATGCCAGATAGCCAAAAGCATTGAGTAAAGACTAGACAGTCAAAGGCTCAACATTGGAAAGACAGAAAACTACCTAAGTCTACAGGCGTCGAGTGAAGGCAGTTCACTCAATGCCCCGATACAGAAGCATTGAGTAAAGCTAAAGCAGTCAAAGCCTCAGAAGAATTTTCCAAGAAATCTGGCTAAGTTCAAAAGCATTGAGTGAAGGAAATTCACTCAACACCTCAAGAAGAAAGCATCGAAAAACAGAGTAATGTCAAAGCCCCAAAAGAAATAGAAAGAAAACCTGTCTAAGTCTAGAAGCGTTGAGTGAAGGCAGATCACTAAACGCCAACTCAAGAGAAAATTCAACTAAGTATGGAAGCATTGAGTCAAGGCTGTTCACTCAACGCCTCATCAAGTTGGTGAGCTAAGACAATGCATTAAGTGCAGAAGCATCACTCAATACCTCTATTCATAGGAAATCAGCTAAGTCCAAATGCGTTGAGTGAGGAAGGCTCACTCAACACAAAATCAGTTATACCTCAAAAGTCTATATTCGGTTAGTGATGACTGATCACTCAATGCCTGGTGCTACAAGAAATTTTGCTAAGTGTTTTGGCATAAAGTGACAAGCCATCACTCAATGCTTATGGTGAATTGTCTGAATTTGACTAAGTCCATAGGTGCTGATGTCAGTAGAAATTCAAATGTTACAGGAAGTCTACAATACACGACAAATGGCCCTGCTTGCCTGTTGTACTTCATTTAATGCAAAAGCAAGGTTGTAGTTACTAACTACTGGTGGTCCCGATGCTCAAAGAGCCATTGGATGGTAGAATAGAAAATCAATCTGATCAGGGAAATTAAACTTAACTTCTGGAAAAGAACTGAACTTCATATTCTTCCTCTCAACTAAGTTGTAGAGCGTGGAGAAGTTGTTCAAGTCACTGATCTGAAAGTGCAAACAGTTAGCTGTTGTTCTTCAATAGCAAGTTGCAACAAAGGCAAACCCTAAATGCAGTGATTTCACAGCCCAAGCTGAACTTTCCTGAAGAACATTCTTGAAGCTGTGAAGGAGAAAGGATAGAGAAAATATCTATTCAGAAGAAAGAAGACACAAAGACTTTAGCTCTGGTGTCAAAAATCATCAACAAACCCCTATTCTTCTATAGGATCATTTTGATCTAAGTGTAAGCCAAAACTTATAAAGGCTGAGTGTAGGATCTTTAAGTATATTTGAGTTATAGGATTCAAGTGATGAATCTGAGGTAAGATCCAAGCTTGGATCTGAGGTGTAGGATTTTGAGTTAAAGTCTGGGGTAGGGCCTTTGTGCCTAAGTGGTAAGAGATTATATCTCTGAGTGGTAGGGCTTTGTGCCTGAGGTGTAGGACTTGGAGTAGTCTAAGAGATCCTGAGGGATCTTTATTGTAAGCTCTTCTGAGCTGAGTTGGAGAAGTTGCCTTGTCTAACAAACTGTTAGAAATGTGGGAGGGACAATGGATGTACTCATAATCTGGGGAACCATTATAAATCACGGCTGTTTGTGATTGTTTTGAAAGATAAGGTTAAATAAATCACAACTTACCTTAAATAGTAAAAGAACAAAAGACTCAAAAACCTATTCACCCATCTAGGTGTTTAGCTACTCTTGAAACTAAAGACTTTCAACAATAAAATTGGATTGCTGAGAGAAAGAATAAGACTTTGATTGAGGCTGACAAAACCATGATCTGTGATTCCTCACTTCCAGAATATTTTTGGGATGAGTCAATCAACACTGCATGTCATGTTCTGAATAGGGCGTTGATATGCCTAAAATGATTTACATATTATACGCAAGTGCACGTGTCAGATCAAGTAATATATTGTGAGTTAAGATCGTTCCCACGGAGAAGTGACTAATTTAGCGCTTGTAAGTACTAGCTCTATATTTTCTTTAAATTCAAGCGGATTAATTAGAGTGAACTTGTTACTAAAAAAAATTAAAATATAGCAATAATATAAATAAATACGCTTACTTAGGATTACTTTTATCATGTTAGGGAAAGTCTTATACATTGATTTTCTTTGTCTATTGTGAAGAGTTTTTAGGGTGAACCTTCATGAAAATGTTTAAATCACTATCCTACAATGATTTAAAGTTAGATGTCATCATCTCTTGATCTTAAAATACCATTTACCCAAATTCCTCTAGTTATCTCTAGCTTAGGTAGAAAAAGAATAACATGAATACAAACCAATTTTGCTAACACAAGATGAAATCTCTTTATCTCATTATTCTATGTTGATATTTATTTGACACTTATGACACTCCTCTCTTAAATCTTACAACGCAGTATAAAGATGAAATTTGGCTAAAGATTTACGTGACTCCTCTCTCGAATCTCGCCACGCAAAATAAAGTATTCAACTCTAAAATAATGTAACTCCTCTCTCAAATCTCGCTACGCAATTTAGAAGAAGAACACTTAATCCAAAAATTCCACAAAATAAAATATAAAACCAACAAAGATAGTTCTTCAAACAATCATAAATGAGAAATTAAAATCACATCATCACAATAAATCAAAGTACTCTTAACATACAAGACTTAGGAATTTAGTTCATGATGAAGGGATGAAACCACACAACAAGAAAGATCTTTACTAGACATGATTATAGAAGTTTAAATACTGCAGGAATTTGTGTTTAGATCTCGCTTCAAAGTCTTCTTTTTCTTGTCGGCATCTCCAAACACTAGCCTTTTTCTCCTTCTCCAAGATGATGGCTCTCTAGAACTCCTCTCTCTAATGAATTTCATATCTCCCTTTTAGGTATAGGATTCCCCTCTTAAAAATGAGCTGCCCTCTCCCAATAGATGCCTCCTTCCATATTTGAGTTTGGTGCCAAATTTGAAATTTGAATTTTAAATCCGTCCAGAACTTGCTATAATAACTAAAATAGTATTGATGTAACAACTGCACAGCAAAAATACAAGTCCAACTTTTACTTCTTCGGTTCGATTTCCATGGCTTTTCTAGTAAGATAAACATAAGAAAAATAGCTTAATTAACCTTAAATAAAATAAATATGATTTTTTGTATATTTATACTCATCTAAATCATTTTTTTTATTTATGCTCAATATTTTGTCAAAATAAAGAGCTAGATAACTTCTTTTTAGGAAGTTATCACACCTCCATGCTTGAACCTTTGCTAGTCCCTTACAAGCATAATTCATATCAATAGATTAGATAAAAAATAATATCAAGATGCAAATTCAAATGATCCTTCTTGAAAAACAAATTAATCAATGCTTACTCAAGAAATTCGCTTTACTTAACTGATAGGCTTATCAATCAAATAATAAGAGATCAATCATTCATAAATCCATTAGTCAGATAAAAGATAAACTCAAACAATTATCTTAGTGCGGTGCGTCCTTTTCTTTAAAAGTAATTTACTCATATGCAAAGTTTTTTATTGAACCACCGCATTTATTGGAAAAGATAATAATAAGCTAAGCCTACGATTTAATCTCCATAAGTGTTAGTAGTTCAATTTAAAGTAGGATTGTCTTTGGCTTGGTTAGGAATTTATGGATAGCTTTGATAATATAATGACATTCCCTAGTTGGTAATCTTAATAATTCACCATATTATGGGGTTTATCAACATATATATTTTTAAACATATTCTATTCATACTAGGGATCATTCCATGTATAAGTGAACATACCCAGGCCATATATCCCTAGAATGTTTCAACCATTTTTTTCTCTTCTCTTTTTTTCATAGTTGGGATCATTCAAAGTACGTTTTTACATTCCTAGGCCGCATATCACTATGATAATTTTTTTTCACTTTTTTTTATCTTAGGTTGGATCATTCTAAGTATGCATTCACATACCTAGGCCTCATATTGGGTATTGTATCCACAATAACCTTGATTTGAAGAAGTGTCCCTTGAACTAAGATGAATTGAGTTTGTATTTGATATTGTTTCTTTAGTCATGTGCTTGCATAGTTTTATTGCTAAGTACAAACCAATATCAGGTTACAGTGGATCATAAAACACAAAACTATACAATATAATCCCTCCTTATGTAGGCCAAAGTGTTGACTCATGTGTAATCTTTCTATTGGATTGTACTTCTATTACAAGTGTATTAGAAGGATCAAGGGAGGACAAGTTACTGTATTCAGAAGAAACAAAAGTTTTTTCCTAAGTAAAATCCGTCGAGTATATTAGTGGATACTCGTTGAATTAATCGAGTATACTTATGAATACTCGTCGAATTCGTCGTGTATACCTATTGATACTCCTCAAATTCAATGTGTTTACTTAGAAAATCTCGTCTAAAATCTTAGAAATAGGTTAAGTAAGATTCGTCAAGTATCCTTAAGTTTACTCGTCGAATTTGTTGATTGTACCTATTGACACTAGTCGAATTCGTCGAATGTACCTGTAAATACACATCGAATTCATCGAGTCTCATTAAAAAGCCTCTGAGTTCACGAAATACTTTTTTGGAGTTGTCTAAGTAAAATTTGTTAGTTATCGAAATTATTCGTCGAGTATTCTCATGGATATACAACGATACTCGACGAATGGACTTAGCGTGATCCTTTCCGGTTTTCTTTCTTACGGGTCTCTGATTCAAGTCGTCGGCCATGTACAGTACACGTGGATAGTTTGTTTTGGAAGGAATTTTCTAGCCGTTAGAATAAGGAATCCTATAAATACCAAGGGTTAATTAGTTCAACCCTACTCGCTCATTCACATTTGAAATCGTGAAAAAGGTCGCTCATTTTTTGTCGTACTTACAACTTTTGTAAATTGAAGAACCGTAGACCTAGCTTCTCTCGATAAGCGATTCCTTCAAGAATAGATTCAACAGATTGTGTTTCAATTGTTCTAAAGCATTCAGATCTCATCGGATTAACATTTTCCATTCAAGCTTTCAAGATTAATCTCAAGTCTTCTCCTTCTATAAGAGCCTCAAGTTTTTCATTCCAAGGAAGAAGAAGATAGGATATTTTTAGATCTGAAGAAGTAGATTAGTTTTCAATCTAAAGAGTTGTATTAAATATCTTTTGTATGATTGTTGGAAGTTTTCTCTTCCGATGTGTAGATCCTAGTGTAAGGATCGAGTTGTTGGAGAGTTTGTTCTCCGACTGTAGGAGAGATTGTTCTCTGAGAAGTAGGAGTGTTGACTCTGAGTTGTAAGATTTTTTTAAATTTGAGAAAGGTACAGTAGCCGAATCTAGACCTTGTAGTAGATAGGAGAGGCGGGATAGTGGATGCACCCAAATCTGGGAACCGCTATAAATTTCTGTGCTATGATATGTGTTTGCTTGTAATAATTTTTAATTCGATATAAGACACAAAACTCACCTATTCACCCCCCTCTAGGTGATTTAGTTAGGCAACTAGATACTTTCAATTGGTGTCAGAGGGAGGTTGCTCATTATAAGGTTAACACCTTGAACATGTTCTCAGTCTAGTTGTCAGGGCGCAAGATTTCTTCAATGAACTTGAGCAACGACATGTCCTCAATGAAGCTTCCAGTGTGTACAAATGAGAATTTTCCTATGTGGAAGGAAAAAGTTAGATTCTTTATGGAATCAGCTGATCCCAAAATCTTTCAGATTGTAGAAGAAGGACCTCACGTCCCTACTCAATCATCTGCTTTGAATATAAACACGATGGTTCCTTAAAAGATGTTGGACTTGAACAAAGATGAGATTGCTCTCGTCTCCTTGGATAAGAAGGCCAAATATATAATTGTAGGTGCAGTGGATGACTCAATGTTGCAAAACTTTTTCCACTGTAAGTTTGCCAAGGAGATGTAGAATTCTCTGGTTGTTATGATGGACGGTACTGAAGAAGTGAGAGATGATCAAAGATCTCTACTCTATCAGCAGTATGAGGCCTTCGAACAAGACCCAAAGGATATCATAGCTGATAGTTATAAAAAGTTTTTCAAGATTATCAATGGTCTGAGGAAATATGGTCGGGCATTCACTAATGGTGAACTGAATGATAACTTCTTAAGTTCTCTGATGAAAGAATGAGACACTAAGGTCGTGGCCATTAGAGAATTTGGAAAGTTGTTTGACACTGATCCTCAAAATATATTCGAGAATCTCTTATCTTTTGAACTGCAAATGAATACAAGGAAGAAAGAGAAGCAAAATAGTTAGACTTCAAGCAAAGATAAGTCTATAACACTGAAGGCCAAAGGGTCAAAGAAATATGAAGTTATATCACCGGTAAGGACATAAGCTTCTGATGCTCAAGAAGATTCTGAGCCAATCACCTCAGGATCTGAATTATCTGATGGAGAGTTCTCACTGATCTCCAAATGATTTAAAAAAATGATTAGCAAAAGGAGGCAAATGAAAAACCAGTCCTCCTCTGATTATAGAAGGTCACATCATGATGGTGATCGTTCTAAGAAAAGCCATAATAGAGATGACAGGTACTAATCTAAACCTAACAAACATTCTTCTTCTGTCATTATTTGTTATTGTTACAATAAGCTAGGGCACGTGATCGTGGAGTGTCCTTACCAAAAAAAGGAAGGATCCAAAAAAGAAGTGAAAAGATACTTCAAGGGTAAGAGGAAGGAAGAAAAGAGCTTTGTCGCAAAGAAGTTAAAAACTCTTAGTGACAGTGACTCAAGTGAGACAAGCTCAGATGATGAAGAAGCCTACTTCTGGCTCATTGTTCACTAAGATGAGTAAGTAGGCGACTCTAAATAAAATAGGAAGGTAAACTCGCACACCATGCTATCAGAATCAGAAAAATCATCAAATGGTCATGAAGATTATTCTTCTAGGGATGATGATTCTGACTTGATGGCTAAGCATCAAGTTCTTTTGAAAGCATTTGAAAAATGCCGTAAGGTGGTCAAAAAGCAATCAAAAGAGATTGCCTCTCTCAAGGCAGTAGAATCAAGTCTGAGGGAGGAAATTGTAAAATTGACTCCTCTCAGAGATGAAGTTCACCCATTGAAAGAGTAATTATAATGCTTGACTGGGTTACTAAGTTAGAAGGAGAAGTTCTTAGATGAACTAGAAGAAAAGCTTTTGGTTGAGAGAAAACTTATTGAAAGCTACTCCAATCCAAAGACTGGTCTTCCACTCATTGATGAATTTTCTTCCCCGAAGAAGGGTTGTGGTCTGGTCCATATAACTGATAAAGATATGGCTGCTAAGAGATACGCTACCAAAGGCAAAGGGAAGGCACCTCAAAGTCAACCATCTTTTAAGAAGGTAATATTTCCCACAAATCAATATGACTTTGAGACGTCATATGGTCACTTTGCTAGGCCAACTTATGTGGAGCCTAAAATGAACTACCAAGGATAGACCTGTCCTCGACACTTTGATGCATGTGCTTTCAAGGTGCCTTATGAAGAGATAACTTTTAAAGAGTGCGGTCCCTACATTCATGGACCAAGTATCAAGAAAGCACCCAAAGTCAAAACTGTTGTTCCTAAAGTAAAGGTGGCAATGAAGCCTTGTGTTTGCTGCAATCATGAGGCCACCACATCAAAGTCTATAGCACCTTTTAGAACTCTCATTCAGAAGGTAAAGCAGGAATATAAAAGAAGGTACAACAAGCTTGAGTGTTAGTGTTGCGGGAAGATTGGTCACTTGCCGTAGATTGTTTTTTATCTAGTAAAATACGAAACTCCACGAGTTAACGTTGTGAGACCGACTACTTGAAATGTTAATATTCCTAGTGGTGTTAAGCTAACAAGGAACCAAGGACCCAAATTTGTTTAAGTTCGTAAGGGTAAGTTATTTATAAATGCAGGTATGTCAAAAGGCCAACAAAACTCCAATTTGGTATTTGAACAGTGGATGCTCTCGGCATATGACCGGGACAAGAAGCCTTATTCTAGAATATACCCCAATTGAGGAATACTCAAAAGTCATTTTTGGGAGTTTAGACAGGGGAGTAACTAAAGGCTACAATATGATTTCTAAAGGCATAGTATCCTTCACAGATGTTGCTTATGTTAAAGGATTACAAAACAATCTGATAAGCATAAGCTAATTATGGGATAATGTCTATATCGTTGAGTTCTACAAGGACAAGTGTCTGATAAAATCATCTGCCAATTTGGAGACAGTCTTAACAGGCACTCAGAGTAGAAATATTTTCTATTTAAATTTTCTCTGTTTAGACACTTCTACACTAGTGTGTCTTTTAGCAAAAGATAGTGCATCTCTCTATGGCCAATGACACAAGAGATTATCACATATTAATTTTAAAATTATAAGTATGTTATTTTCTGAAAACTTAGTATGTGGTGCTCATAGCATTAAGTTCCTTAAAGAGAGTCAATGTCACGCATGCCAAATTGGTAAGCAGACAAGGGCTACCTTTTAGGGTATTATTGAAAAGGATTCTTCTATATGCTTATATCTACTTCATATGGACTTATTCGGTCCTATGCCAATTCATAGTTTATAAGGTAAAGTCTATACGTTAGTTATTGTTGATGATTACTCTCATTTTACTTGGGTGTTCTTTATAAAACACAAGTCAAAAATTTTCGAAGCTTTCACAAATTTTGTTAGGCAAATTTAGAATGAATTGAACTGCTCTGTGGTCAAAATCAAAAGTGACCGCAGAACAGAATTTGAGTCTGGGGCCATGAATTCTTTTTATGCAAGTCAAGTCATCTTTCATGAGTTTTCTTCCCCGCATAATCCATAACAAAATGGAGTTGCCGAGAGAAGGAATAAAACTCTCATTGAAGCATGTATGACTATGTTGAATGACTCTTTATAGCCAGAGAACTTCTGGGCTGAAGTAGTCAACACAACTTGCCACATGCAAAATAGAGCATTAATTAACAAAAGCCATCGTAAGACACCTTATGAACTATTGAAGGGCAGAAAACCAATTGTGTAATACTTCAAGATCTTTGATAGCAAATGCTTCGTTCTTAATAATAAGAAGTATTATCGTACTAAGTTTTGTGAAAAATGTTTTGATGGTATTTTTGTAGGCTATAGTAGACATAACAAGGCATATCAGATTTTCAAAACGAAAACCCTTATTGTAGAAGAGTCTGTTAATGTTGTATTTGATGAGACAAGTATGCTTCATATCAGCTCATCTAGTATTGTTGGTGAAGATGCAGGTGCTTGGATAAGAGAACTAAACATAGAAGAAGCATTCAAGGAAGATGCTTCTAACCCAATCAAAGTCGTTAATCCCAACATGGTTGAAGAGGAAATTCAAGATGAAGATGTCCATCCACCTATTGAAGGTGCATCAGGTGTGGCATAACCTCCCGGTGGGATGAGAAGGAATCTAGTGATCAAATACTCAAGAGATCACCCTATAGATTTGATCATTGGAGATCCAAGTGACAAAATAAGAACCAGAATAGGTACAACTAACAAAGTTTTGCATCTTAGCTTTCTTTCTCAGGTTGAGCCGAAGAAATTTGAAGAAGCAAACAAGGACGCTACTCTGATAATGGGTATGTAAGAGGAGCTCAACAAGTTTAAAAGGTGCAAAGTTTGGGAGCTAGTGCCAAGACCCAAAGGACAGAACGTGATTGCAACAAAGTGGATATTAAGAAACAAGCTGGACAAAAATGGAGTGATTATAAAGAATAAAGCCCAGCTTGCAGAACAAGGATACAAACATGAAGAAGGGATCGACTTTGATCAAACTTTTTCTCCAGTGGGCAGACTTGAAGCGATTAGGTTGTTTTTAGCATATGCTGCTCACAAAGATTTCAATGTTTCAAATGGACGTGAAATCAACATTCCTCAACGACAATCTAAAAGAGGAAGTATGCATAACTCAACCCCGAGATTTTGTTAACTCAACTCTCCCTGAACGTGTTTATTTTCTAAATAAAGCATTATATGGCTTAAAACAAGCTCCCCGAGCTTGGCATGAGGCGTTATCTAACTTTCTTCATGAGAATAAGTTCACAAGGGGAAAGATAGATAAAACATTATTTCTTAGGGAAGTTAACTGCAAGAATTTGCTAGTGCAAATCAATGTCGATGATATTATCTTTGGATCTATGAATTACCTCCTTTGCAAGAAGTTTTCTATACTTATGCAGGGGAAGTTTGAAATGAATGGTATTGGTGAGATGAAGTATTTCTTAGGACTTCAGGTGAAATAAGGTGACGATGGAATTTCCATCTCTCAAAAGAAGTTCACCAACGAGTTTATTAAGAAATTCGGAATGGAGAGTGCAACCTCTATGAGGACTCCAATGGGTTCAGCTATGTCTTTGGACAAGTATGAGAAAGGGAAACCTTTTGATGAAACCAAGTACATAAGCATAATTGGATTCTTGCTCTACCTTACTGCTAGTAGGACAGACATAACATTTTCAACATACATATGTGGTAGATTTTAGGTGAACACAAAGGAATCTCATTATGTTGCTACAAAGATGATTTTGAGATACCATAAGGGAATACTAAATCTTGGCTTATGGTACCCATAAATTAATGACTACGAGCTAATTGGCTTTTCAGATGCTGATTTTGTAGTTAGAGGGATGATAGGAAAAACACTTCTAGAACCCATCAGTTCCTAGGAAGAAGGTTAATTTCTTGGAGCAGAAAGAAACAGAATTGTGTGGTAATCTCAACTACTGAGTCAGAGTACATCTCTACGGGCAGTTGTTATGCACAACTTCTATGGATAAGAAATTAACTCGAAGATTACAACATGAATATCAATGAGATTCCAATATTTTGTGACTCCTCCAGTGTGATTGTTATTGCTAATAATTCAGTCTCTCACAACCGAACAAAGAACATCGGGATAAGCTACCATTTCATCCAGGAGCATGTGGAGAATGGGGACATCAATCTCAGTTATGTCCCGACGAATAAGCAAGGCACAAATATTTTCATGAAGCTGTTGGATGAGGCCAAGTTCTCTTTCTTCAAAATGGAACTTGGTACGATCAACAAGGACTCATGAAGATGGTCAAGAATTTAGAATAAAGTCGGTATGGTTAAGCAATTCTCTCAGAACGCAGTAATTCTTCATCTCAGAAAGTTCATGTTGGTACCCTAGATGTGATTTGGCTTATGTAATCCCTTTCCAGCCCCTCTTGATCCATATAAAGATATATGATCATGTTTAGACTTTGTTTAGTCTCCCTAGGGCAGTATATAACTGACCTAGAGTTTAGGCTAGTAGTTTTAGAATGTGTTTTGGTTGAGACTTTTTCCGTTCGACTATCGTCGAACGAGGCCTCGCGATCGTCGATCATTGATCGACGATAGCAGGGCTATTGAATCGTTGAAGTCAAGACAATTATCGTCGACCGTTGGTCGACGATCTCAGAGCTAGCTTACTACGCTCTGAAGGTTGGTCGACGATCTGTCATCAACAGATCGACGATCGTGTTCTAGCTTCACGATTTCTGTCTCGACAGATCTTTGCCTTAATCGTCGACATCATTGTTGGTCGACGATATCTGTCTCGACAGATCTCTGCCTTAGTCGTCGACATCATGAGATGTTCGACGATTTCTGTGTCATCAGACTTTTTGCTTTAGTCGACGATATCTGTTTGCTGGTCGACGATCTGTTTGCTGGTCGACGATCTATTAGCTGGTCGACGATCTATTTTCTGGTCGACGATTTCTGGTCGACGATTTCTGGTCCGACAGATTCCTGCTATTGGTCGACGATTTGTTAGCAGGTCGACGATCTTCGAACCCCTGTTCGACGATTTCTGTCTGATTTTATCTATTTGTATTTATGCTATTCCTTGGTTTATTTCCAAGTGTGTTAGCTTGTGGTTAGAAAGATTCTCTAAAGTTATTTGTTGCTAAAATTATGGCTTAAATTCAAAATGAATTATTTACAAATTCTGTCAAACATAAATCACGGGATTCAGTATTCTTGATAAAGCATTTTGTCCTATTATACAAATTGCGTTGACTTTATCTTTCCAGCCTGTTTTCTAGCCGTTGGTACTATGTACTATTTCCAAGAAAGGTACGTCTTTATGCTGAGATTTCTTTCCCGCTTATTTTATTCCTTATTGGGACTGACAGAAAGTTAATAGGCCATTCTATTCCTATTGCTATATTCTATTTTGAGATAATCTGTTGCAGGGCTCGAGAATTCAAATCAATAGAGCCGTTCCAAAGGAAAACGTGAAGACATATTTAAAAGAGATTCTGCTCTCATTAAAGAAGAAGTAACAGACACAGAGAAAAATTATTCATCCGCTCAAGCATCATCAGAGAACTTCTTCAACATCTCTTTACAAGAAGAAGAAAAGTTTTCCTGAAGCAAAAGCCCAGAGCAATCATCTTCCATTCTCAAGTCTCCTGAGCAATCTGCTTAGAGTTTTTCAAAGACTTCAGAAAAGGCTCAAGATCTGCTTCAAGTGCTCCAGAATCTTAAGACCTGATAAAAATCAGTCTTCAGATTTCTGAGGATTTAGTTTCAGTTTATCTGAAACTCCTTCATCCTGAAGCAAAGGCTTTCCCTGGACTTCCACTGAGCCAGGGGGAGACTTTGATTCTTTAGAGAATCCACAAATCTTCTCTAATCTGTATTTAAAATAGAGAAGATAATCTAACCCTCTCAACCCCTTTGTAAAAAGAGTTTGTTCACATCTCTTCAAAAGTGAACGTTGGTGACAGGGCACCTTATCAACAACCTGTGGTTGAGCATCCTTATCAAAAGCTCAAAGGGTCTATTTGATCTACCTGAATCAGATCATTGGTGGCAGGGCACCTTAGCAAAAACCTGTAGTGGATTCCTACCAGGGTGGTAGAAGAGTGGACGTACCTATTTAAAGGGAACCACTATATATCCTGTGTCCATCTGGTTATCTTGTTTATTCATTTTATTCTGTGGCTGTGATAGAACTACCTAGGATTGCTAGGTGCTGTGATAGGCTTGTAGTTAACTGAAATTTCAGTCAACTTCTTCACTTGTGCACTTCACTGTGTTAGGCTCTTAGGGTTCAAGTATCAGATTTTCTATTCCGCAAATAAACTCCAAGGGAGCTGACTAAGTGTTCATAAAATTTTGAATACTCTATTCACCCCCCCTCTAGAGTAGTTTACAACTTATCCCCTCACTTTCAATTGGTATCAGAGGGAGGTTAGCTGTTCATACAGGCTAACACCTGAGTTAAAAGATCCTGTGATAAGTTGTTTCCTGATACCTTTCACAAACACTTTCACACATGGCCCAGTCTAAGGATTATTCAAGCACCAGACCTCCTGTATGCAACTTGTCCAAGTTTGGCATATGGAAGGCCAGGATAAGACTATACATGAATTCTATTGATGAAGATATTTTTTCTTCTATCTTGACAGGACCACCTGCTAGGCCTGCTGCTGCTTCCACTTCTGCTGATCTCAGTGCTGTGCCACCACCTGACTACAATGAAACTTACAAGAAAGCAAAAGCAGCTGATGCTAAAGCAATGAATATCCTAGCTCAGACAATGTCTGATGAGATATTCCAGAAGCTGGCTGAATGTACCTCAGCCAAAGCTATGTGGGATTCCCTCAACCACATAGTTGCTGGCTCAGCTGATGAGAGGAAGGACAGAAGATCTAATCTCACCTCTCAGTATGAAAACTTCAAGAAGGATGATGCTGAAGACATTGACACCATGTACACAAGACTCAGTTCAATAATAAGTGAACTGAGGTCCTTAGACAAGGAGATAACCTTGTCAGAAGTCAATGACAAGATCCTGATGTGCCTTCCCATCTCTTGGGACTCAAGGATATGGCCCATCAAGGATGGAAGAAACACTGTGGAACTCTCCACAGAAGCTCTGTTGGGAAAGCTCAGGTCATATGAGCAAACCTTAAAGAGTAGAGCTGCTGTAACTGAAGTGAAGACTCCTACTCCTATAAAGAAAGAGCATTCTCTAGCTCTTAAGGCTGCTGAGACTTCTGAAGGAAGTCAATCAAATGAGGAGTTACTGGCACTCATTGCCAAGAGATTCTTCAACATGGGAAGAAGAGACCTCAGAAAGAAGTTCTCCAAGCATGAGGACAAGCCAAGGTATGACAAGACTCCATCTAAAGAAATCATTTGTTATGTATGCAGCAAGCCTGGACACATTGCCCCAGATTGTCCAGAGAAGAAGTATAAGGAGAAGAAACATGAGAAAGAATACAGGAAGCACCACTCCAAGTCCTCATCACACAAATACAAGAAGAAGGACAAGGGATTTGTGGCTGCTACCTGGAGTGAAACAGAAGAGGATACCTGCTCCTCTAGCTCCAGTGATTCAGAAGAAGAAGAAGAGAAGAAAGCCAAAGAGGTCTGCCTCATGGCCATTGATGCCTGCAGCTCTCTGTCAGCTGCAGAGAATTCTGAAGAAGAAGGAGACAATGAAGAAGATTCCTTTATGGAGGACCAGGTAATCGACTCATTTGATTTCTCATCTCCTGAGTTCAAACTAAAATTTAAAACTCTATGTTTAGATTTACTATTATCTGAAAAAGAAATTAAGTCACTTAGATTAAAAATAATGGAACTAGACATGGAAGGTGTTGAAATAATCAGATTAGAAAAGGAATTAGAGAGCTCAAAAGAAGAAGTAACATTCCTAAAGTTAGAACTAGCTAAATCTAAGAGGTTAGAAGAACAATTAAATGGCAGAAGCCTTAAATTATCTGAAATAACCTGTATAGCAAACACTAGGGTTGGTAATGATAAACTAGGCTTAGGTGCTACACCTAGTGAACCCATCCTCCTCACAAAGGAGAGATTTAGCACTCCAGTAAAATTTGTTTCTGAATCAGGAATAAAGAATACTGAGGAAATTGAAAAATGCAAGAAAATTCAGAATAAGATTAAGAAAGAGAATAGGAAAAAAAAATTTCTAGCTTTACAAAAATCGTCGAACATTAATCGACGATCGTCAAACCAATCGTCGAACGACTATCGACGATCGCTGAACACCTTCACCAAGTATGATATCTTTGGTGCAGGAGATCGACGATCTCATCTTGAGTCGTCGACCAGTGATCGACGATCGTGGAATCCAGAATATAGCTATACTGGAAATGATCGACGATATGGCTTGCGATCGTCGACCATCGATCGACGATCTGGACTTAAGCCGGAAAATCATTTTCAAACTTCCAGAACTTCAAATCCTAATCACCACCCCAGGTTGTTTAATCCTTCAACTGAATGGATTATCCCACCTAGGAGATCACACCCCCTAGGATATAAATCAAAGCCTGCAAAATCTTTTATATCTAGTTTTTCTTTTGTGAAGAATACTGGACCCAAGGTAACCTGGGTCCACAATGTGTAACTGCTCTTTCTGCAGGTGAAGACCTATCCAGTCATACATGACAAATGGTATCTGGATAGTGGATGCTCAAAGCATATGACAGGAAAGAAGAAGAACCTGTCAGGTTTCAAAGCCAAGCTGGGACCAAAAGTTGTATTTGGGGATTCCAGCTGTGGACAGACTGAAGGGTATGGGAGCTTCACCATAGGAGCTGTAACCTTCAAGAAGGTAGCTTATGTCTCAGGACTAAAGCACAACCTAATCTCTGTAAGTCAAATGTGTGATGCTGGATACAAGGTATGGTTTACTGACACTGCCTGCAATATTTCTTTAAATAATACTGTGGTATTAGTAGGCATTAGAATTGGAAATGTTTATGTTGTAGATTTTAATTCCTCCAAATCTGAAATATGCTTATTTAATGAAGTAACCAGTAATAATACCCTTTGGCATAAGAGACTTAGTCATGTAAACTTGAAAAACATCTCTAGGTTGGCTAAATACAATCTTGTAAGAGGATTACCTTCTTGCCCCTACAAGAAGGAAGGCCTTTGCAAAGCTTGTCAACTAGGAAAGCAAACAAGAAATAGCTTTAAATCAGTTAATAAAAGTGATTCTCCCAGGATTCTGTACCTGCTACATTTGGATTTATTTGGTCCTATTGCTGTACAGAGTCTTGGAGGAAAGTCTTACACTCTAGTAATTGTAGATGACTTCTCTAGGTTCACTTGGGTATTCTTCTTGAGAACTAAGGCTGATAACTTCAAGGTTCTTACAGATTTTCTAAAGTGTATACAGAGTGAGTATTCTACTCAGGTTGCCTTGATCAGAAGTGATCATGGTACTGAGTTTGAGTCTCTTCTTATGCAAGAATTCTGTGAGAAGGAAGGTATCAAACATAGCTTCTCTGCTCCTAGAACTCCTCAACAAAATGGGGTAGTTGAAAGGAAAAACAGAACCCTAATTGAAGCTGCAAGTACATTGTTGGCTGATGCTAACATGCCTCTGTCCTTTTGGGCTGAAGCAGTTAGCACAGCTAACTATGTATTGAACAGAAGTCTGATACATAAACTCAAGGGTAAGACTCCCTATGAATTACTTAAGCAAGTGAAACCTAAAATAGACTATTTTAGAGTATTTGGCTGTGTTGCTTTTGTTCATAACAATAACAAAGAATACCATAGAAAATTTGAGGCAAAAGCTTCAATGGGAGTTTTTCTAGGATACTCTCAAGTAAGCAAAGCCTATAGGGTCCTTAATAAATCCTCTCTTAAGATAGAAGAGTCTGCACATGTCTCTTTTGATGAGACAGTCATGTACTATAAGGAGAAGGATTCTTCTTCTAATAGTACAGTGCAAGTCCTAGGAGTAAGTAAGGATTTGGAAGGTTTGAGACTCACACAGGAGAATCATCCCCAACAAACTCCTCAGGTTGCTCCCTCAGATTCTGAATCTGATGTAGATCTGCTTGAAGCTAAAGCACCTGCTCCAACAGTTGATCAAACTCCACATGAGGAAGTAAATCTTGAAACTGTTGAAGATCAGATCATTGTTGAACCTACTGATCTTGTCACACTTAGAGATCACCCTGTATCTCAAGTGATTGGAGACATTTCAGCAGGAGTCCAGACAAGACATCAACTCAACAAAAATATGATGTTTGCTTGTTTCCTTTCTCAGGTTGAGCCCCTAACCATTAAAGATGCTGAGCTTGATCCCCACTGGATTATAGCAATGCAAGAGGAGCTTAACCAGTTTGAAAGATGTAAAGTTTGGACCTTGGTTCCAAGACCAAGAGGCCAACGGATCATAGGCACCAAGTAGGTGTTTAGAAACAAGCTTGATGCCCAAGGCATAGTAGTTAGAAATAAAGCTAGGCTAGTAGCTCAAGGCTATAGACAGGAGGAAGGCATAGATTATGATCAGACTTTTGCCCCTGTAGCTAGACTAGAAGCCATTAGGATTTTCCTAGCCTATGCTGCCTATAAAAGATTTAAGGTCTTCCAAATGGATGTGAAGAGTGCCTTCCTCAATGGAGACTTAAAGGAAGAAGTGTTTGTTGAACAACCACCAGGGTTTGTTTCATCAACACTACCCACTCATGTGTTCAAACTCCAAAAGGCTCTATATGGACTTAAGCAAGCTCCTAGAGCTTGGTATGAGACCTTAGCAAATTTTCTTCTAGAACACAAGTTTGTGAGAGGTGTAGTAGATAGAACCCTATTCATTAGACATCATAAGGACTCACAACTGTTAGTTCAAATCTATGTAGATGACATTATATTTGGCTCTACTGATCCCAAACTATGCAAGAGGTTCTCTGAACTAATGCACTCTAAGTTTGAGATGAGCAGCATGGGTGAGTTATCCTATTTCCTTGGTCTCCAAGTGAAACAGAGTGTTGATGGCATTTTCATTTCACAATCAAAATATGCCAGAGAGCTGGTTAAAAGATTTGGAATGTCTGATGCTTCATCAATGAGCACACCTATGGCC
The DNA here is from genome assembly GCA_039513925.1 of Platanthera zijinensis. NCBI lineage: Eukaryota > Viridiplantae > Streptophyta > Magnoliopsida > Asparagales > Orchidaceae > Platanthera > Platanthera zijinensis. The sequence continues at coordinate 130,091,457 of CM077085.1, read as the reverse complement.
TCAAATGCAGTTATTGATTCTGATGTCAATGGCAAGTCTGTTGATCAAAAGAATTATAGAGCCATTGTTGGTTCCCTGCTGTATTTGACTGCAAGTAGGCCTGACATAATGTTTGCTACATGCCTATGTGCTAGGTTTCAGGTCAACCCAAAGGAATCTCACTTAACTCTCCTCAAGAGGATCTTGAGATACCTTAAGGGATGTCCTAACTTAGGACTGTGGTACCCAGCTGAGTCAGGATTTGAATTAATTGGATATTCAGATGCTGATTATGCTGGTTGTAGAGTTGACAGGAAAAGCACCTCAGGGACTTGTCAGTTCCTGGGAGAGAGACTTGTCTCTTGGTTTTGCAAGAAACAGGCATCTGTGTCTACTTCAACTGCTGAGGCTGAATATATAGCAGCAGCTAGTTGTTGTTCACAGATCCTGTGGATTCAAAATCAGCTAGTGGATTATGGGTACACACACTCAAACACAAAAATTCTGTGTGACAGTACCAGTGCAATATCAATTGCTCAAAATCCTGTGCACCATTCCAGGACCAAGCACATTGAGATTAGACATCATTTTCTAAGAGATAATGTGGAAAAGAACAAGATAGTAATGGAATTTATATCCACAGACCTGCAGAGAGGAGATATTTTCACTAAGCCCCTTGATGAACAAAAGCATTTGTTCTTCCTGAACCAGCTTGGTATGATTAATGGTTCAGAGTAGTGAAAATTTAGATAGTTTTGTTTTCTGTCTAAAATCGTCGAACGACTGCTCGACGATCTTCGACCAGGTCAGAACTATCGTCGATCAACCGTCGACGACAGCTCGTTCTGTAGTAAGGCAGAAATCGTCGACCAACTGGTCAACGATCTCTCCTTAGGTATCTATCGTCGACCAGTGGTCGACGACAGATTTTCTGTGTTGTGTGGAGAATCGTCGACCATCATATTTTGATCGACGATCGTGGTAATTGCTTATAGTCGGTCGACGTTTACCGATTTAGTCAAACATTGACTATCGTCGGTCTGTGTTCGACGACCGGTTTTATTCCGGGATCGACGATCGCAGATTTGTTTCTAATAGTCGATTTAGGTCTGAAGATCGTCGTCCTTCCGCTCCGTCTTTTCATATTCCTTCTTCTGGCTTAGAATTCGCTCTCGAACTCTAATCCCGCGCGATTCTCTTCTCCCCTGTTTTTGCTTCTCGATTCGCCATCTTCTCTCAAATTCTATGGCGATTCCTTCTGCTGTTCTCCTCGGAATGAAGTTCGACACGGGCTTCTGTGTCGACTTCGATTCTTTCTGCCGATGCGATCAACCAATCCAAGATATTCTGCAGCTATGTGAAGACCAAGGCCTCAAGAAATTCATGTCATCCGCACCTAAGATTAATATACCCGAGATTCGTGAATGGGTATACACCTCGTCCTCCAGCGACGAAGCGATGTCAGGAAAGATAAATGGCGAGGAGGTCACTCTGACTCCTGAAGTATTGACTGAGCTGTTTGGACTGCAAACAGGAACTGAGGAATATGAGCAAAGCTCAGAGGAATATGGCCGCATGCTCACTGTGATGGGCCATGCCGAAGGGATTCCGGCTAAGCTGCTGAAGATAAACTTGTCTCCAGAATACAAGTTTCTGGCAGACCTGGTGGGCAAGATCATTTTGGGAAAACATTCGGCGCATGACAATATCAACAGGCAACAGTTTGCCCTTATGTCGGCTTTGGTGAATAGGACGCAGTTAGCCTGGGGGAAAGTTCTATTTGACCTAATCAGGAGAAAGAACAACAAGAAAGAGGTAAATCTTGCCAGGGTACTGGGTGTGTTTCTATATGTGAAAGCACCCCTGCTGCTCGTTTCTGCACCCTCCGCAGTAAATGCTAGCAAGAGGTTGGACCCCTCGCTTTTCAAGAAATCTCAGAGGATTATCAAGAAGTCAGCCAGGGTTGATCCTAACCCTTCTTCAGACACAAGGGCTGATTCGGCTGCTCTCCCGCTTACTGGGGAAGGCTCAGCAACCCCTGCATCCTCTTCTCCTGCATTACTCTCTACAACACCCGCAGTGCCACCACAACATGCATCATTCCATCCACCTCTACATCATCAGCATTTCAGATATCCCCTGAAATGCTTGCACACCTTGTACAGCTCATCACTCCCTCCATCCAAAGCATGATTGAGGCTGCCAATGCCCCTCTCATTGCCTCCATCAACTCTCTCACTGATGCCATCAAATCCATCTCATCTTCTGCTGAGCCCCCTTCTGTAAGATGCATGACTCCAGTCCCCACTGAAGTCATGCAGGGGGAGATGTCTGTCGAAGTGGTCTCAGGTGATGCCCTGACCCTTCAGGAAAATTCCTCTCTTCCCCTTCAAGAATCTGTAGAAGTCCCTCAAGAAACTTCAGAGAAAGAACCAGAAGGTAAACTTTAAAACTCTTCCTCCAAAGGATATAATCAGGACTTCAATTTGACATTTGTAACTAACAAAGACATTCACTCCCTAGTGAATCTAGCTTCTGAGGAAGAAGTTCCTGAAAAAGAAAATGAAGAAGTCCCCATGGACGTTTGTGAGAAGGATGCTGCTCAACCTGATGGTATAGTTTTATTTAAGATTCTAATTAATTCAAACTCCATCTTTGAGTTAATTTCTTATCCCTTTCTTTTCATCACAGCTGCTGATGATCTTACATCAGTATTGCAAGTTGATGCTGCCAAGTCCATTGAGTCTGATAAAGACTTGGAATCATTTCTTTCCTCAGACTGTGAGTTCTCACTCACATCCCCTCCTTTTGTTCCTCCTCCTCAAGAGAAAATGGTCCCTTATAGACCTGAGTACCTTGATGACCCCTTGGTCAAGGATACCCTTTTCTTTTCCTGTATGGCACTCCTCTTGTGCCTTGCAGAGGTGTCTATCCCCGATGTCACTAATCATCTAGAAGGAATTATAACCTCCTTCCTAGATGCAAAGTGGTATCCTGTGTAGATCTTCAGGTAATCCTATCTATTACCTGTTGTTTGTTCACCTTGGGGGGAATATCTTATTCCCACTTGGTTGTTAACCTATCTCTCTTTGCATACAGGCACAACCATAAATGCTGCTGCTGCTGAAATCATCAACATCCCTGCTGATGCTGCTGCTGAAGTAATTGAAGATGTGCAAGATAGAGCAGACAATGCTCCCAAGATGACTGAATTGGACTCAAGTTCAGGTACTCTAAACATTGACCAATTTATAGACTTTGTGGCTGAAGGTATTGCCTCTGAGTACATTGAAGGGATGGCTAAATATCATCTGGATTCCCTAGCCATCTCTCTAGAGAAAGCATCTGCCCCTGCAGATATTGTCATCTTTTCTCCTCCTATCCTTACCTATCCTATATCCACTCCTTCTATTGCAGAACTGGTCCCCAAGACAGTTCCTGAGTTGTACCCAGAATCAGAGCTATGGAAAAGTGCTCCAAATGTTGATCTGGATGCCCTTCTTAGGCAAGATGCCATTGAAGAAGCTAAAGAGAAAGAAGAAAAAGAAAAGAAAGACAAAGCTGAACTTACTGCCAAAGATCCATCTGAACTAAACTTTGATGATTATGCTGGGAAAGACTCATCTCATTCTGATGATGATGATGATGACTCTGATGATTCGGACTCCTCTAAGAAAAGAAAAAGAGCTGCTTCCAAGAAAAGAAAAGCCCCTGCTCCTTCTACTGCAAATCCTAACAAGGATGTTCCCTATTACATTCTGAAGGGAATAGATCCTAAGAGCAAGGAATTCCAACCCTGGATGAGATTGTCAAAGAATCAGACTAAAGAAAATAAGAGAAGAAAGAGATATGACTCTCCGGTTCAAAAATTCCCCCCCAGAGGTCCTCCTCCACCTCCTGGTGCTGGAGCCTCTGGAAGTATCTCTTCTGCTCCAATTGGTAAATCAGCCAGTTCCAACCCCTCTCAATCTTATCAGAGAAGAAGTAGACAAGGCCAGGGAAGCCAAAGTGGTTCAGGACAAGGAAATAAAAGAAATGACAATGCTCCCGTAGAACAAATAAAGAAGATGACTTATCAACAACCTACATTCTCTCCTCCTCCTTCTCCTAAGAAGTTAGTCCCAGAAAGGAAACCTTCTCCTCCCAGGAAAGGTCCCTCCTCCTCTTTAAAGAAACCTGCTGCAGCTGATTCAAAAGGAAAAAGAGTAGTCTTTTCAGAAAATTCCCTCAAAAAGTTCATTGAGCTTGCACCTCCTAGATCTCTCTATGCTCAAACTGATCCTAAGAAGACTGTGCAGATTCCTCTCGATTCAAGCAAACTTGCTACAGCTCTTCAAAGGAATATGGAGATTGCAGCTCATACAGATTCTGATAGACCTCCCTCTCCATCAGACAAAACTGAAGCTGAAAGGATTGCCTCTATGGCAAGATTCAAAGAGTCTATTGCACTTAGCATGATGGAGAGAGCCAAATCTCAAGGACTGGATCCTACAGCTTACTCAACAATGTCAGAATTCAGAGAAAAGGAACTGAGCAGAATTCAAGTCAATCCAGAAGCCTTTGACACTGAGGAATACATGAGACTACATCCTGCTGCAGTTCTACCGAGTTATGCTGAAAAGAAAATCATAGGAGATCATGATCTAATGCTATCTAAAAGACAAGCAGCAAACCCTAACAGAGAAATTATTTTCAAACCAGCTGCTATGCCCAAAAACTCATCTGATGCTAAACATGCTGATAAATCTGCTTGATACATTCCATTTTTGCTGATTTATGCTTGTGATATTTTCTGTGTATTGCCTGTGTTTTATCATTCTGGTTAATCTTTAGAAGTGTTGTTGTCTGCTTTAGCCTTTAAATTGGAATGGATAACATAACCCAAATAGGGGGAGATTGTTGGTACCCTAGATGTGATTTGGCTTATGTAATCCCTTTCCAGCCCCTCTTGATCCATATAAAGATATATGATCATGTTTAGACTTTGTTTAGTCTCCCTAGGGCAGTATATAACTGACCTAGAGTTTAGGCTAGTAGTTTTAGAATGTGTTTTGGTTGAGACTTTTTCCGTTCGACTATCGTCGAACGAGGCCTCGCGATCGTCGATCATTGATCGACGATAGCAGGGCTATTGAATCGTTGAAGTCAAGACAATTATCGTCGACCGTTGGTCGACGATCTCAGAGCTAGCTTACTACGCTCTGAAGGTTGGTCGACGATCTGTCATCAACAGATCGACGATCGTGTTCTAGCTTCACGATTTCTGTCTCGACAGATCTTTGCCTTAATCGTCGACATCATTGTTGGTCGACGATATCTGTCTCGACAGATCTCTGCCTTAGTCGTCGACATCATGAGATGTTCGACGATTTCTGTGTCATCAGACTTTTTGCTTTAGTCGACGATATCTGTTTGCTGGTCGACGATCTGTTTGCTGGTCGACGATCTATTAGCTGGTCGACGATCTATTTTCTGGTCGACGATTTCTGGTCGACGATTTCTGGTCCGACAGATTCCTGCTATTGGTCGACGATTTGTTAGCAGGTCGACGATCTTCGAACCCCTGTTCGACGATTTCTGTCTGATTTTATCTATTTGTATTTATGCTATTCCTTGGTTTATTTCCAAGTGTGTTAGCTTGTGGTTAGAAAGATTCTCTAAAGTTATTTGTTGCTAAAATTATGGCTTAAATTCAAAATGAATTATTTACAAATTCTGTCAAACATAAATCACGGGATTCAGTATTCTTGATAAAGCATTTTGTCCTATTATACAAATTGCGTTGACTTTATCTTTCCAGCCTGTTTTCTAGCCGTTGGTACTATGTACTATTTCCAAGAAAGGTACGTCTTTATGCTGAGATTTCTTTCCCGCTTATTTTATTCCTTATTGGGACTGACAGAAAGTTAATAGGCCATTCTATTCCTATTGCTATATTCTATTTTGAGATAATCTGTTGCAGGGCTCGAGAATTCAAATCAATAGAGCCGTTCCAAAGGAAAACGTGAAGACATATTTAAAAGAGATTCTGCTCTCATTAAAGAAGAAGTAACAGACACAGAGAAAAATTATTCATCCGCTCAAGCATCATCAGAGCACTTCTTCAACATCTCTTTACAAGAAGAAGAAAAGTTTTCCTGAAGCAAAAGCCCAGAGCAATCATCTTCCATTCTCAAGTCTCCTGAGCAATCTGCTTAGAGTTTTTCAAAGACTTCAGAAAAGGCTCAAGATCTGCTTCAAGTGCTCCAGAATCTTAAGACCTGATAAAAATCAGTCTTCAGATTTCTGAGGATTTAGTTTCAGTTTATCTGAAACTCCTTCATCCTGAAGCAAAGGCTTTCCATGGACTTCCACTGAGCCAGGGGGAGACTTTGATTCTTTAGAGAATCCACAAATCTTCTCTAATCTGTATTTAAAATAGAGAAGATAATCTAACCCTCTCAACCCCTTTGTAAAAAGAGTTTGTTCACATCTCTTCAAAAGTGAACGTTGGTGACAGGGCACCTTATCAACAACCTGTGGTTGAGCATCCTTATCAAAAGCTCAAAGGGTCTATTTGATCTACCTGAATCAGATCATTGGTGGCAGGGCACCTTAGCAAAAACCTGTAGTGGATTCCTACCAGGGTGGTAGAAGAGTGGACGTACCTATTTAAAGGGAACCACTATATATCCTGTGTCCATCTGGTTATCTTGTTTATTCATTTTATTCTGTGGCTGTGATAGAACTACCTAGGATTGCTAGGTGCTGTGATAGGCTTGTAGTTAACTGAAATTTCAGTCAACTTCTTCACTTGTGCACTTCACTGTGTTAGGCTCTTAGGGTTCAAGTATCAGATTTTCTATTCCGCAAATAAACTCCAAGGGAGCTGACTAAGTGTTCATAAAATTTTGAATACTCTATTCACCCCCCCTCTAGAGTAGTTTACAACTTATCCCCTCACTTTCAGTTCAGAAATCTTTAAGGAAAATTTGTCGTATATTACTCGTGGAATCTCGACAAATTCGTCGTATATTACCAGGCTTACTCAAGGAATTTCGATGAATATGACTTTTATTTTTTTATTTCACTTTATTGGATCCAAAGAGTCACTTCTGACAAAGGTATACGCGCTTTTCTCTCTCCAAAATATTTATTTTATATAAATATATATATATCGGGCAAACAGATTTCACACTCGTCGAGATTATTTCAGAAATCCGTTGATAGCTGTTCGACGCACTGTTCATCTTCTGCGAATAGTCTGTGTCGTCGATTCATCTTCTCATCTTCTCGATCGTTCTCCTTGGTTCCAAGAGGTACAGGAAACCTTCAAGTTGGGGGAGATCTTGTTCATATAGGGTTTGTCACTGCAACCAATGAGTATAATAATGCAATTGTGATGCTCGAGGCCGCCAGATTGTCGTTCGTTCTAGAACATTCGTGCAAGGTTTTGGATAAAGATGTCTTGGAATACTTTCAACATGCTAAACTCCGCCGTGAGGATATAATCATTAAGAGCAAGGTAAGAAACCTATCCATCAAAGTGAAGGCCTCCATCCTTATCTGATTCCTGCAGCTTCAAAAAGTTAAAGAGGCCGACCTCATTGAAAACAGAGATTTTACAAGATCTTTGTTATTCTATGGTAAGCCTAAAGGAGCTTCAGCCATCAAAAGGAAAGTCATGAATGATGAAGGAAAAATTCTATTTGATGTAACACCCCAAAAAGACCCCAAAGGACTCAAAATGATTTTTGAGGTACAGGAAATTTTACACGGCCTGGGACACGGGCGTGTCCCAGGGTGTGTCGGGTGTACACGGCCTGGGACACGGGCGTGTCCCAGGGCGTGTTCAGGTTAGTCGACGATTGAGAGTCGACGAGCGTCGAGCCTGGGACACGGCCTCCGACACGGGCGTGTCCCAGGGCGTGTCCGAATTATTTTTCGAAATTGGCCTATTCGAGTCAGAGCCGAACACGGCCTTGAACACGGCCTTGAACACGGGCGTGTCAGGCTGGACACGGGCGTGTCAGCTGCCGTGTTCCGACCCGTGTACTGGTTTTGGAAATCAGTGAGTACCGTGTAACAGGAGACACGGGCGTGTCTCAAGAATGACACGGGCGTGTCAGGTTCGACACGGGCGTGTCGATACCCGTGTTGTTCAGTCGGTTCAATACCGCGTGTGCCGCTTAAGGGTACACGGCCTGTGACACGGGCGTGTCACAGGCCGTGTCAGCCAAAAATAGAGTTTTTTGGGCAGATCGTGGCCGTTCAGATTCTCTCTTTTGATCCAAGGGCTCAGGTTGTTTCCTTGCTGGATTAACTCCGTGAAGGAAGGATGAAGATTCATTCTTCATTTGTCCTTAAGGAAGAGAGAAGGAGAGAGGAAGAAGAAGAAGGAGGAGGAGAGCAAGCCACCGGCGGAGTTCCCGTGGTCTGATTCGTGATCCGAAACCGGCGTTGTGAAGGCAAGGCTGCTGCGGTTCTTTCTCACCGGCTAGTTTTCGATGGCACCGAAGAGATCGACAAGGGTAACGATCTCCCTCCTTGGACATGTGAAGTCCTTCTTTTCTGCATTGCATAGGGAAAACCCTTCCCCGCGAGTGTGCGGTGGGTTGTGGTGTCCCTTGGGGTAGATATGTGAAGTCCCCCTTGTTAGAGGCCGGAATTGGAGTACGGCTCTAGGCATGCTGTGTGAAGCCCATCTGGATATGTTCTGGATTGGTGATGCTTGTTTGCATATCGGAGAAGGCTCCGTGATTATGGCTTGTGATGCCTTGTTCCTACCTATTGCTTGGTGCGGCAGGAAGTACTGGACGATGTCCAGGAAATGAAGAGGGTTGGATGCAACTCTTGTGGCCGTGTGTTGCCACTTTGTGAGTGGTTGAGCCGTTGGGCTGCAACTCGATGAAAAGGCAGATTGCCGAACAGGAAAGGTGAAACCAACCCGCGCCTATAAATAGCCATGGATACTTCCGTATTCGAGGTGGCACGGCGACTTGAGCAACGAGTGGTGGCTGATCCGTACCTGCGTTAGGTCCGTCCGACTTGGAAGCCTGGTTATAGGTTTTGTTGGAGCGCCTAATGAGAGTCTTAGGACCGCGCGCCGAGGTTTGTAAAACATATTGTATGGAAGAGGAACTGTAAGGCCTTAAGGCCAAACTCTTGTATTTGTGTACATTCCGTGTTATATATAAAGGTGGTTTATATATTGGACATTCCTGTGTAGAGTTCAAATTGGTAACTTAAAGCTTCCGCTAGAATGCTCTGAGTTAGGATTCGTATGGTTTGGTATTATCCTGTGACCTCACCGTCTGTTTGTGGCATATAGTGTGGGGCCTCGGCCGGACCTTCTACTATACGTCATTTAACGGATGGGGTCGTTACATTTTGGTATCAGCTTTTGTCGGTCTTCCTCTTTCGAATTCATGGTCGAATTCTTTTGTGGGGTGGCGCGCACGTGTTTGTGCGACCTGCTGTAACGCTAATGAACTCTGGAATGTCCATTAAGGAATGTACAAAATCTTGTTTGAGGAATCTGCGCGTTCCTTTTTGTGTTGTTTTGCTTGCATACGTTCGCTAATGTGTGTCTTGTCCACCTATAGGTGACACGTAGTGGTGCTGGGCAGTCTGAGCCCCAGCGCTCTGATGAGAGTGCGGCACCAGCTGAGGTGCCAACACCTCCTCCATCTGCGGAAACTGTTCGCTTTGTTGCTGAGGCGCTATTTGCCATGATTCAGCCGACCGGGCAAGCGCAGCCGGCAGTAGTGCCAGTTCGTGTTGATGTAAGACCCGAGCCGGTTAAGGCTGTAGATCCACGAGCAGCTGACCGACAGTTGAAGCAATTCATGAGCTTCAGTCCTCCTACGTTTGCGGGAATGGGATCCCCAACGCAGGCGGAAGATTGGTTATCGCGTGTCAAGAGGTTAATGACAGCGATCAGGGCGGAGGAAACTCTTAAGGTCACCTTGGCCACCTTCATGCTTGAAGGAGAGGCGCGGTTGTGGTGGGACGAGGTTGAGGTACACCATTTGGCGGGCAGGCAATTAACACAAGTGTCGATTGAGGAGTTCTCTCGAATATTTCTGGCGAAACATGTCCCAGCGGCGCAACGCATTGCTATGGAAAATGAGTTCCAACGGTTAAAGCAAGGGGAAGATAGTGTGGATATCTACTTGCATGAGTTTACTAGGTTGGGACGATATGTGGGTACAATCTTCGCGGATGACCAAAGGAAAACGAATCGGTTCTATGAAGGATTGCGGGATGAGTTGCGATTCCTGCTTTCGAGTTCTGTGAGCCAAGGGTTTCAGGCGTTGGTTGATACTGCGTGCGCGTTGGAGAAGGACATGACGCGAGTGCAAGGGAATAAGGGCTTGGTTGGGTCGAAGCCAGAGTTTCAAGCACCTCGCCCAAGCAAGTCGTTTTACCAGAAGAAAGGGGGCAAGAGGTCCAAGCCATCTGGGCAAGTGACTACAACCGTTGTGTCGGGAGCGACATCAAGGCCGGATGCTCGTACATGCTATAACTGTGGCCGGGTGGGGCATATAGCTCGTGACTGTCGGGTTGTGCAGCCCAAAGGGGACAAGAAGACGGGTGCGTCTTATGCTGAGAAGGGCAAAGCGGTGGTTGATTCCTCTGCGTCTCAGGTGCAGTCCCGAATCTATCAACTTGGCCAACAGGAAGCGATTAAGCAAAGTGACGTCGTCACAGGTACGAGTTGATTTAGTTTACTTGCTGTGCTATGGTTTTGGTTATGTTTAGCTTGTGTATGTGAGTGTGCTGCAGGCTTTGTCCTGATTCGGAATAATTTGGCGCGAGCCCTGTTTGATACGGGTGCTTCGCATTCTTTTCTGTCTGAGGATTTCGTATCTCTAATCGGGGTACCAAATCATATGACGGTGGATAGTACAAGGGTGCTTTTGCCGAATGGCTGTATGATGCTTGCGGATAGGGCTTGCGATGTGGATGTGCAAATAGGAAGTCGGGATTTCGGTTTGAGTGCAGCTGTGCTACCGTTATCGGAGTTTGATGTGATCTTTGGTATGGACTGGCTCTCGGAGCAGCGTGCCTTTATTGATTGCAACTCCAAAGAGATTACACTGGGCCAGAATATCGGGCTTGTGACGAAGTTCGCTGGTATGCGAGGAGTTGGCGGGACTCTGTTGTCTGCACTCAAGGTCGTCAATGCTGTTCGGAAGGGCGCGGAGTTATTCTTCACGCTAATTCAGGCTGTTGAGCCAAAGGCCAGTGTTGGTGAAGTGCCAGTTGTGTCAGAGTTTGCCGACGTGTTTCCCAAAGATCTTCCTGGGTTACCACCCCAGCGGGAGATTGACTTCTCTATTGAGTTGGTGCCAGGTGCGAAACCTGTGGCCCGCTCTCCATATCGCGTCGCGCCAAAAGAGATGGCTGAGTTGAAAGTCCAATTGCAAGAGTTGTTGGAGCAGGGATATATACGCCCAAGTATGTCACCTTGGAGCGCACCTGTTCTCTTTGTGAAAAAGAAAGACGGTAGCTTACGATTGTGTATTGACTACCGCGAGTTGAATAAGCTGACGGAGAAAAATAAATATCCGATCCCACGGATTGATGACCTCTTTGATTAGCTGGCAGGATCAACGGTCTATTCCAAGTTGGATTTGAAATCGGGATATTATCAGCTAAGGATTCGGGAAGGTGACATTCCCAAGACGGCGTTTGGAACACGCTACGGTCATTATGAGTTCACGGTAATGCCGTTTGGCCTATGTAATGCGCCTTCGGTATTTATGGACCTAATGCATCGAACGTTCCGAGAGTACTTGGATTTGTTTGTTATTGTGTTTATCGATGACATCTTAGTATACTCTCAGTCGGAAGAGGATCATGCAAACCATTTGCAGTTGGTCTTGCAAACCCTGCGGAGGAATAAGCTTTTTGCCAAGTTCTCAAAGTGTGAGTTCTGGCTCGCTTCAGTAGCCTTTTTAGGCCATGTGGTAAGCGGAGAGGGTATCGCGGTGGATCCGTTGAAGATAAGTGCCATCCGAGATTGGCCAGTGATGTCTTCAGTGGCCGAGGTCAGGAGCTTCCTTGGACTTACGGGCTACTATAGACGGTTTGTGGAAAACTTCTCACGGATTGCTTTACCTCTCACCACGCTGACGAGAAAAGATCAAAAGTTCATTTGGACGCCGGAGTGCGCGCGAGCTTTTGAAGACTTGAAGAGTCGTTTGACCACGGCGCCTGTGTTGACATCGCCATGTGGTACCGATGGGTATGAGATCTATAGTGATGCATCAGGGAGCGGCTTAGGCTGCGTTCTTCTACAGTTTGGTAAAGTGATTGCTTATGGCTCGCATCAGTTGAAAGTGCATGAGCGGAATTACCCCGTCCATGATTTGGAGTTGGCGGCGGTAATCTTTGCGCTCAAGTTGTGGCGGCACTATCTATATGGCGTTAAAGTGGATATCTATACGGATCACAAGAGCCTAAAGTATTTGTTGGATCAGAAGGATCTGAACATGCGACAACGAAGATGGATGGAGTTCCTTGGGGACTACACCTTCGAGATTCACTATACTCCCGGGAAGGGAAATGTGGTCGCTGATGCTTTGAGTCGAAAGACTCCGGTACGGGCAAGCTGGTTGCAGAGGCATGATCAGCGTTTGATCCAGGAATTGGAAGCATTGGAGATATATTGCGTTGACAAGGGTTCGTCAACCGATGCATGCTTGAACTGGACGGAGGTGCAGTATGACCTTACGGACAGAGTTCGGCGAGCAACGGAGCTTGATGAAAGTCTCCAGCGCTACGCTAAAGATGGGCCGGATGACCAATTCTCTTGGGATAACGGTTTGTTACGAAGAAATGGTCGAGTGTGCGTCCCAAGTGTGGGTAAATTGAGGGAAGAGTTGATGTACGAAGCTCACTTTGCAAAGTACTCAGTTCACCCAGGGAGCACAAAGATGTACAGAGATATGAAAAAGCTGTTCTGGTGGCCCGGACTAAAGAAAGATGTCACACGTTATGTGGCTGAATGCACTACCTGTGCATTGGTGAAAGCAGAATGCCAGAAGCCTGGCGGTTTCCTGAAGTCGTTACCTATTCCGGAGTGGAAGTTCGATGATATTTCGATGGATTTCGTGCACGGGTTGCCGAGATCTCAACGCGGTCATGATTCAATCTGGGTGATTGTGGACCGGTTGACGAAAGTGGCGCACTTCCTTCCAAACAGAAGAGACGATTCAGTGGAAACCTTGGCCAAGCTGTATGTGGAGCAGGTTGTTCGACTGCACGGTGTTCCTCGGAGCATCGTTAGTGACCGTGATGGGCGGTTCACATCGAATGATTGGCGGCTCGTTCATCAAATGTTGGGTACAAAGTTAGCGTTTAGTACGGCCTTTCATCCCCAAACGGATGGCCAGACTGAACGAACCAACAGGACGATGGAGGACATGCTCCGCATGTGCGCCCTAGACTTTGGTAAGCGATGGGAAGAGTATATATTTCTTGTCGAATTTGCCTATAATAATAGCTACCAAGCGAGTATTGGTATGGCACCATTTGAGGCGTTGTATGGTCGGAAATGCCGTACACCGTTAGCTTGGGCAGAAGCAGGCGAATCTAAGCTGAATGGGAAAAAGGAAGTCGAAGAAGCGACCTCGCTCATACGCTCTATTCGGGAGAGGCTATTGATAGCCCAAGATCGTCAAGCAAAGTACTACAATGCCAAACATCGGAACGTAGAGTTCGCGGTGGGTGATTGGGTATATTTGAAGATCAAACCCTTCAAAGGTGTGTCCAGGATTCGGCGTTTGAAAAAGCTAAGTCCGAGGTATCTTGGTCCGTTTGAGGTGGTGGAGCGAGTTGGGGAAGCTGCTTATCGACTAGCACTTTCAGCGGACTTGGGTGGATTACATGATGTATTTCACATCTCAGTCCTTCGTAAGGCGGTGAAGGATCCAGCTCAAGTAGTGGAGAATGATCGGGTACCGGTCGAGTATGGGCTAACGACGAGGGTTAGACCCATTCGGATCGAGGATCGAGCCGAGAAACAGTTGCGGAACAAAGTGATCAGGATGGTCAAGGTCCGATGGGACAATTGTGGCCGTGAAGAGCTAACATGGGAGCGAGAGCAGACCATGCGAGCTGAATTTCCCGAGTTATTTGTATAAACTATAGACCGTATACTTTTTGTTATAACATAGTTATAGCATTGCTGGTTCTTGTTTCCTTACCGTGCAAATTTCGGGGAGAAATTTTGTTAAGGGGGGGAGGGTTGTAACACCCCAAAAAGACTCCAAAGGACTCAAAATGATTTTTGAGGCACAAGAAATTTTACACGGCCTGGGACACGGGCGTGTCCCAGGGCGTGTCGGGTGTACACGGCCTGGGACACGGGCGTGTCCCAGGGCGTGTTCAGGTTAGTCGACGATTGAGAGTCGACGAGCGTCGAGCCTGGGACACGGCCTCCGACACGGGCGTGTCCCAGGGCGTGTGCGAATTATTTTTCGAAATTGGCCTATTCAAGTCAGAGCCGAACACGGCCTTGAACACGGCCTTGAACACGGGCGTGTCAGGCTGGACACGGGCGTGTCAGCTGCCGTGTTCCGACCCGTGTACTGGTTTTGGAAATCAGTGAGTACCGTGTAACAGGAGACACGGGCGTGTCTCAAGAATGACACGGGCGTGTCAGGTTCGACACGGGCGTGTCGATACCCGTGTTGTTCAGTCGGTTCAATACCGCGTGTGCCGCTTAAGGGTACACGGCCTGTGACACGGGCGTGTCACAGGCCGTGTCAGCCAAAAATAGAGTTTTTTGGGCAGATCGTGGCCGTTCAGATTCTCTCTTTTGATCCAAGGGCTCAGGTTGTTTCCTGGCTGGATTAACTCCGTGAAGGAAGGATGAAGATTCATTCTTCATTTGTCCTCAAGGAAGAGAGAAGGAGAGAGGAAGAAGAAGAAGGAGGAGGATAGCAAGCCACCGGCGGAGTTCCCGTGGTCCGATTCGTGATCCGAAGCCGGCGTTGTGAAGGCAAGGCTGCTGCGGTTCTTTCTCACCGGCTAGTTTTCGATGGCACCGAAGAGATCGACAAGGGTAACGATCTCCCTCCTTGGACATGTGAAGTCCTTCTTTTCTGCATTGCATAGGGAAAACCCTTCCCCGCGAGTGTGCGGTGGGTTGTGGTGTCCCTTGGGGTAGATATGTGAAGTCCCCCTTGTTAGAGGCCGGAATTGGAGTACGGCTCTAGGCATGCTGTGTGAAGCCCATCTGGATATGTTCTGGATTGGTGATGCTTGTTTGCATATCGGAGAAGGCTCCGTGATTATGGCTTGTGATGCCTTGTTCATACCTGTTGCTTGGTGCGGCAGGAAGTACTGGACGATGTCCAGGAAATGAAGAGGGTTGGATGCAACTCTTGTGGCCGTGTGTTGCCACTTTGTGAGTGGTTGAGCCGTTGGGCTGCAACTCGATGAAAAGGCAGATTGCCGAACAGGAAAGGTGAAACCGACCCGCGCCTATAAATAGCCATGGATACTTCCGTATTCGAGGTGGCACGACGACTTGAGCAACGGGGGGTGGCTGATCCGTACCTGCGTTAGGTCCGTCCGACTTGGAAGCCTGGTTATAGGTTTTGTTGGAGCGCCTAATGAGAGTCTTAGGCCCGCGCGCCGGAAAGACTACGAATGCTCAAATACCGTGTAGACGGTGGTGTTGACCCTGGTATTCCGGTACACCAAGAATGTGCCCTGAGTGCACGGACTATCGGGCCGTGTGGCCGATAGTTGTGATGGCTTGAATGTGCCTGCGCGCACATAGTTGCTATTTGATGATGCCATGCTTGCAGGGAAAGAATGCTCATGCCCCGAAAAAGGGGTAGGATTGTTATAATTGGGTCAGCTGAAAGCTGACCGTTGCATTGTTTGCCACCGGTTGGGTGGATTGTTCCCGTGCAGGTGCTGGAGAGCCAAGTGGTAAGTGATGGGCTGAAGCCCTACTGCTGTTGCTGCTGCTGCCGCGGCTAGCCCTTGAAGGCTAGCAAATATGTTGCTTATTTCTCTTTTACTCATGTATGGCCGGCCTGCGCGCCGAGGTTTGTAAAACATGTTGTATGGAAGAGGAACTGTAAGGCCTTAAGGCCAAACTCTTGTATTTGTGTACATTCCGTGTTATATATAAAGGTGGTTTATATATTGGACATTCCTGTGTAGAGTTCAAATTGGTAACTTAAAGCTTCCGCTAGAATGCTCTGAGTTAGGATTCGTATGGTTTGGTTTTATCCTGTGACCTCACCGTCTGTTTGTGGCATATAGTGTGGGGCCCCGGCCGGACCTTCTACTATACGTCATTTAACGGATGGGGTCGTTACATTTTGGTATCAGAGGGAGGTTTCGATCCTCCGACCTGTGGGTTATGGGCCCACCACGCTTCCGCTGCGCCACTCTGATAGATTCGGGGCTGCACCTGAGACGCAGAGGAATCAACCACCGCTTTGCCCTTCTCAGCATAAGACGCACCCGTCTTCTTGTCCCCTTTGGGCTGCACAACCCGACAGTCACGAGCTATATGCCCCACCCGGCCACAGTTATAGCATGTACGAGCATCCGGCCTTGATGTCGCTCCCGACACAACGGTTGTAGTCACTTGCGCAGATGGCTTGGACCTCTTGCCCCCTTTCTTCTGGTAAAACGACTTGCTTGGGCGAGGTGCTTGAAACTCTGGCTTCGACCCAACCAAGCCCTTGTTCCCGTGCAGGTGCTGGAGAGCCAAGTGGTAAGTGATGGGCTGAAGCCCTACTGCTGTTGCTGCTGCTGCCGCGACTAGCCCTTGAAGGCTAGCGAATATGTTGCTTATTTCTCTTTTACTCATGTATGGCCGGCCTGCGCGCCGAGGTTTGTAAAACATGTTGTATGGAAGAGGAACTGTAAGGCCTTAAGGCCAAACTCTTGTGTTTGTGTACATTCCGTGTTATATATAAAGGTGGTTTATATATTGGACATTCCTGTGTAGAGTTCAAATTGGTAACTTAAAGCTTCCGCTAGAATGCTCTGAGTTAGGATTCGTATGGTTTGGTATTATCCTGTGACCTCACCGTCTGTTTGTGGCATATAGTGTGGGGCCCCGGCCGGACCTTCTACTATACGTCATTTAACGGATGGGGTCGTTACATTTGATGTCATTGGAAAATCCTCTTATGCAAAGTTCGCTCCCACGACTATCTTTCAAATGACATGTTCAAGCTTATTGCCGCAATCATATGTAGGAAAAGAATAAATTGGGGAGCAGTTCTGTTTGGTAGGAACAAAGACAGTCTGCGTGCTCTAAATTCCTGAAGGATTCTCTTTCTTTATCTAAACTATCTGGACAGAAACACTTTTGATATGATGGCAGGTGTACCAATCCTTCACCTGATGAGGAATGACTCTTCGATTTTCTCCAGATGGGAAAGAAGAGTCCCCAAGCAGGGTAGACTGACGGAATTGGAAGAGGAATAGGAAGAAGTTGTTACTGATGTTAGGACAACTACTCTTATCCCCCATGAGGCTCCTGAGTACTCTAGTGCATGAGTTGAGGGGGAGTTGGTTTCTACTCAAGTAGTTGGTTGCGTTCTAGTGCCTTTGATTATTGCCTCATCTACTAAGCCAGTTCCTATAGCCATATAGTTTGCTGAGATAGTTGCTCAAGATACAGTTAGTGTAGAGACAGTTGTTCAAGATATAGGTATTGCAGAGATAGTTGTTTAAGACACAGTTGTTGCTGAGATAGTAGTTGATGATATTGTTCTTGATACTGCTGTCGAGGATGTCATGGATGTTGTTGCTGGTGCTGCTGTAGTAGAGGTTGTTGATTTTGGTAATGTTGGTGTTGAGATGGTTGATGATGGTGAAACTGATGCTGATGAACTTTTTGATGATTCCTTGATGATGATGATAATATTGATGATGTTGCTGACAAGGATGGTGAGCAAGAGAACGAAAATGTTTTGTCTTATGATGATATTGCTACTACTGCCAACATGATCATAAGTCTCCTAGAAATTCTTCCAATAGTGGCTGAGCGAGTGTAGATTCAACCTTCAGTCTCAGTTCAAACAGAACTTGATAGGTTTATTTGCAATCTATAGAGAAGGATTACTCGGATTCCAGGTGGGTCTCCCGCTGAGGGGGAGGACATCGTTGAAATTTCTGATGAGGAAGGAGAAGCAGAGATGTTTCCTCCAGTCCTAGAGGCTGAAGATCCCACTTTACTACTAAAAACGCATATGTCGCCAGTGGCAGAGTTTTCTAGCGACTCTAAGGATGTTGTAGATCTTCCCTCTCCTCCCAAATTTCAAACTAAAGATATTCCAAGCACATGTTTAGATAATCCCTTGCTGAAATATTTTGAAGCGATGTTGGAAGGGAAAAAACCTCATTTTGATCACTAGCTAAAGAAAGTACTCAACAAAGTGAAAGTGGTTGAACAAGATGTGTACAATAGACTTACTGAAGTCAAGGTTCATTTTGATAAGTTAGAATCCAATCTGGACACTTGGTTAATTCAAGGCGGGAAAGCAATTGTTCACACAATGACTGGGCTTAAAAACAATCTTGAAGTGACTAACAATCTTGAAGTGACTCAGAAGCATCACGACACCTCAAACTCTATAGGAAGTTCTACTTCGCAGTCATTGGAGAATTTGAAAGGGGTCTCCCCTGATGCTGTGTTGGGGGTGGTCCTCAAGGCCCAGAGGGCTGGAGGAAGCTATTCTACCAAGCTTCCCTTTAAGTTCTCAAATTTCTTCTTCAAGAGGTTTACAATGATCTTGTTTGCCGCCTCCACCTGCCTATTGCTCCTGGGGTTGTGGACCGAGGCAAACTTGAGATAGATCCCAAGCTGTCCACAAAAACTGATGAACTCCGTACTGACAAATTGAGGCCCATTGTCCGTGACAATGGACTGGGGAAACACGTGCCGACAGATGATCTCCCCCATACAAAGTTCCTGATTTCTTGGGAGGTCACCTTGGCCACCGCCTTCACTTCCAACCACTTAGAAAAATAATTGATCATGAATAACAGGAACCTCCTCTGCCAATTGGCCTGGGGGAAGGGTCCCACAAGATCCATTTCCCAGATGGCGAAGGGCCAGGGTGCCGTGATGCTTCTGAGCCGCTGAGTGTGCAGTAGCTAGGTAGGGGCAAACAACTGACACTTGTGGCACTTTTTTGTCAATTTAGCGGCATCCTGTCCCAGGGTCGGCCAGAAGTACCCTTGCCTAACTATCATTCCTTCCAAGGTCTTGCTCCCTGAGTGACTCCCACACTCTCAAGAATGGAATTATTCCAAGATCCTCTGGATCTCCCTCTCAGCCATGCAATGCGCCAACATCCTCGAGAGGGTCTTCCTATATAGCTGCCCATCGAGCATGAGGTAGTATGCCAACTTATGCTTGAACCATTTCTTGTCCATCCCCACCGGGTACTCCCCTGTGGATAGGAAAGTTGCAAAAGGATCCATCCACAAGGAGTTTTTGTCTACCTCCATTAGCTCCCCCTCTTCGATGGACGGGCAGAACAAATCAGTGATGGTGCCACCAACCTGGGGTGCGTACTTGGCCCATTGATCCACATGCTCATTTTCATCACTTGGAATGTGCTAGATGGAGAATGTCTGGAAAATGCCGATTACCCCTTTCAACTTTGCCAACTACAACTGGAGAGTTGTCTCCCTTGCCTCGAACTCCCCATTGATCTTGGAGGCCACCACCATGGATTCTGTGAGGACCTCCACATCATGCACCCCCAATTCCCTGGCCAGGCACAACCCCAATATCACTGCCTCGTACTCGGCTTGATTGTTGGTGATGGGAAAGTGCACGACCACCGTATGCTCGATCCTTATTCCCTGGAGGCTCTCCAAGATGACCCCACCCCAAAGGAGTACCTTCATGAAGTGCCATCCACCATCACCTTCCAAGGGATCGGGTGGGTGAGTTTTGCCTCCGCCACCTCGAGCACATAATCAGCAAGAATGTCATCCATCGTCGGGCCTTAGTCAAGAGGCCAGGAACAAAAGATATGTCAAACTCACTTAGTTCCACCAACTACTTTGCCAACCTCCCCGAATGCTCCACCCCCTCCAAGAGGTTATAGATGGGATGGTTGGTAACCACACGGATGGAGTGTGCTTGGAAGTAAGGCCGGAGCCTCCGAGTGGAGATGACCAAAGCAAAGGCCAGCTTCTCTAGAATCGGATATCGGAGCTCTGCCCTTCTCAAGACCCTGCTCACGTAGTAGATAAGCAACTTCTTCTTACCCTCTTCCCGGTCCAAGATGGGGCTTACTGCCTCAATCCCGAGCCCAAGGTATAGGGAAAAATCTTCCCCTTCCTTAGGCCCTTGGAGGAGTAGAGCCTGGGTCAACTGCCTCTTCAAGGTTTGAAATGGCTCCTCTCACTCCTCAGACCACTCAAACTTTTTACCCCCCTCAACGCTTTGAAGAAGGGGGGCACTTATCTCCTGCCCGAGAGAAGAACCTGCTCAGCCCGACAAACTTTCCTGTAAGCCTCTATACCTCCTTGGCATTCCGAGGCGACCCCAACTCCATGATCGCCCTCACCTTACCAGGGTTGGGCTCTATACCTTTAGGAGTAAGGAGATGGCCTAAGAACTTACCCTTGCTTGCCCCAAAGACGCACTTTATGGGTTTCAGCCTCATTTTGTATCTCCGCAGAATATCGAAAGTCTCCTCTAGATCTCGGAGATGAGAGTCCACCTCCCAGATTTTGACCATAAGATCATCAACGTACACTTCCAGGTTCCTCCCCTTTTGCTCTCGAAAGACCTGGTCCATCATCTTTTGATATGTTTCCCCCACATTCATTAGCCCAAAGGGCATGATCTTGTAGCAGTAGCACCCGTCCCCAGTGATGAAGGAGAAATCTTTTATGTCGAGCGGGTGCATCCTAATTTGATGATAACCTGAAAAAGCATTTAAGAAACTCATCACAGAAAAATAAACAGCTGATTCAACCAGTGTGTCGATCCTAGGAAAGGGATACCAATCCTTAAGACATGATTTATTTAACAAATAAAAATCAACACACATCCTCCACCGCCCCTCTCCTTTTTTAACTATTACAATATTGGAGACCCAACCGGGATATTATATTTCGGATACGAAGCCAGCCTTGAGGATCTTGGCCACCTCCTCCTTGATGGGCTCGACCAACTTGTCCGTTGTTGACCTCTTCTTCAACAGGATGGGGCAGGCTTCTGAATCCAGGTTGAGGCAGTGGCAGGCAACGCCTGTATTGATCCCTGACATTTCTGTCGCGCTCCATCTGAAGACGTCCACATTCTTCAGGATGTATTTCAGCATCCTCTCCTTGTCCTCCGGGCTCAACCCCCCGATGATGCGCACCTTCTCCACCCTGCCTCCCTGGATGAGAACCCCCATCTTCACCACTTTTTCGACGATCTCCAGCTAGGACTGCTCTTGCCACTCTACCACAGCTCCCTCACCTAGGACTGGGAACTCCTCCTCCTAAGCTTCTTCCACGACCATCACCTCGATCGGCTCCTCCAGGACTCCTTCCACAACCTCCACCTGAGTGAAGACCTCTACCTCCACTTCCATCTCCTCTACCTATCCTTTGGACTCCTTCCTGGATAGCTCCTCCATCCTCCTCTCCATCTCCTCAGCTCCTCCATGCCAAGAGATAGAGTTCACCACTGTGATATATCACTCCCTTGCCACCTTAGGGTCTCCCTAAACCCAAACCTGGATTCCCTCGACATTGAAATTCAATCACTGATGGAAATATGAGGGCATATAACAAAAGGCAATGATGAGGGGCCGTCCGAAGATGGCTTATAGATGCTAGGCGCATCCATAATGACGAACCTGCAGTTTCTGGACTGCCCACCAAGGTGACATGGAGTCCTACTCCTCCTTCCACCTCCTTCCACTCTACTAAGAACCCAAAGAGAGGTTTATCCGAGGCCAGTACCCTCCGGGCCTCCAGTTTCATCGCATCAAATTCCTTCTTGAAGAAGATGTTTATCGAACTCCCGTTATCGATAAGGATTCGGGAGACAGTAAAATTCTCGACCGCAGTCTTGATGACCAACGCGTCGCAAAAAGGATCCTCATGATCCAACATATACTTCCTCGAGAAGGCAATCTTCTCCTCTGGGGGTGGGGAAAGAGATGTGGAGGCAATTCTCCGGCGATACATAATATGGAGACTCGCCTTCTGGGCAGCCTCAACTCCCCCCCGTGGATAACACTAATCCCTCCTTGATTGCCAACATTGGCCCTCTCCTCACACCGGTCCTCCTCTCCCATAGGAAAGACTTCTTCAATCCGCACCTCCTAGGAGGGTTGCTGTTGCTCCATGCTTCCGCTCATCTCAAGGAATTCTGGGCATGTGGCTATGGCATGGCCCTCTTCCTGGTGGAAGTCGTAATAGGGCAACTCCACCCTGACTTCCCGCCTTCTCCTCTGCTAGTCTCTCCTCCTCCCCATATCTATCACCATAGCCTAACATTGATCGGGGAGAGGAGGCCTCTAGCCCTTCCTACAGCCTGGAGGGTAGAACTAGCCCTAGCCCCCTGCTAGTTGTCTCCCCCATTGAAACCTCTCTGCTGGCCTTGGTCCTGCCACTCCTGCTTCCTCCAGCCGAGCCAATTGTTTGGCTCCTATCGCCCCAACCTCGGCTGCTGCTGTATCTACTGTTCCCTTTGCCTGGGTTCAACTCTTCTCACCTCCTAACCTCTGCCACCTCCTGTCTCCTTCTCTTCCTCCGTGGTCCACCTGGAAAACTTCTTCGCAAACTCGGGGTTCGATGACTCCCCGTCAACCTCCCTTGCTTCCCTCTCCATCAGCTCCTTATAGGAGAGAAGAGACACCCTCTTCAACTCCATCCTGAAGAAGCCCTGCTACAGCCCCAAGATAAAAGCCATCACCAGGGTATGCCCTGACATTTCCTGGATCTGGAGAACCTCCTCCTGGAACCGGTCCACTTAGCTCCCTAGGGTCTCATTCACCCCCTGCTTGATGTGGAATAGGGAATCAGACTCCCTCTTCCTCTTCTTGGAGGTGGTGAACCTCATCATGAACCCCAGACATAGATCCTCAAAATAGTAGATGGATCTGGCCGACAATTGGTGGAACAAATCTCTTGCCTTCTCATTGAGGGAGATGATGAAGAGCCTGCACTTGAACACATCTGAGATCTGTCGGATCGAGACCACATCCCCAAACCACTTGATGTGTTGAACCAGATCGTCCTTACCGGTATAGTAGGACATCTCCGACTCTCTTAACCCCTCTATAACTGGGGCAGATTAAACCAACTCACTGAAGGGGCTGACTCCCCCTATTGGGAGAGCTGGGGTATCTCGCACACCCATCTCGAAGATCTGGCCTCCACTTGCCGAGCTGGGGAACAACATTCTCCCCTGCAGATCTCTCCCCCTTCCCTCCTCTGCTACCTCCTTTCAGGTACCCTGTCTGGGCCGTTCTCTCCCAGGGTTGGGGTTGCAATAGTTGGGACTGCTGCCGTCGAGCACTAGGCGCGTGTGCCGAGTGAGAACTTAACGAGGCTAATCACCTCTTGGCGTAAATCCTCGAACATCCCAAAGTTGGCGAGAGGGGGAGGGGGTGGCGAGTCAGCCTTGTCTGATCCCTGTGCTTCACCTCCAGTCATCGAGCTCACTAAAGATTTTTGCTGCTGATCACTCTCCACGCTCACCGCACATAATGTTGTAACCAAAAATTCGGTCTCTGTGGAGTTTTACCCTTGGGGAAGGGGTGATCACACACTTAATTCTCTCTCTGAAGTTAAAAAACCACAGACTTAGCATAAGGAATAAACAATAGACTTTAGCACAGAGGCCCCACCACAAACCCGGAAGATCTTAGAGCGCTTCGCCACCTTCGCCAAGTGCTGAGCTAAGGATACCTAAAAAAGTGCAAGAAGATCAGGACACAAGTAAGCCTTCCTTCTAAGGTACCCCTTGGGTCTATTTATGGTTTTTACAACCTGGCCTGCAAATAACGTACCTTCGCTGTCTTAAACGGCTACATGTAGCCAAATTGAGTCTACCAACAGCCAATCTCCGCTATTCTAAATGGCTATATACAGCCCCACAAGGGCACCCAAGAAATTACACCTCTGGACCCCATTGGGCGAGTGGTCTATGGGAGCACCACTCGCCTGAGGGAGCGAATGCTGGGAGAACAATGCACTCGCCTCCTTGATTTTCTCTAAAAGGGTAGGTGCCCACATGGGAAACCATTCGCCTGGCTGGGCGAGAACTTGTCTTGTATGCACGCTGAGGCGCGAGGTCTAGGATAGTGCCTGATGAAGATCACACTCGCCAGAGGGCCTAAATTCCCCCTCCCTGATTTATGCGAATGCCCCCTTTATGGGGCTGGGTGAGTGCAGGTTAGCCTATCTCACTCGCCTAGCTGGTATTCCTAGGCCTTTGCCCAACAATGCATTGAACTTGTCTGGGAGGGACTACTCAGAGAATATGGGGTTATAAAAATAGGTTTCCATTTGAATTTACAAATGGTCCCATGAAGTTGATCCCCCATATATTGAACACTTCTACTTCAAAGATATTATCCAAAGGCATGCTAGCTCCTTGATTGATATTACCCACTCTTTGGAATCTATCACATTTCACAGGCAAAATATGAGCATCCTTGAACAATGTTGGCCAGTAAAAACCATCCTCTAATTCCTTTGTAGCGGTTCTTTCTCCTATAAAATGTCCTCCGTAAGGCGATGTATGATATTTTTATAAGATATTATGAACCTCTACTTCTGGTATGCATCTACGGATCACTTGATCAGCGCAAATCCTAAACAAATATGGTGCATCCCAAAGGTAAAATCTCACATGGTGGAGAAATCTTTTCCTTTGCTGATAGTCCATATCTGGGGGAAATCAATTACTTATAATGTAGTTCACAAAATCCACATACCAAGGAATGCTACCCTCAGTGATTGCTAATATTCGTTCATTAGGAAAATTTTCACTGATCAATATTTGTCTATTCTTTTTTCACTCTTGCTCTAAGCATGATAAATGGTCTGTGATTGGGTTTTCAGCTCCCTTACGATCGTTGATCTCGAGATAAAATTCCTGTAGGAGGAGAACCCACATAATAAGTCCAGGCTTTGCATCCTTTTTGTTTATTAAATACCAAATTGCTGCAAGATCAGTGTAAACTATAACCTTGGAATTTATCAAATAAGTACGAAACTTATAAAAACAAAAGACTACCACTAGTAGTTCCCTTTTTGTGGTTGTATAGTTTACTTGAGCATTTATAAGTGTTTTACATGCAAAGTATATAGTGTGAAAAACCTTATTATGCATTTTCCTAACACAACTCCCACTGCATAATTACTATCGTCACGCATTGGAACAAACGGTAGTGACCAATCAGGTGCTTTAACAATAAGAGAAGATACTAAATTCTTCTTTAACATTTTAAATGCCTCTAAACACTTATCGTCAAAAATATAGGGGGTGTCTTTCTCGAGTAAATTACATAACAGTTTAGATATTTTTGAAAAATCCCTTATGAACTGACTATAAAATCCTGCATGACCCAAGAAACTATGAATACCCTTGATATTAGTTGGTGGAGTGAGTTTCTCAATAACTTCAATCTTTGCTCAATCTACTTCTAAACCCTTGTTAGATACCTTATGGCCTAGGAAATTCCATCTCGTACCTTGAAATGGCATTTCTCCCAGTTCAAAACCAAGTTAGTCGGGACACACCTATCTAAAACCTTCTTCAATACCTCCAAAGAGTCATTAATTGATTAGCCAAACACAGAAAAATTATCCATAAATATTTTAATTCTTTCATCATTAAATCAGTGAAAATAGAAATCATACAATGTTAAAATGTAGCAGGGGCATTACATAATCCAAATAGCATTTTTTAGAATGCAAAAGTTCCATATGGGCATGTTAAAGTAGTCTTTTCTTGATCCTCTGGTGCAACCATAATCTGATTGTAACCCGAATATCCATCTAAGAAACAGAAATATTTGCTCCCTGCTAATCTATCTAGCACTTGGTCAAGGAATGGTAATGGAAACTTATCTTTTCTAGTTGATTTATTCAATTTTCTATAGTCCATACAGATCCTCCACCCCGTTACCGTCCTAGTGGGTATTAATTCATTATCGTCATTTTTCACGATTGTTATTCCTCCTTTCTTTGGTACACATTAAACCTAACTTACCCACTTACTATCCGAGAAAGCATAGATATTACCCACATCTAACTATTTAATTATTTCCTTCAATACTACTTCTTTCAATGGGGGACTAAGCCTATATTAATGTTCAATGAATCGATTTACTTCATCTTCAAGAAATATTTTATGCATACAAATGGTTGGGCTAATCCCTCTAATATCTGCAAGCGTCCATCCCATAGCCTCCCTTAAATTCTCGTAAAAATTCAAGTGATTTTTGTTCATTTTCATGATGTAATGAAGCATCTATGATGACCGGTAGAGTGTTACCTTCCCCTAGAAAGACATATTTTAAATGTTCAGGTAGAGGTTTTAATTCCAATATTGGAGGATCAAGGATAGATGGTTTAATAACTCTAGGTTTGCTTAACCTACTTATTGGTTCAAATTTCATATGAAATTGTTGTTGGATCTAGTGGCCAACCTTAGAGGGGCAGATTCTCCTTTGAAGATCTATGCAATTTTTAGAACAGCATAATCTAACAACCACAGCAGTAAACACAAGTACAAAGAAAAGAAATGAATTCCATTGCCAAAAACAAAAATCAACAATTGTTTTTAAATATTACAAAGGTTGATCTCCGTGACGCCGAAGATCGAAGGCGGTGAATAAAAATAACTTTTGGTTTTCTATACTGACCCAGTCCACGGAACAGTTGGCTCTCTCCCTTACCCTCCAAGAAAGGTCTTCGAGCAGGCTATTCAACCCCATGTAAGGAAGGGTCTTAGAGCCCTGATAGATCACCCGATCTAGACATCCCTTCCCCAGGACGATTTCTCACGAAATCCTTCCCCAGATTCGGATGACCTTCCCCGGATTCCGACGACCTTCCCCGGTCGATTTCCTTCACCACAATCAATATAAAGAAGATAAAAAGAACATAATAATATGAAAAGATTTTAGTTCAAATCACCCTTAATATGACTCCTCCGTTTTGCGATCCGTGATCAGTGCTAGAGATCTTCGTGGGCTTGCAACTGATCAACTCTTCGTAGGCTTTGTAGTTCTATGCTCGCCGGTGTTCTTCATGCATGAATGGGAGGGAGGAAGACTTCACTTCCTTCGACATAGACGATAGAACAGACCACACGAGAGGCGTACAAACCCTCAGAGTCGTAGATCTCTGTCTCTTTTTGTCTTAGGTATCAACAGAGAAAATTAGGCGCGTTTATATATGACTTTGTGAAAATAGGCTACCACTGGCGGTAAGGCTAGCGCCCGGCGATAGGTTCACGCGCTTGATGTTGAAAGCTGTCCTCCAAATTTAGAAAATATTCAAACCAAATATTTTCTTTTTCCAATGCTAGCACGAGGCGGTAGGTAGATCGTGCGAGGTGGTAGTCCTGTCTCAACGTACTCGATGCCTCGAAGCGTTGAGTGGGTTACCGCGACGTGGTTTCAAGCCAGTGATCAGCGGTAGTTCTATCTCGATGCTCTCGACACCACTATCTCAATGCTCTCGACGCTCTCAATGCCTGGCTAGCGCGACGCAGTAGAAAGCTTATAAGACCCTTTTTTTTTCTTTTATACCACGGGGGTCTTATGCCCAGAACCGCCGCTTTGCGGTGACATCAACACACTCGGGGAGGTCGTCACTACAAAACGCCAATCCTGCCGGCCATACCGATCGCAGAAGAGTGGAATAAATATAAGAGTACATGAGTAAAATGAAGCTCAATAATAGTCCACCAGAATCACATATATATAAATAATTCTCCACGAAGGGAGAGTCCACAGAAATGATAAAGCATAGTACTAAAGCGGTCTCCTTCCTGATACATCAAAATCCTCACTACAAATAACTCAATCACGGAAGCAAATCTATAATATCTACTAATTATCGGGACTCACTTTCCTTGCTGGCTGAAATCCCATGCTAGACTGTCCTGTCTCTAAGCGCATCGACCTCTGGGGTTATATCTCCTTGTTCGACTCCACGCTCCCCTAAAATGATTTGGTCAACGATGGTTAGTTTAAAAGACTAAGTCCTATAATCCCCACCCCTCCCACATGAGTCCTAGGAACCGAGCGGGGGGAATGAAAGGGAAGGTAATGAAGGTGGAGAGTAACACAGGTAAGCAGGTGGAGGCGGAACTAGTCTATCATGAGTTCATAAATAGAGCAAGTATATGTAAGCAGTAGTAGGTAAACAGTATAAGTATACACAAGAACAAGTGAGCAAGTATAGTATGAGAAGTTAAACTAAGTATGTAACCATGACCTATAGGAATGCCCATACAAACCTATAGACAAAGGGGTTGTTTTGCAAGGCCTATTGTATAAAGTGTCCCATACCATTTTATACAATAGTTGTCAAGGGTTATATGCAATGATGATGCCATGACATGCAAGTGCAACACACACACTCGACTCTATACACACAGACCTTTAGTTACCCCTTTCTGGAGCCGATTTTGTGTGAGTGTATGTGAAATCCTAGTTATTCTAGGTACTCTTAAACATTGATTATTCTTACGGTTTAGGTTAGCCCAGGACTTCCCAAGGTATTCCCGATGATGGACTCTCACATGGCAATAGGAACTATGATGGTAGCTGAAGCCCATCGTTCCCTTTCACAAGGAACTTACTATTATTGGTTATTACCCAATTCTCGATCCCTTCTAATATTATACTCGATCTAACCCTAGTGTATTTTAACTCTCTTTCTCTCCACAAGAAAGACGACCTTTCGTCGATCCCGAGCATCACCTAACACTAGCCAACCCAACATTCCCCTCATCATGACTCTGAATAAAGCTCACTTTTTCATCTTACCAAATCAGCATACATTACTCCCCACTTCCTATGACCATCCCCCATGATATAACAATTTTCGCAGTTTTACTAAATGCAGACAACCTAAGCTATATGATGTTCATGATAGGAGATACTCCAAATTTTCATCCAAATACCCTAAGATAATTATTGTGGGTCTGTCATGACAGATTTAGCCTAAATCCAGAAACATGTAATTTTCTTAATTAATTTAACATTTATTAGATTTTCCCAAAAGTTAGGCCATGGGTAATTTTGAACATGAAGTACTAGATTTCCTTAATTTACTGCCACCCAAAAATCATGATCACTATATGATGCCAAAATAAAAAAAAATACCAAGTTTCACACACTTTTATAAAAGTATTAGCCCCTAAATAATTAATTCAAGATAATCCAAATAATTAGATTTAATGAAGGAAACACCATAAATTATAGTCCAAAGCTTATATAAAAATTACCAGAGTCTTATAATGATTATAAAACACTACTGACTAAGTTTCATGAAATTCAAAGGTTAGTGAGCCATGTGAAAGTAAAGGGATAGATACTACTCTAGATGGGGGGTGAATAGAGTTGTCAAATTTTGCACTAGACAAAACTTGAAGGTCTACCCAACTCCCTTGGAGTGAATTGCGGAATTAAAAGATTATAGATATAGAATTAACCCTATAGCCTAACACAAGTGTTGTGCACAAACTCAAGCTAACTGTAATTACAGTTAAGGCTTGGAAATCCTAATCAGCAACTAGCAACGTAGTTATATCTATTCACAGTCACAATGCAGGAAATAAACAAGGCAATCCAGACGACACAAGGAATTTATAGTGGTTCCCCAAACAACTTGGGTACGTCCACTCTTCTACCAACACGGTTGGAAACCACTCAGGTTTTTGATCAGGTGCCCTGCCACCAACAGGATCTGCTTCAGGTAGATCCAGAAACTCTTTAGACTTTTGATCAGTTGTCTAAAAACCAAGCACAGGTTTTTGATCAGGTGCCCTGCCACCAAGGGATACTTTTGAAGGGAGTAATAACCCTGTACAGGAGGGGAAGAAGGTTAAGATGTCTTCTCTATTTTACAATAGACTAGAGAAGCACAAAAACTTGCACTGAGCTAGAAAGCTCTAAAGAATCAAGGCTCCCCCTGGCTCAAAGATGTCCAGGTGAAGTCTTGCTTCAGTGCAGAAAACACTTCAGAAAGCTCTGAAGGAAAAACTACGAGAAGATAATAAATAATAAAATTAAAGATCTTCAAGCAGCTATCTTCTTCTTCTTCTTCTTCTTCAAAAGAACTCTGAGTTTGAACTTCCTGAAAACAGGAGAACTCAGGTTGAAGAAGAGTAGAAGATCTTAACACTTCTCAGTTGGATGAGTATTGCTGATAGCAGAAGACTTGATCTTGATGAAGGCTTGAATGCTTAAGTGAACAACTGGTTAGCTATTAGTTAGCTTGAATCCTTCTTCAAAGGGTCCTTTTTATAACAGCAGCAAGTAACGGCTCTCTTCAATTTGAATTACTTGTCTTCTTCTGAAACTTGAGACCTGGGTTGCAAATAACACACAGCAAAACAAACTCTGCAGCAAGACATCCTATAAAAGGAATAAACCGCTTTCTAAGAAGATGCAGGATCAAATCAAATAACAGAAGGACTAAATAAAGTCACATCAGAGAAATACTCTTTATAGCAGAAGGAAGACTTTTCAGTCTAACGGCTATAAAGGACTGTCAGCAGATAAAGTAAAATACAAAGTCAGCTAATAAGACAAACAACTTTATCTGAAAAGATTTGACTCAGGCAAAAAGGATGGAGCATATATTGCCTGGAAATATTATCATAAAACAACTGAAAAGATATGCCAGAAAATGTATTAATTAATTAAATATAATAAATAAATACAAAATATAAAGGCAGACAGAAAACGTCGAACGACCTTCGGAGATCGTCGACCGACGCACGGAGATCGTCGAACTATCAGACAGATAGTCGAACGATCCAGATAGTCGAACTATCACAGGAGATAGTCGAACTATCACAGCAGATAGTCAAACTATCAGAAGATAGTCGAACTATCAGATAGTCGACCTTTCAACAGATAGTCGAACTATCAGGGCAAAACAGATAGTCGAACTATCAACAGATAGTCGAGCTATCAGATAGTCGACCTATCAACAGATAGTCGAACTATCAAAAACAAACAGATAGTCGACCTATCAACAGATAGTCGAACTATCAGATAGTCGAACTATCAAAGCAGATAGTCGAACTACCAAGCGAGAACAGATAGTCGACCTATCAACAGATAGTCGAACTATCAGATAGTCGACCTATCTAAGCAGATAGTCGAACTCTCAAAACAGACAGATAGTCGAACTATCAGCCGATAGTCGAACTATCCTCGCAGACTGAAAGTCGAGCAACTGATAGACGATCGTCGAACAGTTAGTCGACAATAGTCGAGCGGCGTTCGACGATAGTCGAACGAACAAACTACTTAACCAAATTCTCAATCTGGAAAAGTGAGGACTCTACAGCTAGACTACTAACCATTGACCATAGATATTTCTTGGGTCAAGGGACTAAAAAGACAAGACTAAACTCACATCAAACTAGGGTACCAATAATCTCCCCTTATTTGAGTTAAGTCTCCTAAAAACTAAAACACAGAGCTAGCTATAGAACACTATAATCAATACAGAAAATAGATAGCAATTAACTAGCAATTATCAAACAGATAGATAAATAACAGTCAAACAAAACTAAGGATCAACAGAGTCAGGCTTAGATACAGAAGAGCTAGAAACAAAAGAAATTTTTCGCAGAGGATCAATGGCCTCTAACTTAGACATCTTTAAATCTTGCAAGCCAATGATCTTTAATTCTGTAGTCCTTGGCACAACAGCTTCCGGGTGCTTTTCCATATATTTAGAAGGGTCAAAAACCTCAGGGTTAACCTGAAACTTTTCTAATTCCTTCTTTCTGAAAGTAGACATGGTGGTTAATCCAGTAGTATCTTTTCCTTCAGCTTTTGCTTTTCTGATCTGGGCTGCTCCAACTAATTCGTGAAAACGAGCCATCCTAAAGTTAGGATCAAGCTCAGGACTTTCATAAACAGACTCAGGAGGAGTAGCATCTGATTCTTTATCTTGATTAACTAGATAAGACATGGGAGCAGACTTAGCAAAGTTCTTGCTAGAAATTTTAAACAAAATAAACTACTTACCTTTTGAAACAATTTTTTCTGACTGCACTGGTATTGGAGAAGAGAATCTTTTCTTTGGAGAAGGAGGAGGGGAAAAGGTTGGTCTTTGAAACACAACCTCCTTCACTTGTTCTCTTACTTCAGTAACATGTCTTTGAGAACCAGAATAAGATCTGCCTTGGGAACTTTGAGAGCTTTTCCTTGGCTGAGGCTGAGAAGGTGCAGATTTTCCAGAAGATGCAGATGGATTAGCCGAAGGGTTCCCAGAGGCTCCTGCACTAGGAGGTGGAGGAGGAGGACCTCTGGGAGTCCATCTTGAAACAGGACTATCATACCTCTTAGATCTTTTTCTCTCTTTCTGCTGGTTCTTGGAGAACCACATCCAATGTTGAAATTCTTTCGATTTGGGGTCAATTCCTTTAAGAATATAGTATGGAGTATCATTGTCACGGCTGGGAGGAGGAGGAGCAATTGCTTTTCTTTTCTTTTGAGCAGCTTTCTTTTTCTTAGCATTCTCAGATAAATCAGAATCATCTTCATCATCAGAGTGAGATGATGGAGGATTATCATAAGGATCATAGGATTCAGAAACAGCCTTTTTTTTTAAAGCAGCTTTCTCTTTTTCCTCTTCAACGACATCCTGAGCCAGAAGGAAATCCAAATCCAACCCTGGTGAATCATCCCAAATAGTTGACTTTTCAACTTGCAACTCTTTTTCTTTTTCTTTTAAAAAGTCTTGTACTCTTTGATTCCAAGCAGCTCTTGCTTTTTCTTCTTCCACACTCAGAACAGGAGTGTCATCTTTGATTTCATCTTGATTTTCAGACTCATCTTCTCTATCATCTAGAAAGTAATCCAGTTCTAGATCTACTTGAATATCAGGAATATCTGGAGAAGCTTCTTGAACAACTATTATAACTTGAGCAGCTAAATCTTCTTTAATATAATCTGTAGATTTATGAATACAGATCTGCTAAATAAGCTAAAATCATTCCTTCTAGGTATTCACTAGCAAGCAAATTAATTGACTCGTCAATAAAGCGAATGAGTGAATTACCTTCATATTTGACCAACTCCCAAGACTCATCTAGGTAGTATGTAATAATCCCTTCTAGGAAATGGGCAACCACGGGAGTGGTGAGATCTTCTAAGCAAACTTTCACCGCAAATTCAGATAACATAATAGCATCAGATATTTCCTTTTCCGATAACACAGAAACTAATTCTTTTTCAGCTGGAGCAGACACTACTTGAACTGTCATCACAGTATCTGTTACTGCTGGAAGGGAGGAAGGAAGCTCTGAGGCATCTTCACAGAACATCTCCCCCTGCCTGATTTCAGTGGAAACTGAAACCAGGCCCCTTGAGGAAGAGGGCTCAGCAGATTTGGAAAGTGATTGGATGGAAGCAGTCAGGGTGGCAATGGAGGAGGCAAGTGGAGCGATTGCCTCTTCAATCATAATTTTGATTGAAGGGGTAATCAACTCCAAAATGCTGGAGATGAGTTCAAGAGTTATCTCAAAAGAAGATGGAACTGCAGTGGATGGAGATGCAGCAGATATGGTTGTTGTGCTGGGATGAAGAATGGTGTGGACTGGAGATCGAAGTGGAGATGGAGCTGGAGAGTTAACAGGAGTTTTAACTGGAGAATGAATAGGAGACTGAGGAGGTGTTGGAATCCTCTCAGATCCTAACAAATCAAAACTAGGAGCAGATATCCTTGCCTGATGAGAAAGAAGAGGAGATGCTGGAGGGGAAGGAAGAACAACCGTGGTTGTTTCTTGAACAGGAGAAGGAGAACGTCGTACTTCAGCTGAAGTTGATGGAACTTCAACTGAAGCAGACTGCATAGCAGAAGAAGAGGGAAGGGAAAGAGCTGAGCCAGCTTCTACAGGGTGAGGAGCGACCGAATCAGTCCTGGTGCTCACTGATGTCGCTGGAGCAACCCCTATGAGAGCGGGTTTCACAAAGGTCCTCTTCCACTTGGAGAACAGCTTTGGGTCCATCTTCTTGCTTGCAATTATGGTTGTTGCGGTTGAACTCAGCAGCTGGGGATACTTTTCCTTCAGGAAAATTCCAAGAACCCTGCCTAGGGTAACCTCTTTCTTACCATTCTTTTTCCTTATCAAATCAAACATTACTCCTGCCCAATCAATCTTTTTCTGATTAACAATTACACACATCAGTGCAAATTATTGCCTTGTTATATTGTCATGAGCAGAGTGCTTACCGAGGAGCACTTTTCCGACCAACTCAGTAAGAAACTTAATCTTGAAAGGGAAATTGACCTTGAGCAGCTTCGTGGGAATGCCCTCTGCATGTCCCAGCTCAACTAACATTCTTCCAAATTCTTGAGCATCTTGCTCATAATCTTCTTCACCATTTATTAATCCAAAAACATCAGTCAGAACGGCCGGAGTTAAAATTACCTCTTCTCCGCCGATGGTGTCAGTCATTGAATCATCAGTGGAGGACGACGTGAAAGCCCATTCCTTGATCTCGGGAATATTGAGCTTTATACTTGTTGACATTAGTCTTTCCAGACCCTGATCCCGGCATAACTGAAGAACTTCCACGATCCATGCTTCGCAGCAACTGAACGCGTCAAAATCAACGCTGAAGCTTGCATCGAACTTTACAACTGCTAACACTGCGGGAGAAATCGCCATTGATTGCTGGAGAAAGCGCGAGAAGGACGGCGAAGACGAAGGGGACAAAGCGGCAGAAAATCGCAAGCGGGAAGACAGAATGCGAAAAGTCACGCTCCGTCGACGATAAAACAAAAGATCTTTTAACCTAGGTCGACTATCGGCTTTATATTTGACCGGAGATAGTCGATCTATTAAAAAGATACTAGACCCGATAGTCGAACGGCCGTTCGACGATCGGCCAAGAAGCAGAGTAGTCGAGCCATCGTTCGACTATTTCTGGCTTCTCAAACAACAAGCTGTCGTCGTTCAGAGATCGACGATAAGCTCGACCTGTTCGACGATCTTCGAACGCCGGTCGACGATCTTCAAACAGATAAGCTATCATTAACCAGAGGTCGACGATAGGCTTAATCCGTTCGACGATCTTCGATCATCGTTCGACGATCTTAAAATAGGTTTCAACATAGGCAGATATAGTCACACTTAGTCTCGTCCATTGATCATGCCTAATTGAACTAAAAAGAACAGATGCTTCTGTTCATCTAAAGGCTTGGTGAATATATCACCTCTCTGAAACTCAGTGGATATGAACTCAAGACAGATCTTGTTCTTTTCCACACAATCTCTCAGGAAATGGTGCCGAATCTCAATGTGCTTCGTTCTAGAGTGGTGCACTGGATTTTGTGCAATTAAAATAGCACTGGTACTATCACACATGATTTTGGTATTATTGTGTGAGTAACCATAATCCACAAGCTAGTTTTGAATCCACAGGATCTGTGAACAACAACTAGCAGATGCTATATATTCAGCCTCTGCAGTTGAAGTTGAGACAGAAGCCTGCTTCTTACAGAACCAAGAGACCAATCTCTCTCCCAGGAACTGGCAAGTTCCTGAGGTGCTCTTCCTGTCAACTCTGCAACCAGCATAATCAGAATCAGAATATCCAATTAATTCAAATTCTGACTCAGCTGGGTACCAAAGTCCTAGATTTGGGCATCCCTTCAGGTATCTCAGGATTCTCTTTAGAAGAATCAGATGAGATTCCTTGGGGTTGACCTGGAATCTAGCACACAGGCATGTAGCAAACATTATATCAGGCCTACTTGCAGTTAGATATAATAGGGAACCAATAATGGCCCTATAATTCTTTTGATCAACTGGCTTGCCGTGATCATCAGAATCAATAACTACATTAGTAGCCATGGGTGTAGACATTGCTGAAGCATCAGCCGTCCCAAATTTCTTTACCAAATCCTTGGCATATTTGGATTGGGAGATGAAGATACCATCAGCATCTTGCTTAACTTGGAGACCAAGAAAGTAAGACAGCACACCCATACTACTCATCTCAAACTTAGAGTGCATCAAGTCAGAGAACCTTTTGCAAAGTTTGGGATCAGTGGAGCCAAATATAATATCATCTACATACACCTGAACTAACAGGATTGTGTCCTTGTGATGCTTGACGAAAAGGGTTCTATCAACTACTCCCCTAGTGAAGTTGTGCTCTAAAAGGAAACTGGCTAGAGTCTCATACCATGCTCTGGGGGCTTGCTTTAGTCCATATAGAGCTTTCTGCAACTTAAAAACATGTGAGGGCTGAGTTGAAGAAACAAACCCTGGTGGTTGTTCAACAAACACCTCTTTCTTAAGCTCACCATTCAGGAATGCACTTTTGACATCCATTTGAAAGACCTTAAACTTCATGTAGGCTGCATAGGCCAAGAAGATCCTTATTGCTTCTAGCCTTGCAACAGGAGCAAAGGTTTGGTCATAATCTATACCTTCCTCCTGTCTGTAGCCCTGAGCTACAAGCCTTGCTTTATTCCTTACAATA
The DNA here is from genome assembly GCA_039513925.1 of Platanthera zijinensis. Taxonomy (NCBI): domain Eukaryota; kingdom Viridiplantae; phylum Streptophyta; class Magnoliopsida; order Asparagales; family Orchidaceae; genus Platanthera; species Platanthera zijinensis. The sequence continues at coordinate 130,054,774 of CM077085.1, read as the reverse complement.
ATTCCATTTGCATCCAACTTGTTTCTATACACCCACTTGGTGCCTATGATCAGTTGGCCTTTAGGTCTTGGAACCAAAGTCCAAACTTTATATCTCTCAAACTGATTGAGTTCCTCTTCCATAGTAATGATCCAGTGGGGATCTAGCTCTGCATCTTTAAAGGTGAGGGGCTCAATCTGTGAGAGGAAATAAGCATGCATCACATCTTGTCTTAATTGGTGTCTTGTATGCACACCAGCTGATATGTCTCCAATCACTTGAGATGTGGGGTGATCTCTAAGTGTGACAATATCAGCAGGTGGGATGTGATCTTCAGCAACAGTTGGGATTAATTCCTCAGGAGGAATTTGATCTACTGTTGGTGGAACAATAACAGCTTCAGCAATGTCTTCATCACTGTCTGATTCAGTGATCTGAAGAGTTGATAGTTGAAGAATTTCTTGAGGGACATCAGGTACCTGCAATGAACTAGAGGAAGGAGAATTTTCCTTCTCCTTGTAAAACATCTGAGACTCATCAAAAGATACATGCACAGATTCTTCAATTTTACAGGTTGATTTGTTATAAACCCTATAAGCTTTGCTTACTTGGGAATATCCTAGAAAAATTCCCATTGAAGCCTTTGCTTCAAACTTTCTAAGGTATTCTTTATTGTTATTATGAATATACACTACACAACCAAAGACTCTAAAATAATTAATTTTAGGTTTCTTTCCCTTAAGCAACTCATAAGGAGTTTTACACTTAAGCTTGTGTATCAAACTTCTATTTAAGACATAATTGGCTGTACTAACAGCTTCTGCCCAATAGGAGAGAGGCATGTTAGCATCTGCCAACAATGTGCTAGCAGCTTCAATGAGTGTTCTGTTCTTCCTTTCAACTACCCCATTTTGTTGGGGAGTTCTAGGAGCTGAGAAGCTATGCTTGATACCTTCTCTCTCACAGAATTCTTGCATGAGAAGAGGGTCAAACTCAGTACCATGATCACTTCTGATCAAGGCAACATGAGTAGAGTACTCAGTCTGCACACATAGTAGAAAGTCTGTAAGGGCTTTGAAGTTATCAGACTTAGTTCTCAAGAAGAAAACCCAACTGAACCTAGAGAAGTCATCTACAATTACTAAGGAGTAATACTTCCCTCCTAAGCTCTGTACATTTATTGGGCCAAAAAGGTCCAAGTGTAATAAATATAGGATTCTAGGAGAATCACTCTTATTTACAGATTTAAAAGAGTTTTTGGTTTGCTTGCCTAGCTGACAAGCCTTGCATAGGCTCTCCTTCTTGTAGGGGCAAGAAGGTAATCCTCTAACAAGGTTGTGTTTAGATAACCTAGATATATTTTTAAGGTTAACATGACTAAGCCTCTTATGCCACAAAGAATTATTATTAATTGTTACTTCATTAAATAAACAGATTTCAGAGTGAGATGAATTGAAATCTACTAAATAAATATTACCTATTCTAATACCTACTAAAACAACATTATTATTTAAAGTAATATTGCAAGAAGAGTTAGAAATTGAAACCTGGTAGCCAGCATCACATAGCTGGCTGACTGAAATCAAATTGTGCTTCAGTCCTGTCACATATGCAACTCTCTTGAAAGTAACATCTCCAATAGTAATCCTGCCATAGCCTTCTGTCTGACCACAACTGGAATCTCCAAAGATAACCTTTGGGCCGAGCTTAGCTTTGAATTTTGGCAGATGATCTTTATTTCCTGTTATATGCTTGGAACATCCACTATCCAAATACCACTTATTTTGAGTGATTGGATAGGCCTTCACCTGCAAGACATTTATTTAGACAGAGTGGACCCAGGTAACCTTGGGTCCCTTGTTTTTCACATAAGAAAAACTGGAAATATATGAAAATGCAGGCTGAGGGTGATAACCTAATGGGTGAGATCTCCTAGGTGGGATTCTCCATGCAGATGATGGGTCAACAAACCTAGGGTTTCTATTTTCATTTAGGTATCTATGGTACTGATTATGATTTTGAAAATCATGTTGAAAACGTCGATCGACGTTCGACGATGGGCGCTCAGATCATCGAGCTTCGTTCGACCATTGAGCTTCCGATCGTCGAGCGGCGTTCGACGCACTTTACATTTCTTTAAAAAATTTCTTTCTTTTCTCTCTCTTAGCCTTATTTAAAGTTTTGTTAACTAGGTTTACTTGCTCAGTGTTCTTCATTCCACTAGCTGAAATGAAGTTCACTGGTGTTGAAAGATTATTTTTAAGTATAACTGGGGGTTCACTTGGAGAAGCTCCTAAGCCTAGTTTGTCATTACCTGACCTAGTGTTAGTCATGCTGGTAATTTCTAACAACTTAAGGCTTCTACCATTAAGTGATTCTTCTAACCTCTTACACTTAGCTAACTCCATTTTAAGAAATTTAATTTCTTCACTACAAGTAGTGAGATCTTCCTTTAACCTAATATTTTCTTTAGCAATTACTTCTGAGTCAGCTAACTTATTTCTAAGTTCTTTTATCTCCTTTTCTAAGCTAATCAAATCTAAGCATAAAGATTTAAAATCTAATTTAAATTCTTCAGAAGTAAAGTCATAAGAAGATAGTACCTCATCTTCTGTCGGCATTTCTTCTTCTGAATCAGAACTCTCTGCAGCTGAGTGGTTGCTGCAGGCATCTATTGCCATAAGGCAAACTTCTTTTGCCTTCTTCTCTTCCTCATCCTCACTGGAGCTTGAGGAGGAAGATTCCTCTTCTGTATCACTCCAGGTTTCAGCAATGAAACCTCTCTCCTTCTTCTTGTTCTTGTAGGAGGATGGCTTGGAGTGCTTCCTGTGCTGTTCCTTTTCTTTCCTCTTGTCTTTGTTCTTCTCCTCTGGACACTCTGGTAAGATGTGTCCAGGCTTCCTGCAACCATAACAAATAATTTCTTTAGCAGGTGAACGGTCATACCTTGGTTTGTCTTCATAACGTGAAGACTTCTTTCTGAACTCCTTTCTCCCCATCTTGAGAAACCTCTTGGCAAATAATGCCATTAGCTCCTCATTAGATTGGCTGCCTTCAGAAGCATCAGCATCCTTAAAAGCTAGAGATTGCTCTTTTCTTGTTGGTGTGGGGGTCTTTGCTTCTGCTTCTGCTTCCCTTGTCTTCAGCACTTGCTCAAAAGACTTGAGCTTGCCGAGAAGGGCTTCAGTTGAAATCTCATTGGTGCTTCTGGCTTCCTTGATGGGCCAGATCCTTAGATCCCATGTGCTAGGGAAGCACATAAGAATCTTATCATTGACCTCTGTCAATGATATGTCCTTGTCAAGGGTCCTCAGCTCATTGATGATTGAGCTAAGCCTGGTGTACATGGCTTCAACTGATTCAGCATCAGTTTTCTTGAAGTTCTCATACTGTGAGATCAGGTTGGACCTTCTGTCCTTCCTTTCATCAGCTGAACCAGCCACAATCTGGTTCAGTGTATCCCACATAGCTTTTGCTGAAGAGCAGTCAGCTACCTTCTGGAATACCTCATCAGACATTGTCTGAGCCAGTATATTCATTGCCTTGACATCTGCTATTTTGGCCTTCTTGTACTCATCGTTGTAATCTGGAGGAGGCACTGCACTCATATCAAATGATGAGGCAGTAGCAGCAGCAGGTGCTCTTGGGGGACCTGACAAAATAGAAGCAAAGATGCTTTCATCAATAGAATTCATATATAATTTTATCCTTGCCTTCCAGATGCCAAACTTAGCTAAGTTGCATGCTGGAGGTCTGGTGCTAGAATAATCCTTGGACTGGGCCATGATAGTGAATATCTATAAGGTTTGGTATCTATCAGGATCTTATGACTTAGGTGTTAGCCTATTCAGTCAGTCAACCTCCCTCTGATACCAATTGAAAGTGAAGGGATAGATACTACTCTAGAGGGGGAAGAAGGTTAAGATGTCTTCTCTATTTTACAATAGACTAGAGAAGCACAAAAACTTGCACTGAGCTAGAAAGCTCTAAAGAATCAAGGCTCCCCCTGGCTCAAAGATGTCCAGGTGAAGTCTTGCTTCAGTGCAGAAAACTCTTCAGAAAGCTCTGAAGGAAAAACTATGAGAAGATAATAAATAATAAAATTAAAGATCTTCAAGCAGCTATCTTCTTCTTCTTCTTCTTCAAAAGAACTCTAAGTTTGAACTTCCTGAAAGCAGGAGAACTCAGGTTGAAGAAGAGTAGAAGATCTTAACACTTCTCGGTTGGATGAGTATTGCTGAGAGCAGAAGACTTGATCTTGATGAATGCTTAAGTGAACAACTGGTTAGCTATTAGCTAGCTTGAATCCTTCTTCAAAGGGTCCTTTTTATAACAGCAACAAGCAACGACTCTCTTCAATTTGAATTACTTGTCTTCTTCTGAAACTTGAGACCTGGGCTGCAAATAACACACAGCAAAATAAACTCTGCAGCAAGACATCCTATAAAAGGAATAAACCTCTTTCTAAGAAGCTGCAGGATCAAATCAAATAACAGAAGGACTAAATAAAGTCACATCAGAGAAATACTCTTTATAGCAGAAGGAAGACTTTTCAGTCTAACGGCTATAAAGGACTGTCAGCAGATAAAGTAAAATACAAAGTCAGCTAATAAGACAAACAACTTTATCTGAAAAGATTTAACTCAGGCAAAAAGGATGGATCATATATTGCCTGGAAATATTATCATAAAACAACTGAAAAGATATGCCAGAAAATGTATTAATTAATTAAATATAATAAATAAATACAAAATATAAAGGCAGACAGAAAACGTCGAACGACCTTCGGAGATCGTCGACCGACGCACAGAGATCGTCGAACTATCGGACAGATAGTCGAACGATCCAGATAGTCGAACTATCACAGGAGATAGTCGAACTATCACAGCAGATAGTCTAACTATCAGAAGATAGTCGAACTATCAGATAGTCGACCTATCAACAGATAGTCGAACTATCAGGGCAAAACAAATAGTCGAACTATCAACAGATAGTCGAGCTATCAGATAGTCGACCTATCAACAGATAGTCAAACTATCAAAAACAAACAGATAGTCGACCTATCAACAGATAGTCGAACTATCAAAAACAAACAGATAGTCGACCTATCAACAGATAGTCGAACTATCAGATAGTCGAACTATCAAAGCAGATAGTCGAACTACCAAGCGAGAACAGATAGTCGACCTATCAACAGATAGTCGAACTATCAGATAGTCGACCTATCTAAGCAGATAGTCGAACTCTCAAAACAGACAGATAGTCGAACTATCAGCCGATAGTCGAACTATCCTCGCAGACTGAAAGTCGAGCAACTGATAGACGATCGTCGAATAGTTAGTCGACGATAGTCGAGCGGCGTTCGGCGATAGTCGAACGAACAAACTACTTAACCAAATTCTCAATCTGGAAAAGTGAGGACTCTACAGCTAGACTACTAACCATTGACCATAGATATTTCTTGGGTCAAGGGACTAAAAAGACAAGACTAAACTCAAACCAAACTAGGGTACCAACACCATGTATAAAAATAAATCAAATAATTCCATTAAAGTTGACTTTGTGAAGCAACATTCTTATAAACTCATCCAAATGACGTGTGAATTTTTTTCTAGACTTCATTATGCCCAAAAAAGTAATCTAGACTAGTAACATAATTTTCTAGCGAGATATTATATTTATTATCTATTTATCAATGTATTGTGTACTAGTTTACTTAACACATAAAGTACTAAGAGGAAATGCCTAAATGATCCAAAAAAATTACTAGTGCCACTAAAAGATATTTAATTAACCTTACTAGAGTTTCATATCATTCTAAGTTAATCTAACCATGGTTACTTCAAAATCACAAAAAGGGCAAGGTGGAGATTATACCTACAAGTATGAGCTACTGTTTCCTAAACATCGTATAATAAATCTCAGAGGTCATTAACACTATAATGTTACTTCTACCAAAATCCCATGAAGATCCAAGATCATATGACCCTCCTATATTTTCATAAAAGGTATAGGCCTAAACTATCCCGAATTGGTTTAAGTTGTGTACCTAAGTCTAAATGTCACCAAATTCCTTCCTAGGGAATTAAACCACACTAAGATCACATGGACTAAACCCCAAGTCCATACAAGGACATATCACTCCATGTCTTTCACAAACCCCCAATGTTCAACCTTTGGGTTTGAACTAGGGTTCTAGGGCAAATCCACCATAATCCACCCCAAACTCCATGTGGGGGTGTTTAATATCATAACAAATCAGTGGCCTAAGTTTCAATCTCTGTTGAGGTGATTTGCTTACTCAACACCTCAAGGGACAATTTAACCTAGTTAACCCTTTTTGGGCCTAGGCTAGGGTTTTCCAAATTCAAAACCAAATCATCTCCAAATGGAATGAAACTTTATGCACAGTCCTATATTGACCCAAAGAACCACTCACCAAAACTTGGAAGGGTTTGGAGGTCACTAGACATTATAAATAATCAATACATGGAATATTAAATTTCTACATAAACTTTAGGAAAATGTTTTCCAAAAATTCCCATTTTTTATATGTTTTAGGTATATGCAAGAGTGACCCCCATTTAAAATTTCAAGTCATCTGGGTGGCTTGATAGATGGGGCACTCAAAACAATCTCTGACCTAGCCTAGGTATAGACCTCACTAAAATGAGTGTTGTGGTCTGACCTGAACTCCAAATTAGTTCAAACTAATTTTAAAGTGAACTAGACTCATAGGTACACAACGTTCATGTAGACCACTTTTACTGTAGGGGACCCTAGGTATTTTTAATAATTAATTTAAAACAGGCCAATAATTGTGACAGAAAATACATAAATCAACATTTAATAAATTAGATCTAGCACAGATCTTAAAGCAAATCAAGTGGCTCCTGGTTTTCCTCTTCCTCCGGCCAATGCCTGAGATAAGCCTGACCTAGAGCTTATTCCAAGGCCATTTGTCGACCACCCGGCCACCTCCCTGGTCGGCCACCACCGCCACCACCTCCGTTGAGGTTGGGGCTATCGCCGGGCGGTTGCACAAACTCCGGAGGGGTGGTTTCCAGCGAACCCAAGAGGAAGCCCAAATCCAAAAATTTAGGGAATTTAAAGCTTGGAATCACTTAATTGAGCCCGATTCAAATCTCTAAAGATTCCTAAGATCTAACCCATTAAGAAGGAGTAGAGGAGGTCCTGATTTACTGCCTGAAGACGTGCGCTTTGCCTCCTCACCATTTTCGGCCACCAAACTTTGGCTCCTCTGCAATCTCTACACATGCCTTAATAGAAATGAAAAGGAATCAGGGGAAATGATTGCCCTTGCCCTAGTTAAGGTCCTTAAAGAGGGAATTTGGTAGAGGAGGTTTGTAACTCCCAAATGTCATTAAACTCCATTAATGGCCATTAACTCCACCCCTTCAGTTTCAACCAAATTAAGGGGCTGAACCAAATTCATGACCGGACACCTCCAGAAACTCCTCCTCTCCCTCAAAAGAATAAAAGCCCCCATAAAAGTGGGAGTTATAAAGCCTCTATGGCCATGATTGGCCATTAATCTCAAGCTTATCTCTCTCCTCCAAATCACCAATTCCAGAAGCTCAGTCTGATGAATTTTATTTTATTCGTCGAACTCTACTCGATGAATCTTTTCTATTCGTCGATCTCCATTCGACGAATATGTCTGTTCGACAAAGGATGGACCTTGTTAAGTAACTTGCTCTATTCGTTGACCTTCGTTCGACAAACTCTGAACCCAGTTCAGTAACTTACTCAATTTATCGAACTCAGTTTGATGAACTCTGAACCAAGTTTAGCACTTACTCCGTTCATCGAATTCTGTTCGACGAACTCTGAACCCAGTTCAGCAACTTGGTCTATTCGTCGAACTCAGTTAGACAAACTCTGAACCCAGTTCAACACTTGCTCTGTTCGTCTAACTCAGTTCGATGAACTCTAATCCTAGTTCAGTACTTGCTCCGTTCATCAAACTCTGTTCGACAAATGCTGAACCTAGTTTAGCAAACTTGCTCCATTCATCGAACTCCGTTTTACGAATAAGCTCCTAATTCCAAAGAGGCTCAATTCGACAGACTCTGTTCAACGAATTCTTTGCTGAGTTCGACAAATCCGACAAGTTCTATGATTTCTAAGTATTTGGTAACTAAGACTTACTATATGAAGCCCAAGGTGGTTCACACCCTAATTCCCATGTTACCCTAAACCCTTTAGTGCTTCCTAGGGTTTTGTCATAACCAAGTCATGACAAAACCATCCTAGGGGTCTAGAAGTCTGAGGGATGTTACAAAGCTAGCACCTGCGCGGTAGTTTCCCGAGAGCCTAGTAATTTAATTCATCAAGCTAGCACGAGCAGTAGGACTAGCACAGCGTGGTAGGTTCCCAAGCGCTTTCTCCATTTAATTCAGGCTACCGCTCGACGTTAGATGCTACCACTCGGCGTTAGCTGCTACCTCTCGACGGTAGGTTCCTTAGGAGAGCTCCTTGTATTTCTTGGACCTGTAAACCTGCACCCTCTACCAAATACAAGATGTAATCAAATACAACCTAGGAGTTGATATTAAAAAACTAAGGGAATGAAAACCGTCAGCTCCAACAATTCCCCCCTTTTGATAATATCAAGTCTTGTTCATGAGATATAATAATGAAATGCATGATATAATGTATATAGATAAGAGATAGGCTTAAAAGTTAAGGTTTCAGGTTATATATAGCTCCCCTTACACTCGTTCCCCCAATATATATGTTATACATGCTCTCCTATATACATGCACACATTGAACGAAGCTCCCCTTTCATGTGATCTACACTTACCCATGACTCATGAACTATCCATTCTCCCCCTTTGATATTATCGAAAGGGGATGAGCCAGACCAGAAAAACACATACACATGCACGGGAGACACAAAATGCAATATATAATAAGCATGGGAAAGTGAAGTGAGTGTCAAAAACAATAGGGATGAACAAGCATGAAATCAGAGACTATCAAGCATAGAGGTCACATGTATGAGTGTAAAACGTAAAACTAGTTTTCTTTAAAATAATCGTTCTGAGTCACAAAAAATGGACAATACTAGTAGACTAAGCACATATTGATGTAGAGGACAATGCTACAAGAGTTATAAAATTAATGCAGAGGAACATTGTACAAGTCATGAATAAAAATCATGTGTAAGAATGTACATGCTATAGATATATAATGTCGTGTCAGTCCAATTCTTATGGATGGAAGCATTAGATAGAGCAATGACGTGTGAGCGTGTAGCATCAGAAGACAAACACTAAGTAAAATTAACATTCATGACATGTTTTTGTCAATAATTAAATATGCTATCGCGAAAGGAATAGAGTGAAAAATCACGTCACGTTGCTATCCATGTTATACAAAGGCTAAAATAAGGGGCATTAAGCTTAAGGTTCTTGTCCGTGCATAAGATCGAAATATTTTTTTTGGACCAAGGTGCTTATCCTCACAATGCTCATAAAGACTTATTAGGTGGAGTTAGTAGTGCTTGGGGGATATCCTTGACTCAAGGCTTGATATCATTCATTTTTTATGTAGACTCGTTGGGTTATCAATTTTATAGTTTTGATAGCAAGGACCCCGAATCAATCAAAATCTACTCACATTGATAGATACACTTTAACTCATATACTAAGGACTTGACCACTATAAATATTTCCCAAAGTTCTACCCTTTATAAAAACGCATATGTATCGCGACACTTATTATTCAAAGTATTTATAACGTGGAAGACACAATATCCCGAGTTATAACATATAAGCATATACCTTCTACAAGAGTGCTCTGTCTTAGGATGTGTGAATAGTGTGATTTCATTCTGCTATCTAAATTCTCACACATACCTAGTGGCATATTCGACGAACACTAACATATTTAATCGCACTCAGTAACTAAACACATATAGATTCGACACATCAAGACAAATACAGACAATGTTCACAAGGATTAAGATGCCTAACTCAAAAATTATACATACGCGTTATGCTCTAAATTCTAGCCACGTATGTCTGAAGAATGATCAATCAACAATTTTATTTATTTATTTTGGGTTTTATAATTTTTTTTATTTTTGGGTCTTATAATATATTTTTTGATATATAAAACTTCAACAAAAAAAACTAAAATAAACAAAATGAAGAAAAAAATAAAACAACCAAAGAAGAAAGACAAATACACCATGACTTGGAAAAAAGGACCAAAACACCCAACTCTAGTTGAAGTAACGAGAAACGTGCATTTAGGAGAGGTTTTGTGACTATGTCAACTAGTTGGTCGTCAGTGTCAATGAAGCTTACTCTCACATTCTCTTTTTTAATGTGGTCTCGAATGAAATGATGATGAATGTCAATATGTTTTGCCCATGAGTGATGCACTGTATTATTGGTCAAGTCTATGACACTTTTATTGTTGCACCGAAGAATGATGTTTCTACAAGTTAGGCAAAAGTATTCTAATATTTGGGACATCCAAAGTGCTTGTGCGCAACAACTCTCTAGGGCAATATACTAAGCTTCAACAATAGAGAGGGAAACCGAATTTTGTTTTCTACTTGACCATAAGACTAGTGTCGGAATAAGAAAGTGATAGGTACCACTGGTGATGTAAGACCCCCTCGAAACACAAAACACGGCCGAGGAGAGTCTTATGCCCAAAACAGCTGCCTTGCGGTAGCGTTAGTACATATGCTAACCTGTACTACAAGATTCCTATCCTGCAGGCTAAACATATCATCAATGCCAACCCAACATATTGAAAGTAAAGAGAAGTCAAAATCACACACTAGTATAAAGTCCACAAGTACAACAAATAAAAGAAGCAACCAAGGTTTTCTTAATATCAAAGTGCGTAAAGCCAAACGGCTACAAAATGAGTCTCTCAAAAACTCACATCAGTCACTGACGATAGTGATGGTGCCGTCACTTCAGGCCCTGTCGTCCTGGCCTGGCTGCCCCCCTGCAAATCCTGCTGCTGCTCTATGCGGGGTTTACTCCAAAAAAGGAAGACAAAGCAACCGTTAGTCAAAAATACTAAAGGCTATTACATCCACTCCCCCGACAAATCTTAGGCACTGGGCGGAGAAAAGAACAAGGGTACAATATATATATAAAAATAGTAGTACAAATAGGTGTTGTAGGATTAATCAATATCAGTGTCTACCAAAGTAAATACAGTAAATGAGTATAACAATCTACTCTAGCAGTTCTACCATCAACAACAGTATATAGTATAAATCTATGATAGGAAGTAACTTAACTTATATGAATGCCCATACAGACATATAAGTTAAGGATCAGATTAATAGTAGAGTAACTCATTGTATAAGAGTGCCCATATAAACTTATACGATGAGGATCTTTTGTATGTAATATAATTTAATGATATGAATGCAATGCAATGACTCACCCATGTTCATGCACATGCAACTGCTGTTTCGACATAGATTTGTAGTTCCCACTTTTCGAGCAGGTAACTAACCTCTCAGGTGACATCCATCATGGCCAGACGATGACAGTGGAACGAGCTTTTCAACTTCTAGGCGGGCATCCACACTACCGAGCCCAGGCCTCCATATGCCTCAACGCTAAGAACACAAAAGCGGAGCTCACAAGTGTACTTCGGCTCAGAGGGGTCTTGGGTAGATGTGCACGAAAAACACAGCCCAAACTGGCCTATAGGTGTGGCACAGAGAGGGCCTCGGGAATGAGCACCGAGGACACAACCAAACTTCCCAAAGTCTATCTGTCAGCTCTCGTCGGTGTGATGACTGGCGAGCCCGTAGACCTGCCACACTATCCTTAACCAAAGATTATGACATTGGGTCTTAACTCACACCACATGCATTTCACTTAAGGCTCCACAATTAGTCCCTTATAATGATTCACATCCCGTGCTCAACAACACGCAAGGACTCTATACCGAGTCCCTTATCAACACATCGTTTCAGTGCGGCGTTGCCCACACACTTCAAAGCCTTCCAAATTCCATACCCTACCAGGTTTTATCATTTAGATATTTGGCAAGTCACCATAAACTACATACCACTCCCACACTGCTACCCATAGGGCGACTCAACTCTAGGCAATGGATTACCAAATACATTCCTTGACCAATAATCCATATAATCATGCAAAAGCTTATCCAATATTCATTTAAACTAAGCATTCACAAATAATCACGCTTCCACAAGAAGTTCACCAACTATCTTGATATTCCACATGAACATGTAATATTCACTAACTTTTCCATTCAATTGATTATAAAATTCCACCCAGTCAATTAAACAACTTGTTCCATCAAACCGTTTGTTGACTTAAGGATCTATCAATTAAATCTCATCAATCCATTATTTAGTACAGTGCCAATAGTTTATGTTCGGCAAACCACAAGCAAACCTAAGCATTAATCTACTATGACTTCTCCACCATGTTCAATCCCGGCTCTACACTGACCTGAGAGCAACCTGTAATTAAGACTTGACTGTACAAAAACTTTAACTGGGCATTCCTGAGTCTATAGGAATCGAATGAGGATGTGTAACCATCCGTTGGAAAAGTATTTACAAGGACTAAAAATTTTGTATTTGGTCCATCACCAAGATCAGATCGTAGCATACTCGAAATCAGCCTTGAAATATGATGCGTATAGAAAACAAATTTATGCACACTTAATATGTCAGCACAACAAATTCTATTGGACTTTCTTGAGGCCACAGAGCTCGTCTGAAAACGTGTAACCATCCGTTGGAAAGGTCTTTTCAAGGGATATGACTTTTGTGTTTAGTTGAAAGCTCAGATCTAGCCGTAACATGCTCGAAAATGGCCTCGAAGTTCGTTGCACGCAGAAAACAGATTTATGTGTGCATCTTAAAGCAAAATGAATGACACTGGTTCGTTTTCTTCCACTTGCCATTTAATCAACACTACATTCAGAATTTCCTCCTCCCTTATTCACCCATAATAGGGCAACTCTCTTCATGAAACCAATTCCTTCTACTCCAATCGAAGAGAGGAGAGGTTGAAGACTTCAAATCTCTAGGACACCAATCCTAGTATGGCCTCTTCCTAAGAGATCTCATTCTCACAAGTCAAACTCTTTTGAGTCGACATCTCTCCTAGAGAATAACTGTGGATCTAACACCAAGGGAGATGGTAAGAAGCTCACATCATTTCCGGCATTTCTGGCCATGGATCTTGTCACGCTTCTTTGCGGCTTGGCTCTCTTTTTGTTGGCGATGTTCTTCAAGGAAAAGAACGGCTCTTCCTCCCAGTAGTCCGACACCGGCGATCCGCTTCTCTCCCAACGGTTTCGCACGGGTAATGGCACGACAAGGGTGAAAGATCGTGATGGCTAGGGTTCAGCTCTTCCATTTTATAACAAGGTATTAGGTTTACCTCACTTGCCACATGTCGCTGTGTCATTGGACCACCCTTTATTACCTTAAATTAGGTCTTATTGGAAAGATCGGTCCAAGAACTCAAATCGTACGCATCTCAAAGTCCGGTTTAGTCCTCCTATACAAAACAATGATTCTGTCTGAACCAAAAATCGCACATGTTAATTTTGACGAGTATCGACTTCCATACTCGACGAGTCGTTGAATGACTCCAAGTATACTCGACAAAATCCCACTATTCTCGCCGAATTGCCTAAGTGATATTCGATAAATTCGTCGGATATCAACAATGATATAAGATGAATTTCCCTTAACCATTTTCTCCAAATCCCAGTGTCGAGTGGGTCGAGTATCAGCTATCGATACTTAACGAATAGGGATCAAACTCGACGAATTCCCCTTGGCTGAATTTACTAAGCTTTCTCCTGCCGAATTAGCTAAGTGATATTCGATGAATTCGTCAGATATCATTAGCGATATTCGATAAATTTTACTTGGCCGATATCTCCAGTTCTGGCATCAAGTGCGTCAAGTACCATCCAGTATACTCTACGAATAATCATCACACTCGATGAATTTGTCGGATATCATCAGCGATATCCGACTAATTTCACTTAACAGTTTCTCTAATTCTGGCGTCGAGTGCGCCGAGAATCAACCAGTGACACTCGACAAATTTGTCGGATATCCTCGATGATATTTGACGAATTTCCCTTGAGTCCTTTTACTTGAGGTCTGCCCCCCATGATTTGTTGAGTATTGCTCAACCCTAACCCTTCAGCCAATGCACCCCGAGCCCGAGTCAAGTCTCTTGACTTAGAACTTGTTCGAGGGGCCTAGCGTAAAATGGGTCGTTGTGGGTACCAAAGAACGAGATTTTGGGTGCCTATAAGATACCTAAAAATATGTTTAACCGCTTTCAAGTGAGATTCTTTAGGATCGACTTGATATCTAGCACATAGACATACCGCAAAGGTAATATCGGGCCTAGACGCACTTAAGTAGAGTAGTGATCCAATCATTCCTCTAAATATAGTTTGATCCACTAAAATGTAACTTTCATCCGTTATTAATTTTAGAGAGGCAGTCATTGGAGTCTTGACTTGTTTCAGATTCTCAAAGCCAACTCGCACTAGCATATCTTTTATATATTTTGATTGACTTATAATGATTCCATCGTTACGTTGAGAAATCTGAAAACCTAAAAAATAAGATAACTCTCTAACTAGACACATTTCAAATTCAGACTGCATTAAATTGACAATTTCTTTACATAATATTTTATTTGTCGCCCCAAAAATAATATCATCCACGTAAATCTGTACAAGATTTAAATGAAGATTCTCGTGCTTCACAAAGAGAGTGGTATCCCCCTACCTATCCTAAACCCATGTCCAAGTAGAAAAGTCGTGAGCCTATCATAACAAGCACGGGTTGCTTGATTCAATCCGTATAAGGCTTTCACCAACTTGTATACGAGGTTCGGGTAGTCAGCATTCTTGAATCTGGGTAGTTGCTCCACATACACCTCCTCCTTAATTTATCCATTTAAGAATGCACTCTTAACATCCATTGGATATAATTTAATTTGTTTGAAACTTGCAAATGCTAAGAACATACGAATGGATTCAAGACATGTAACAAGGGCAAATGATTCCTCAAATTCCATGCCCTATATCTGCCAGTAACCTTGTGCCACCAACCTAGATTTGTTTCTAGTTATCCTGGAGTCACCTTCAAGTTTATTCTTATAAACCCATTTCAACCCAATAACTGGATGGCTGTCCGGACGCTCCACTAACGCCCAGACTTTACTTCTCTCAAATTGGTTTAAATCTTTAGTCAGAGCCAAGAACCACGATTCATCCTTTAAGGCTTCTGAAATATTCTTGAGTTCAATTTCAGATAAGAAACATAAGTTCGAAAAGGATTTATGTAATGCCGATCGAGTTCTAATCCTATGTGTAGGCTCTCCTATTACTAGTTCTTGTGGATGCTCTTTTAAGAAATTTAGAGTACTTGGAGGCCTATATTCATCTACATGGATTGGAACTACATCCAACACTTCTTTCTCCTCAGTCTTAGCTTCTAACTGTGCATCATCATCAATTTCCTCTACGTTTTGCCTAGGAGCTACGGATGGTGAATTTTCGTTAAAGTGGACATGAGCCGATTCTTCAACAACTAAGGTTCGTTTGTTATAGACCCTATAGGCACGACACATATTAGAATATCCTAACAGGATGCTATGGTCTGATTTTTCATCAAGTTTTCCGAACTGATCCTTAGTGTTTAGTATAAAACACGGGCAACCGGACACTCTAAAATATGAAACTGACGGCTTATTATTGAATTAGAGATCATACAGAGTTATCTTAAGAATGGGGTGAAGAAGGAATCAGTTCATCACATAACATGTCGTGTTAACCGCTTTAGCCCAGAAATATCGAGGCAAGCCGAACTCGGCGAGCATTGTGCATTCTAACTCTTAAAGCATGCGATTCTTTCTTTCCACAATCCCATTTTGTTAAGGATTCCGCGGGGCTGAGAATTTGTGTTTAATTCCTAAGTTATTACAATTGTTTATGAAATATTCATTCTAAAATCCCCCCCCCATGATCTGACCTTATGAATTTTATTTTTTGTTCCTTATCATTCTATAGTCTTGTACATAAATTAGTGAACTCAAGGAACGTGTTGGATTTGTTCGTAAGAAAGATCGTATACCAATAACGAGAATAGTCATCAATAAGAACAAAGGTGTATCGTTTTCCACCTAGACTACATGTACTAAGAGGACCAAACAAATCCATATGAATGAGTTCAAGCGGTCTGGTCGTGGAAATATAATTTTTACTTTTGAAAGAGGTTTTAATGAATTTAACTTTTTCACAAGAAGCACATAACGAGTTTAAACTACAACCCAGTTTTGGAAGTCCACAGATAAGTTTAATTTTCTATAGTTTGACTAATTATTTTCTTCCTGAGTGTCCTAGTCTCCTATGCCAAAGATATAATTTCTCATTCTTGGTAACTAAGCATTTCAAATCAGAAGTAGATATATCCTCAAAGCTAACAGTATAAACATAATGGGTTCTATGAGCAACAAGTAAAACACTATTAGTTCTAGCATTTATAATTTTACATGTTTTCGTAGAGGATTCAAATATAATATTTTGACCCTTATCACAAAGTTGGCTAATAAAAATTTTATTATACTTAAGTCCATCTACAAACAGTACATTATAAATTTAAAATGCTTTGTTACCTATGGTGCCGATTCCAAGTATGTGTCCTTTGCTATTGTTCCCAAATGTCACCATGCATCCCTTCTTCTTCTACAGGCTAAGGAACTTGTCTTTATCACCTGTCATGTACTTGGAACACTCGGAGTCCAAGTAACACATGGACTCCTTGTCCTTAGCCTGCTAACACACCTAAAAAGAAGACGAGTGTAAAGATCTGGTTACCCATATTGTTCCACCCATATGATAGGTAGAAGGCTTTGGTAGAAAGACTTGCATAGCTTTCTTATTACCATTCCTTAAACACGACCCAGATGTGTGACCGAACCTCTGATAGTTTGCACACAAAGCATAAATAGTGGATGTTGCCTTTATCATATTCTTAGGGCTCCTGCTTGAGGATGGGGATAACCTTTCAGAACAAATAATCTTATTGGGTAATTTTTTATGACTTGTTTTAGCCTTAGCTTGACCAAGATTGCCGCTCAGTGGTAGCGTTGGACTTAAATATCGTAGTCCAAATTTTCCAGATCCATGACACTGTGCACCCAACAACGTGTTCAGAGAATTTTGCCATATTCCAAATTTCTGGATAACACAGTTGAGATCATGGATCCTCTCCATTAGGGCGGTATTTTTAGTAACTAGCATAACAAATCGATTGAGAAACTGTTGTTTACGTTCCTCTATTTTGTCAAGAGACATTTGAAGTCTTTTCTCCAAGACATTATTTTCATTGGTGAGAATGTTGGTTTTTAACATTGTCTTGGAGAGACTTTCTTTTTACTCTTTGATCGTTGCCATCAAGTGAGGACACTCTAGGCACTCGAACTTCTCTTTGCCACATTTTATTAACTCATTTTTTTAACTTTCTAAATCCTTTTTAATTCTCTTATTTTCATTTCGAATGGACTTTTTCTCAAGTATAACACTATCTAACTTCTCACGTAGATGTTTATGAATCTCAATAAGTTCATTATAGGAGGGTGGAGTTACCTCAGTATCGCTCTGGACACTGGACTCATTGTCAGATTCAGCTTGATTTCTCCCCATGAGGCACATATTTGCCTCATCTTTACTACTTGAGTCTGAGGTGCTCGACTCATCAGATCCATCCTCATCCCAAGTTAGAGTCTTCAATACCTTCTTCTTCCCTTTAAGCATGCTTTGCTACCCCTTTTCCTCCTTCTGAAGTCTTGTACATTCCCTCTTTATGTGCCCAGGCTTGTGATAGTGATATCACTCAGGATGGAACTTCTCATCATCGATCTCCATCTACTTTGATAGTTTGTTCCACCTCCTGGCTTCTTCAGCTCCTCTCTTCAGGAATTTCTTGAATTTTCCCTGACTCTTGGGATTCTTCATGAACCTCTTGAATTACCGGACATAGAGGCTTTCCTAGTCTTCTTCATTAGATTCTTTAGTAGCCTTTCTCTCCCTTATGACCTTCAGTGCAATCCCCTTCTACTTTGTCTCCCTGGGATACTCATCAGCTTGGATTTTCAATTCAAGTTCATGTGTCTTCAAGTTTATAATGAGGATTTCTATATCCAGGGTGCTGATATCATGTGATTGAGTAATTGCAATCACCTTTGGGTTGAAGCGAGGAGGCAAAGATCGCAGGATCTTCCTCACCAGATCTCCATTGGAGTAGCTCTTACCGAGGGATCTTGAGGCATTGACAATTTGGCGATCTGTGTATACATGCTATCCACTTCCTCATCAATCTCCATCCGGAATTATTTATATTTAAATTCGAGTTGGAACAAATTCGACTCCTTCACCTGCGAGGTACCTTCATGAGTAAGCTCAAGTAGATGCCATATATCATAAGCAGTTTCATAGTTACAGATTCTATTAAATTTAGTTTTGTCCAATGCGCAAAATAAAGAGTTCACATCTTTGGCATTGTTTGTGCATCTAAGCTTATTAACATCATCCCATTTATTGTGTGGTTTGACTAAGACAGTATCACCTACAGTGGTGGTGGGTTCAGTGTATTTCATCTCGATCATGGCCCACACGTCCATGCTTTGGGTCATCAGAAATATTTTCATTCATGTTCTCCAATGACTGTAGTCACTCCCCATGAATAGTAGTGATTTACTCACACCTTGTACCTTAGGAAATGCGTGAACCGCATTGGCCATCGTACATCAGGTTATTAATCCCTTTTTGAAGTAACCTTCCTCTTATACCACTTGTTGGATCTAGTGGCCAACCTTAGAGGGGAGTGAATAAGGTTCTAACGATGTTTATTAAAAATTTGAAAAATTTCCAACCGAGAGAACTAGTACTAGAAGCTACCGCGCGGCGCTAGGTAGCTAGCGCATGGAGGTATGTATCTGAACACATTTTCCTGGGCAGATTCTCCTTTGGATATCTATGCACTTTTCAGAATAACACAATCTAACAACCACAGCAGTACACACAGGTACACAGACAAGAAATGAATTTCATTGCCAAAAATTAAAATAAACAAATAGTGTTAAAGATTACAAAGGTTGATCTCCGTGATATTGGAGATCGAAGGCGGTGAATAAAAATAACTTTTTGTTTTTTATACCGACCCGCTCCATGGACCGGTTGGCTCTCTCCCTTTCCCTCCAAGAAAGTTCTTCGAGACGACTCTTCACCTCCATGCAAGGAAGGGTCTTAGTTCCCCGCTAGATCACCTAATCTAGACGTCCCTTCCCCGAGATTATTTCTCATGGAATCCTTCCACAGATTCTGATGACCATCACCAGTCGATTCCCTTCACCATAATCAATACAAAGAATAGAAAAGGAACACAAGAATATGAAAAGATTTAATTTTAAATCTCCCTCAATATGACTCCTCCATTTAGCGATCCATGATCGATGCTAGAGATCTTCGTGGTCTTGAAACCAATCAACTCTTTGTAGGCTTTGTAGTTCTAGGCTCACCAGAGTTCTTTGTGCACGAACGGGAGGGAGGATGTCTTCTCCTACTTTGATGGATACGGTGGAATGGACCACACGAGAGGCGGCTGAACCCTAGGAGTCGCAGATATCCATCTCTTTTAATCTTGGGTATCAACACAGAAAATGAGGCGCCTTTATAAACGACTTTGTGAAAATAGGCTACCGCCGACGGTAAGGCTAGCGCATGGCGGTTGGTTCACGCACTTGATGTTGACAACTATCCTCTAAATTTGGAAAAATATTCAAAATGAATATTTTCCTTTTTCCAATGCTAGCGCGATGTGGGAGGTTGATAGCGTGAGGCAGTAGTCCTGTCTCAATACACTCAATGCATCAAAGCGTTGAGTGGGTTACCGTGGCGTGGAACCAAGCTAGCGCTCGGTGGTAGTTCTGTCTCGACGCCACTGACTCAACGCTCTAGACGCTCTCAAAGCCTTGCTAGCGCAGTACGATAGAAAGCTAGCGCTTGCGTGGTAGGTTCCCGAGAGCCTGGTAATTTAATTCATCGAGCTAGCATAGACAGTAGGAATAGCATAACATGGTAGGTTACCGAGCACTCTGTCCATTTAATTTAGGCTACCTCCCAACGTTAGTTACTACCGCTTGGCGATAGGTTCCTTAGGAGAGCTCCATGTATTTCTTGGACTTCTAAAACTACACACTCTACCAAACACAAGATGTAATCAAATACATCCTAGGAGTTGATATTATCAAACTAAAGGAATGTGAACCATCCGCTCCAATAATGGTAACCTCCCATAAGAATCAAGAGCCTTGACACATTCATCCATTTCTATATCTTTCTCCCATTATTCATTTGTTAAAATGTTTATAAGTTTTTGTTCTAGATCGCCCTTATCATACATCATTTAGGTAGGCACCTCTGTTTATTCAATAGAATAACATTCCTCTTTATCGTTTGAAAATTTAATAGCTTTAAGAATGTTAAATGTTATTTCTTCATCGTTAACTCTCATTGTTAATTCTCCTTTTGGACGTCTATAAGCATTCTCCCGTGGCTAAGAATTGTCTTTCTAGAATAATTGATACATCCTTATCCTCATCCATATCTAGTACTACAAAATTAGTCAGAAAAAGAAATTTTTCTACCTTAACTAACACATCTTCGACAATTCCCTTAGGAAATACTAAAGATCTATCAGCCAATTGAAGAGTGAGAGATGTTGGTGCAATCTCTCCAAGACCCAATTTTGTATAAATAGATAATGTCATTAAGTTGATACTAGCCCCCAAATCACATAACGCTCTTCCGAAAAATTTAACTCCCATCAAACATGGTATTGTAAAGCTCCCAAGATCTTTTAGTTTTGGTGGTTATTTCTTATGTAAGATTGCGCTACATTCTTCCGTTAACGCTACTATTTCTTTGTATACAAACCTTCTTTTCTTTGATAAGTTATCTTTCATAAACTTAACATAACTTGGCATTTGTTCTAGTATTCGGCAAATGGAATGCTTATAGTTAATCTCTTGAAGATATCCATAAATTTCTGAAATTGTTTATCAAGCTTTGTTTTTGCTAACCTAGATGGAAATGGTATGGAGGATAAATAATTTCTTTCTTTTTATTAGTTGGTTGTTCAATTTCAACAACCTCTGTCTGCTTAATCTCTAAAAACTTTTCTCCATGTGATTCACTTGTTTTCTCTCTTTTCTCCTCCTCCCCCACTTTTTCTAACAACCCATCCCCACTTGAAATTTCTACTCAACTCCTTAAGGCGATAGCCTTGCAATGGTTATTTTGTTCAAATCTTATGGGATTAGATATAATGTCAGAAGGTAATGATCTCATTGGCCTTTGACTTAATTAATTTTCTAGTTCACCCACGATAGTTTTTAAAAATCTCAAGGAAGATTAAATGCCTACCATTCTAGATTCATTCTTTTTAAATATTCTTAAAATAAATTCATCAGTCAATTTCCTAGGATTTATTTTGTTATTAGGAGGATTATTTTGAATTGGGTTTGTATTTTGTATAAATCTGAGTGGTTAATTCATTCCTTGATTATTTTTCCATGAGAAATTTGGATGATTTCGCAACTTCGGATGATAGTGATTTGCAAAACCCGATGGTACTTGTCTTTGTTGTCCTCCCACATAATTTGCTTTCTTAGTGATTTAATTAAGTTGTTCTACAATGAGTGGGGAACTAAGTGTAGAGGTTGATAAAGAATCTAACCTCTTATTAATAAAGTTAAATTGAGAAGTCATTTTAGCGACCAAAGATGTGATTTTGTCCACTTGATGGATTCCAACCGGATTGTTATTCCCTTGTCTTTCATAAGATTGATAGTTATTTGATGTAAGATCTTCCAACATAGCATAAGCATCTAACGAATATTTCTTCATTAAGGA
Source organism: Platanthera zijinensis (assembly GCA_039513925.1). Lineage (NCBI taxonomy): Eukaryota > Viridiplantae > Streptophyta > Magnoliopsida > Asparagales > Orchidaceae > Platanthera > Platanthera zijinensis. The sequence continues at coordinate 130,032,791 of CM077085.1, read as the reverse complement.
ACCTCCCACGGCTCCATCAACTAAAATCATAGTTACAGTTTGTAACCCATTATAAAAAGTAAAAACTTGTTGGTGTTAGGCTAAACTATTATGCAGACATTTCCTTAATAACTCTTTTAAAATGCTACCATGCTTCATAAAGAGTTTCCCCATGATTTTGCATAAACATAGTTAAGTCCCTAATTAGTTTGGAAGTCTTAGAAGATGGAAAATATTTATTTAAGAATTTATCAACTAGTTTCTCCCATATAGTGATTGAGTCATGTGATAATGAGTCTAACCAGTCCTTCGCTCTTCCCTCTAATGAGAATGGAAATTACCATAGTAGAATAGCTTCTTCAGACGCTCTATTAACCTTGAACATGTCACATATTGCTAAGACGGTCCGTAAGTGATAATTTACATCTTCATGTTTGAGACCCCCGAACTTATTATATTATATTTGTTACATAATCAATGGGTCCATTTTAAAATTAATGGCTTTGATAGCAGATCAAGCTATACTTGAGTGCAAAGCTCCTCTAAAAGGTGTATTATAATCTCGACATGTCATTCGTGGTGCAACAGGTTGACCATTTTGTTCAACTTTACCACCATTATCATTCATGTTATCTTGAACGTAATTATCTGAAAGTATCTATCATCTACCTAACTCACCTACAGTGGGGTGAATAGGTGATGTTTATGTCTTTTCGCGGATTAAAAATTACTCAAAAATAAGCAAGCACATGAACACAGAGATCTATAGTGGTTCCCCATATTGGGTACATCCACTGTCCCACCTCGCCTATCTACCATGAAGGGTAAGATTCGGCTAACTCACCTTTCTAAAATAATAAAAACTCTTACAACTCAGAGTAACTCTCCTACACCTCGGATAACAAACTCTCCTACACCTTGATCCACAACCGGATCTACATCTCAATCCACAAACAGATCTACAAACTCGATCCACTAACGGATCTACAAACTCGATCCACGAACGGATTTACAAATTCGGAGAAACAATATCCTACAAAATAAAAAAAATATTACAACACAACAACGATTGCAAGTCTTCGCTCCGACGTTCCTCGTAAAAGTAGATCTTTAAACTTGTAGAACTAAGAAACTTGAAATCTTTTGGATCTTAGATCTTGAATCTTGAACCTTTGATCTTCAAATAACTAGGTCTGGAGTAGATTAGATCTTGAGTGAAGACACGATCTAGTCATAGAAGTCGCCGAAGAAGAAGATCGTTCGAAGTCGGCGGTCGATCGGAAGAAAATCGTGAATGAAGCGAGTGTGTGGCCGACGGGTTCTGATTATGGAATCTTTTAAAAATCGAATAACAATTAGGTTAAGATTTTTTTTCATTTCAAAAATCAACCTAACATATATATAGGGAGATTCAAAATAACGGCTATAAAATATTTCCAAAACCAAACCCTAGAAATTACTGTGCAAGGCCGTAAGTTTTGAACCAGAGAAATTTCGGGAAAAAACGGCGTAAGTCAAATTTGGCGGAATTCGTCGAATATAGATTATGATACTCACCTAATTTATGAGTGATATTCGTCGAATTTGTCTTAACCAGAAATCCAGAGTGGTCGATATATGGCTCGACACATTCGAAGAGTATCGCCTGGGATACTCGTCGAATTAGGCGAGTATGACCAGTGATACTCGCGGAATTCGGCGAGTATCGCCAGTGATACTCGGCGAATTTTCCTTGTTCGAAAACTAGTTTTTCAATGAATTTTCCCTAAGTAAATATTACGAATTCGATGGGTATCGGGAAGCTTACATGACAAATTCGGCGAGTATCAAGGGGATACTCGATGAATTCGACGTGTATAACTAACAATACTCGCCAAATTTTACTTAGGTAAAATTCCTCTTCTTTGAGTCCAAGTCTTTGGCCTTCCTTGATCCTTCTCCTGTACTTGGTATAGAAGTACACCCCAATAGAGAGATTACATGTGATTCAACACATTGACCTACACAATGAAGGATTACATTGTATAGTCTTGTGTTTACTGATCCACTGTAACCTGACATTGGTGTGTACTAAGCAAAGTAAACCTGAAAGTACATAACTTGAATACATCATCAAATATAAACTCATTCATCTTAGCTTGACTGGACCCTTCTTCAAATCAAGGTTATTGTGGATACAATACCCAACAATCTCCCCCTATTTGAAGAAGCCAAAATCCTTCAAGCTAAGGTGAATTGTACATACTAAATAACACAATTAAGACTTGAAAAGATGAATGAAATTAAAAAGATAAAAGCGCGCATTCCAAGACAATTATAGAAATCATATATATATATATATATATATATATATATATATAATGTTTAGTTTTGGGAGGGAAACCACAACACTCAACAATTGAAATATATATAAGAAATCTGATCTACCTATTCTTTCTTTTCAAAATCTGTCTCTCTAAGTATTCTATGGGCTTCAGATAGTATCTAGAACGAGCTAGAGGCATTAGATCAGCACCGCGGTTGTTCCTGAGATGTATCCTCCTTCTGGTGCACCCTTCCATATACTTGTTCCATTCTTCTTGACTATAGTGGTCCTAATATTTTTCTACTCCCAACTCGACCAAAGATAAACTATCCAAAATGATTCCTTATGACGTCGGGCTCCAAACCTCTTCCAATTCTCTATTGGGCTCTACTATGATTGGAACTGGCCTGACCTCAGATGTTCCTTCCCAAAATTTTCTTCACTTATGAGCTGGGGGATCAACTTCTTCAACCCTTTGAGCTTCTAGAAAGATAGCAGCAGCATTGTCTGGATTAAAATCATGTGTCCTTGACCAGTACTTCGAGTAATCCTGGGGAAGATAAGCCTCATCAGTCACTGGTATAGGCTTAACAGGGACTTGACTACCTGCTAGCTGATTAAAGAGCCACTCAGTATTGCCATATATATAGTCTTTTGTAGCCTTGAAGTGTTGTTCCATCGAAGTTCCCAACAAATTCACTTTAATATCCACCTTAGTTGTACGAGGATACTCCCCCTTTTTGGCTTCCGTGGTGATGACATTAGCATAATATATCATACTTGTATCGAAGTGAGCCATTGGCCGGTTGTGAGCATCGATCAAGGATAGAGCATTGTGATCAACATTTTTCACAATATGAAGATTTTTATTTAGAGCAGTCATAGTCAAGGCAATTACTGTACCACCTTCTTGGCCCCACTCATCATGTCTCTTTTCATGGTTGCCAATTTGAACCTTTACCTCTACAAGTCCATTCAGCACAACCTTTTTAGAATCTTTAACTCTTTGCAAAACTTTTTGCAATAAAGCCTCAAACTTAGCTTGTTGCCTTGCCAACATTACTTATACTGCGTGTAGAAATGGGATAGTTGAACTGGAAGATGGAATATTAGCAGCCTCGGGCACTAGAACATCTTTTGGGATGTCAGAATCACTTGGGGATTCGTCGATCGGAGAAAGACAAGCTTTAACAACAAGAACATAATCAACAACAGTCAGGATAGGAGAATTCTCCTCAACATCTCCTTCCTCATCAGAAAGATAAATTACCGCTTCAGGAGAAGATGGCCTCTTGTCAAGTCTCTTCTCCAGGTTGCGGATGAACCGATCAACCTTAGTGGAGATAGAGATCATACATGTAGTCTCCTCCCCCATAGAAGATGAAATAAGGATAGCATTTGGGAGAGGAGCTGTCAAATCTTCACACGACACTGCATCCTAAATGGCAGAAACAACAACATCAGCAACAGACTTGGCAACATCAATCATATTCTCATCAACAACACTCTATATCTCATGATCAGCAACTATCAGATCATCATCAACAACATCCTCAAAATCAAATTCCTCAGCATCCTCCTAATGCTCAAAAGGGGCTGGATCCTCTTCCTCTGGAGTCACTTCTACATCCTCAACTTGTAGAACCTCAGCTGCAGCAGCAATACAAATAATAGTAACCTCTACTAGAATATCAACTGGCTCTGTGTCGGTAAGCACTATATCTATGGACACTGAAACAGGAACTGAATCTTGAACCACTAGAGCTGGAGCTGAAACCACTAGAACAAAATCTGATGGAGCAACTATCTCCCCCTTAATTTTTGCACTCATGCCAACAGCACTCTCACTGGGGGGTTGAGTAGGAATCTTGTTATCAGGTACTTGATCTTCCTCCTCCACTAGCAATGCTGGGGCTCCCCCATTCTTCACTATCCTCCTATCCCACCTGGAGAAGATTGTGGAGTCTATCTTCTTGAGGTGAGGAATAGGAACTTCTTTAGTCATATCAAACCTACACCATCTATATGATTCAGGTATAGGCTGATAATCCTCCCAAAGTTGGGAGTGCGGAGGCTGTCCTTGATCTTGTCAAACATAAAAGAACCCCAATCCAACCTCTTCCTGTAGATAATATCAACGAGCACTTTGAACAGTTCTGTAGAAAGATAATCATGAGATTCAGTCTTGCATATCAAAACTTTCCCAACTATGTTAGAAAGAAGTTTTCCTTCATCATTCATTCCCTTTCGCTTGACTGCTTTTGAATCTCTAGGAAGTCCACAAAATAATAGGGCTTTAGAGAAATCATCTTCGTCTAGGTAATCGGCCACTTCACAGACTTGAAGCCACAGATACTGGACAATAGAGAGGCTTTCACCTTGACCTTATACTTCTGAATCTTTCTTTTGATAACAATGTATTCATTTCTGAGCTTTGAATTGTGGAAGAACTCAAGAACTTCCTTATACAGAACTTTGTATGGGTGTTCTAGGACAAAGGACAGTCCTGCAATCTCCAACATGAGAATGACATTGCGAAACTCATCAAGAGCAAAGGCAAAGCATGTGCGAACAAATTCTCCTCCCCCTAGCAAACCACTGGTGGTTCTAGGAGGCATGGAGAATCAAGGAAACTTGAATATGGACTTGACGAAATAGTTCTCTGTTAACTGAGCTCACATAAATCCAAACCACTTCACTGCACTACACTGAACTCTCACTAAAGTCAAAATCGGCAAGCCAGATTCAGCAATTAGAAATGGTTGGAGTCGTCAAGAATTAGGGCAAGCCGGCGAGTAAGATCGAGAGCTTGATCGCTGAATTCATCCACCGTCGGCAAGTAAGGAAGAAGCCAGTGACAAAGGAGGAAGACAATGATTCCTGTAGTTCAGGAGCCGAAAGGTCGGGAAAGCTAATTTCAGCGAGACGGCTGATGTTCGACGAATAGACCGAACTGCTGCCCCCTTAAACTATTTATACATATGTATATACAAATTTAAATTGTCATAGAAGACGCGTACCTTATTTTTCGACGATTCTTCAGATCCAATATAGAAATTTGAAATTTTTCCCCAAGTACCCTTCGACGAGATTCGATGTTGGAGGAGTCTGATTCTGCGTGTATTACAAGAGTATCAAATGAATCGGCTGATATTCATCGAATATGCCTTGTGCAAAATTTCTGTCTTTAGAGTTATTCCTCAGTGAAGCCCTACTTCCTTGGGCTTCTTTACGAATCCTTGTTCAGCTTTCCGAGTTCCATTTTGAAAAACAAGAACTTGGTCTCGTCTAGCGGCTTTGTGAATATGACTGCAACCTTCTTGTTTGTCGGAACATAGCTGAGGGCTTTGTCCTTGTTCTCCACATGCTCCCGGTTGAATTGATAGCACACCTCGATGTGCTTGGTCTGACTGTGGGAAACTGGACCTTTTGTGATTGCTATTGCGCTAGAGGAGTCATAATACATTGGAATCACTCTTAACTTCAAATTATAATCTTTGAGGTTATTCCTTATCCAAAGAAGTTGTACGCAACAACTACCCACATAGATATACTCTGACTCGGAAGTAGAAGTTGCCACATGATTTTGCTTCTTACTGCTCCATGAGATAAGCCGTCTTCCAAAGAATTGGCAGATCCCGGAAGTGTTTTTCCTATCGTCCCTTCTTCCTGCAAAATCAGCATCTGAAAAGCCAATTATCTCGACATCATTACTTCTTGGGTACTATAAGACAAGATTAGGTGTGCCCTTAAGGTATCTTAAAATCCACTTTGCAATGACGTAATGATATTCCTTAGTGTTCACTTGATATCTAGCACAAACACATGTTGAAAGCAGTATATCTAGTCTATTAGCAGTCAGGTAGAGCAAGGGTCAGATTATGCTTCTGTACTTTGTTTCATCAAAAGGTTTCCCTTTCTCATCCTTGTCCAAAGACACAATTGAACTAATTAGAGTCCTCATAGAGGATGCGCTCTCCATTCCGAATTTCTTAAGAAGCTCCTTGGTGAACTTCGTCTGAGAGATGAAAATTCAATCTTCAGATTGCTTCACATGTAGTCCTAAGAAATACTTCAACTCACCCATACTACTAATTTCAACCATTCCTTGCATAAGTATGCAAAACTTCTTGCAAAGGTTGTCTTCTGTAGAACCAAATATGATGTCGTAAACATAGATTTGGACTAGTAGAATCTTGCCTTTAACTTCCCTAAGAAATAATGTCTTGTCTCTCTTTCCCCTTGTGAAATTGTTCTCAAGAAGAAAGCAAGACAACGTCTCATACCAAGCTCGGTGAGCTTGTTTTAAGCCGTATAATGCTTTATTCAAAAAGTAAACATGTTGAGGGAATATAGAATTGACAAAATATTGGGGCTGTGCTACATATACTTCCTCTTTCAGATCCCCATTGAAAAATACTGACTTCACATCCATTTGGTAGACGGTGAAGCCTTTGAGGGCAGCATACGCAAGAAACAACCTGATCGCCTCGAGCCGAGCCTTTGGAGCAAAGGTTTGGTCGAAGTCGATCCCCACTTCTTGTTGGTATCCTTGAGCTACAAGCCTGGCTTTATTCTTAATAATTACTATGTTTTTGTCCAGCTTGTTTCTGAATATCCACTTGGTGCCTATCATGTTTTGTCCCTTTGTCCTGGGTACAAACTCCCATACTTTACATTGTTCAAACAAAGTGAGCTCCTCTTGCATTGCATAAATCAAAGAAGCATCTTTGTTTGCTTCTTTGAACTTCTTCGTCTTAACCTAAGACATAAAACTGAGATGCATAATCTCATTAGTATTACCTCTTCTACTTCTAACACCGTCGTCTGGCTCTCCAATGATCTGATCAGCTGGATGATCTCTTAGGTGTCTGAACCCTAGGTTCCTTGCTCTTCCTTCAGCAGGGTCTGCAACATCTAGTGCATCTTTTGTAGGGTGTGGCAATTCTTCCCTTAGGGGTTCTTCATCCACCAAGCCTGGATCGACGAGCTTGAATGAGCTTGGAGCTTATTCCTTGACAGCTTTATCCAAGCTTAGCTCGTTGAACCAGGAACCTATATCTGCACAAATAACACTAGATGAGCTGCTATGGAGCATGCTAGTCTCATTAAATACAACATTTATTTACTCTTCTACTTTTGAGTTTTCTAATTGATGATCCTATATACCTTACTATAGCAACTATATCCTACGAAAATACCTTCAAAACACTTTTCACTAAATTTTATGGGTTAATACTTCCCATTATTAAGTACTAAGCATTTACTTCCAAAGATTCTAAAGTAGGACACAGTCAGTTTTCTTCCCTTCAATCATAGGGGGTCTTCCGATAGTTTTTGTTGATGAGTGCTCTGTTTTGCACATAACAAGCAGTGTTTACTGATTCAGCCCAGAAGTACTCCGAAAGTGAAGTGTTGTTCAACATGGTTTTACATGCTTCAATTAGGGTTCTATTCCTTCTCTCAACAACTCCATTTTGCTGTGGAGTGCGCGGGGAGGAAAACTCATGAAAGATACCTTGACTTATACAAAGTTGTATTACGGCACCAGACTCTAACTCTGTTCTGTGGTCACTTCTGATTTTGACCACTTAGCAGTCCAATTCGTTATGAATTTTCAGGAAAAAATTAGTGTCTGACTTTTTTTTCAGAAAGAACACCCAAGAAAAACGCGAGTAGTCATCAACAATTACTAATGTGTATACCTTACCTCCTAAGATGTGAATAGGCATAGGACCGAATAAGTCCATATGAAGCAAGTATAAGCTTCGTGAAGAATCCTTTTCAACAATACCCTTGAAGGTAGTCTTCTTACCTATTTGACAGGAGTGATATAGACTCTCTTTAAGGCACTTAATGATGGGGGCATCACTCACTAAGTTGTGAGAAAATATCATATTTATAGTTCTGAAATTAATATGTGTTAATGTCTTGTGTCATTGGTCACAGAGAGACGCACTACTTTTGGCCATAAAACACACTGGGGTAGAATTGTCTAAGCAAAGGAAATTCAAACAAAAAATATTTCTATTCCGAGTGCCTATTAAGACCGTCTCCAAATTTGCAGATGATTTAATCAAACACTTGTCATTGCAGTACTCAACGATATAGCCTTTGACACATAGCTGACTTATGCTTATAAAATTATTGTGTAATCCTTCAACATAAGCTACGTTTGTGAAAGAGACTACGCCGTTGGAAATCATACCATAACCTTTAGTTGTTCCCCTATCTGACCCTCCAAAGATCACTTCTGGTTAATATTTGATTGGGGTATACTGGAGTAAAAGGCTTCTTATCCCGGTCATGTGTCGAGAGCATCCACTGTCCAAATACCAGATCAGAGTTCTATTGGCCTTTGGACATAGCAACAAAAACATATCATTTTACCTTAGGAACTCAAACGAATTTTGGTCCTTGTTTTCTAGTCAGCTGTACACCACTAGGAACATTAACCTTGTGAGTGGTCGATCTCGTATTGCTAACTCATGGGGTTACATAATTGGCAGGATTATACAAACAATCTACGCCAAAATGAACAATTTTGCCGCAGCACCAATAATCAAATCTGTTGTACCTCCTTTTGCACTCCTGATTTACCTTTTGGAGCAGAGGTCTAGAAGGGGCAGCATTCTTTAAGGTGGAGGCCTTCTGGTCGCAGCATATACAGGAGCTCCCCATCTTTTTAGCCTTAAGCACATCAGTTTTGGCATTTGGTGCCTTCTTATTATTATGGTCATGGACATATGGACCATAACTCTTTATCTGAATCTCTTCATAAGGTTCATTGAACACACTGCAACCAAAGTCACAGGGACAGGTTCATCCTTGGTATCTATTCTTGGGCTCTATATGAGTTGGCCTGACATGATGACCATAGGATGAATCAAGGTCAAACTTATTCATTTGAAAGATTACCTTTTTAAATGAGTGTTGACTCATGGGTGCCTTCCCCTTTTCTTTGACATTAGCCATCTTGCCATCCTTACCCTTTCAACCGACGTCCTTCTTCTGAGCTGAAAACTCATTATTGAGCGAGAGAACATTCTTCGGCTTGGAGTAAATCTCAACGAGTTTTCTCTCCACCGCGAGCTTTTCTTCAAGCTCATCAAGATATTTTTCTATCAAACTTAATGTCTCAGCGGAGCCCTTGAGTTCCTCTTTCAAGGAGTGGACTTCATCTCTGAGAGGAAGTAATTGTGCAATTTCTTCATTCAAATTAGCTTCCACTACCTTGAGGGAGGCAATCTCTTTTAACTTCTTTCAGAATATCTTACGGAATTTGTCGAAAGCCTTTAGTAGGTGCTCATACTGATCCATCAATTCTGATTCATTCACATCAGAAGTATATCCTTTACGACCATTGGTGGGCGTTTCAGACTCAGACAGTATTATGTGTGAGTTTACCTTCCTATGGTACTCAGAGTCGCCCACTTCCTCGTCTGATTGTGCCATAAGACCAAAGTAGGCTTCCTCATTATCTGAACTTGACTCACTCGAGTCACTCTCGCTGAGAGTCTTCAACTTCTTGGGGACGAAGCTCTATGTTTCTTTTCTTTTGCCTTTGAAGGATCTCTTTTCTTCCTTCTTGGAACCATCATTCTTTTTATAGAGACACTACGCAATCACGTATCCTTGCTTATTATAAAAATAACAAACAATGTCAGAGGAAAAATGTTTATTCGGTCTTGATTTATACCTATCCTCCTTATTATAGCTTTTCTTTGAGTAATCTCCATCTCTGTGGGATTTTCTGTAGTCAGAGGAGGATGACTGATTCTTCATCTGTTTCCTCTTACTGAGCATTTTCATGAACTGCTTGGAGATTGGAGAAAATTCTCCATCTGATAGCTCAGAGCCTGAGGTGCTAGGATTAGATTCATCTGGAGTGTTTGGACCACGTTTCCTTATAGGGGACACAGCTTTAGACTTCTTTGAACCTTTAACCTTCAGGGCCATTAACTTTTCTCTGCTCGAAGTTCTGTTGCTCTGCTCCTCCTTCTTACGTTTGTTCATTTGAAGCTCATAGGATAACATCTTTCTAAACAGGTTTTGAGGGTCTATCTCTGGCAGCTTCCTGAATTTTCTAATGGCAACGACTTTTGTGTCCCAGTCCTTTGTGAGGGATCTAAGGAACTTGTCTTTCATCTCACCATTAGTGAAGATGCGGCCGTAATTTCTTAGTCCGTTAACGATCTTGAAAATTTTTGAAGCTATCGGCAATAGTATTACTTGATGCTTGCTTGAAAGCTTCGTACTCTTAGTTCATCAACAATATGCGATCATCTGTCACTTCATCAGTACCTTCCATCAAGACAACAAGACAGTCCCACATTTCTTTGGCAGATTTGCAGTGGAATAGGTTCTAGATCATTGAATCATCCACTGCACTTGCTATGATATTCTTCTCCTTCTTGTCTAGGGAGACTAGGGCAATTTCATCCTTCGTTAGATCCATCATTTTCTTAGGAATCATAATCACTGGATTTATCGATGAAGCCTGTGTAGGGATGTGTGGTCCTTCTTCCACTATTTGAAAAATCCTCGTATAAGCAGCTTCCATAAAGAATCGTACTTATTCTTTCGACATGGGAAAGTTTTCCTTAGTGCACACCGGTAGCTTAATGGATGGCATGTCTTTGCTTCTGTCCATGGTGATAATGCAGAATCTCTTAACGCTAAATTAGTGATCTTGACTAATGTGTTATCCTTATCAACCAAAACGCCCCTCTGATACAAATTGAAAGTCTCTAGCGTCTACCTAACTAACCTAGAGGGGAGGGGGGTGAGTAGGTTATGTTTGTGTCTTTTCTTGGATTAAAAATTACTCAAAAATAAGCAAGCACACGAACACAAAGATCTATAGTGGTTTCCCGTATTAGGTACGTCCACTGTCCTGCCTCTCCTATCTACCACGAAGGGTAAGATTTGGCTGCTTCACCTATCTTAGATTATTGATAATCGTACAAATCGGAGCAACAATCCTACACCTCGATGAATAAACTCTCCTACACCTCGATCCATAACAAGATCTACAACACGATCCATAAACAAATCTACAAACACGATCCAATAACAGATCTACAAACTTGATCCACTAACGGATCTACAAACATGGAGAAAAAATCTCCTACAAAAGAAAGTAAATATTACAACACAACAATGATTGCAAGTCTTCACTCCGATGTTCTTCGTAGAAGTAGATCTTGAAACTTGTAGAACTCGAAAACTTGAAATCTTTTGGATCTTGAATCTTGAACCTTCGATCTTCAAATAACTAGGATCTGAGTAGATTAGATCTCTAGAGAAGACATGATCAAGTCGTAGAAGTCGTCGAAGAAGAAGATCGTTCGATGTTTGCGGCCGATCGGAAGAAAATTATGAATGAAGTGAGCGTGCGACCGTCAGGTTTTGATTATGGAAGCTTTTGAAAATCGAATAGACATTTGGTTAAGATTTTTTTTCATTTAGAAAATCAACCTAACATATATATAGGGAGAATCAAAATAACGGCTATAAAAGATTTCCAAAAAAGAACCCTAGAAATTACTATGCATGACCGTCGCTTTTGAACAAGAGAATTTTTTGGAAAAAATGGCCTAAGTCAAAATCGGTAGAATTCGTCGAATATCAATGATGATACTCGCCGAATTTATGAGTGATATTCGTCGAATTTTCCTTAGCAAGAAATTCAGAGTGGTCAATATATAGATCGACACATTCGGCGAGTATCTCCTGGGATACTCGTCGAATTCACCGAGTATCGTTAGTGATACTCGGCGAATTCGGCGAGTATCGTTAGTGATACTCGGCGAATTCGGCGAGTATCGCCAGTGATACTCTGCGAATTTTCCTTGTTTAAAAACTAGATTTTCAGGGAATTTTCCCTAAGTAAATATCACGAATTCTATGGGTATCGGGAAGCATACACGACAAATTCGGCAAGTATCAATGGGATACTCGACGAATTCGACGTGTATGACTAACCATACTTGCCAAATTTTACTTAAGTAAAATTCCTCTTATCTAAGTCTTGGTCTTTGGCCTTCCTTGATCTTTCTCCTATACCTGGGATTGAAGTACACCCCAAGAGAGAGATTACACGTGATTCAACACATTGGCCTACACAATGAAGGATTACATTGTATAGTCCCGTGTTTACCAACCCATTGTAACCTGCCATTGGTGTGTACTTAGCAAAGTAAACCTGCAAGTACATAACTCGAATACAACCTCAAATACAAACTCAAATCATCTTAGCTTGACTAGGCCCGTATTAAAATCAGGGTTATTGTGGATACAATACCCAACATTATCCATCTTAGAATGAATAATATGTTTTTGTTCTAAAATCTTTTCAATTTTTTCTACAAGTACATTCAATTTCAGAATTTAAAGGTAATAATTCAATATTCTTATATCTGGACATGCACTAAACATACTTTCAAATAAAAAAAATTAAAGCAGAAAATTGATCTATGAATACTCAGGATTCACTAATATTGCAAGAAATAAACACTAAATTTGTAGCACCTCCCCGACAACGAAGCCAAAAACTTGATACGTCTAAAATAGATTTACGTAGTATACGCAAGTGCACGGGACAGATCAAGTAATATATTGTGAGTTAATGTCGTTCCCACATAGAAGTGACAATCTAGCGCTTGCAAGTAGCAACTCTACATTTTCTTTAAATTCAATCGGATTAATTAGATTGAACTTTTTACTAAAAAAATTAAAATAAAACAACAATAAAACTAAATATGCTTACTTAGGATTACTTTTATCATGTTGGGGAAATAGTCATGTACGTTGATTTTCTTTCTCTATTGTGAAGAGTTTTTATGGAGAACCTTCATGAAATGTTTAAATCACTATCCTACAATGATTTGAAATTGGATGTCATCATCCCTCAATATCAGAAATCCATTTACTCAAATTTCCCTAGTTATCTCTAACTTAGGTTGAAAATGAATAACATGAAGCATACAAACCAATGTTGCTATCACAAGATGAAATCTCTTTCTCTTTATGCTATATTGATATTTATGTTACAATTACACCACTCCTCTCTCGAATCTTGTAGTGCAGTATGAAGATGAAATTTTGTTAAAGATTTACGAGACACCTCTCTCGAATCTCACCGCGCACAATGAAGGATTCAACTCTAAAATAACGTAAGTCCTCTCTCAAATCTCGCTATGCAATTTAGAAGAAGAACACTAAATCAAAATATACCACAAAATAAACATAAAAGCAACAAAGATAGTTCTTCAAATAATCACAAATGAGAAATTAAAATCACATCATCATAATAAATAAAAATACTCTCAACATACAAGACTTAGGAATTTAGTTCACGATGGAGGACGAAACCACACAATAAGAAATATTTTACTAGACATCTTTATAAAATTTTAAACGCTGTAAAAATTTGTGTTCAGAGCTCGTCAAAGCCTTCTTCCTTCTTGTCGGCATCTCCAAACCCTAGCCTCTTTCTCCTTCTCCAAGATAATGGCTCTCTAGAACTCCTCTCTCTAATGAATTTTGTATCTCCATTTTAGGTATGGGATTCCCCTCTTAAAAATTAGCAGCCATCTCCTAATAAATGCCTCCTTCCATATTTGAGTTTAGCGCAATATTCGAAATTTGAATTTTAAATCCGTCCAAAACATGTTATAAAAATTGAAATAGGTTACTATAATAACTTCACAGCTAAAATATAAGTCCAGATTTTACTTCTTCGGTTCGATTTCCACGTCATTCCTAGTAAGAAAAATAAGAAAAATATCTTAATTAACCTTAAATAAAATAAATATGAATTTATGTATATTTATACTCATTTAAATCATTTGTTTTTTATTTATGCTTAATATTATGTCAAAATAAAGAGCTAGATAACTTCTTTTTGAGAAGTTATCGGGCTTCAATCAACAAAGTCCATGGTAAGACACCCTATGAACTCATAAAGGGCAAAAAACCGCCAATTTCATATTTTAGAATCTTTTGGTGCAAATGCTTCATTTTAAATAATGGAATGTATCATTTGACCAAGTTTGATGAAAAATGCAATGTGAGAACTCTTGTTGGATATAACGCCCATAGTAGAGCCTATAGAGTATTCAACAAGAAGACCCAAGTTGTAGAAGAATCTATACATATAATTTTTGATGAGACTGACCTTCTATACAAAGGCACGTCTGTGCCTAATAATGTAGGTTCAATGCCTAACTTAGAAGAATTGTCTATTCAAGACAAGCCTAGTTGAAGCATGAGTACTTCTAAAGTTGATGTGCTCAGTGACTAAATTCAGCCAACTGATTGATCTCAGGAACATGTTGAAGTGGAAATGCCAACTAAAATCATTCTTGAAGAACAACAAGGTACTGATAGGTTACCTGCAGCAACTAGAAATATGAGAGACCATTCCAGAATTTTCACTATTGGAGATGCAAACCAAGGCATCATCAATAGAAGTAGACTTTATAATGAAGCTCCCTTCTTGAGCTTCTTGTCACAAGTGGAGCCCAAGAAGTTTGAAGATGCAAATAAGGACCCATTTTGGATCAATGCTATGTAATAAGAACTCTAGTATTTCAAGAGATGCAAGGTCTGGAAGTTGGTGTCAAATCCATAAGGACACAACATTATTGGAACCAAATAGATCTTTAGGAACAAGTTGGATGAACATGGAGTTATAGTAAAGAACAAGACTAGATTAGTTGCCACGGGGTACAGACAAGAGGAGGGAATTGCCTTTGACAAGACTTTTGCACTAGTTGCAAGGTTGGAGGCCATAAGGATATTCTTAGCTTATGAAAATTTCAAAGGTTCAAAGTTTACAAGATGGATATAAAATCTGCCTTCCTAAATGGCAATATGTAGGAAGAGGTATATTTAGAGAAACCCTCTGGTTTTGTGCATCCAACTCACACCTCTCATGTTTATTTTCTTAGAAAGGCTTTGTATGGGTTAAAACAAGCCCTTAGAGCTTTGTATGAAACCATGTTTAGCTTTCTCATTAAGAACAAGTTCTTAAGGAGGAAGATAGACATCACTTTGTTCCTAAGGGATTCAAAGGGAAAGTGTTTCTTAGTCCAAATTTATGTTGATGACACAATCTTTGGGTTTCCTGATGACAACCTTTGCAAAAGGTTTGCTAACCTTATGTAAGGGGAGTTTGAAATGAGTAGTATGTGAGAGATCAAGTAGTTTTTGGCCTCCATGTGAAACAGTTTGATGAGGGGGTATTCATCTCTCAAACTAAGTATACTAGGGTACTTATTAAGAAGTTTGGGATGGAATCAGCCTCCATCTTGAAAACTTACGCTGAGAAGACCGCCTAGTCGCAAGCCGCGACCTGCTGCTAATCATCGATTGTATCTACGGAGTCTGCACTTATCCCTGACGCAAGTCAAAATCATGTCCTTGGCTTCTCAACGCTATCCGCACAATCTACAACAACAAACACCAGTCAACTTCTCAAACTGCGTGGATACAAAAAAAAACCGATCTGCAGCAATCACATTAGCTCACTTATTGTTTATTCAGGTTATTTATGATGTGATAGAGGGCCCTATTTATAAGTGCGGAGAGGAATGTGGTCACCACCCTAGCCGATAGGTTCACCTCCCTAGCCGATATGATCACCACCCATCTCGCGGCGAGCACAAAGCGTATCCACATAGCGCGGGCACCAAACTAGTCCTCCTTATCACACCATCAAGGACAGATAGAAAACTAATTCGCCTTGAACACCACAAAGCCAAGGACAAGACAAGTCCGCCACACTTATGGACACTGCAGATACTGTTACCAGTTTGCAATATCCTGTTGACAACATCAGTCCGCACACCTTGCAGACACTGCTCTAGTCTGCACACTCTGAGCCTGCAACAAGAGTACCAAGCTGACAAGCTTTTAAGCTCGGCGAATAGAAAAGCAGTCTGAACAACCCGAAGAACTCTACAGACTGAGAAACACAAAACTTGGTAGAAATCATGACCTAGTCCACACTACAAAGATTCCAAAGCGCAGACTTCAAACCGGCTAACTCAAGAGCCATTTCGCATAATCCGGCAGACTCCAACACCAGTCCATACTTATCTACAAACTTTGCAGTTACACAAAACCACTCAACCAAAGCAAGTCCAAGGGAACAAGTACATGCCGAACTCGCAAGCTCTAGAAGAGTCTATAAACACGCAGGACTCGGTGAACTATAGATGAGTATGCACTCAAGAGGATAACAATCCTATCAGCCCAGTTACATCCTGGGAACAAGCTGACTGTAGAACCACTGGCCGACCTGGCTAGTCACCAATTTTGTATACCCAGTCCTCCTAGGCCGCCACTTCTATTTGCCCAGTCCGCGCGGATAGTCCGCCTAGTCCACCACTTTCACATCAAAAATTTCAACATATATCTGTTTATAGGGATGAAGTCAAGACTGATGTCTTCTTTCTCAACATGCTCTCTTATGAAGTGATATCTTATTTCAATATGCTTAGTCTTACTGTGTGACATAGGATTCTTATTTATTGAAATGACACTTGATGAGTAACAAAACATTGGAGATTTACTTAGCTGAATATGGTAGTCTTTAAGTTGATGTTGGATCCACATGAGTTGTACATTATAACTCCTTACTGAAATGTATTTAGATTTTATAGTGGAGATTGCTACACTTGTTTGCCTTTTGTTGCTCAAAGATACCAGACTTCTCCTTTGAAACCGGCAAGTACAATATATTCTCTTTCTATCCTCTTTTCACCCTACAATATCCGAACATGAAAAGCCTGTTAGTTCAAAATCATCATTCCAAGGGTACTATAGGCCAAGATTTGGTGTGCCCTTAAGATATCTCGAAATCCACTTTGTAGTTGAGTAATGAGATTCTTTAAAGCATGCCTGGTACCTATCACAAACATATATAGCAAATATAATGTCTAGTCTACTAGCAGTCAAATATAGGAGGGAGCCAATTATGCCTCTATATTAGGTTTCATCAATTGGCTTGCCACTCTCATCCTTGTATAGGAACATACTTGACCCCAATAAAGTTTTCATGGTGGAGGCACTCTCCATCCCAAATTTCTTAATAAACTCCTTGGTGAACTTGGACTGAGAGATGAATAGTCCATTCTCAAATTTCTTAACTTGGAGGTCTAAGAAATACTTGAGTTTACCAATACTACTCATCTCAAATTGCCCTTACATTAGTTTAACAAATTTTTTTTCATAGGCAATATCAGTTGAACCAAAAATTATGTTATCAACCTAAATTTGGACTAGGATAATTTTACCCTTTAATTCCCTTAGGAATAATGACTCGTCTATCTTTTCCCTTGAGAATTTGTTCTCAATGAGAAAGCTAGACATAGTTTCATACCAAGCCCTTAGGGCTTTTTTTAGCCCATTCAAAGCTTTTCTTAAAAAAAATACATGATTACGAAAAGATGAATTGATAAAACCTGATGGCTGCTCAACATAGATCTCTTCTTTTAGGTCACCATCAAGGAAAGCTGATTTCACATCCATTTGGTAGACCTTAAATCCATTATGTACAACATATGCAAGGAATAATCTTATAGCTTCAATTCTAGCTACTGGTGCAAAGGTTTGATCAAAGTCAATACCTTCTTCTTGTCTGTATACTTTTGCAACCAACCAAACTTTATTCTTAATTATAACACCATTTTCATCTAGCTTGTTTCTGTATATCCATTTAGTCTATATGATGTTATGACCTTTAGATCTGGGTACCATCTTCCAGACATTACTTCTTTTGAATAGATTCAGTTATTCTTGCATCGTCACTATCCAGAATAGGTTTATGTTGTCTTCTTCAAAGTTCTTAGGCTTTATCTGAGATAGAAAACTAGAGTACATAACTACATTAAGATTTATGCAACGAGTGGTCACACCTTGACTTGCATCCCCAATTATCAAATCTCTGGGATCTGTCTCTTAAATGTCTAGCTAGCACTGGTAATCTATCTCTAGCTCCTTGATTTTTCAACTTTAGTGGGTTAGGGTTCTTCCTCTATCTACACTCTAACTAGTCCTTCTTATTGGATGAGCACATCATCTTCCTTTTCTTGGTCTGATGGAGTGGTGTCTTCTAAGCTTAGTTATTTTCATTCTCAAATTTGCACCTACAACACTAGAGGAGCTTGGAAGCTCATTAGGAATCATGGAAGTTTCAACAAAAATAAAATTAATAAATTTTTTGATAACACGATTCTTCAAGTTGTAAATATTATAGGCTTTGTTATGGCTGCTATACCCATCAAAAATCCCTTCATAGGATTTTTCAACAAATTTGGTCAGATAATACTTTCCATTGTTAAGCACATATCATTTGCTGCAAAAAATTCTTAAAATAGGCTAAATTTTGTTTTTTCCCTTCATTAGCCCATATGGTGTCTTCTTGTGATATTTATTGATAGAGGCCCTATTTTGGACGTGACATGCTTTGTTGACTGCCTAACCCAATAAATATTATGGGAGTGAAGTGTCACTCAACATGGTTCTTCCAGCCTTAATGAGAGTTCTGTTTTCCCCTAAGCAACACGATTTTTCGTGGGTGTTCTTGGAGAGAAGAATTCTTAAAAGATACCTTGCTTTTTGCAGAAGTTTGTCATGCATTCAGACAGAAATTCTATGTTATAGTCACTTCTGATTTTGACCAAAGTGCAACCTTTTTCATTTTGAATTTGCTTTACAAAGGTCACAAAGCTATCCAAGATATCAGACTTTATCTTTAAAAAAATACCCAAGTAAATTTGGAGTAATCTGATCAAGACCAGGGAAGCAGCTGAACAAAAACTCTTACCTCAGGAAGGAAGGAGCAATGTATTCACTTTAAGGCATCTGAAGAATATGAAACTTTACCTGCCAATGAAGAGCTAATGAGCCTATCAGCTAAAAGATTCTATAAAATGGCAAAGAAGGTCTTCAGAAGAAAATCAACAAGAAAGGAGGATAAACCAAGGTATGACAAGACTCCTACCAAGGAAAATGTCTGTTATGGATGCAGGAAGCCAGGACACATTCTTCTTGAATGTCCAGAGGCTCAGAAGAAGGATAAGATAAATGAAAAAGAATACAAGAAACACTCCAGCAAGCCCTCCTCCAACAAATACAAGAAGAAGAAGGAAAAAGGCATTGTAGCTGAGACTTGGAGTTAGTTAGAAGAAGAGACTTCATCCAGTTCTAGTGAGGATGAAGAAGAGGCAAAATCAAGAGAAATCTGCCTAATAGAAATTGATGCTTAATGCAGCCTCTCAGCAGCTGAAGAATTAGCATCAGAATAAGAATCAGAAGAGGACCAGGTAATAAATTCTTTTGATTTTGCTTCAGAACATTTTAAAACTGAATTCAAACTTTTGTGTAATGATCTAATTAAATCTGAGAAGGAAATCAAACTTCTCACAAAAAAACAAATAGAATATGATAATTTGTTTTCAGAAAACATCAAACTAAAAGCCGAATTAGAATCAACTTTAGAACACGTTATTTCCTTAAAAACAAAACTAAGTGAAGCAAAACAATTTGAAGAATCCCTAAATGGGAGAAGTATAAAATTAATGGATATCACCAGCACAGTAAATGCTAAGCTTAATGGTAAACTAGGCTTAGGAGCTTAATCAAGTCAGCCACAAATTCTTCAGAAAAATATTTTATGAACCCCCATAAAATTCTTCTCTACTAAAGAAAAAGGAAAAAAAGTTTTACTACTGACAGATAAAGATACTGAAATCCTACCAAAGAATAAATCAAATAAACATAAAAAATCACATAAAAATCATTTTCAACAAAATTCGTTGAACTCAGATCGACGAAATGAGTATTTTGCATCGAACTGCGATCGGCGAACTCTGAAACCAAGAATTGGGTATGATTACTCAACAATGGGTGCTCGACGAAATCATTATATTTTGTCGAACAGAGATCGACGATCGTGGAACAAAAAACATGAGTATTATCATTCTGTGAATCTAGATCGATGACATAAATACTCTTTGTTGACCTCAGCTTGACAAACTCAACTAAATTCGTCGACCTCAAATTTTTAAAACATAAATTTCAATTTCTATCAAACTAAATATCAGAAACCAAAATTTGTTAACCCCTTTACTCAATGGATAATACCACCTAGAAGATTTCACCCCTTTGGATATAAAAACCAACCTAATTATTCTTACATTTGTAGTTATAAATTTGAGAAGAATAAAGGACCCAAGGTTACCTGGGTCAAGAACACCTAATCTAGTTTCATGCATGTGATGGACTATCCTACCACAGAGAAATAGTGGTACTTGTATAGTGGATTCTCAAATCATATGACAGGCAGCAATGGAAATCTAACATATTTCAAGTCAAAGCTTGGACCAAAGGTGATATTTGAGACTCCAACTGTGGCTAAACAGAAGGTTATGGGAATGTTAAAGTTGGAGCTGTTACTTTCAAGAAGGTAGCCTATATTAGTGGTCTCATGCATAACCTGATATCCATAAGAAAACTATGTGATGAAGGTTATCAGGTATCATTTACTAAATCTTGTTGTATTATTACTCCTGACTGTAACAAAGTTGGTTTAGCTAGACATAGGGAAGGAAACATATATGCAGTAATTTTTAAGTCATCTAGTTCAGAGATTTGCTTAATTAAACAGATTAGTAATACAAATGGCTTATTGCATAAAATACTAGGACATGTAAACTTAAAAAATATTACTAAACTATCTAGGGATAACCTTGTTAGAGGAAATCCTTCTGGCCCCTACAAGAAGGAAAGTCTCTACAGGGCTTGTTAATTAGGCATGCAAACTAAAAATAGTTTTAAATCAATTAATTAGAGTGATTCACCTAGAATCTTGTATTTGCTACATATGGATCTTTTTGGACCCATTGATGTACAAAGTCTGGGAGGGAAATCTTACACTTTAGTTATTATTGATGACTTCTCTAGATTAGCTTGGGTGTTCTTTCTGAGAAACAAGTCAGATAATTTTAAAGTTCTTACAGATTTTCTTAGGAGCATAAAGATTGAGTACTCTACTCAAGTTGCATTGATCAGAAGTGATCATGGCACTGAGTTTGAATATCTTCCTATACAAGAATTCTGTGATAAGAAAGGTATTAGGCATTGCTTCTCTGCTTCTAGAACTCCTCAACAAAATGGTGTAGCTGAAAGGAAAAATTGAACCCTTTTTGAATCTACAGGGACATTGCTTGTAGATGCTTACTTGCCCTTATCCTTTTGGGCAAAGACTATAAGAACAACAAATTATGGTCTGAATAGAAGTTTAATACATAAACTTAAGGGTAAGACTCCATTTGAATTGTTTAAAAGGAAGCAACCTAAAATTGATTATTTTAGAGTATTTTGTGGTAGATGTTACATTCACAATAATATCAAGAAACATCTTAGGAAGTTTGAAGCCAAAGTTGCAGAGGGAATTTTTTTGGATTTTCCTAAGTCAGCAAGGCCTATAGGGTATTTAATCAATCAACCTTAAAAATGGAAGAATCCGTACACATAACTTTTGATGAGGCTAATATGTGTTACAAGGAGAAGAATTCTTCTACCAGATATATTTTGCAGGTGCCCCTTCTGTGTGAGAAATTGGATGACTTAAACCTCACCCAAGAGGTTACATTGCATCCATCTCCACAAGTTCATGAAGAGAGTGAAGAAGAAATAATTCTAACAGTTGAACCAATAACAACTAACCTAATTTCAAAAGAGGAATTAATTCCCCAAGTTGTTGATGAACCAACTCCTCCTACTGATCTTATCACACTTAGAGATCATCCAATATCTCAAGTGATTGGAGATATATCAGTTGGTGTGCAAACAAGGCATCAACTCAACCAAGATTTTATGCATGCTTGCTTCATATCTCAGATTGAACCTCAATCCATAAAATATGCAGAGCAAGATCCCCACTAAATTATTGTAATGCGAGAGGAGGTCAATCAATTTGAGAGATGTAGAGTTTGGGATTTAGTTCCAAGACCCAAAGACTACCCAGTCATTAGTACTAAATGGGTTTTCAAGAAAAAATTGGATGCACAAAGAGCTATTATAAGGAACAAAGCAAGATTGGTAGCTCAAGGCTTTTCTCAGGAGGAAGGAATTGATTATGATCAGAACTTTGCCCGTGTTGCAAGGCTGGAGGCTATCAAGATATTTCTTATCTATGCTCCATACAAGAAGTTCAAAGTCTAACAAATGGATGTCAAGAGTGTCTTTCCCAATGGTGAACTCAAAGATGAAGTCTATGTGGAGAAACCACCAGGTTTTATCTCTCAAACTCATCCCTCTTTTGTTTTCAAATTGCATAAAGCTCTTTATGGTTTAAAGCAAGCTCCAAGAGATTGGTATGAGACCGTATCTAGCTTTCGTTTAGAGCATAAGTTCACTAGGGGCATTGTAGATAGGACTTTGTTTATTAGGGATCATAAAAATAAAATTTTGCTAGTACAAATATATGTAGATGACATCATTTATGGCTCTACTGATTCCAAACTATGCAAAAGGTTTTCTGACATTATGCATTCCAAGTTTGAAATAAGTAGCATGAGTGAGCTTTCCTACTTCCTTTGTCTTCAAGTGAACCAATCTCTTGATGGCATTTTCATCTCCCAATCCAAATATACTAAGGAGCTAGTTAAGAGATTTGGGATCTATGATGCCTTAGCTATGAAAACACCCATGGCTTCCAATACTATGATTGATTCTGATGAACAGGGCAAGATAGGTCATCAAAAAACATATAGGGCTATTGTTGGGTCCTTGTTGTATTTCACAACTAGTAGGCTAGATATAATGTTTGCTACATGTCTTTGTGCTAGGTTCTATGTGAACCCTAAAAAATCTCACCTTTTTTTCATAAAAAGAATTTTGATATATATAAAGGGTTGCCTAAATCTAGGAATCTGTTATCCAACTGAGTCAGAATTTGAATTAACTAGATTCTCAGATGCTGACTTTACTGGATATAGAGTTGACAGGAAAAGCACATCAGGAACATGCCAGTTCCTTTGTGATTGGCTTGTGTCATGGTTTTGAAAGAAACAGACATCTGGGTCAACTTCAACTACTGAAGCTTAATATATAGCAGCTGGAAGTTGTTGTTAAAAAATTTTATGGATTCAAAACAATCTCCTGGATTATGGACTCAATCTAAATAATTCAACTATATTTTGTGATAGTACAAGTGCAATTTCCATTGCACAAAATACAGTGCATCATAGAAGAACCAATCATATAAAAATTAGGCATCATTTCATTATAGATTGTGCGGATAAAAGAAAATTAATCTTGTCTTCATCTCTACTGATTTACAAAGAGCAGACATATTCACCAAACCATTGGATGAAAAGAAACATGTGTTCTTCTTGAATCAGTAAGGTATGATAAATGGAGAAGTTTAATTTGATTTTTTGTCCAAGGTCGAAGAATTGATCACATTTAATCGAACAGAGATCGACAATCTATGAACTCTTCTTGAGAATTTTTGTCGACCTGAGATCGACAAAATCTCTTTGTGAAGTCATTTTCATCGAACGGAGATCGACGATCTTACTTCAGAAAGTATTTTGTCGACCTGAGAATGACAAACTTATTTGCACCTCTTCAAACTGAGATCGATGCTATTATTTTCTCATGGAATTTGTTTTCGTTGATCTGAGTTCGAAGTTGTCCTTTTGTGTTGGACTGAGTTCGCTGTTTCATCTTCTGAAAACTTATAATAGGGTTTTCATCGAACTCCATTCTGTGCTTTCCAGTTCTCTTGCACTTGATCTCTTATTATTTTTGCAGAGCAATGGCGATTTCTCCAGCACTTCTCGCAACCATGAAGTTCGATGCAGGATTTGATTTCGACTTGGACTCATTTTCTCATTCAGATCAGTTATTTCAAGACATTCTAAAATTATATGAATGTTCATATCTGCAATTTCTCATGACAACCAGGATCAAACTACCAGTAACAGAGTTTAAGGAATGGGTTTTCACTGCACAGATTCAAGATTTACAACTTCTTATCGGTTCAATTACTCATAACCAGATTCCTCTCTCTCTAGAAATTTTAACTGAACTTTTTGGTTTTGTTAACGGAGAAGATGAAATAGACTTATTTAGCAGTGAATTTGATGAGATGCTATAAAGGTTAGGTCATACTATAGGAAACCCTAACCACCTCCTCAAGAAATATTTATCAATAAAATATATATTCTAGGCTAATATAGTTGGCAAAGTGTTGTTAGGAAAACACTCTGCTCATGATCATATTTCCAGGTAATAATTTTATCTGATGTGTGTCTTTGTTATCAAGAAGTGAGTGAACTGGGGAGGAATTCTATTTGATTTAATCAAGAAGAAAATCAGTAAGAAGGATGTTAGTTTTGGAAGGATTCTTGGAATCTTTCTCTAGGCAAAGGCTCAAGAGTTATTGGTCTCCCAAACAATTTTCATTAATGCCTCAAATGGGCTTACCTCTTCCTTATTTGGTAGATGGGAGAAGACTATCCCTAAGCCCTCCAGGGCTTCCTCTTCCAGGGTTGCTTCTGAGAACACCAGGGCTAATTCAGCCACTCCCCCAACTAATGAAGAAGCTCCTGCTCCTCCTCCATCTCCACCTCATTAAATATTTCCTTCATAAACTCCACTTCAACCACCTTCTACCTCCATTCAACTTGTCTCACCATCTCAACCACATTCACCAACTCATATCCATGAGGATATGCCATCTCCACCTCCTCAGTCTCCAATTCCATCTCATCATGATGACATTCCATCCACCTCTACCCAACCTAATTTCAAACTACTGTCATCTCCATATCCGCAAACATCTCCACCACATTCACCCCTTCAGGATCAACTTCCAGATACAATCCCTCAATCCAGTCTTCCATCCAACATTCCATCCACATTTCTAGAATTCTATTATACAGACTTCCCTCATTCCTTCACAGTCTGTTCAAATTATGGACACCAATCATCCTACACTTCTTCTACTCCTGAACCCCTCTATCTCAATTTCTCTGACATTGCTAAATAGCTTCTTCAATTCATCACTCCATCTCTTAAGCAACTAATAGTTGAGGATATTGCTCCTCTCTTTGCTTCTATCTCCTTTCTTTTTACTGAGTTTGCTGCTTCCTCCTCTGTCCCTTCTTCTGGGGGCCTTGGTTCAGGGCCTTCTGAAACTAGGTAGGGGGAGATGTTCTGGGAAGAAGCTCTAGCAGCACCAGCTCCAACTCCTCCAGCAGCAGCAGTTCCATAAGCAGAAAATCCAATAAAGATCATTGAGATTCTTGATTAAGATACAGAGATGATTTGTTTTGAATATTATTCAGCAGATACAAAAATAAACACTGTTGGTGATTTTATTATAAAGCCCGTAGTTGATATAGTTTCTTTATTATATTCTTTTGATTCAGTTCACAACAATAGTTTTTTAGTTGTTGATTCAGTTCTAGATTCTTATAAAGCCATAGTCTTCTATACATCACCTATTATTCCTGAAGTTTTGGAACAACTTTTGATAAGGTTTTCAGTTTCTGATATTATTATAGAACCAATAACTAACTCAGAGCCAAAGGCTTTTTATCCTCCAACTTTTTGCTGGGCTGATTCTCCCATGCCAGATCTTGATGAGATCTTGTTTCAAGATATGGAAGATGAGAATGATCAAGTGTTTACTGAAGTTGTAAATCCAGAAAGTCAAGAACACCCTCAGGCTCACCCTATCTTCACTGATGATATGCTGAAACAAATTCATGCTCTCTATGATAATCCATCAAATGATTCTGATGATGATGATGATGAAGATTCTGATGACTCCGAGGACACCAGTTCCATGAAGAGAAAAGTAAAGTAGAAGGCTCCTCCAAAGGCTGCTCCAGAGCCAAATCTAACTGCTGATACTCCTTATTACATTCTAGATAACATAACTCCCAGTCAAGACTCCCCTCACAGGATGAGATACTCTAAGAATGAAATGAAAGCAAGGAAGAAGAGTAGGAAATACTCTCCTCCACCTTAATTCAGGAGAGGTCCTCCTCCTCCTCCTCTTGCAGCTGGATCCTTAGGAAATCTTTATCAAGGTCAAAGATCTACTTCTCACTCCTATCTTCTTAGGGTCTGAACTCCACAGAAGCCGGTTTCTGGTTTCAACATTTTGGTGCAGTGAGCGTGGAGCGTGACCAGTACAGAAATCCTTAGTGAGTTCAATGAATGGAGGCGAAGGACAAGGAGCTGATCCAGTTGACTCGCCGTCTTCCGCTCCCTTGGACACTCTAGAAATGTTTGAGGACTTCAAGAAGGAAGTCAGGGATCTAGTACTCTTCGCACTCGCGACTCACAGAGAGTGCTCGATGCCCTCTATCTAGTACTCATTTCCCCTGTCTCTTGGAGAAAACACCCCCATCAAGTGACCTGGGAAGGGGTTCGAGGGGGAAGGAAGCGAGTGAGACCTCTCAGGGCGAATGATGTTCCCCAATTCGGCGAGTATGGGTAGGGTAGGTGAGGTTGAGGAGCGAGACCATCCAGCTTACCCTATAGGGGAGGGGAGTCTCTTTATCGAGCTGGTCGCATCCGTACGAATCCCAGTGGGGTTCTATGAGCCAGAGATGTGCTATACTGGTAGGGATGATCTGGTCTAGCATGTCCATTGGTTCGAGGATGTGGTCTCAATTCGGCAGATGTCAATTGCTTTGAAGTGTCGGCTCTTCGTGAAAAGAGGGAGTTATTCAGATCTACTTTAGGGGGGGGGTGAATATAGGTGTTTAAAAACTTGAGGTTATTTTAACCTATTCTATCAGAGTACAAAAATAGGTGATACCAATAAATATTAAAGCAGAAGGAAAACTAGTGAACTATTCTGAATATCACAAGAACTAGCAAGAGAAATAAGAAAAGGTGCAACCAGACGACACAAGAAATTATAGTGGTTCCCCAAATCTGGGTACATCCACTCTTCTACCACCCTGGTAGGAACCACTCTCAGGTTTTTGATCAGGTGACTGCCATCAAATAATATATATTTCAAAGGAGATATTGCAACCCTTCTGGCTTTTAATCAGGTGCCGGAAAACCAACTTGAAGTCTATTGATCAGGTGACCTCACAACCAGGAATTACTTTTGAAGGGAGTAAAAACCCTTTACACAGAGGGGGGAAACAAAAAGTTTAGTGGTCTTCTCTTTTCTCAAGCGAATGAGAGAAGACTTTAGAGTTATCCTGATGGATTCAAGGCTTGTCCTATGATTTGAATGGTTCAGGAGATCAGAGCCTTTTATATGGTGTAGGACTTGAATTCCTGAAAGCTGAGACTGATTGAAGAGGATTGTCTCCACAAGCTTCCTGAATGAACTCTTGTTTTTAGAACTGAGAGCTGTTCTTCTTCTTTTTCATGCACCCTTATTATTTCTTTAAAAAATCTGTCGACTGCATCAAGTAGTACTTAATGATAATTATCTGGGTCTTTTATTCTCCGAGTCTCTTTTCATTGAATCATTCCAAACTGAATTTGAAATCATCCACATTGATTGACTGCCGGAATCACGGGAACTTGTGCAACGGCTATAAGAGAATTAACTCATTTCCTTAACTGTCCCGACAAAGGCTGTATAATAATTCTATGAAAACCAAAAATTAATGCTTCCCAAGGAACGGTTATATTCAGAGAATATATGCTTTAATCACTCAGATTCATATAAGCAAAAGAATAAACAGTCAATAAGTAAAACAGTAACTGCAGGGAATAAAATGTTGATCTGGCAAAAATCGTCGATATGGTCCTGAGATCATCGAGCTCAAACATCCTCTATCGTCGAGCTGAGCCATGTGATTGTTGACCTGAAAATCTGCTTTCCAAACTGGGCTTCAAGATCGTCGAACTAAGATGGTTGATCGTCGATCTCAATCCTGAAAGTAGATCAGAGATTATCGACCTGAGTTCAACAATCATAAATCTCAGCATTTAGAGATTTAACTCTGAGATCATCGAGCGTAGAACAAAGATCATCGATCTCTCTTCAGAGATCGTCGAATGACTTTTTACTTAGAAAAATTTCTACCTTGTTAACTCTCTGCTTTCTTCTAAGTCTCTGATGTCTTGGTCTTGTCTCAGTGAGTTTTTGACCTGACTGATACCTAAAACACTAGACTAGACCCTGGCTATACAATGTGGGTTTTACTTTGCCTAGATTAGTGAACCTAGCCCAAATCCAAACTAGAGATCCAACAATCTCCCCCATATTTTTGTGAGGTCTCTAAACAATAATTAAAGAAAACAACAGGAAAACTAAACAACTATATCTGTCATGAAATAAAAGAAAAGTTCAAACAGATATTTACAATGATAAATATAGACACAAAAAGAAAATAGTTAATAAGACTTGTCTGAAGCTGGCTTAGTAAATTCAATTCTTCTTTTTGGATCTACTGCTTACTGTCTTGTCATTTTCAAGTCTGTAACACTAAGAACTTTAATTATAGCTACTCTGGGAACAACTGTCTCAGGATGTACCTACATATAGGCATTAGCATCAAAGATATTCTTATCAATATCAAATTGTTCCAGCTCTTTCTCCCTATAGTTAGACATAGTCGAGAAATGAGAAGGGTCAGTTCCTTCTTTTCTAGCTTTGTTTATTTGGGAGAGACCAATCAACTCATAAAACCTAGCCATCCTGAAGTAAGGATCAAGCTCAAGTTCATACTGAGATGATTCTTCTTTAGAGTCTTGAGAGGTCTTCTGAAGCTTCTTGTGCTTGATTTATTATTCTTGGAATTTTGTTTTTGTTGCTGATATTGATAATGACTGTCATGATGGTTTCGATGAGGTCTGACTTTACTGAATTTTTCAAGAATTCTGAATCTCCTACTAGAATCTGAAATATCTTCTCTATCAGCCTGATCATTCTGTCTACCTCTCCTTCTTGAATTGCCCCTTGAATAAGACCTGGATGGTCTGCTGTGAGAGTGAGGAGCATAAGAAGTCTACTGATTTGAGGAGGTAGCAGCACTAGAAGCAACATCCCCACTAGCACCTGCTGAAGGAGGAGGAGGAGGAGGTGGATCCTTCCTAAAAACTTTGACAGGAGAGGAGCCAGTCTTTCTCCTTTTCTTCTGAGCCTTCATCTCATTCTTGGAAAATATCATCCAGTGAGGAGTAGTTGATGTGAGAGTAATATTGTGCCTGATGAAGTAAGGAATGTAATCTTTAGGATTAGACTTAGACACTTCCTTTACAGGAGATTTTCTTTTCTTGGTCACTTTCTTCTTCTTGCTGACATCTGGATCTGAGTCTTAATCTGAATCTGAATCATTATCAGATATGCCTGGTGGATTATCATACAAATCATCAATCTCTTTGATAACTAAAAGTTCTTCAGCTGTATCAGCATCCATAATTTCATCCTGTTCTGGGATTGGAGAAGTAGAATAAGGATAGGTTGGAGGAGAGAAAGTCTTAGGCTCTGAAATCTCAACCTCTGGCATACTGTTCAGCTCAGGCACTGGAATAATAGAAGGAGATGTAGAAGACTCAGGCTCAGGAGCTGCCAAGAGCTCAGGCACTAGAGCAGCAAAATTCTGAAGAAGCAGAAGTAAAAGATCTTTGCTCAAAGGAGCAGTATAACATACTATATCTGAACAAAATTGAAAAGTAGCAGGGGGAAATACAATCTCTATACAAAAGATCAAAAGAGCTTAGAACTGAGGTCAGTTAAAAAGCTGGAGAGATGAAACAATCTCCATGAAGAATGTCCAAGGTTTTTTTAGGGATTTCAATGTCATCTTCCAAAAATGCAATAACTTCTGCATCAGGAATATCAATATCTACATTCTCTGTATCTGCCAAAACTGTATCTATAACTATCAAACCTGTGATTGCTTCTACAAAAACTGTGCCTTCCTCTGTTAATGTAACTGTTGGAGGAGGAGGGACTTCTTCACTGGACATCTCCTCCTGTTTGGTAACAGCAATGTCTGTTATCAGGCCCTAGAAAAAGAAGGGCCAGAAAAAGAGACAACAAAAGAATTAAGAGAAGATAGTAGAGGGGCAATGTCATCCTCTATGATGACTTTGATTGTAGGGGTAAGTAGGGCAATAAGAGCAAATGGAAGAGAGGAAGTGGAATGACCACAAGTTGTGCAAATGTTGGATATGGTAGGTTAAGTGGTGGATTTAGGGATAGACACTTGTTTTAAATGGGGGGAAACTTGAGGTGAGGGTTCATGAGAAGGTATATGAGTTTGTGAAGGAGTTGGTGAAGAGAAATGAAGATCAAAAGTTGGTGAGGTTTGGATTGAGATGTTGGTGGAGGGGATCTCTTCTAGATAATGTTGTAGAGGAGACAAAAGAGTAGGAGTTACTGGAGGAGGGCTTTGAGGTGGAGTTTGTTGATGTGGTAAAGTGGAAGTTGGTCTATCTGGTGAAGGAGAAATCTTTGGCTCATCTTCTCTAGGGTGAGGAGTGATTTGAGTAGTCCTTGTGTCCTCAGAAACCCTGTGGGTGGAGGGAGCCCTAGAGTGCTTTGAGATAGTCCTCTCCCACTTTCCAAAGAAAGCTGGGGTCAGCCTCTTGGAAGCATTGATGAATGTTGTTGGGGATGTCAATAACTAAGGGCATTTTTTAGTGAGAAAAATCCCTAAAATTCTGCCAAGAGAGACCTCTCTCTTATTTGCTTTCTTCTTAATCAACTCAAACAAAACTTCAGCCCAATTCACTGATTTTTGATTAACCAAGGCACTCATCAAAAGAAACTGGTGCCTGGATATATTATCATGGGCAATGTGCTTCCCAAGCAGCACTTTCCCCACAATATCTGCCAAGAACTTGTATTTAGGAGACAAGTTCTTTTTCAGAAGCTTGCTAGGGTTTGCCTCAGCATGACCCATTTTGGCAAGCATGGCAGAAAATTCCGCTTTATCCAAATCAATATCAACTTCTCCATTAATAAAACCAAAAATTTCTGTAAGAACGACAGGGGTTAAATGTACCTCCTATCCAGAAATAGTTCCTATCATCGGCTGTTTGTTTGAAGAAGATGTATAAGCCCATTCTTTAATTTCAGATACTTGTAACTTCATCCTGGTCGTCAGAAACTTCTGTAACTTCGGTGCATCAAATAACTTCAACACGTCCTAAAACATCTGATCACTATGCTTGAATGAATCCAGATCAATATCAAAACTTGAAACGAACTTCATGCTGGACACAATCACCACTGGAATTGTCATTGGAGAGTTCCTGCAGAAAAAACAAAGATCAAGTGCAGAAGTGAAATGGAAAGCGCGGGATTATTTCCGTCTAAACCCTAGTTTATAAGGTTAAAGAAAACAAAGAGACGGGATTAGCCAAGCGCATTAACTACTAAAATGACTTCCAAACAAAGGTTGGCAAAATATTTTAATATAAAATGAGTTTGGTAACCTCAGATCGAAGAGAAGGAATAAATCGTTGATCTCAGTTCGACGATAAATTCTCTGAACCAAAAAAATCATCGATCTCTGTTCGACGACAATTGTTTCACTAATAAGTTATCATCAATCTTAGTTCAACGTTCAACTTCACAAGATATTAGCAGATCGTCGATCTCCGTTCGACGATCTGTCAACAAATCATCGAGCTCAGACAGAAAGTCAAATAATCTCATCTCCATTAATCATACCTAGCTGATTCATGAATAATAGATGTTTCTTTTCATCCAAGGGTTTGGTGAAAATATCTGCCCTTTGCAAATCAGTAAAGATGATGGTGAGATTGGTTTTCTTTTTGTCTACACACTCCCTAATGAAATGATGCCTTACATATATATGCTTAGTCCTAGAATGATGGACTGGATTCTATGCTATAGAAATAGTACTAGTACTATCACAAAATATAGTTGAATTATTTAAGTTGTATCCATAGTCTAGTAGTTGATATTGTACCCATAACATCTGAGAACAACAACTGCCAACTACTATATATTAAGCTTCTGCTGTTGATATAGACAAAGATGTTTGCTTTTTTAAAAACCAAGAGACAAGCCTAGCACCCAGGAACTGGCATGTTCTAGAGGTACTTTTCATGTCTACTCTACATCCAGCAAAGTCAGCATCTGAGTATCATGTCAACTCAAATTCTGACTCAGCAGGACACTAGATTCCTAGATTTGGGCAACTCTTTATATATCTCAAAATCCTTTTTAATAAAATAAGGTGGGATTCTTTAGGATTCACCTGGAACCTAGTACAAAGACATGTGGCAAACATTATATCTGGTCTACTTGCTTGGAGATATAACAGGGAACCATCAATGGCCCTATATAATTTCTGATCAATAGGTTTCCTGTGCTCATCAGAATCAATCACAGTATTTGTAGCCATGGGTATTTTCTTAGCTGAGGCACTAGCCATCCCAAACCTTTTGATCAGCTCATTAGCATACTTGGATTGGGATAGGAAAATGCCATCAGGTGCCTGCTTGACTGGGAGACCAAGGAAGTAGGAGAGCTCACCCATACTGCTCATCTCAAACTTTGAATTCATAAGGTTGGAAAACCTTTTGCATAGTTTGGGATCAGTAGAACCAAATATAATATCATCTACATATATTTGTACTAACAATATTTAATCATGATAATGTTTAACAAATAAAGTCCTATCTACTATGCCTCTAGAGAATCTATATTCTAACAAGAAGATATATAGGGTCTCATACCAAGCTCTTGGAGCATGCTTAAGACCATAAAGAGCTTTATGCAACTTATAAACAAAAGAAGGTTAAGTTGGAGAGATAAAACCTAGTGGTTGTTCAATATAGACTTATTCTTTCAGTTGTCCATTCAGAAAAGCACATTTAATATCCATTTGATAGACTTTAAATTTTTGAGAAGCAATATAGGCCAAGAAGATCCTGATTACCTCTAACCTTGCCACTGGAGCATAGGTCTGATCATAATCAATGCCTTTTTCCTGTCTATACCCTTGAGCAACAAGTCTAGCCTTTTTCCTTATGATTGCTCCTTGTGCATCCATATTGTTTTTGAACACCCATTTTATTCCAATTACTGGGTAGTTCCCTGGTCTTGGGACCAATTCCCAAACTCTACAGCTATCAAATTAGTTGAGCTCTTCTTACATTGTAAGGATCCAATGGGGATCTTGCTTTGCATCTTGAATGGATTGAGGTTCAACTTTAGAAATGAAGCAGGCATGCATCAAAACCTGGTGGAGCTGAAGTCTAGTCTGCACACCTGCTGATATGTCTCCAATCACTTGAGATACAGGATGATCTTTAAGTGTGACTAAATCAGTAGGAGGAGTTGGTTACTCAATAGCTGGTGGAGCTAATTTCTCTTGTAGAATTATTTCAGCTGCTTGGACACTATTAGTTGGCTCACTGATATCTTCATCACTACCTTAAGCTATTTGTGGAGATGATGGTGTAACAACCTCAGGAGAGAGTGTCACAGCATCCAAATTCTCACATAAGGTAGGTACCTGCAAGTTCTGACTGGTAGAAGTATTCTTCTCCTTATAAAACATGTTAGTTTCATCAAAGGATACATGTATAGACTCTTCAATTTTCAAGGTAGATTTATTATAGACCCTATAAGCCTTGCTTACTTGGGAATATCCTAGAAAAATTCTCATTTCAGAATTGGCTTCAAACTTTCTAGTGTATTTTTTGTTGTTAATATGAATGTAACAAACACAACCAAATACTCTAAAATAGTCTACTTAGGTTTCATCCCTTTGAGTAGCTCATAGGGGGTCTTAGCCTTTAGCTTATATATTAAACTTCTATTCAGCACATGGTTAGTTGTGCTCACTACCTCTGCCCAAAAGGAAATGGGCAAGTATGCATCAGCAGGAAATGTACCTGCAGCTTCAATTAAAGTTCTATTTTTCCTTTCAGCTACCCCATTTTGTTGAGGAGTTCTAGGAGCAGAAAAGCATTGTCTGATACCTTCCTTCTCACAGAACTCTTGCATAAGAAGAGACTCAAACTCAGTACCATGATTAGTTCTAATCAATACAACTTGAGTAGAGAACTCACTCTGTATGCACTTGAGAAAATCTGTAAGAACCTTGAAGTTATCTGACTTATAATTCAATAAAGAACACCCAAGTGAACCTGGAGAAGTCATCTACAATAACTAAGGTGTAAAACTTCCCTCCTAGGCTTTGTACATCAATGGGTCCAAAAAGATCCATGTGAAGCAAATACAAAATACTAGGTGAGTCACTCTTATTAATGGATTTGAAACTATTTTTATTTTGCTTGCCTAGTTGACAAGCCTTGCACAGGCTTTCCTTCTTATAGGGGTAAGAAGGCAATCCTCTTTCAAGGTTGTCCTTAGATAGCATAGCAATGTATTTTAAGTTTATATCTCCTAGTCTCCTATGCCATAATTGAATTTGATTACATGATTGGTTAAATAAACAAATTTCATTTATTGCTGAATTGAAGTTAACAATATAAATGTTACCTATTCTAGAACAAGATAAAACTACTATGCTGTCAGCTAAAGAAATAATGCAAGAGGACTGATTAAAAGTTCCCTGAAATTCTTCATCACAAAGCTTACTAGTGGAGATCAAGTTATGCTTCAATCAACTTACATATAAAACCTTCCTGAATGTGACAGCACCTATCCTGATTTCTCCATAGACTTTAGTCTGTCCAAAGTTGGAGTAACCAAAAATAACCTTAGGTCCTAGCTTTGACTTATAGTTGGATAAGTTGTCCTTCCATCCTATTATGTGCTTTGAGCACCCACTGTCCAGATACCATTGTTGGATGTATGGTGGACAGTTCTTCACCTGCAACAATCAAAAGATTAATTGTTCTTGACCCAGGTTACTTTGGGTCTTTTGTTTTCTTGATAAGAAAAACTTGAGATAACAGACATGGTTGGCTGAGATTTATAGCCTAGTGGATGGTATCTACTAGGTGGAATTTCCTAAAGGGTGAAAGGATTGATTGTTTGCCTTTTCTTATTAGGGTTTCTGTTATAGTTAAAGGTTTTATTAATTCTCACTAGGTTCGATGATTGGAAGTGAGATCGTCGATCTGATTTCAACGACATGGGTTGAGATCGTCGATCTCTACTCAGAGAAGGATAATATTCATTCTCTATGCCCCAAGTTCGTCGATCTCTGCTCGATGATCCATACAGAAATCGTCGATCGTAGTAAGACGATTGATTACAGTATAAATTTTCATTCAAATATCTTCGACCTGAGTTCGATGATTTGTTCACATTTTGTCGATCTGAGTTCGACGAAAACTGCTGAACATTATTTTTGTTTTGATTTTGTCTGTTTCTATTTTTCTATTTGTTAGGTTTGTTCTTATTTGCAGTTGAGGGTTTCTCATAGATTAGTTCTTTACCTTTTTCTGAGATGAATTTTACTAGGGTCCTTAGTGCATTTTTCTGGACCAGTGGGGGTTGGCTTGATGAAGCACCCAAGCCTAGTTTGCCAGTGAGTCTGGCATTAATAGTGCTTGTAATGACAAACAGCTCAAGGCTTCTCCCATTAAGGGATTCTTCAAGTTTCCTTGCCTCAGCTAGTTCAGTTTTCAGTTTAATTATCTGTTTATTTGCAAGAGTAATTTCATCTTTTAATTTATGGTTTTCTATAACGAAACTACTTTGATCATTCAATTGCTCTCTAAGTTGTTTAATTTCCTTTTCTGAACTAATTAGGTCCATGCACATAGTTTTAAATTCATGTATAAAATCTTCAGAATTAAAGTCAAAAGAAGAGAGTGCCTAACTTCTGAAAGTGGTTGTTCATCATCTGATGAATCTTCTCCTGAATGAGTGCTGGAAGCATCATTTACCATTAGACAAACTTCCTTTTCCTTTGCTTCCTCCTCATCTTCATCACTGGAGCTAGAGGATGAGGAATCCTCTTCAGTATCACTCTATGTTTCTGCTACAAAGCCTTTCTCTTTCTCTTATGCTTGCTTGAGGAAGCTTACTGCATTTCTGTCTTCTGAAGTCCTTGTCCTTTCTTTTCTCCTTCTTTTGATTCTCTGGACACTAAGAGTTGTAGTGTCAAGGTTTCCTACAACCAAAACAAACAACCTCTTTAGTTGGTGTTTTGTCATACCTAGGTTTATCTTCTTGTTTCGATGATTTCTTCCTAAAGTCTCTTTTTCCCATCTTGTAGAATCTCTTTGCTAAGAGACTAAAGAACTCCTCATTAACAGCAGGAGTTGTTGTTTCTTCTATAGCCTTAAAAGCAATGTTCTTCTCTTTCCTGATTTGAGTAGAGACCTTCTTCTCTGCCTCCCTAGTCTTTGTCAAGTGCTCAAAGGATTTGAACTTTCCCAAAAGTGTTTCTGTGGAAATTTCTAAAATACTTTTGGCATTTTTGATAGGCCAGATTCTTGTGTCCCAAGAACTGGGACAACACATCAATATTTTATCATTGATCTCTGTCAGTGAAATGTCCTTATCCAATGTTCTTAGTTCACTGATGATGGCACTCAGTCTGCGATACATCTCTTTAACTGATTCAGCTTCTTCCTTTCTGAAGTTCTCATACTTAGAAATAAGAAGGGATCTTTTGTCTTTTCTTTCTTCCACTGAACTTGCCACCATTTTGTTCAAATAATCCCAGATACCCTTTGCTGATGTGCAATCAGCAACCTTTTTTAAAATGTCATCTGACATAGTCTTGGCCAGTATGTTCATGGCCTTGCCATGTGCAATTTTTGCTCTTTTGAGCAACAGTCAAAGTTGGTGGTGGTACGGCATGAGTGTAAGTAGATGTAGAAGCAGCTTCAGTTGGTTAAGGGGGACCTGTCAAAATTGAGTAAAAAATATCTTTATCAATTGAGTTCATGTAAAGTCTTATTCTTTCCTTCCAGATACTGAACTTATTTAAGTTATATACTTGAGGTCTGGTGCTTGCATAATCCTTTTTCTGTGCCATGTGATAAATGAATAGCTAAGGAAAAGAAAATCTGAATAAGCAGGGATCTTGATTCAAGTGTTATCTTGTACAACCAAAGAACCAAAACCTCTAATATAAATTGAAAGGAGGGAGTTATTCATATCTACTCTAGAGGGGGGTGAATAAGGTGGTTTAAAAACTTTAGGCTGTTTGAAACTATTTTATTAGAGTACAAAAATAGGTGATACCAATAAATATTTCAGCAGAAGGAAAACTAGAGAACTATTATAAATATCACAAGAAATAGCAAGAGCATTAAGAAAAGGTGCAACCAGATGACACAAGAAATTATAGTAGTTCCCCAAATCTGGGTACATCCACTCTTCTACCACCCTGGTAGGAATCACTCTCAGGTTTTTGATCAGGTGGCTGCCACCAAATAATATCTATTTCAAGGGAGATATTGCAACCCTTCTAAATTTTGATCGGGTGTCGGAAAACCAACTTGAAGTCTTTTGATTAGGTGACCTCACAACCAGGAATTACTTATGAAGGGAGTAAAAACACTTTACACAGAGGGGGGAAAGAAAAAGTTGAGTTGTCTTCTCTTTTCTCAAGCAAATGAGAGAAGACTTGAGAGTGATCCTAATGGAGTCAAGGCTTGTCCTGTGATTTGAATGATTCAGGAGATCAGAGCCTTGTACAGGGTGTAGGACTTGAATTCCAAAAAGCTGAGACTTATTGAAGAGGATTGTCTCCACAAGCTTCCTGAATGAACTCTTATTTTTGGAACTAAGAGTTGTTCTTCTTCTTTTTCGTGCAGCCTTGTGATTTCTTTCAAAAGACTGTTGACTGCATCAAGTAGTACTGAATGATAATTCTTTGGGTCTTTTATTCTCTGAGTCCCTTTTCTTTGAATAATTTCAAACAAAATTTGAAATCATCCACATTGATTTACTACCGGAATCACGGGAACTTGTGCAACGGCTATAAGAGAATTAACTCATTTCCTTAACTATCCCAAGAAAGGCTGTATAATAACTCTGTGAAAACCAGCAATTAATGCTTGCCAAGAAATGGCTATATTTAGCGAATATATGCATTAATCACTCAGAGTCATATAAGCAAAAGAATACACAGTCAATTAGGAAAACAATAACTGCAGGGAATAAATGTTGATCTGGCAGAAATCGTCAATGTGGTCCTGAGATCGTCGAGCTCAAACATCCTCTATCGTCGAGCTGAGCCATATGATAATTGACCTGAAAAACTTCTTTCCAAACTGGGCTTCAAGATCGTCGAACTTATATGGTGGATCGTCGATCTCTATCCTGAAAGTAGATCAGAGATCGTCGACCTGAGTTCAGCAATCGTCGATCTCAGCATTTAGAGATTTAACTCTGAGATCATCGAGCATAGAACGAATATAGTCCTCTCTTCAGAGATCGTCGAATGACTTTTTACTTAGAAAAATTTCTGCCTTGTTCACTCTCTGCTGTCATCTAAGTCTCTGATGTCTTGGTCTTATCTCAATGTGTTGTAGACCTGACTGATACCTAAGACACTAGACTAGACCCTGGCTATACAATGTGGGTCTGACTTAGCCTAGATTAGTGAACCTAGCCCAAATCCAAGCTCGGGATCCAACACTTCATTATAAATTTCAAGGAGAAGGCAAGCGATTGGTTCCATCAACTTCCCGCCAACTCCATATACTGCTTTGAGGACATGCGTTGGGTGTTCCTGCTAAGGTTTTAACCTTCAAAGAAGAGGAAGAAGGAATTAGAGTCCCTATTTCTCATCAAGAAGGGGGTGGAGGAGACGCTGGGAATTTATGTCGGCAGGTTCCAGGAGGAGATTTTCCAAGTTCAGGAGATGCCTAGGCATACCCTCATGATACCTTCACTCTGGGGCTGCAACAGGGGTTCTTTAGATTAGCGTTAAAGCAGGTGCCTCCACTGTCCTTCAAGGAGCTAATAGATAGGGCGACAAAGGAGATCATGGGAGAAGCATCGAATCTGGAATATGCCAGGAGACAAGCTAAGTTAGCTGCAGAGGAGGAGAAGGAGCCAGGAGGTAGGAATCATGAGGTGAGGAGTGGAGAGTCCAGGTAGCAGGAGCAACAGCAGCACCAGCCGAGATGGGGTCGTCAGGATCCGAATAACCAGCTGGGTTGGAGGCAGCCGGAGTGGCATGACAAGGGGCAAAGAACATGCTTCCACGGAGGGGGAAACTATCAAGGGGGGCAAGGCCTATTCAACCCCATGGGATTGAGGCAAGGCTAGAGACCCCCTTTCCCTGAGTAGCACTAGGCTATAATAATAGCTCCGGGGAGGAGGAGGAGAGGTGTTCATAGGAGAAGGCCGGAAGGCAGGGGAGAGATGCCCTACTGCGATTTCCACTAGGAGGAGGGCCACACAATGGCCACCTGCCCGGAGTTCTTAGAGATGAGGGGGCAAGAGAGCAGGCCCCACAGTAGCAGCGACCCTGTGAGGAGGTATAGATAGAATAATTTCTGCCAGGAGCGGAGGACGACGATAGGTTCGAGGATCGGTCAAACGTAGGAGGTCGAGGAGGGATCAGTGTGTTCCACGAGGGTGGGGAGTCGAGGCCTCCCACAAGGCAAGTCTCCACACCATGTACCATCAGAGTGTTGCCTTGACGTCCCAAGCCACGCCCCAAGATGAAAGAATCACCTTATTTTAGAAGGACATGCCGGATTATGAGGATCCATTCTGTGATGTGCTGGTAATCCATGCCGTCATCGAAAATTTCACTATCGCCAAGATCCTCATCGATAACGGGAGTTCCGTCAACGTCATTTTCAAGAAGGCATTGGACACGATGAAGGTGGAGGCCAAGAGGGTTTCTATCCTTGGATGGACCTTTGTTCGGGTTCTCCGGAGAGAGAATGGAGTTGGAAGGGGGTGTGGGACTCCACATTATCTTAGGGGGTGAGTCCAAGAACTGTAGGTTCATTATCATAGATGCTTCTAGCAGCTATAATGCAATATTTGGGCGGCACCGCAGCAGTGCCTTCCGCTATGTGCCCTCGTCCTTCCACCAATACCGCAAGTTCAATGCCAAAGTAATCTAGGTTTGGGGATACCCCAAGGTGGCGAGAGAATGTTACGTCACCGCGGTCAACACCATCTCATGGTAGGAGGGAGTTAAGGAGATTGAGAGAAGAATGGAGGAGTTGTCCAGGCAGGAGGCAGTGGGAGAAGAAGAGGAGATGGAACTGGAGGAGGTGGAGATTCACACCCGTGTGGGGGGTAGTAGAAGAAGTTTCGGAGGAGCAGGCCAAGGTGATGGTAGTGGATAAAGTTGAGGAGGAGTAAGCGCTCATCCCCGGTGAGAGGGAAGTAGGCGAGTGTGAAGAATAGTCCGGAATGGAAGTGGTGGAATAATTGGTGGAGCTAGAGGTCCTTAACCAGAGGGAAGGGTGGAGAAGGTGTGAGTCAGTGGGGGGTTAAGCTAGGAGAACTAGGAGAAGAAGTTGGAGTGCATCCAGAAAAATATGGATATCTTCGCATGGAGCGCGGCTGACATGCCAGGGATTTATGGAGATGTGGCTTACCACCACCTCAACCTGGATCCTGGTGCTCGCCCCATCCAGCAGAAGAAGAGGTCCATCACCGACAGGCTAGCCGAGCCCATCCGAGAAGAGGTGGGTAAGCTTATCAAGGTGCTGTTTGTATCAGAGATCCAGTACCCGGCTCTGCCTCCAATGTGGTGATGGTCAAGAAGGGAGACGGGCGCTGGAGAATGTGTTTTGATTTTTCACTTTTAAAAAAAGCCTGTCCTAAGGATTGTTATACCCTGCTTCGAATCGACGCGTTGGTTGACTTAGCCGTCGGTTTTTCTCTTATGAGTTTTCTATATGGCTTTTCAGGATACCACCAAATCAGGATGCACACACTAAACAAAAAGAATGTTTCCTTTATTACAGGGGATGGGTGCTTCTGTTACAATATGTTCCCGTTTGGGCTGAAAAATGCAGGGGCAACATATCAAAGAATGATGGACCGGGTTTTCCAGGAGCAAAAGGGGAGGAATTTGGAGGTGTATGTGGATGACCTAATGGTGAAGAGTCGGGATGCGATATCTTATCTCCAAGATCTGGAGGATACCTTTAACACCTTGCAAAAATATAATATGATGTTGAATCCCCTAAAGTGCATTTTCCGGGCAAGTATGGGAAGTGCTTGGGACACCCCCTTACTCTGGCGGGGGTGGAACCCAATCCTAATAAGGTGAGGGTAATCATGGACTTAGAGTCACCGTAGAATGCCAAAGAAGTCCAGCGCCTGACAGGAAGCTTGCATGGCTGAGCAGGTTTCTCTCTTGGGCATGAGAGAAATGCTCGCCCTTCTTTAAAGTGCTGAGGGGAGGCCATAAATTCGAATGGTCCAAGGAGTGCGAGAAGGCTTTCCAAGCCTTGAAGAGACAGCTTACTCATACTCCGCTTCTCCAAAGACCAGAGGAGGTGGAAGATTTATCCTTGTACCTAAGAGTCGGGGTCGAGGCTGTGAGCTTCATCCTGGTCTGGAGGAGGGAAAGAAGCAGTTGCAGATCTATTATGTGAGTGGGGTCCTAAGGAAGGCAGATCTTCAATACTCGATCTTGGAGAATTTATCCTTCGTTCTGGTCATCTCGGCCTGGAGGCTCTAGCGGTACTTCCAGGCACATTCAATCTGGGTGGTGACAGACCATCCCCACCACAAC
Organism: Platanthera zijinensis; assembly: GCA_039513925.1. Classification (NCBI taxonomy): domain Eukaryota; kingdom Viridiplantae; phylum Streptophyta; class Magnoliopsida; order Asparagales; family Orchidaceae; genus Platanthera; species Platanthera zijinensis. The sequence continues at coordinate 129,990,857 of CM077085.1, read as the reverse complement.
ATCTTTGAAGGGGTGGAGCATTCATGGAGGCTTGAAAAATATTCGGTAGAGGTAAGCGAGTTTGACATATCATTTGTCCCTCATCTCTCGATTAATTCCCGGGCGATGGCTGACTTCCTGACCGACTATGTGGTTGAGGTCGCAAAGTCAGAGCTCACTCCTCCGGTTCCCTGGAAGGTGATGGTGGATGGCGCCTCTGGAAGGAACTCTTTGGGAATGGGAGTGATCCTGTAGAGTCCTTAGGGAACGAAGATAGAGCATACGGTGGTCATCCATTCCCCATTACTAATAATCAAGAGGAATGTGAGGCGGTAATCACAGGATTACGTCTAGCAAGGAAGCTGGGGGTCCATTACGTGGAGGTGCTAACAGATTCCCTGGTGGTGTCTTCTCAAATCGATGACAAGTTTGAAGCAAGGGATCCTACCCTCCAGTTATACCTAGCGAAGTTGAAGGGCATCCTTGGCATGTTCCAAACATTTTCCATCCAACATGTGCGGCGGGAAGAAAGTGTACAAGTGGATCAATTAGCCAAGTTTGGGCCCCGTGTAGGAGGAACAATAATCGACCTATTTCATCCTTCTATTGAAGAGGGGGACCTGATGGAGGTGAACCATGGCCCCTCCTGGATGGACCCCTTTACAGTCTTCTTATCCACGGGTGAGTTACCGAAGGGCCAAGATAAGAATCATTTCAGGTATAAGTCAGCATACTACTTGATGCGCTATGGGAAGTTGTACAGGAAGACACTCTTGAGATTTCTAGCATGTTGCTTGACTTAGGAGAATCTTGGAGGAAGTCCATTCCGATGAGTGCGGAAGCCACTCAAAAATTAGGATGCTGGAAGGAAGGATAGTGATACAAGGGTATTTAAGGCCGACCCCATGTTGGGATCCTGCCAAATTTATAAGGAAATGTCAGAAGTTCCAGTTGTTCGCTCCTCTCCAACTGTTGTCAGCTCAGAGGATCAGAAGCATCACCGTGCCATGTACCTTCGCTTTTTGGGGAATGGATCTTATGGGGTTCTTCCCCTAGACCAGCAGGCAGAGAAGGCTCATGTTAGTTATGATCAATTTTTTCTCTAAGTGGTTGGAGGACAGGGCGCTGGGCAAGATGACAACTCAGGTGATTCACAACTTTGTATGGGTGGAGATCATTTGTCGGCATAGGTTTCCTCTAGCCATTATCACAGATAATGGACCACGGTTCCTTAGTGTAGAGTTCATCAGCTTTTGTGGCCAACTCAGGATAGACCACAGGTTTGCATCGGTCCATCACCCTCGGAGCAATGGGCAAGTAGAGGTGGCAAAAAAGATCATCGTAAACTTGTTAAAAAAGAAGGTGGTAAATTTGAAGGGGACATGGGTGGAGCAACTCCCTTCGGTCCTTTGTCCCTGAGGACCATGCCCAACATGGCCATGGGGAGACTCCCTTCAAGCTCTCCCACGGCTGCGAGGCGGTACTCCCAATAGAGTTCGAGATTTGGATGTCGTGGATAGTGAAGACAGGGGAAGGAAGTGAGGAATGGAGGGATGAGAATGAGAACAATCTACAACTCTCCCTAGATCTAGTAGAAGAGTTGCGCGACCTTACAGTGATTCGGTAGGAAGAAGTAAAGTAACAGATGGCTAAGTACTTCGACAAGCATGTCAGGATCAAGAAATTCATAAAGGGGGACTTGGTCTTGAAGAAGGTCGATGTTGCTGGATGGTCGGCAGCTGTAGACAAGTTGAATCCTAATTGAGAGGGTCTCTATATAATCAAAGATACCTTGAAGTCGGGGGGATACCACCTCCAGAATGTGGAGGGGGAACCCCTCAGTCATGCCTAGTGCGGCGACGACTTAAATCACTTCTACCCATGAAATTGAATAACGAACAATACCCCTTTTGCACTCTTATCTATCTTTTGATGATTCACTTGATTGTTATAAGGAATGTGGAGAATGGTTGGCCAAGAGAAAAGTATGTTTGATGCTCAACACCCATCGTCAGGCTCCCATTAGCATTTTGGGCCTGTGGAAGCACCCAGTGGCTGTCCAAGAGAAAAGTCTCGTTGATGCTCAACACCCGTTGTCAGACTTTCACTAGATGATTGGGCTGGTTGAAGCACCCTGTGGCAAGCCAAGAGAAAAGTACGGTTAATCTTCAACATCCGCCGGCATTCTCCAACTAGCTAATTGGGCCGGTGGAAGTGCCCGGTGGATGGCCAAGATAAAAGTCTGGTAGATGCTCACCACCCATCGTTAGGCTCCCACAAACTGATTGGGCCGGTGGAAGCACCCGGTGGTTGGCCAAGAGAAAATTTTGGTTGATCCTCAACACCCGCCGTCAGGCTCTCACTAGTTGATTGGGATGGTGGAAGTGCCTGATGGCTGGCCAAGAGAAAAGTCTGGTTGATGCTCTAGCTAATTGAGCCGGTGGAAGAACCCGGTGGCTATCCTAGAGAAAAGTTCGGTTGATGCTCAACACCAGCTGTCAAGATCCCACTAGCTGATTGGGCCGGTGGAAGCGCCCGGTGGTTGGCCGAGAGAAAAGTCCAGTTGATGCTCAACGCCCGCCGTCAGGCTCCTACAAGCTGACAAGAAGGTTGGGGGATGTAAACTCCTAGTGGCTCGTCAAAGGAAGAATTAGAGTAACGAATACTACCGAGAGCGAGCACTCTAGGAGAGAGGAGCCTCGGCCCTCAGGCGCCCATTCAGCAAATACCCCCGTAGCCCGTGAGGCAACCCAAGTCATGAGGGCTCAGTCTTGAGAGGAACTCGTGAGTCCTTTAGACCGCATCATTACCAAATAATGCATGGCTCGCGCGAGCTAAACACCCATGGAGCGAGACAAAAGATGCCTAGACCTAGATCTTGTGAGCGCCGCGGAGAAACTCTCTGAATGGATGGGGCGGGTCGCCGCTCGTGGGCCGATTGTCGAGGGTCTTGTCACTCTCTACGATAAGGCCTTAAGAATCGCGCGGTCTAACTATCGAGATGTTTATTCAGATGAGGAGAGCGAGAAGGCTGAGCAAGGTCACGAACAAAGAAAAAGAAAGATTATCAATAGCAGTAAAGATAACGAGGTCAATCGACATCCATTCAAGAAAAGAACATATGCATTGATAAGAAGTAATTACAAAATATGAGCCTAGACCGCATGTACAATATTAAAAAAATGGCAAAAAATAAATTGCATATTCATAGAATAAAAACCAATACAGCTTGTACTCTTCAGGGCGAGCCCTCGGGCGACTTACTATCTCGTAGGAGGAGATAGGAGTCGTCGCCCGACATCGGGACTAGGATGAATAGCTCCGGGACCACATCTTTCGTCGTATGTTGCACTCCCTTGCTCGTTACTAGGCCCACCTGCTGTATCGACTGGAGGGTGAACTTCGCCAACTTGGTCGAGTTCAGCTCCAATAGCTCATCAACATTGTGCTTGGAATACCACGCGGGCTTGTCGCTGCTACTAGTGGGAAGCGGAAGAGCTGCAGTTTCCAACTCCTGAACTCGAACCATAAGCTCTGCATTCTCCTTCCCCAGGTCGGCGATTTGAGAGTTTAGTCATTTGGCTGTCGCCGCATTCTACGGAGGGTAGTGAAAAGATGATTTCACACGGGAAGATATTCTTAAAAAAGGTGTTAAAAGGCATTCAGGACTCACTACCCCTCCTAGGTACACAGCGAGGAGGCGTCGGAGGAGTCAACCATCTTCTTGTGGTGCTCCACCACCTCGAGCGCGAGATTGTGGGCTTGATCCTTGTCAGTGATATTCTTAAGGTGCTCGGCGGAGTTCCTTTCTACCTGCATGCAGCGGCGACCCACCATGAGAGCCAGCTCAAGAGCGCGGAGCTGGGCCCGAGCACTATCATGCACCAGTACTCTAGTGGACACCATGTCGAAGATCGAGGCATCCTCCCATGAGTAGATACAAAAGGAGAAGGCAAAGTCTTCCCCGCCGGATGTCTCCTGCTCCAGCCAGGTCGATAGGAGGGTCGAGATCGAGGTCCTATTCGCCCCCTTGTCCTACAACAAGAGGGGATTGCAAAGCTCGTCTAGGTTCATCTCGTCATAGCCAAAGTTTCAGTGCCCCTCGACATGGGCTTGTCGGAGAGCTCCTGTTCTCGCACCATGGAGGTGTTGGCCTCCTCGCCGGGGCTCTTCTGGCGGGAGCTACAGAAATTGCGTTCTTCTCATGGTGAGGGCCCGCTGGTGCTTTCCCCTTTTCCTGGGGTGTTGGAGGTTCGCTACCCCTTGTCTTCGATTTCTTTGATTTCGACTGTGGGGAAGACTACTCGCGAACGACCAACTTTTGAGGCACGAGGGTGGTCGGGACCTCGCGATGCGCAGTAGAGGCCGATTTCGCGAGGGCAAGCTCGGCAGGAGTGATTCGAGCACTCTCGTACTATGGGTGTAGGGGGAGGTCTCGCTCACCTACAGTTGTTAGTGGTCGATGAGAACCTAAAATGAAATGTGGAAGAATGGGGGCGACTGCGAGTTCCTTTACCTTCCTCGAGAGGAACGGGGGCCATGGTGTCGACATTCCTTCGAAAGAACACGATTGTTGGAACACCCTATTACTGATTTGGGTAAGGATAACTTTGTCCTTAGGAATTTGTCTTGACCTCTTTGTATAGTTTTAAAGGTCAACTAGAATAGATCTAAGGCTTATAACTTAGGTTTTAAAGCTTCCCCCAAGACCTTGGAGTTCAAAATACAAGTACAAAAGTCTAAGGCAATAATCGTCTAGCTCAGATCGACGAGGCGTCGAACTCAGTTCGACAATCTCTGAGCTCAGTTCAACGAGTCGTCAAACTCGGTTCGACGATCTTTGCACTCAGATCAACGTTTCGATCTCTAGCCAAAATCCAGATCTCTGAGCTCAGGTCGACGATAGTCGAGCTCAAATTGACAATTTCTGTCTAAAGTATAAGTCTAGTCTCTGAGCTCAGGTCGACGAAAGTCGAGCTCAGATCAACGACTTTTCTTGAGAGATCAATGATTTCAAAATTCAAATTCAGTCAGTTATGGAATTCAATCTGTTTCATATCAAACATTTATTTCAAAGGATTTTGTAGCCATTTCAATCAATCTGGAGCAAGTTTCAAGAAAGACTAAATGGAATGTCTCTTAGGACTTTCCTCTAGAGACAAATATCATTTAAGGAAGTCATTTATGACTAGCTAACGGCCATCTAGAAGACATTGAGACAGTATAATGATTATTATTCTAAGTAATGGATTTTGAGACATAAGTTTACAGGATTACAAGTTAGAATTCTTACAAAACACAAGGAATACAACAGTGAAGGAGATCACCACACAGAAAAGAATTCCTCTATTCTTTCAAGATCTCTTCTAATTCAAGTGTTCAAGTCTTCATCAATCAAGGACTCCAGACACATCACATTTATGCATTTGTTGAAATCATTCTTTGCTGGAGATCTCAAACATACTGAAGGCCTATCACCCTGTGCAAAGCTTCTCTTCCTGAACAACTGCAAATATCAGGGGGAGCTTTGACAACAACAATCCACTAGTCTTCTCTTTGACTGTTGAACAGAGAAGAACAACTTCACCTCTTTTATTTTTTTTGGTGTAAAAGGGTTACTCAAAACTCCCTTCAAAAGTTTTGTGGTTGGTTTCTGAGACCTTGTCAAAACTCAGTGGTGGCAAGACACTTGATCAAAAAATCTGATTTGGTTTTTGAGCACCTTATCAAAAGCTCATTGGGTCCCAGGACACCTGATCAAATATTCCTGCAGTGGCTTCCTACCTCGGGTAGTAGAAGAGTTGGTGTACCCAGGTTGATTGGGGAACCACTATAGATCCTTGTGTCTTCTGGTTGCTTTGTTTGATTTGCTGTGTGTTGTGATTTGTTTCTTGCTTACATAGTTTTTATTTACTGCAAGCACAATACACATATATATATAAATCAAGTCTTCCACTGCTGAATAATTTATTATCTGGAAAATTATTTGAATACACTCTATTCACCCCCCCCCCTCTAGAGTAAAGGTAGATCTTACCCTCACTTTCAATTGGTATTAGGGGGAAGTTGGTTATTCAACAACTAAATTCTCATCAGATTGGTTGTTCCTACCGGCTAACACCTGAACCAAAAGATCTCTGATAAGATCAATCTTTAATAGAGGGTTATTACTTTTCTTATATTTATTTTCATATAAAACCATGGCACAGAACAAAAATTATGCTAGCACCAGACCACCAGTATGCAATCTTTCTTAGTTTGCACTTTGGAAGGCAAGGATTAAATTATACAAGAATTCTATTGATTAGGACATCTTTAATTCTGTTTTGAAAGTGTGTCCAAGACCTCCAGCAAGTAGAAGTACAAGTGTTGTTCAACCCCCCTCAGGAACATATGCAGAAATCAAAAATTGGAAAGTTTCTGATGCCAAGGCAATGAACATATTGGCCCAGACTATGTCTTATGACATATTTCAAAAGGTGGTTGAATGCAACTCAGCAAAAGAAATTTGGGACAAGCTATCTGAGCTTGTGCCAGGATCAGCTGATGAAAGAAATGATAGAAGATCCCATCTCATAACCCAATATGTGAATTTCAAGAAGGGAGAAACTGAGTCAGTTGCTGACATGTACAACAGACTCAGTATAATTATCAGTGAACTGAATACCTTGGACAAGGAGATCTCATTGACTGAACTCAATGATAAGATCCTAATGTGCTTCCCCACCACTTGGGATTCAAGGATCTGGCCAATCAAGGATGCCAGAAGCCTAAATGAGATAACTACTTAAGCCTTGTTGGGCAAGCTAAAGTCTTATGAGCTGCTTATCAAGAATAGAGAGGAAGAACAAAAGGTTGCTTCTCCAGCAATCAGGAAGGAGAAGACAATAACATTCAAAGCTATAGAAGATCAGCCTGAAGACAAAGTCAAAGGCAATGAAGAGCTGTTGAGCTTACTTGCCAAAAGATTTTACAAGATGGCCAGGAAAGATTTCAGGAAAAGGTCATCCAGAGGCCACGAAAAGCCAAGGTATGACAAGTCAGGTAATAAAGAAATTTTTTGTTTTGAATGCAGGAAACCAGGCCAACTTGTGCCTGACTGACAAGAGAATCAAAATAAGGACAAGAAAGATAAGAAAGACAGGAGAAGAGACAAAGACTTCAGGAGAAACAACACTGATAAATCCTCCTCCAGCAAGAACAAACACACCAGGAAGGGATTTGTAGCTGAAACCTGGAGTGAAACTAAAGAAGAATCTGAAGCTTCATCAAGCTCAAGTGATGATGAAGATGATGCTGAAGAGAAGGAGTTCTGCATGATGGCTATCAATGCCTCTCAACATAATTCTGATGCAGAACAAGAGTCAGAACCTGAATCTGAACATGAAGCTGAAGAAGATCAGGTAATAGATTCTTTTGATTTCAATTCATGGGACTTTAGATCTAAATTTAAGGCACTTTGTTTAGACCTGCTAAAGTCTTAGAAAGAGATTATCTCTGTCAGAAATCAATTGTCTGAACATAGCACTTTAAAATCAGATAACTTCAAACTCTCTGAGGAGTTGGAATGTTGTAGGGAGGAGATAGCTTCACTAAAAAGTGAACTATCTCAGGCAAAGAAGTTTGAAGAATCCCTTAATGGGAGAAGCATCAAACTGATGGACATCACAAGTATATTGAACTCGAGACTTAATAGTACACTGGGCTTGGGTGCTTCATCCAGCCAACCTATAGTGTTAACAACCCCAATTAAGTTTATCTCAGATAAAGGAAAGGGAGTTGTAGAGGTCACAAGGAAGAATCCTGGTTTACCTAAAAAAACAAAGTTCAACGGAAAACGTCTAACAGAGCTCGACGATCGTCGAATAGAGCTCAGTGATCTCAAGCTGAGTCGTCGAACTCAGGTCGACGATCGCTGAACTCTGAACTCTGGCAAAATCGATTTTAGAACGAAGCTCGACGATCTGACCCAAGATCGTCGAACTCAGCCAAGAGATCGTCGAACAGAGATCAGAGCTTTGAGCACGGTTTTAAGGGTAAATAAAACTTCAATCCTAGTGGTCCCACATCCCAAAGCTTTAATCCTTATACTGAATGGATTATACCTCCTAGGAGATATCATCCTGAAGGTTTTAAGAGTCAGCCAGGGATGTCTTTTATTTCAGAATTTAAAGGTTATAAACCTAGGCCCAAGGTAAACTGGGTCAAAAACAAATAAATTGTTTTATGTGCAGGTGAAGACCTATCCAACATTGAAACAACAATGGTATCTGGATAGTGGGTGCTCAAAGCACATGAAAAGAAGCAAGGATAATCTAACATCCTTCAAAGCCAAGCTTGGACCCAAAGTCATATTTGGAGATTCAAACTTTGGACAGACCATGGGATATGGTGCAGTCCAAATATGGTCATTCACATTCAAGAAGGTGGCCTATGTGGAAGGACTGAAGCATAATTTAATCAGTATCAGTCAACTGTGTGATGATGGCTACCAGGTGACATTCAACAAATCCTCATGCAAAATCAAATCAGAGGACAACACAACTTTGTTGACTAGTAAAAGGAAAGGTAACATTTATCTTATAGATTTTCATTCTACTAATGTAGATATTTGCTTGTTCAACTCTGTTAGTAAACCAAATGAACTTTTGCATAAGAGATTAGGACACATAAATCATAGAACCATTGTTAGGCTATCCCAGGACAACCTTGTTAGAGGACTACCTTCTGGCCCCTACAAGAAGGAAGGACTTTGCAGGGCTTGTCAATTAGGCAAGCAAAAAAAAAGCTTTAAGTCACTTAATAAGAGTGATTCACCTAGGATCTTGTATTTGTTACACATGGATCTTTTTGGACCCATTACAGTAAAAAGCCTGGAGGGAAATCTTACACTTTAGTAGTTGTAGATGACTTCTCTAGATTTACTTGGGTGTTCTTTCTAAGGAAGAAGTCTGGTAACTTTAAGTGTTTGATAAAGTTTCTCAAATGTATACAGATTGAGTTCAATACTCACATTGCCCTGATTAGAAGTGATCATAGGACAGAGTTTGATTCTCTTCATATGCAAGAGATCTGTCAGAGTGAAGGGATCAGACACACTTTCTCAGCTCCTAGAACTCCTCAACAAAATGGGGTAGCTGAAAGGAAAAATAAAACCTTATTGAATCTGCTACGACATTGTTGACAGATGCTCACCTTCCTCTATCCTTTTGGGCAGAGGCAGTGAACACCTCAAACTATGTGTTGAATAGAAGTTTGATACATAAGCTGAAGGGCAAGACTCCCTATGAATTACTCAAAGGGAAGAAACCTAAATTAGATTATTTCAAAATTTAAGGTTGCATTTGTTACATACACAATATTGATAAGAAATACATAGCAAAATTTCAAGCCAAAGCTGATGAAGGAGTGTTTCTGGGATACTCCATGATCAGTAAAGCTTATAGGGTGTTTAACAAAACTTCTCTTAAAATTGAAGAATATATACATGTATCCTTTGATGAAACTAACATGTATTATAAGGAGAAGAATACTTCTACCATAGAACCTTTGTAGGTACATTCTCTTTCAGATAATTTGAACAGGTTAAACATCATTGAAGAGGATACAACACATTCACCAATCAAACAAAGAGGTGAAAATAGTGAAGATGAAGAGGATACTCAACATCTTGGTACTCAACATCCTGGTGAGAATTATCTTGAAGTGCCAGTTGTTGTTCCACAAGAGGAAACTATAACACAGGTTGGTGAACAATAAACACCCCCTATTGATTAAGTAACATCAAGAGATCATCCAATCTCCCAAGTGATTGGAGACATCTCAGCTGGTGTGTAAACCAGATATCAGGTCAACAAAAATCTGATGCACACCTGCTTTTTATCTCTAATTGAGCCTCAATCCATACAAGATGCAGAACAAGATCACCACTGGATCATTACAATGCAAGAGGAGTTACATCAATTTGAATGGAACAGAGTTTGGGAACTAGTTCCAAGACCAAAGGATCATTCTATTATTGGAACAAAATGGGTGTTCAGAAACAAGCTGGATGATCAAGGAATCATTATAAGGAAAAGGGCAAGACTAGTTGCACAAGGATACTCTCAAGAAGAAGGAATAGATTATGACCAGACCTTTGCACCAGTTGCAAGGTTGGAGGCCATAAGAATATTTCTAGCTTATCCAGCACACAAGGGATTAAAGGTCTATCAAATGGATGTAAAGAGTGCATTTCTGAATAGAGATATCAAGGAAGAAGTCTATGTTAGACAACCCCTAGGTTTTATCTCTCCAACTCATCTTGATTATGTTTTTAAATTGCACAAAGCATTATATGGTCTAAAGCAAGCTCTTAGAGCATGGTATGAGACCTTAGCATGCTTTATTTTGAAAAATGATTTTATAAGGGGTAGAGTAGACCAAACTCTTTTTATTAGAACCCATAAGTCCAATACCCTACTAGTACAAATTTATGTAGATTATATTATCTTTGGATCTACTGATTCAAATTTGTGCAAAAGGTTTTCCAACCTAATGCATTCAAAATTTGAAATGAGTAGCATGGGTGAGCTTTCCTTCTTTCTAGGATTGCAAGTCAAACAGCATGTTGATTGCATATTCATTTCTCAAACCAAGTATGCAAAAGAGTTGGTTAAGAAATTTGGTATGTTTGAAGCATCGTGCATGAAAACACCTATGCCTACTAATGCTGTATTAGATGCTGATGAACATGGGAAACCTGTTAATCAGACAACATATAGAGCAATGATTGGCTCTTTATCGTACCTTACAGCTAGTAGACCTGACATAATGTTTGCTACATGCATCTGTGCTAGATTCCAAGTAAGCCCTACAGAGTAACACCTAACATTAGTTAAAAGGATTCTTAGGTATGTGAAAAGTTGTCCAAATCTAGGTATCTGGTATCCAAAAGACTCGGGATTTGAATTAACTAGATTTTCAGATGCTGATTATGCTAGATGTAGAGTAGACAGAAAAGCACCAGTGGAACTTGCCAATTTCTTGGTGACAGACTTATCTCCTAGTTTTGTAAGAAACAAACATCTGTGTCCACATCAACTGTTGAAGCTGAATACATGGCAGCAGGTAGTTGTTGCTCACAGATTTTGTGGATTCAAAATCATCCCTTAGACTATGGTTATAACTTAGAAAAGTCAAAAATATTTTGTGATAACACTAGTGCTATTTCTATAGCACAAAATCCAGTCCTCCATAGTAGGATAAAACATATAGAAATTAGGCATCTCTTTTTAAGGGATAATGTTAAGAAGAATAAAATTGAACTTCAGTGTATCCCAACTGATTTGGAAAGGGGAGATATTTTCACCAAACCATTGGATGAAAAGAAACACACCTTCTTCCTGAATCAGTAAGGAATATTAGATGGAGGAAGCTTAAATTAAGATCCAAGATTTTAACACCATAAAATTGACCAAGACTAGGCTAAAAACATGATTTTTTTAGTGTATATATGTTATTTCTGATCTCTGAACTGCGCTCGATGTTTTTCCCAAAGATCGTCGAACGGAGATCGATGTTCTCAGAAATCGTCGAGCGGAGGTTAGCGGTTTCCTGATAGTGCTAGTCTATCTCTTTCCGGTCAGAGATCGTCGAACAGAGCTCGACGCTCTCCAATATGGTCAAACGGAGATCGACGATGTTGAAGACCCTTCAGATTCCTTTAGAAGCCTAGATCGTCGAACGGAGTTCAACGATCATTCCTTTTCGTCGTCGAACCCTAATATAAAATTCATTTTTCGGCCGTCATTCTCCTTTTGTGCATTCATACTCTCTGCAGAACTTTTCTTTCCCTCCAAACATCTCTGCACTTGGTCTTGTTTGTTCTATTTTGCAGGTAACAATGGTCGTCTCTGTTGCAGTCCTAGCAGCGATGAAGTTTGATATTGGATTCGACATCGACATGGATTTTTATGAGGGCAGTGATAAAATCTTTAAAGACATTCTGGAATTGTTCACGTAACAACAGTTGGTTTACATCATGTCCACAAGAATGAAACTGGCGGCAGATGAAATCAATGAGTGGGTGTATACTGCACATAACCTGGATCAACACACTGTAGTTGGAACAATATCCGACACACAGGTATCCCTAACTCCTGCTCTCCTAACAGAAGTCTTTTAATTGAGTACTGGGCATGATTCAGTCGAGTTATCTGTAGAGGAATTTTCTAGTATGCTTGATAGAATGGGTCACTCAGCAGCAAACCCTAATAAGCTGCTTAAGAAAAATTTGTTAGTAGAATATAGATTCCTAGCAGATGTTGTTGGAAAAGTGTTGTTAGCAAAGCATTCTGCTCATGATACCATCTCCAGGTATCAATTTTGTTTAATGGGTGCATTAGTAGATAAGAAACACTTGAATTGGGGGGAGATATTCTTTGGTTTAATTAAGAAAAAGGTGAATAAGAATTTTGTGAATTTTGGGAGGATTCTAGGCCTGTTTCTGCATAACAGATGCCCTCAGCTGCTTGTGTAAGACCCCCTCCCGGAACACAAAACACGGCGCGAGGGGAGTCATATGCCCAGAGTAGCCGCCTTGCAGTAGCACTAACACACGGGTTAGTCTGTACTACAAGACGCCTATTCCAGCGGCTACAACCAATATCAATGTACTATGCCAACCCAAACATAAGATAAAAAGAAAGTCAATTCACACATTGTTTTAAGTCCAAAACGAAGCGGAAAATAAGAAGCATAACGAGCTTCTAAAATATCAGAGTCTAAAAACTATTTGCCAAGAAGGCTACAACAAAACACTCACAACGGTCACCGACGGTATCGACGGTACCGTCACCTCAGGTCCTGTCGTCCGGGCCTGGATGTCCTGCTGCTGGCCTATCTGCGGGGTTTCCTCCTAAAATGGAAGACGTAGCAACCGTTAGTCATAAAGACTAAGTGGCTTCACATCCGCTCCCCCGGCGACTCCTCGGCACCGGGCGGAGAAATGAAACAAGTATAATATGAATATATATAATAGGGGTAATCAAGCAGGTGACAAGGAACTGGTAAGAGTAATATCTCTACGAAGTAAGCTAGCAGTTCTATTAAATCAAATAATTAATCAGCAGGTAATCTACAATAGGAACAGTAACTTAACTTATAAGAGTGCCCATACAAACTTATAAGTTAAGGTTCGGCTTAAAAGAAAAGTAACTCATCGTATAAGAGTGCCCATACAAACTTATACGATAAGGATCTTGTGCATGATATGAATGGTATGGTATGAATGCTATGCAATGACCGACCCATGTTCACACACATGCAAGTTTCTATGTCGACAGAGACTTGAAGTTCCCACTTATAGAGCAGGTAGCTAATCTCTCAGGTGTCTACCGTCGTGGCCAGACGGTGACAGTGGAGCGGGCGTCTCCACTACTAGGTGGTATCCACACTACCTGTCCTAGGACTCCGTACGCCTCAATGCTAAGAACACAATAGCAGAGCTCACACACGTACTATGACTCAGAAGGGATCTTGGGTAGATGTGCACCAAGAACACAGCCCAACCTGGCCTTTGATTTCGAATCGGAAGGAACCTCGGAATCGCACGAGGCGCAAGCCCAACCGTTCTCATGGCGCGGAGGAGACCTCGGGTTATGGACACCAAGTGTCTAGCCCTACCGCCCAAGGTCTAACTATTGGCTCCCATCGGTGTGACGACTGGCGAGCCCGTAAACCTGCCACATTCATTATCTCAATATCGCGACACATCGAGTCGTCGCACACCACATGCACCATCACAACTCACTCGATGCTACCCGTAGGGAGACTACATCTCTCAGCATCGGTTATCAACAAAACCCATTAGGCTCGGATCCCGGGTACAAAATACTCTCCCAATAGAGTTCCTCTCATTCACAACTATCTATTCAATTGATCACCTCAATTCATCACAGGATAGATATAATCTACAACCAAGCTCAACCTCCATTGATCACTAGCCATCATATCTCAATTCGCATCACCATTAACCTAGATGGCTACCAATGTTGAGCTCAACATTGATAAGGTTAACTATAGCATCATAATCAAAAGAGCCAAACGATATAAATTGCACATCATAACTTTCACAAGAGTACACTTAACCATGAGTTAACATGAACATTATTATTATATAGCTTGCCACCAAAATTGGAATTCCTAGAGCTACAAGAATCCGCTATAAACGCTCAACCCCTCGTTGGAAAGGTATTCGCGAGGGCTACGACTTTATGTTGAGTCAGAAGCCCAAATATGGTCGCATCACATCAGAAATTTGACTTGAAGTCTGCTGCATACAGGATACAGATTTCCTGGGCATATTTCCCCCAATCGCAGCAGACTCAAACAGACTTTCTTGTGGCTACAGGTATTGCCTAGAAACGTGCAACCACTCGTTGGAAAGATATCTTCGAGGGCTACGACATTCGTGTTGAGTCGAAAACCCAGATATGAACAGAATGCCTCCGAAACTGGAGGCAAAGATTGCTGCGTGCAGAAGTTAGATTTCTGCACGCATCTTAAGGTGAGATGAACGGAATCCGTTCATCTTCCTTCTTGCACCGACCTCCCAAAACTCCTCCAGACATTCGTCCACCCTTCTTCACCCTCACAAAGCCGCACTTCTCCATATATCACTCTCTTATCTTCACTTTGAATGATGGAGAGGTTGAAGAAGACTAAAAGCCTAGAAAACAACCTAGGCATGACATTCCCTAAGAAATCTCCTCTTCACCATCAAGACTCTATGGAGTCGATATCTCTCCTAGAATATAACTACAGATGTAGCACTAAGGGAGAGGGGAGGAAGCTCACTTCGTTTTCGGCGGTCCCAACATTCCCGGCCATGGTTCTAGTTGTTCTTCTTTGCGACATCCCTTGCTTGGTGCTTGTTCTTCACGGCAAAGGAAAGAGAGGGAGAGAGATCGAGAGAAGGCCGCCTCGAAGAGCTCCGACTTCCCTCGGCTCCGACGGTTCACGAGATCCACGATGACGGCAAGGGTTGATCGGCGCAAGGCTAGGGTTTGGCTTTAACGTCCCTTTATAAGCCGATGTATTAGGTTACATCTTCTGCCACGTGTCAACGCCCCATTGGACCGATCATAATGGGTCATATTGAAGTGACCCGGTCCAAGGAATCATCCAGCACGAATCCCGAAGCCCGGTTTGGTCCGCCTGTGCAAGCCAGCGAATCTTCCTGGGCGAAGAAAACACACAAGTCAAATTCGGCGAGAATCGTCTGACATTCTCGACGATTGGCGAGAATCGTCAGGCATTCTCGACGAATTCGTCGGGTATCAACAATGATACCCGGCGATTTTCCCTTAGCCTAACTTATCGAAAATCTGGCGATGAGAGCGTTGAGTATTCTCATGGATACTCGACGATCGGCGAGAATCACCAGGTGTTCTCGACGATTTTCCCTTAGGACATTCCCATCGGAACTCTGGCGTTGAGAGCGTTGAGTATTCTCATCGATACTCGACGATCGGCGAGAATCACTAGGTATTCTCGACGATTTTCCCCTTAGGCCATTCTTATCCGAAATTGGGCGTTGAGAGCGTTGAGTATTCTCATCGATACTCGACGATCAGCGAGAATCACCAGGTATTCTCGACGATTTTCCCCTTAGGACATTCTTATCGGAAATCTGGCGTTGAGAGCGTTGAGTATTCTCATCGATTCTCGACGATCGGCGAGAATCGCCAGGTATTATCGATGATTTTCCCTTAGGCCATTCCCTTTCGATCCGTTGGATATCACCCAACCCTACACTCAATCCAACGCACTTGACACCTTTTGCCAGTGCGCCCCGAGCCCGAGTCAAGTCTCTTGACTCAAAACTCATGCGAGGGGCCTAGTGCGAATTGGGACGTTGCAAATCCTATAAACAAAATAAAAGATTTCATCCCCGAAATCAGGCTAGGGCTATGGGGATGCAAGTACAAAATAATATGCGCTATAAAATGTTACCTTGGGAGAACAGCTCCGGGTAGCGCTTCCGCATTAAGTCCACCAGCTCCCAAGTAAATTTTTCCTTCCCATGATTAGACCATAGCACTTTTACCAGAGGCACACTTTTACGGCGCAGAGCTCTCACCTCGTTATCAACAATCTGCACCGGCTCCAATCGCACAGACCTATCAAACGCCACAGCACCATCAGTTATGGGGGTGTATTGGTCGGGCCGCATCAATGCTTTTCGGAGAGATGATACATGGAACACGTCGTGGAGGTTCCCCAGTTCTGGTGGCAACTCTAATCGGTAGGCCAACGGGCCAATCCTTTCCACTATGACATAAGGTCCAACGTACCTTGGGCTTAGCTTCTTCACGCCTCGTACTCGTGATACTCCATGCATCGGCCGGATTTTCAGAAACACCCTGTCTCCCACTTGAAATTCCATCATCCGGTGTTTCGCGTTATAATACCTTGCTTGCCGACTCTGAGCCTCAAGCATGCGATCCGGTGTCAATCTAACTACCGCATCAGTATCATCAATATACTATATGCCCAATGCCTTCGGGTCTTCATCTTGCACCCAGGACAAGGGGGTCCTACACCTCCTTCCGTATAGAGCTTCATGGGGTGCCGTACTAATGCTAGCTGGATGGCTGTTGTTATAGGAGAATTTCGCTAAGGGCAAGAGTCTTTCCCACGGCTCCCCCTATCTATCACACACAATCTCAACAGGTCCTCCAATGTTCGAATGGTCCGTTCAGATTGTCCGTCCGTCTGAGGATGAAAAGCTGTGCTGAAAGTGAGACGCGAGCCCAAGTAAGCCAGTACAGCCCTCCATTCTCTTGACGTAAACCGGCCATCTCGGTCAGAGACGATCATCTTCGGCACTCCATGAAACCGCACAAACTGCTCTACGAATAGGCACACCAAAACATCCACATGCGCCTCCTTCTTCATTGGGATAAACCGGGCTACTTTGGTCAAGCGATCGACAATCACCCACACTGAATCATTCCCCGAGCATGAGCGAGGTAATCTGTGGACGAAGTCCATGGAGATATCCTCAAACTTCCATTCTGGGATGGGCAATGACTGTAACATTCCACCGGGACTTCTGCACTCTGCCTTCACCATTTGCCAAGCCACACAATGCGTAACATAATACTTGACATCCCTCTTCATTCCCGGCCAACATATCGTCTTCCGCAAATCGGTGTAAATTTTTGTGATCCTAGGATGTACTGAATATTGGGAGCAATGAGCCTCCTTTAGGA
The DNA here is from genome assembly GCA_039513925.1 of Platanthera zijinensis. Classification (NCBI taxonomy): domain Eukaryota; kingdom Viridiplantae; phylum Streptophyta; class Magnoliopsida; order Asparagales; family Orchidaceae; genus Platanthera; species Platanthera zijinensis. Next base: position 129,973,620 of record CM077085.1, on the reverse strand, counting down.
TATCCTCTTGAATATTGCCACCTTCGGGGATATAAAGCCGTCCACGAAAATGGACGAGGCCGTCTTTTAAGAAGTACTCTTCCGTCGTCCCATCCTCAATTGACTTGAAAACCAGAATTAGAGCCACATCCTCCTTCTGCTCCATCCGAATCTGGTCCCGTATGTTGCAAACTATACTCATTGCGGCCAAGTATTCCGTATACTCTTCCGGCTGATCCTTAAATACCAACGTGATCTCCATCTCCCTAAGTATCCGGACTAACTCCATGCTCATCAAACAGGACACCATGCTCGATCCTGGTACTTTTCGACTCAAGGCATCAGCTACGGAATTAACTTTTCTGGGGTGGTAGTTCAAAGTGAATTCGTACTCACACAAAAACTCCAACCACCGCCGTTGTCTCAAATTCAACTCCTTTTGAGTATGGACGTACTTTAAGTTCTTATGATCCGAGAAGATCTCGCAGTGGACGCCATACAGATAGTGTCTCCAAATCTTCAGGGCGAACACCACCGCTCACAATTCCAAATCATGCACCGGATAGTTGGCTTCTTGCTTCTTCAACTGTCTTGAAGCATAAACAATCATGTGCCCATTCTGCATCAACACGGCTCCCATCCCTTGGTACGACGCATCCGTGTAAACTTGAAAGCCTTCCTTCCCCGACGGGAGGGCTAGGATGGGTGCGGTCGTGAGCCGATCCTTCAACTCTTGGAATGCGGATTCACAATGGGGTGTCATTCGTACGACACACCCTTCTTCGTCAGTGTGGTAAGGGGAAGGGAGACCTTCGAGAAGCCTTTCACAAACATGCGATAGTACCCGGCAAGTCCAAGAAAGCTCCATACGTCGGCCGCCGACTTCAATGGCGACCATTCCTTCATGGCCCGCACCTTGGCCGAATCCACCGCTAGCCCAGTCCCACTAATTACATGGCCCAAGAAGGCAACCTCTTGGAGCCAAAACTCACATTTGCTGAACTTGGCAAATAAAGCGTGTTCCTTTAACTTCTCCAGTACTAAGACTAGATGTTCGGCGTGCTCCGCTTCTATCTTTGAGTAGACTAGAATGTCATCGATGAACACGATGACAAAGATGTACAAATAGGGGCCGAACACCTTGTTCATCAAACTCATAAAGGCTGAAGTGGCGTTCGTGAGCCCGAATGGCATCACGGTGAACTCATATAGGTCGTATCTCGAGCTAAATGTCGTTTGCTGAATATCGTCCTCTTGTATTCTCAGCTGATAATACCCCGACCGCAGGTCCAACTTGGAGAACCAATGTGATCCCACCAACTGATCAAATAGTTCATCGATGCGGGGTAGAGGGTAGGTGTTCCGCACCGTTAACCGATTCAATTCTCGATAATCTATGCACAATCGTAGGGTGCCGTCCTTCTTCTTAACGAACAAAACAGGAGCTCCCCAAGGTGACGAACTTGGGCGAACGAAGCCTGCTTCCACCAACTCCTGAATTTGGACTCTAAACTCCACAAGTTCTTTCGGAGCCATTCGTTAAGGAGCCCGTGAAACGGGCTTGGCACCCGGAAATAGCTTGATTTGGAAATCTACCTCCCTATGCGGGGGTAGTCCCGGCCATTTCTCGGGGAATACCTCGGGGAAATCTCGCACCACCCGCACATCTTTGACATCTAATGCCATCTTCTTCAACTCGAAACAAATTACATAGACTTCGTCCACATCCATATGAGATTTTATAACCTTAATTGAAGATAACAGTTTACGAGGTGCGAATCTAAAACCTTGGAAGACGACTTCCGAGTCTCCATGCCTCAAGGTAACTTGCTTCTCCGCATAATTAATTCTGGCGTGGTGCCAGTCCAACCAATGCATGCCCAAAATGAGGTCGAAATCCGGAATCTTCAATACTGTCGCTGTAGTTTCAAAGAACTTCCCTCCGATGAGCGTGTCGAAGTCACAGCTGGCAGACGACGTCATCTTGAATCCATCCGGGAGACGTACCATTCGCGTAGTGCCAGTGAAATGGTGCACCCTCTCTAAGTCTTTCACGAAGTCCGCCAAAATGAACATGTGAGATGCGCCTGTATCAAATAACGCATAAGCGGGGCTCCCACTAACCATGACGGTGCCTAAAATATCAAGATATAACCACTAGCTAGGGATGTGCATGTTCCATATATCATAAAAAGAAACATGTCCGAGCACTATTAATAAACTCAGTGCATACCTGCGATAACCTCTTGCGGGTTCCGCGCTTGGGTCATATCCAATGCGAACACCTACTCCCGCGCATGTCCCTAATTTCTCCTTGGTGGTCTCCGTCCCTACCACGCATATGCCCCCGTCCACGAGGAGCTGCTGGAGGGAGATTAAGAGGAGCATTCGCGAACAACCGCGGGCAGAAATGCCAGACGTGCCCCGGTTGGTTGCACTCGAAACACACTATATCTCGTCGGCCCCCAGGTTGTTGAAATTGTTGCTGATGTGGTGGTGGAGGCAAAGCTGGTGGCTGCAGAATCGGGTGCTCCATTCTATAGCTCCGGTTGAACCACCGGCCGCCTCTCTGATTTCCTCTTCCTCTACCATGATCATGTCTCCTTCTATTACTGGGGCTGACTTCCATCACCCCTTCTGCAGGTCTCTTATTACTTTCCATGTGATCTGCCTCTAGTCTCTTTGCCATGTCAATAATTTCTGCCAGGCTAGCGTCAGCTATAAACAAAAAGGCCTGTCTCAGGGGGTCCCTTAACCCTTTGTAAAAGCGCTTCGCATAGCCTCTATCATCCATGTCATAAGAATCGGCAGACCTAGCGAGGTGTTGGAACTCTTGCTGGTATTCCGTCACCGATTTCGATCCCTGCTTCAGTTGTAGAAATCACTTCTCAAGTCTATCCCGTGTAGAAGAGGGGATGAAATGTTCCAAGAAAGCTTCCGAGAATTCACTCCAACTAATGTCTGTGTACACTCGCCCTCGAAAGGTGGAGCCCATGAGGGACTTCCACCATCGTTTGGCGTGCAGCTCCAGAACCGTCACCACACAGGTCACTGCCATATTGCTCGGGCATCTTATACCGTCCATCAGCTCTTCAACGCTATCAATAAACTCTTCGGTGCGCTCCGCCGACTCTATCCCTAGGAAAGCAGGAGGGGACAGGGCATGAAAGGTGCTCAACCAGTTGGAGCCCGGAGCTTGTTGTTGCACTGGAGCTTGTTGGGCTCTAAAAGCATCTAATATTGCTGACAGTGTTTGCCCCAGCTCTGACTGTTAGAATTGTGAAGGAACGGAAGGGGTAGGAGTACCCCAACCGGCTCCACCTGCGTAGGGACCTATGCATAAGGTACGAACTAGGGTCAGGTTGGCTAAAACTAAGGTCAAAGTTGGACAAACTTAGTGTGAATTACATATGGGTACACCACTGCTTCCGCTAAGTCAGTTTGTCCCCAAGTTGACTAATCGAACGGGAGTGGCCCATTATTAAATGACTTCTTTAGGTGAGGATCGCGACGCTTTGATTCCATTTGTAAGACGCCCCTCCCGAAACACAAAACACGGCATGAGGGGAGTCTTATGCCCAGAGTAGCCGCCTTGCAGTAGCACAAACACACGGGTTAGTCTGTACTACAAGACGCCTATTCCTCCGGCTACAACCAATATAAATTTACTATGCCAACCCAAACATAAGATAAAAAAAAAGTCAATTCACACATTGTTTTAAGTCCAAAACGAAGCGGAAAATAAGAAGCATAACGAGCTTCTAAAATATCAGAGTCTAAAAACTGTTTGCCAAGTAGGCTATAACAAAACACTCACAACGGTCACGGATGGTATCGATGGTACCGTCACCTCAGGTCCTGTCGTCCGGGCCTGGATGTCCTGCTGTTGGCCTATCTGCGGGGTTTCCTCCTAAAATGGAAGATGTAACAACCGTTAGTCATAAAGACTAAGTGGCTTCACATCCGCTCCCTCGCCGACTCCTCGGCACCAGGCGGAGAAAGGAAACAAGTACATTATGTATATATATAACAGGGGTAATCAAGCAGGTGACAAGGAACTGGTAAGAGTAATATCTCTACGAAGTAAGCTAGCAGTTCTATTAAATCAAATAATTAATCAGCAGGTAATCTACAACAAGAACAGTAACTTAACTTATAAGAGTGCCCATACAAATTTATAAGTTTAGGTTCGGCTTAACAGAAAAGTAATTCATCGTATAAGAGTGCCCATACAAACTTATACGATAAGGATCTTGTGCATGATATGAATAGTATGGTATGAATGCTATGCAATGACCGACCCATGTTCACACACATGCAAGTTCCTATGTCGACACAGACTTGAAGTTCCCACTTTTCGAGCATGTAGCTAACCTCTCAGGTGTCTACCGTCGAGGCCAGACGGTGACAGTGGAGCGGGCATCTCCACTACTAGGTGGTATCCACACTACCTGCCCTAGGCCTCCGTACGCCTCAACTCTAAGAACACAACAGCGGAGCTCACACGCGTACTACGGCTCAGAAGGGGTCTTGGGTAGATGTGCAAGAAGAACACAGCCCAACCTGGCCTTTGATTTCGAATCGGAAGGAACCTCGGAATCGCACGAGGTGCAAGCCCAACCGTTCTCATGACGCAGAGGAGACCTCGGGTTATGGAAACCAAGTGTCTAGCCCTACCGCCCAAGGTCTAACTATTGGCTCCCATCGGTGTGACGACTGGCGAGCCCGTAGACCTGCCACATTCATTATCTCAGTATCGCGACACATCGAGTCGTCGCACACCACATGCACCATCACAACTCACTCGATGCTTCCCGTAGGGAGACTACATCTCTAAGCATCGATTATCAACAAAACCCATTAGGCTCGGATCCCAGGTACAAAATACTCTCCCAATAGAGTTCCTCTCATTCACAACTATCTATTCAATTGATCACCTCAATTCATCACAGGATAGATATAATCTACAACCAAGCTCAACCTCCATTGATCACTAGCCATCCTATCTCAATTCACATCACCATTAACCTAGATGGCTACCAATGTTGAGCTCAACATTCATAAGGTTAACTATAACATCATAATCAAAGGAGCAAAACGATATAAATTGCACATCATAACTTTCACAAGAGTACACTTAACCATGAGTTAACATGAACATTATTATTATATAGCTTGCCACCAAAATTGGAATTCCTGGAGCTACAGGAATCTGCTATAAACGCTCAACCCCTTGTTGGAAAGGTATTCGCGAGGGATACGACTTTCATGTTTAGTTGGAAGCCCAGATCTTGTCGCATTATATCAAGAAATTTGACTCGAAGTCTGCTGCGTACAGGATACAGATTTCCGGGACATATTTCCCCCAATCGCAGCAGACTCGAACGGACTTTCCCGTGGCTACAGGTATCGCGTGGAAACGTGCAACCACTCGTTGGAAAGGTATCTTCGAGAGCTACAACTTTCGTGTTGAGTCAAAAACACAGATATGAACAGAATGCCTACGAAACAAGAGGCGAAGATCGCTGCGTGCAGAAGTCAGATTTCTGCACGCACCTTAAGGTGAGAAGAACGTCATCCGTTCATCTTCCTTCTTGCACCGACCTCCCAAAAGTCCTCCAGACATTCGTCCACCCTTATTCACCCTCACAAAGCCTCACTTCTCCACGAATCACTCTCTCATCTTCACTTTGAATGATGGAGAGGTTGAAGAAGACTAAAAGCCTAGAAAACAACCTAGGCATGGCTTTCCCTAAGAAATCTCCTCTTCACCATCAAGGCTCTATGGAGTCGATACCTCTCCTAGAATATAACTACAGATCTAGCATCAAGGGAGAGGGGAGGAAGCTCACTTCGTTTACGGCGGTACCAACATTCCCGGCCATGGATCTAGTCGTTCTTCTTTGCGGCATCTCTTGCTTTGTTCTTGTTCTTCACGGCAAAGGAAAGAGAGAGAGTGAGATCGAGAGAAGGCCGCCTCCAAGAGCTCCGACTTCCCTCGGCTCCGACGGTTCACGAGATCCACGATGACTGCAAGGGTTGATCGGCGCAAGGCTAGGGTTCGGCTTTAACGTCCCTTTATAAGCCGATGTATTAGGTTACATCTTCTGCCACGTGTCAATGCCCCATTGGACCGCTCATAATGGGTCATATTGAAGTGACCCGGTCCCTGGAATCATCCAGCACGAATCCCGAAGCCCGGTTCGGTCCGCCTGTGCAAGCCAACTAATCTGCCTGGGCGAAGAAAACGCACAAGTCAAATTCGGCGGGAATCGTATGACATTCTCGACGATCGGCGAGAATCGTCAGGCATTCTCGACGAATTCGTCGGGTATCAATAATGATACCCGGCGATTTTCCCTTAGCCTAACTTATCGGAAATCTGGCATTGAGAGCGTTGAGTATTCTCATCGATACTCGACGATCAGCGAGAATCACCAGGTATTCTCGACGATTTTCCCTTAGGCCATTCCCATCGAAAATCTGGCGTTGAGAGCATTGAGTATTCTCATCGATACTCAACGATCGGCGAGAATCACCAGGTATTCTCGACGATTTTCCCCTTAGGCCATTTTATCGGAAATCTGGCGTTGAGAGCGTTGAGTATTCTCATCGATACTCGACGATCGGCGAGAATCACCAGGTATTCTCGACGATTTTCCCCTTAGGCCATTCTTATCGAAAATCTGGCATTGAGAGCGTTGAGTATTCTCATCGATACTCGACGATCGGCGAGAATCGCCAGGTATTCTCGACGATTTTCCCTTAGGCCATTCCCTTTCGATCCGTTGGATATCACCCAACCCTACACTCAATCCAACGCACATGACACCTTTTGCCAGTGCGCCCCGAGCCCGAGTCAAGTCTCTTGACTCAAAACTTGTGTGAGGGGCCTAGCACGAATTGGGACGTTACAGCTTGTCTCCAGTGTCATGCACATCAATGCCTCTAATAGGCTATCCTGTGACCTCCTTGGAAAGCGGGACAGGCAAATTGCAAAACCCAGCAAGTCTCCTGCAGTGGTCTCAACTTCAGGCAAGAGGACTGTACAAGTCACTTCCCCTCAGGCAACTACTCCCTTAGAAGAATTGCCTGCCTCCTCCTCATCTCCACCATCTTCACCCATTGTTTCTTAAACCATCCCTACATCCACAATCACCATCTCAATTTCAACCCCCCATCACCATTTCCTCTCCAATCTTAACTTCTTCACCACAACCAGCAACTACTGGAGACCATTTCCATCCTCTACACTATTATCAACACCTTGGCATTGATTCATCCACTCTCATTCCATCATTCAATCTATTAGATGATTCCTTTATGGCTGATTCTCATTCCTCACCCCTTGAGCCCCCATCATCATCTACCTCTTACCAAGAATTACTTCAAGACATTCTAGCTCAACCATCCTTCACTCCATCCATTTCCATTCTAGTGGCTTCCATCACAACCATCCCCATATCACAACCATCCATTTCACTGCCATCCACATCATTTCTCGACATCTCAGTAGCTCCTCCAACACCTTCTACTTCTGCAACCCTATCCTCTACCTCTACTCAAGTATCCCTTGAGCAAGTAAATCTTCCAGCTTTAGCAGATAAGCTCTATGAGATGTTAGATCCCAGGCTAACACTCTTGTTGGAGACCTCCATGGCTCCACTCCTTTAGTCTATATAGGACTTATCTGCCACGCTATCCTCCTTCTATCCTCCTCAGGCAATACCTTCTGTGGGGTGCCTTGATCCAGTGCATACTGAATCTAGGCAGGGGGAGATGCCACATGAAGAAGAAATGCTGCCTGCTTCAAAAGAAGAAGTGCCAGAGATTCGAGCTCCAGTTGCAGTTCTAACAGTTGACCTCAGGTCACTGTTATCAGAATTTGATATACTTTATTTCAGTTGTCTTCTAGCTCAGGAAGTTGAAGACCTTACTAAGGCCATTGTGCCTATTTTAAGTTGTGATCCCAGCCTAATATCCTCATATATAAATTCTCTCAAGGCTGTGGAAAGTGTTATTTCTACTGATATTGTGAATGCTGATTTTGCTGCTGCTGTTGATAAAGTCTGTTTTGATATTGCTGATGATTTGCTAATGACAGAGGCTAATGATTCAGAGCCTGCTGTTCATGTTGATGATCCTGATGTTACTGACGTTTTTGTTTCTTTATCTGATGCTCCTGCTGCCCCAGATATTTCTATTGCTACTGTTGTTTCTACCAGTGTGTCTGTTAGTGCTGCTTCTATCACTATTGCTGCTGCTGCTGCTTCAACTGAACAATCCAAACAAAAAAAAGAGTATATCAAAAGGATTGATGAATTGTATGACAATCCTCAAAGCTTAGATAGTTACAAGTTCATAACTGATTCTGATGACTCCTCTGCAACCATTGCAAGGAATAGGAATGCCAGAAGCAAAGCTTTGAAAAGAGTTCCTCCAGAGAAAGTAAAGGATGATAATGACATTCCCTATTATATTCTGCATGACTGTCCTATAACTGAACCTTGGATGCAATTCTCAAAGAACCAATTGAAGGCCATGAAGATGAAGGGGAAGTTTGACAAAGGATCATCTCACCATAATCCTCCTCCTCCTCCTCCTTCACCAGATGCAGGAACTGGTGGAGGTTCTGCTTCACAGACCCCATATTCTAAAACTCAAAGCTCCTTTCAGATTCATGACAAATCCCAATCCAGAGGATATCAACAAAGAGGCTACCAATCCAGGAGAGGCCAGTACAGAGGAAACCAAAGAGGACACAAAGTTTATTCTAGAGGACAACCTAGACAACATCCTTATCACAAGGAAGGACAAGGCCCCATTTATTCAACTTCAGGTCCTTTCCCTTACAAGCTTAAAGAAATTATTACTTCAAGAGCTCCTCCTGCTGATAGAATCAACAGATATGAACCTTCTGTCCCCTTTGAAGATCCAGAAAACAATCCCCTTTCTTGGACAGCAAGGATGAAAGAATTGGCTGCCTTAAATAAAATAAAGAAGGCAAGAGAATAGGGAAATGATACTTCAAACATCACTACTCTATCTGAGCAAAGGAAGAAAGAACTTGAAAGATACTCCTCCAGAAAATTCTTTGATCCAGAGAGTTATATGAAGTTGCACCCAGAGGCTGTTGTTCCCAGACCTAAATCTCAAACCTCTCTAGGTGCTGCTGATGACAGAAGATCCAATAAGGAAGCTCTAAATCCAAACAAAGAAATCTTGTTCAAAAAGAGAGAAGAAAAGGAGTAATTATGTAAGCTGACAGTACATATCTATTTCTGACTATCTGCTGTGACTTTATATTTGCTTCTACAATGCTACACTTCATTATTCTGCAATGTTGTATTTTCTTTTATTTCTGCTTATATGCTTTTTAATTCCTATGTCTTGTAAATAGTAATCCTAACCCAAATAGGGGGAGATTATTGGAACATCCTATTACTGATTTGGGTAAAGATAACTATGTCCTTAGGAATTTGTCTTTACCTCTTTGTATAGTTTTAAAGGTCAACTAGAATAGGTCTAAAGCATAGAACTTAGGTTTGAAAGCTGCCCCCAAGACCTTGTAGTTCAGAATACAAGTACAGAATTCTAAGGCAATTATCATTGAGCTCAGATCGACGAGGCGTCGAACACAGTTTGACTATCTCTGAGCTCAGTTTAATGAGTTGTCGAACTCCGTTCGACGATCTCCGAGCTCAGATTGACGTTTCTATCTCTATCCAAAATCCAGATCCTTGAGCTCAGGTCGACGATAGTTGAGCTCAGATCGACGATTTCTTTCTCAAGTATAAGTCCAATCTCTGAGCTCAGGTCGACGATAGTCGAGCTCAGATCGACGACTTTTCTTGAGAGATCGACGTTTTCAGAATTCAAATTCAGTCAGGTATGGAATTCAATCATATTCATATCCAGCATTTATTTCAAAGGATTTTGTAGCCGTTTCAATCAATCTGGAGTAAGTTTCAAGGAAGACTAAATGGAATGTCTCTTAGGACTTTCCTCCAGAGAAAAATATCATTTAAGGAAGTCATTTATGACTATATAATGGTCATCTAGAAGACATTAAGAGAGTATGATGATTATTATTCTAAGGAATAGATTTTGAGACATAAGTATACAAGATTACAAGTTAGAATTCTTACAGAACACAAGGAATACAACAGTGAAGGAGATCACCACACAGACAAGAATTCCTCTATTCTTTCAAGATCTCTTCTGATTCAAGTGTTCAAGTCTTCATCAATCAAGGACTCCAGACACATCACATTTCATCTTTTGTTGAAATCATTCTTTGATGGAGATCTCAAACATACTGAAGGACTATCACCCTGTGCAAAGCTTCTCTTCCTGAACAACTGCAAATCTAAGGGGGAGCTTTGACAACAACAATCCACTAGCCTTCTCTTTGACTGTTGAATAGAGAAGAACAACTTCACCTCTTTTATTTTTCTTTCGTATAAAACGGTTACTCAAAACTCCCTTCAAAAGTTTTGTTGTTGGTTTCTGAGACCTTATCAAAACTCAGTGGTGGCAAGACACCTGATCAAAAAATCTGATTTGGTTTTTGAGCACCTTATCAAAAGCTCATTGGTGCCCAGGACACCTGATCAACTATTCCTGCAGTGGATTCCTAACTAGGGTGGTAGAAGAGTGGATGTACCCAGGTTGATTTGGGAACCACTATAGATCCTTGTGTCTTTTGGTTGCTGTGTTTGATTTGTTGTGTGTTGTGATTTGTTTCTTGCTTACTTAGTTTTTATTTACTGCAAACACAATACACACATATATATAAATCAAGTCTTCCACTGCTGAATAATTTATTATTTGGAAAATAATTATAATATATTCTATCCACCCCCCCCCCCCCCCCTCTAGAGTAAAGGTAGATCTTACCCTCACTTTCAATGATCTCAAAGTTCTTCCCTAGGAAGAACCCAAAGAGGTCCGCGTCATGGCCCCCCACGCTGGGACGACAATAGCTTGGCTTGTTGAGCTGCACCGGCGAGAAGGGGAAGTTGCTGAAGTCCCCCTTTACGAAGACAATCTTTTGTAGCTAATTATGTCTCTTGTTCACCATCTCTCGAACCTTTATGTGGTTGCTGGAGAAGTAGGCAGTGTCGTCTCTTTTCGCTCGGAAGGAGAATAGCATGCGGAAGACTGTAAGGTTGAACTCGATCCGCTCCTCTCATAGGAAGCAGGCGAACGTGACCGCCACAGAAACGGAGTTTGGGGTTAGCTATCTTGGGATAACCCTGAAGTACTTCAACTCCTATCACACCTTTGTACACAAGGAAAGACGCAGCTCCACATCAAAGTGGGCAACATGGATCGCAAGCTCGACATCATAGAGGTCGTTGATCTTCTTAAGCTCCCCGGGCATCTCGTCTCTAACCCGGGCAAGATGAAGTTTGCGACCACCGAGATGTGCTCATTTTTCAGTGAGGTTGGCGGAGTGGAAGGCATAGTCAGAGAAGGTCCATGCACATTTTCCTTGCCTCCCGGCCTCACCACCATCCCCTCCCATCTCGCGAGCTAGTGTGCGGGCCGAATACTTGAGTCCTCGTGAGTAGTGGTGAGCCGGAAATGGCGTGAGCCACATGACTTGAGCACTTGAGAACGAAGAGAGCACAGAGGGAAAAATTAATGTGGTAGTTATAGAAGGGGGAGAGGGCTATTTATAGAAGTAAAAAAAGGCGGAAAAAACCCTCTTTTGTCGGAGGAGTTCAGATTGCAAAATGTGGTTCAACGCTTTGATACCTGAGCCCACCCCCCTAATTCCTTCTATCTACTCGCCACGGTCCTAGTACAATAACAGCTAAGCGGCAGTGAGCTAAGAGGCGAGCGAGAGAGGCTCTTATAAATATACAAACATAAAGGCCCATCAGCGGGCGAACATAATCCTGAAGGTTACAAGGGGAAGGGCGAACACCCAAAAAAAGAAAAGAAAGAACAAACAATATTCTTCATAACCGCGCGAAAGGCGAGCTGAGACCCAGAGGTGAGAACAGTCCAGCTCCGCGGGATGGTAGCAAGAGTGTGGTGGGCTCAGTACCGGATCCATTTCCACATACCCTGGCCTCGCACCGTAGAACGATGCGGTAAGCGAGGGTAGTAGTACTCATGAACTTCCATGAGCTCTTGTTGGGCTAGATCCGCCTATTTTGTAGCCTGGTGCAGCTGCTCCTAAGCCCGCACAAGGTGCACTCCTGGAGAGGTTGTCCCATTTCCATCCTCTTGGCGCCTCCCATCGTCCAAGGCCCCAAAGTGCGCCTTTGCGTCCACCTTGTCCTCGTCCACCCTACCGCAGATCTTCCATAACATCAGTGAGTGCTTCCTAAATAGCTCGATCACTCATTTTTTCATCCCCTCAATATCCTAAGGTTCACATAGGTAGTCCGTGATATTGTCCTAGGAAGGAGGAGGAGAATACTCCTCGCTTGGATCCATGTCGGATGCAAACACCCAAGGAAAACCTAAAAGAAGAAAGGTGAGTAGGGCAGGAGGACAATAATGAGAAATCAAGAATATCAACTTACCTAGGTTCTGCACATCGCCCACATTGACGTGCGAGCGGGAGGTACTTGGTTGGCCTTGGAATGGCTCGCCGCTGAGAGCCACAAAGGTCTTCCCCAACCCGGTCAAGGAAAACAAATGTGGAGCCCGCGGAGCCAGATCGGTGGCCACTGTGATAGAAGCTGCAAAAATGAGGATAATCGAAAATGAGGAATGACCGGGCGAAAGGCGAAGATGATTAGTCAACAACTCACCAGTCAGGAGAGGAGGAGACTTCAGGATCGCAAGAAGGGTGGATCCCGCAACTAAGGGATTTACGACCCGCACGGATAAGTGTGGTGAAAGATGTAACATCCCTCAAACAACTAGACCCCTAGGAGTGGTTTTTTCATGACTAGGTCATGAAAAAACCATAAGAAGTTCAAAGGACCAAGTTAGCAAGGGCCAAGGTGAAAATCACCTTGGTCTGCCTATAGCACAGCTTTACCACCAAACTTAGGGTTTGACCTTACGACTTCAACTTGACTTCATGACAAACCACAACACCCCTAACCCCTTGGTTCGTCCATAGGGTCAGTAAGGACTCATTGGGGGCAATCAAAGTGGTCAAGTTGACCTAAGTCCACCCTAACCCTAAATGGGTCAAATTGGCCTACTTATGGTCAATTGACCTTCCCCTAGCTACGTGGACCCCACACATGCCTTCCTAACACTAAAGTGAGGTCAATACGTCACCTAGGACCCATTAGGGTCAACCCAAGAGGCTGAGTTGACCCAAGTAAACCCTAGCCCTAAAGTGGTTTGAAAGTGAGGAAAAGATCTACCTTAACTCCAGAGGGGGGGGGGGGGTGAATAGAGTATTTTTAAAATAATTTACAATTAAAAATATAAAGCAGTAGAAGACTTAATTTATGTATATGTGTAAGGTGCTTGTGATGAAATAAAAACTAAAGCAAGAACTAAGAAAACACACAGCACACAACAAAGCCAAACACACAGCAACCAGATGACAAAAGGAACTATAGTGGTTCCCCAATAACCTGGGTACATCCACTCTTCTACCACCCTTGGTAGGAATCCACGGCAGGAATAGTTGATCAGGTGTCCTGGGCACTAATGAGCTTTTGATAAGGTTCTGAAAACCAAAACTAGATTTTTTGATAAGGTGTCTTACCACCACTGAGTTTTGACAAGGTCTCAGAAACCAGTAACAATACTTTTGAAGGGAGTTTTGAAAAACCCTTTTACAGGGGGGAAAGGAAAAAAGAAAGAAAGAGTTAAGTTGTTCTTCTCTGTCAACAGTCTGAGAGAAGACAAGTGGAAGATGAAGCTAAAGCTCCCTCTGAGATCTGTAAGGTTCAGGAAGGTGAGCTTTACTAGGGTGATAGGTCTTCAGGTGCTTCAGATCTCCAGCAAAAGATAATTTCAGCAGATGCTGAAATATGTGATGTATGGAGTCCTTGATGTTGAAGCTTTTGAACAATTGAGGATTTGGAGGAGCAGATGATTTCCTCCACAGAAAACTTTCTTGTGTTCCTTAAGAATTTGACTCAGTGAATCTGTATGTTCCAGAAGATGAGTTCTTGATCAAAGTATATTTTGATCTCTCTTCTGTAACTCTTTTTCTTAATCCAATGATCCTGTATATCTCTTGTCTATCGTGTTGTATTGATCTGTTATTGTTTCAAAAACATATTCGGTAGGAGTATATCAGATTCTGACTTAGATGGCCGTTACTCAGTCATAAATGACTTCCATAAATGACAATTGTCTATGGGGAAAGTCCTAAGTAACATTCCTTTTAGCCTTCCTTGAAACTTGCATTAGATTTCTTGAAACGGCTAGAAAATCTTTTGCAATAAATGCAGGAAATAACTCTGAATGAATCTGAATGAATTCCATAACTGTTCTTGAATTTGAAATCTGAAAGCGTCGATCTCTCACAAAAATCATCGACCTAAGCTCAGCTATCGTCGACCTGAGCTCATAGATTGGATTTATACTAGAGACAGAAAACGTCGACCTGAGCTCTATGATCATCGAACTGAGCTCAGCGACTTGGAAAATAGCTGAAGACTGAGCGTCGATCTGAGCTCGAAGATCGTCGACCAGAGTTCGACGACTTGCAGATTTGAGCTCAGAGAACGTCGAACTTAGTTCGACGTTTCGTCGACCTAAGCTCGACGAAAATTGTCTTTGTCTCAGCAATGAATCCTGATCTTTGAATGGTCTTGTGGGCAGCTCCAAACCTAAGTTCTAAGCCTTAGACTCATTCTAAGTTGACCTTTTCAACTATACAACTAGGTCAAACAAATTTCCTAATAACATAGTGATCCTTGCCCAAAATAGTAATAGGGTGTTCCAACAATCTCCCCCTATTTGGGTTAGGATTACTATTTACAGGACACAATAGGAAATACAAAATCATACATATAGAAACAAAAGCTAAACCAACAATGCAGAAGAAAAACATAGCAGCATTGCAGAACTCATATAGAATATCAGCAATATTCAGATATATAGATGTACTGTCTGCTTACATAAATCATTTCTTCTCATTGCCTTTCTTAAATTGAATCTTCCTGTTAGGATTGAGAGCATCTTTCTTTGATCTTCTGTCATCATCCTCACCTAAGGATGTTTGGGATCTTGGCCTTGGGACTACAACCTAAGGATGTAGCTTCATATAATCTTTTGGATCAAAGAACTTTCTTGAAGCATATCTCTCCAGTTCTGTCTTTCTTTGTTCTGATAGAGTTGTAATGTTTGAAATGTCTTTACCTTGCTCCTTGTCCTTCTTAATTTGATCTAGAGCAGCAAGCTCTTTCATTCTGGCAGTCCATGACACTGGGTTGTTTTCAGGATCTTCAAAAGGGACTGGAGGTTCATATCTATTGATAGATTCTGAATCAGTAGGAGTCCTGGTGACAACTGAATCTCTAAGCTTGTAAGGGAAAGGACCTTGAGTAGAATCAATAGGACCTTGTCCTTCCCTTTTTTTTGGAATAAGTTCTGTACTCTCTCTGATTTTCTTCTGAACTGACCTCTTCTAGAATGATGGTCTCTTTGATGTTGACCTCTGGGTTGATATCTTTGAGAAGATTGAGAAGAACTGTGCTTTGAAGCAGATGATTGAAAAGCTGAGCCTCCACCAGATCCTGAGTCTAGAGGAGGAGGAGGTTGAAACTGGGAAGATCCTTTCTCATATTTGTCAAGCTTCCTTCTTTTCTTCATAGCCTTTAACTGATTCTTAGAATATTGCATCCAAGGCTCTGTTATCTGACAATCATGCAAAATGTAATATGGTATGTCATTGACATCTTTGGCTTTAGCAGGAGGGACTCTCATCATTGTTTTGCTTCTTGCTTTCCTTTTCCTTGTAATGGTGCAAGCAGAATCATCAGAGTCAGTGTTGAATTGATCACTTTCTGAACTCTAGGGTCTGTCATATAGATCATAATTTCTTTTGATATACTCTTCTCTTTGTTTAGACTTCTCAGCAGACAGAACAGGAGCAGAATCAATTATAATAGCAGCAGGAGCAGAAGGAACTTATGGAGCAGAAGGAGCAGCAGGAACCTCATAAATAACAGGTTCTTCAAAAAAACAGTAAGTTCAACAATAGCAGCAGCATCAACAGGATCAGCAGGCAACATATCAATATCAGTAGATTAAGCACCTTCAGCAGCAGCAGCAGCAACACAATCAGACACTTCCACAGCCTTAAGAGAATTGATATAAGAGATAATCAGGCTGGGATCACAAACAATAATAAGCACAATGGCCTTAGTAAGGTCTTCAACTCCAAGAGTTAGTAAGCAGCTTCTGTGAAGAAGATCAAATTCAGACAACAGTGGCTTGAAGTCCACTCTGAGTACTGATACTGGGGTAGAAATCTTTGGCAGCAGCAATTCCTCAAGAGCAGCATGCATTACCTCAGCTTCATAGGGCATCTCCCCCTGCCTTGATTCAGTGATGACTGGATCAAGGCATCCCACAGAAGGGATGGCTTGAGGAGAGGAGAGAGAGCATAGCCTATAAAATAACTCCTTTATTGATTACAGGAGTGGAGCCATGGAGGTCGCAAGTAGGGCTACTAGCTTGGGGGGCCAGTATCCCATATAGCTTATCTTCCAAAGCTGATAGATCCACTTGCTCAAGTGTGACTCGATTAGAGGTGGAGGAGGGAATGTTTAGGGATGGTGATGGATGAACTGTGGTAGATGGTATTGTGGATGGTAGGATGGTTGGTTGAGAGATTAGGATGGTGAAGATAGATGATATGGGTGTGGAGATGGATGGTATGAAGGATGGTTGAGTAAGAATATCATGTAGGAGTTGTTGATATGAAGAAGTAGAGGGATGCTCGGCAGGGGAGGAAGTGGAATCATCCATAAAGGAATCTTCCAAGATGTTGAAAGAGGGTATGTCAAGAGGTGTATAGTAGTGAAGTTGATGGAATTGTTCTAAGGTGGCTGGAGGTGAGATTGGTGATGAAATGGTAATGGGGGAAGAGATGGATGTGGAGATTGTTGATGTAGTTGAAGTGGAGGTGGAGGTAGAAACAAGTGGTGGAGAAGGAGGATAAGAGGTGGATGCAGGAAACTCTTCCATGAGGGCAGAGGCCTGAGGGGAAGTGACTGCAAGAGTCCTTGTGCCTGAAGCCATGATAGTCCTGGATGGTTTGATAATCTGCCTATCCCACTTACCAAATAGGGCACAGGTCAGTATTTTTGATGCATTGATGTGCATCCCATTTGAGACTAGCAGTTCTGGGCACCTGGAGTGCAAGAATACCCCTAAGATTCTCCCAAAGTTCACAAAACTCTTGTTTATTTTCTTCTTTATCAAATCAAAGAAAATTTCTCCCCAATTCAGGTGTTTCTTATCCACCAGGGCTCCTATCAAACAGAACTGATACCTGGATATGGTATCATGAGCTCAGTGCTTTGCAAGAAGTACTTTCCCCATAACATCAGCCAGAAATCTAAACTCAATAGATAAATTCTTTTTCAATAACTTGTTAGGGTTTGCTGCAGATTGACCCATTATATCCAACATTAAATCAAATTCCTCTCCAGACATTTCAGTAGAATCATCTCCAGTATTTAAATTGAATACTTCAGTCAGTAGAGTAGGTGATAAAGGTACCTGAGCCCCGCTTATAGTACCGACTATAGTATTTTGATCCAGATTATTTGTTGTAAATACCCATTCCTTTATCTCATCGGCCGCAATCTTCATTCTAGTAGACATAATATGCACCAACTGTTGTTCTCTGAATATTTCCAGAATGTCTTTGAAGATTTGATCGCTGCCGTCAAACGAATCCATATCGATATCAAATCCAGTATCAAACTTCATCTTTGCAAGAGCGGCAACATTCACAGCCATTGTATACCTGCAAAAAGTTAACAAACACAACCAAGTGTAGTAGAGTTTGGAGGGAATGAAAGAATTTGCAGAGAATATGAAAGCGCAAAAGAAGAACGACGGTGAAAGAATGATTTTTATATTAGGGTTTGACGCCGGAAAGGAAGGATCGTTGAACTCCGTTCGACAGTCTAGGCATCTTAATGGAATATGAAGAGTCTTCAATAACGTCGATCTCCGTTCGACGATATTGGAGAATATCGAGCTCCGCTCGACGATCGATGAACAGAAAGAAGGATAGCTAAAAGCTAACAGACGGCGCTGAACTCTGGTCGACGATTTAGGAAAACGTCGATCTGCGTTCGATGATTTTTGTGGAAAACGTCAAGCGCAGTTCAAAGACAAAACAGAACCTACAGACACTAGAAAAATAAGTTTTTTGCCTAGTCTTGGTCTGTTTTTAGATTTTCAAAATCTTGGGATTTATTTTAAACTTCCTCCATCTAACATTCCTAACTGATTTAGGAAGAAGGTGTGTTTCTTTTCATCAAAAGGTTTGGTGAAAAAGTCTCCCCTTAGCAAATATGTTGGGATATATTGAATTTCAATTTTATTTTTCTCCACATTGTCTCTTAGGAAGTGATGCTTAATCTCTATATGTTTTGTCCTACTATGGAGGACTGGATTTTGTGCTATAGAGATAGCACTAGTGTTATCACAAAATATTTTTGATCCTTCTAAGTTGTAGCCATAGTCTAGGAGCTGGTTTTGAATCCATAGAATCTGTGAGCAACAACTGCATACTGCCATGTATTCAACTTCAGCAGTTGAAGTGGACACTGATGTCTGTTTCTTACAGAACCAGGAGACAACACTGTCACCAAGGAACTGGCAAGTTCCACTGGTGCTTTTCCTGTCTACTCTACATCCAGCATAATCAGCATCTGAAAATCCAGTTAATTCAAATCCTGAGTCTTTTGGATACCAGAGTCCTAGATTTGGACAACTTTTCAAATACCTAAGAATCCTCTTAAATAATGTTAGGTGTGACTCTCTAGGGCTTACATGTAACCTAACACATATACATGTAGAAAACATTATATAAGGTCTACTAGCTGTAAGGTACAATAGAGAGCCAATCATTTCTCTATGTGTTGTCTGATCAACATGTTTACCATGTTCATCAGTATCTAATACAACATTGGTAGGCATAGGTGTTTTCATACAAGATGTTTCAGACATACCAAATTTCTTAACCAATTCTTTTGCATACTTGGTTTGAGAAATAAATATGCCTTCAGCATGTTGTTTTACTTGCAATCCTAGAAAGAAGAAAAGCTCACCCATGCTACTCATTTCAAATTTAGAGTGCATCAGGTTGGAAAACTTTTTGCACAAATTTGAATCAGTAGAACCAAATATGATATCATCTACATATATTTGTACTAGTAGGGTATGGGACTTATGGGTTCTAATAAAGAAAGTTTGGTCTACTCTACCCCTTATAAAATCATTTTTCAGAAGAAAGCATGCTAAGGTCTCATACCATGCTCTAAGAGATTGCTTGAGACCATATACTGCTTTATGCAATTTGAAAACATGGTCAAGAAAAGTTAGAGAGATAAAACCTGGAGGTTGTCTAACATAGACTTCCTCTTTGATGTCTCCATTGAGAAATACACTCTTCACATCCATTTGGTAGACCTTGAATCCTTTGTGAGCTGCATAAGCAAGGAATATTCTTATGTCCTCTAACCTTGCCACTGGTGCAAAGGTCTGGTCATAGTCTATCCCTTCTTCTTGAGAATAACCTTGAGCAACTAGCCTTGCCTTGTTCCTTACAATAACTCCTTGAACATCCAACTTGTTTCTGAACACCCACTTTGTTCCAATAATTGAGTGATCCTTAGGCCTTGTTACTAGCTCCCAAGATTTGCTACTCTCAAATTGATGTAGTTCCTCTTACATAGCAATGATCCAGTGTGGATCTTGTTCTGCATCTTGAATGGATTAAGGCTCAACTTGAGATAAAAAGCAGGTGTGCATCAGGTTCTGGTTGACCTGATTTCTAGTTTACACACCAGCTGAGATGTTTCCAATCACTTGGGAGATTGGGTGATCTCTTGTTGTTACTAAATCAATAGGGGGTGTTGATTATTCACCAACCTGTGTTGTTGTTTCCTCTTGTGGAACAACAACTGGCTCTTCAAAATGGTTTTTTACAAGATGTTGAGTATCCTCTTCATCTTCAGTGTTTTCAGCTCTTTGTTGGATAGGTGGATGTACTGAATCCTTTTCTACAATGTCTAACCTGTCC
Organism: Platanthera zijinensis; assembly: GCA_039513925.1. Lineage (NCBI taxonomy): Eukaryota > Viridiplantae > Streptophyta > Magnoliopsida > Asparagales > Orchidaceae > Platanthera > Platanthera zijinensis. The sequence continues at coordinate 129,953,432 of CM077085.1, read as the reverse complement.
AAATTTTCTGAAAGAGAGTGTACCTGCAATGGTTCTATGACAGAAGTAGACTTCTCCTTGTAACACATGTTAGTCTCATCAAAAGATACATGAATAGATTCTTCAATTTTAAGAGAAGTTTTATTATAAACCCTATAAGCTTTACTGATCATGAAGTATCCCAGAAACACTCCTTCATCAGCTTTAGCTTGGAATTTTGCTAAATACTTCTTGTCATTATTGTGAATATAATAAATGCAGCCAAATTTTTTTAAGTAGTGTACTTTAGGTTTCTTCCCTTTGAGCAATTCATAGGGAGTCTTGCCCTTCAGTTAATGTATCAAACTTCTATTCAACACATGGTTGGAGGTGTTCACTGCCTCTGCCAAAAAAGATAGAGGAAGGTGAGCATCTATCAACAATGTACTAGCAGATTCAATTAAGGTTCTATTTTTATTTTCAGCTACCCCATTTTGTTGAGGAGTTCTAGGAGCTGAGAAAGTATGCCTGATCCCTTCACTCTGACAGAACTCTTGTATGAGAAGAGAATCAAACTCTATCCCATGATCACTTCTGATCAGGGCAATATGAGTATTGAACTCAATCTGTATGCATTTGAGAAAATCTGTCAAACATTTAAAGTTATCACACTTCTTCCTCAGAAAGAATACCCAAGTGAATCTAGAGAAGTCATCTACAATCACTAAAGTGTAAGATTTCCCTCCTAAGCTTTGTACTATAATGGGTCCAAAAAGATGCATGTGTAACAGATACAAAATCTTAGGTGAATCACTCTTATTAAGTGACTTAAAACTGTTTTTTGTTTGCTTTCCTAATTGACAAGCCCTGCAGAGTCCTTCCTACTTGTAGGGGCCAGAAGGTAGTCCTCTAACAAGGTTGTCCTTAGACAGACTTGCAATGGTTCTAAGTTTTAAGTGTCCTAGTCTCTTATGCCATTAATCATTTGGTTTGCAGACTGAATTAAATAAGCAGATATCTATGTTGGTTGAAGGAAATCTACACGATAAATGTTACCTTTCCTTTTACCTGTTAATACTGTTGTGTTATCCTCTGACTTGATCTGGCATAAGGATTTGTTAAATGTCACTTGATATCCTTCATCACAGAGTTGACTGATGCTGATTAGGTTGTGCTTCAGTCCTTCCACATAAGTCACCTTCTTGAATGTGACTGAGCCAATTCAAACACCACCATATCCTTTTGTTTGACCAAAGTTTGAATCTCCAAAGATCACTTTGGGTCCAAGTTTGGCTTTGAAGGATGTAAGATTGTCCTTACTCCCTTTCATGATCTTTGAGCACCCACTATCCAGATACCATTGTTGGTTCATTGCTGGATAGGTCTTTACCTGCACATAAATAATTTATATGTTTTTGACCCAGTTTACCTTGGGTCTAGGTTGATAACTTTTAAATTCAGAAATGAAAGACATCCCTGGCTGACTCTTATATCCTTCAAGATGGTATCTCCTATGAGGTACTATCCATTTAGTATAAGGGTTGAAGCTTTGGGATGAGGGACTTTTAGAATTGACTTGAGATTTACCTCTAAAAGAAGGTCCAAAGCTTTGAGCTCTGTTCGACGATCGTCGACCTGAGTTCGACGATCTTGGGTAAGATCATCGAGCTCCGTTCGAAGATCGACTATACCAGAGTTCAGAGTTCAGAAGTCATCGATCTGAGTTCGACGATCCAACCTTGGATCGCCGAGCTCTGTTCGACGATCGTCGAGCTCTGTTCGACGTTTTCTGTTGAACTTGATTTTCCTTAGGTAAATCTGTATTCTTCCTAGCTACCTCTACAACACCCTTTCCTTTATCAGAAATTAATTTAATTGGGGTTGTTAATACTATAGGTTGGCTTGATGAAGCACCCAAGCCCAGTGTACTGTTGAATCTTGAGTTCACTGTGCATGTGATGTCCATCAGTCTGATGCTTCTCCCATTAAGGGATTCTTCAAACCTCTTTTCCTGGGATAACTCACTTTTCAGTGAAGCTATCTCCTCCCTACAGCATTCTAACTCCTAAGAGAGTTTGAGGTTGTCTGATTTTAAGGTGCTATGTTCAGGCAATTTATTTTTGAGAGAAATAATCTCTTTCTCAGATTTTAACAGGTCTAAACAAAGTGCCTTAAATTTAGACCTAAAGTCCTCTGAGTCAAAGTCAAATGAGTCTATTACCTGGTCTTCTTTAGTTTGAGTTTCAGATTCTTAGTCTAATCCTTGTTCTGCATCAGAATTTTGCTGAGAGGCATTGATAGCCATCATGCAGAATTCATTTTCTTCAGCATCATCCTCATTATCACTTGAGCTTGATGAGGCTTCTGATTCCTCTTCAGTATCACTCCAGCTTTCAGCGACAAACCCCTTCCTTGTATGTTTATTTTTGTTAGAGGAGGATTTGTTGCTGTTGTTTCCTCTGGAGTCCTTAACCTTTCTCCTATCTTTCCGGTCCTTCTTGTCCTTATTCTGATTTTCTTGACAGTCAGACACAATATGGCCTGGTTTCCTGCATCCAAAACAGATTATTTCTTTATTATTTGATTTGTCATACCTTGGCTTCTCATGCCCTCTGGATGACCACTTTTTGAAATCTTTCCTGGCCATCTTATAGAATCTTTTAGCCAGCAAACTCATAAATTCTTCATTGTCTGTGACCTTGTCTTCAGGCAGATCTTCTGTAGCTTTGAATGCTATGGTCTTCTCCTTTCTGATGGCTGGAAAATCAGTCTTTTGTTCTTCCTCTCTGTTCTTGATGAACAGCTCATAAGACTTGAGCTTGCCCAAAAGAGCTTCAGTAGTAATCTAAGTTAGGCTTCTGGCATCCTTGATTGGCCAGATCCTTGAGTCCCATGTGCTAGGGAAGCACATTAGGATCTTGTCATTTAGTTCAGTTAGTGTGATCTCCTTATCCAATGTTTTCAACTCACTGACTATCAGACTGAGCTTGTTGTACATATCTGCAACTGACTCAGCTTCTCCTTTCTTGAAATTCACATATTGAGATATGAGATGGGATCTCCGGTCCTTCCTTTCATCAGCAGATCCTGAGAAAATTTCAGATAACTTGTTCCATATATCTTTTGTTGAACTGCATTCAGCCACCTTTTGGAATATCTCATCAGACATGGTCTGAGAAAGGATATTCATAGCCTTTGCATCTGCAACTTTTCATTTCTTTATTTCTGCATCTGTTCCTTAAGGAGGTGGAACAACACTTGTACTTGTGATCACTGGGGGTCTTGGACAAACTGTCAAGACAGAATTAAAAATGTCCTCATCAATAGAATTAATGAAAAGCTTAATCCTTGCCTTCCAAAGTGCAAACTTAGAGAGGTTGCACACTGGAGGTCTAGTGCTAGCATAGTCTTTGTTCTGTGCCATGGTTTTGTATGAAAATAAATATAATACAAAAAGTAATAACTATCCTCTATAGAAGGTTTATCTCATCAAGGATCTTTTGGTTCAGGAGTTAGCCTGTTCAACCAATCTGTTGAAGATTCAGATGTTGAATAACCAACCTCGCTCTGATACCAATTGAAAGTGAGGAAAAGATCTACCTTAACTCTAGAGGGGGGTGAATAGAGTATTTTTAAAATAATTTACAATTAAAAATATAAAGCAGTGGAAGACTTAATTTATGTATATGTGTAAGGTGCTTGTGATGAAATAAAAACTAAAGCAAGAACTAAGAAAACACACAGCACACAGTAAAGTCAAACACACAGCAACCAGATGACACAAGGAACTATAGTGGTTCCCCAACAACCTGGGTACATCCACTCTTCTACCACCCTTGGTAGGAATCCATTACAGGAATGGTTGATCAGGTGTCCTGGGCACCAATGAGCTTTTGATAAGGTGCTCAAAAACCAAAACTAGATTTTTTGATAAGGTGTCTTGCCACCACTGAGTTTTGACAAGGTCTAAGAAACCAGTCTCAGAACTTTTTAAGGGAGTTTTGAAAAACCCTTTTACAGGGGGGAAAGGAAAAAGAAAGAAAGAGTTATGTTATTCTTCTCTGTCAATAGTCTGAGAGAAGACAAGTGGAAGATGAAGCTAAAGCTCCCCCTGAGATCTGTAAGGTTCAGGAAGGTTAGCTTTGCTAGGGTGATAGGTCTTCAGCTACTTCAGATCCCAAGCAAAAGATGGTTTCAGCAGATGCTGAAATGTGTGATGTCTTGAGTCCTTGATGTTGAAGCTTTTGAACACTTTAGGATTTGTAGGAGCAGATGATTTCCTCCACATAAAACTTTCTTGTGTTCTTGAAGATTTTGACTCAGTGAATCTGTATGTTCCAGAAGATGAGTTCTTGATCTGAGTATATTTTGATCTCTTCTGTAACTCTTTTTCTTAATCCAATGATCATGTATATCTCTTGCCTATCTTATTGTATTGATCTGTTATTGTTTCAAAAACATATTCTGTAGGAGTATATCAGATTCTGACTTAGATGGCTATTACTCAGTCATAAATGACTTCCATAAATAACAACTGTCTCTGGGGAAGTCCTAAGTAACATTCCTTTTAGCCTTCCTTGAAACTTGCATTAGATTGCTTGAAACGGCTAGAAAATCCTTTGCAATAAATGCAGGAAATAACTCTAAATGAATCTAAATGAATTCCATAACTGTTCTTAAATTTGAAATCTGAAAGCGTCGATCTCTCACAAAAATCATCGACCTGAGCTCAGCTATCGTCGACCTGAGCTCAGAGATTGGATTTATACTAGAGACAGAAAACGTCGACCTGATCTCTACGATCATCGAACTTAGCTCAGCGACTTGGAAAATAGCTGAAGACAGAGCGTCGATCTGAGCTCGAAGATCGTCGACCGGAGTTCGGCGACTTGTAGAGTTGAGCTCAAAGAACGTCGAACTGAGTTCGACGTTTTATTGACCTGAGCTCGATGAAAATTGTCTTTGTCTCAGCAATGAATCCTGATCTTTGAATGGTCTTGGGGGAAGCTCCAAACCTAAGTTCTAAGCCTTAGACTCATTCTAAGTTGACCTTTTCAACTATACAACAAGGTCAAACCAATTTCCTAATAACATAGTGATCCTTGCCCAAATTAGTAATAGGGTGTTCTAACATGGTCAAAGTTTCTTAACTAAGGGGCAAATGACCTCTAATTTGCCAAGTCAACCCTACCTAGACCCTAGGGGAGGCAAATGGGTCACCAAGGACCCATGAGGGTAATCATAAGGGCAAATTGACCATGGTCAACCCTAGTCTAGGTTTAAGTCAAACTAGCCTAAATAGGCTAACCCAAGCTCAAGCCCTATCCACTTGGGCTAACCTCATGTTAATTATCTAATATTATGAGTTGGTGGGCTACCAATAGGCTGGAGTAGTCATCAAATTCAGCCTTAATGACTAGGAGAGAGAAAGCTCCATTTTTCCACTTTAATGGAGGGGAGAGAGAATGAGGGGGAAGGCCATCAATGGCATAGGGAGGCCAAGGGTCATCCTTTATTTGCTGGATTAAACTCCTTTAGGGAAGAGGAGGAGTTTCCAGCCATTTCCCAGCCAAATTAAGCCCAGGTTCACCCCCACCACCATTGCCAAAATTCTTCATTAAGGCCATTAATTGCC